>CM061131.1:23154568-23754568 GCA_030789695.1 Scilla litardierei | reverse complement strand
GGGGAGCCACGCCCACGAGGAGTGCCGGCCGGACCCCCACAGCAATTACAAGGGCCGGCCGGCGCGGGATACAGGCGAGGGACCTCCCCCCGCCTTCACCGGGCCCCGGCAGGGGCGGCCAAGCCCTGTCGGGGCTCGGCAGGGTCCGGCGACCCTGCCGGACCTCCGGCAGGGCTCGCCGGCCCTGCCAGAGACCCGGCAGGGCCTGCCGGCCCTCCGGGGTCCCCGGACAGACCCCATACAGAGCCATGGCCACCTGGAGACAGGCCGCACTCATCCGGAGGCACCTGGCAGCCGCCAGGGGGCAGAGGAGCTCTCGGCGGGGCCCGCCAGGGGCGGGAACCCCCTTGGCAGCCCCCCGAGGGGCAGCGGACGCGTGGACAGCCCCCAGATGATGTTTTTTGGCTACCAGGACAGCGGACAGCGAACGAGGAGGGCTACGGGCAGTGTTCAAGAGACTATTTTGACCCTCCGGAGCGTCGACCAGCAGCAGAGGACCCTTTCTATGGCGACGGACGCGGGAGAGATTATTATTCTGACGGTAGGGGGGCTACGAGGCAGAGTTTGGAAACAACGCTGGTTGGGACGATGTTGAGGGGCGGTGTGGAGATCACCGTGGAGACTACGGGGGCCGCGGAGGAGGGCCACCTAGGCGCTACGAGACACTGGACGAGAGACGTCGGCATTACCGTCCGCATCACATAGAGGAGGGGAGGCCTGAGCAAGGGCGTTTTGGAGGGGATTGCCGTGTCCGGAAGCTGAAGATGCTGCTATTTTTCGGGGAGGACTCACACGCCTGGTTATTTACCGCAGAGAGATACTTCACGGCGCATCACATGACCGAGGCCCAGAAGCTGGAGGCGGCAGCGATCTGCATGGAGGGGCGTGCCTTGGGATGGTACCAGTGGACGGAGAGGCGGCAGCAGATCAGGAGCTGGGAGCTGAAGGACATGATGCTGGAGAAGTTTAGAGACCCTCGTCTGGGGAACCTACACGAGCAGCTGTACGCCCTCAGGCAGGAGGGGCCAGTGCGGGATTACATTGAGAGATTTGAGACACTGGCTGGGCGAGTCCATGGGGTGTCTGACGAGTCACTGGAGGGTACTTTTCTGAAGGGACTGCGCCCCAGTCTGAGAGCAGCAGTGAGACCATACAAGCCCAGGGGGCTTTCAGAGGTCATAGAGATGGCCCAGATGGTGGAGGACGCACAGACTGAGGATAGGCGGGTCCGAGGCAGCTACAACAGTCAGACTTTGAGAGGCACCCCATCTGGGGCTGGAGGATCAGGTACCACGGCAGGGGTGGCCCAGACGAGCCAGGAAAAGACTGGGGAGAAGAGCAGCACGCCAGTGACTAGGGGGCAGTTCAGATGCATGACAAACACAGAGATGAGGGAAAAGCGACAGAAGGGTTTATGTTTCCGGTGCGATGAGCGGTTTTCGCCGGGCCACCGGTGCGCGGGGCGCAAGCTCCAGGTGATCCTGTTGGAGGACGACGACGGCGGGTCTGATGTCGAGGAGGAGGCCGCTGAGGGAGAGGAGGAGCTGGAGGGCCAGCAGTTGGACGTGGCGGAGGTGTCCCTCAACTCCGTGGTAGGGTTCACACCGAACCATACCATGAAGCTGAGGGGAGAGGTCGGCGACCAGGAGGTGACTATGCTGATTGATAGTGGGGCTACCCACAATTTCATTTACAGGAGGGTGGTGACACTGCTTGGACTTCAGCTGACAGACTGCGGCAGCTTTAGCGTGATGATGTGGACATGGAAGAAGGAGAGCAGCCGAGGAGTTTGCAGGGGACTGGTGCTGACCATGCAAGGAATACAGATTATTGCAGATTTTTTACCTCTTGACCTCGGGAGCACCGACGTCATCTTGGGCATGACCTGGCTACAGACATTAGGAGAGATGACCATAAATTGGAAGCTTCTACGGATGGAGTTTCAGGAGGCGAGGAGAGCGGTGATACTCCAGGGAGACCCTAGCCTCTGCAGGGTTTTGGTCTCTCTGAAGACCATGTGCAGGACCATCCGGACAGAGGGAGGAGGATACCTAGTAGAGCTGCACGCTTTGACAGGTGAGGGAGGCGCAGAGGCCAGTACAGAGCAGCCCATTCCAGGAGAGGTTCAGCAGCTGATGAACCAGTTCGAGGAGATCTTCCAGGAGCCTCGGGGTCTTCCACCACCACGGGACCACGAGCACGCCATTGTTCTACGAGAGGGTGTTTCCCCCATTAGCGTGCGGCCCTACCGATACCCTCAGCATCAGAAGGACGAGATAGAGAGGATGGTTTCCGAGATGGTGCAGGCAGGGGTGATCCAGCCGAGCGTAAGCCCGTTTTCCAGCCCAATGTTGCTAGTGAAGAAGAAGGATGATAGTTGGCGGTTTTGCGTGGACTACAGGGCGCTGAACAAGGAGACGGTCCGTGATAAATTCCCGATACCTGTGATTGATGAGCTCTTGGACGAGCTACACGGAGCAGCCTGGTTCAGCAAGCTAGATCTTAAGTCAGGCTATCACCAGATACGGATGCGACGGGAGGATGTGCCCAAGACGGCGTTCAGGATGCATGAGGGCCACTACGAGTTCCTGGGCATGCCCTTTGGGTTGACCAACGCCCTGGCCACCTTTCAAGCGCTCATGAATAAGGTATTCTGTCCCTTTCTCAGACGATTCGTACTAGTCTTTTTCGACGATATTTTGGTGTACAGTCGTACTATGGAGGAGCATTTGAACCACCTGCAGGTGGTTTTTCAGGAGCTGTAGTACCACCAGCTATATTTGAACAGAAAGAAGTGTCTATTCGGGCAGCCGCAGGTGGAGTATCTGGGACACGTGGTCTCAGCAGGAGGGGTAGCCACCGATAGAGCAAAGATAGCGGCCATGCTGGACTGGCCGCGCCCTACTACTCTCAGAGGGCTACGAGGCTTCTTGGGCCTTACAGGTTACTACCGCAGATTCGTAGAGGGTTATGTGACGATCGCCTGGTCTTGACGGAGTTATTGAAGAAGGATCAGTTCCACTGGGGGGAGGAGGCGACGACATCTCTTGAGGCCCTGAAAAGGGCAATGACCACTGTGCCAGTATTGGCGTTGCCCGACTTCACCAGACCATTCGTAGTAGAGGCGGACGCATCAGGACATGGGCTGGGAGCAGTACTGATGCAGGAGCAGCGTCCCATAGCTTACTACAGCCAGGTGCTGACCACGAGGGCCCGATTGCGATCGGTCTATGAGAGGGAGCTGACGGCGATAGTGTTGTCCATACAGAAGTGGAGACCATATTTATTGGGACGGAGCTTCATAGTGCGCACGGATCAGCGGAGCTTAAAATACCTGTTAGAGCAGCGGATGGTGGCAGAAGAACATCAGAAGTGGCTGCGAAAGCTGATGTGCTACAGGTTCGAGATCGAGTACCGTCCGGGATTGGAGAACAAGGCAGCAGATGCGTTATCTCGACGAGAGGAAGATACAGAGTTAGCGGCCCTTACGGTGTCGATCCTAGAGGATTGGGGCCCACTGCAGCAGGAGGTGGAGCAGGACCCGGAGTTGGAGGTTATACGAGAGGCCCTTTTACAGGGGTCGACTGAGTACCCGGGATATTCTTTGCAGGGTGGGCGGCTACTTTACTGGGGGCGGCTAGTGATACCGAGGACTTCTACTTTTATATCGACCATCTTCAGGGAGTTCCACGGCAGTGCTATAGGAGGACATTCTGGAGTCCTCAAGACCTACCAGCGGCTATCACGGGAGGTTTACTGGAAGGGATAAAAGAAGGATGTGGCAAGGATGGTGGCAGAGTGTGACGTGTGCCAGCGTCACAAATATCAGGCCATGTCCCCAGGAGGACTACTACAGCCGCTATCTTTACCAGACAGAGTTTGGGATGACCTTTCTATAGACTTCATCGATGGATTGCCTAAGTCGGGCGGTTACAACGTCATTTTTGTTGTGGTAGATCACCTCAGCAAATATGCACATTTTATCCCGCTTAAGCATCCTTACAGCGCCGTTTCAGTGGCAGAGATTTTTGTGAGAGAGGTCATTCGTTTGCATGGCCCGCCGAAGTCCATAGTATCGGATAGAGACAAGGTATTCCAGAGCAAGTTTTGACAGGAGCTTTTTAGACTACAGGGGACGGCCTTGAAGCGGAGCACAGCTTATCATCCCCAGACTGACGGTCAAACGGATGTGGTCAATAGGAGTGTGGAGACTTACCTATGATGCTTCATCTCGGAGAATCCTAAGGAGTGGGCACGTTGGCTGCCGTGGGCGGAATACTGGTACAATACTTCATATCACACAGCGGCGCAGACTACACCTTTCAGGATTTTGTATGGTAGTGATCCTCCGCACTTACTTTATTATGGTCATGAGACTACTCCGGTATCAGATGTCGAGCAGTACCTGGTAGAGAGGGACTTGATTCTAGAGGAGCTGAAGCTCCACTTGGCGCGGGCTCAGCAGGTGATGAAGGCTCGGGCAGACTTACACCGTCGAGACGTACACTTTGAGGTCGGTGATATGGTCTATCTGAAGCTAAGGCCCTACAGGCAGAGGTCGGTGGCTCATAGGAGGAATGAAAAGTTGGCGCCGAGGTATTTTGGACCTTTCGAGGTCGCGGAGAGGATATGACCGGTGGCCTACAGATTACGCTTACCCCCAGGATCTACTATTCACCCAGTCTTCCATGTCTTACAGTTGCGCCAGGCCATTGACAACCACACCTCTTCCCCTACATTACCAGAGACCCTTACTGCGGATATGGAGGTGAGGATGGAGCCCGAGTTGCTAAAAGGGGTTCGGTAGAGTGACACATGCGAGAGGCAGGTACTACTGCAGTGGAGGGGCTTACCAGAGCACGACAGCACGTGGGAAGACATGGATGATAAGGTGGCGCGCTTTCCAGACTTCCACCTTGAGGACAAGGTGGCTCTTTGGGGGGAGTATTGATGGGCCTCTGGCCCAGCCGCAGCCGCAACCACCCCTGCGGGTTTACACCCGCAGGCCCAGGCCGCAGTCCCTCTTGGCTCCGAGTTTCCCTAGTCCTAGGATAGCCTAATCCCCCTAGTCCTAGGATTGCCTAATCCCCCCTAGTCCTAGGATTGCCCTAGTTTCTATTATAAATAGGGGGGAGTCTCTCTTGTATGCCTATGCTAATTTGATGATTGTTATTTGGTGATTTCATAGGTAGACGAGTGCGGACGTCCTCTAGGCGTCTTGGGAGGAGAGCACACCTCTTTTGTGCTCAATTATCTTTCTATTTTGCTATTTGTTTTCTAATAAAAATTCCATCTTTGTTAGTTCCTAACAGAATAGTGTCAATGGATAGTTTTTATTTTTTTTTGAGTTTTTGATACTTTTCTCTTTATAGGGATTTTTCTGAATTTTTCTCTTTTTTGTTTAACTAGGGGAAAACCTAAATTAAACCAAAGGAAAAAAAAGAAAATATGATAATATGGAGAGACATGATTTTCCAACTTTGATACCAATTGACAGGGATGTAGAAGCTGAGGAGATTGACATCTAGGGTTTGTAGTGGGATTTGGAAAAAAAATTAAATTAGGATTTCTTTAGTAAAATATAGAGATAAGGTTTTAGGCATCTCATCACAGAGATGGAATGTACACCGACTTCAAGTCCTCGAATATTGAAGATTTCTTTGGACCTTACACCCACTCGATTTCTCGCATACACTTTTGCTCCTTGCATGCATAGAGATGTGAATAGATTTCGAACCAAATTTACGAACTCAAATTATTATTCAATCTTTCATAATCTAATTACAATGGGAAAAGCATAAAGGCTTTTATATAAAATAAGACTCCCAAGAAATCTATTCATACACAAACTAGAAGTCTAAAAAAAGAAATTAATCTTTTATAATTAAGACCATAAAAGGACTCAAATTAAAATTCTAAATTGACTCAAACTATTATAAAAGAAAACAAACAATAAGAAAACTCCTAATAAACTAAACCTTAATAATAAAATCAAAGACTCTTCCTCAAAATGAAATCAAAAAGATCTGAAAAGGAAATACTAAAGGACTCAAGTAAATGAGATGAAACACTCAAAAATAAAAAGACTGAAACAACTCAAACTTCGAAAGGAAATCCTAATGAAACTCTGACTTTTTGTTATTCAATCATGGGTCCTTCTTGAAGTAGGATCTGCATCAATTCCTAAAGGAACTCGTACGTGCTCTATGTTCGTTTCACATCACTTAATTTGCCCCATTGCATTGTCATGTCTGGCCCTCCTTTTTTTGTTTAACTTGGATACCTATTTTCATATGGCATTAAGTGCAACTTATTCTTCTTAAACTATTCCGTCACATTTATATATCTATTTTTGTGGTTTAATATGAATTTTGTTTCCATGGAACATTATGTCTGTAAGTATTATTTATCTGTTTCCAATACTCTTTGCAGGAGGACTACTATGAGCATCCAGAACACTATATACCTGTTTTTCATGAGAAGATTGCTCCATATGCATCTGTCATTGGTGAGTCAATTATCTTTTTCCATTCTTTTCTAAATTATGTTTATTTTTATGCTTGATTGTTTAAACCAAGTTAAGCACCCACTCAACTGTTCTACCTAGTAATTTCAAATGGCATGGCGAAAGAGTAATGTCTACTTGCATTATGCTAAATGCTAACTCACCTGGTCATTGGGAAGAACAGTGATATTGTTATGGTATAGAAAAATCTATGTTTTTTAGTATTGAATTTTTCATTGTTTTAAGGGGATTTTATGCTTTACTTACAATTGTTTTATTGCTTGATGTTTAGAGCCATTGGTATAATGGAAGTAATGACAACCACACCCATGTGCATGCAACTCTATTTCTTCCTTATCTGGAAAAATGTTGCATGCATATATAAAGTAGAAGCACATGAATGTTGCTTTGTTAGAAATCTTCACCTACCAATCTGTATAGTCAATGATATTTTGTTCGCCTCAGCTTAGTATTGCACCGTTCTGTCTCTTATTGATGCATATGAGCACCCTGGCAAGCCGTTGGTGCAAAAGTTATAGAATATGGAAAACTAATTGAAGATTGTAGATATAATTAAATTTGACTAATGATTAATGAGAGCAATGTTCTATCTGTTTCGTATGCACCATCACGGTGGGATTTGATTGCTCTTGTAGAGGCAAAGCCCAATTGAATATTCCAGTTAATTCATGTTAGGGACTTGCGGAGGTGGAAGATTTGGAACCACTTACTGAATTGTGCACCACTGGACGTTTTAAGTTTAAGTTTTAAGTCTTCTTTTAAATTAATATTCTAGCTAGTTGATTCATTTATTTTCTTGGTTGGATTGGGGACTCAAGAATGTCATTGCAATGTTGCATCAACGTGTTAGGTGATATCAAAAATATGATCCAAAAGTAACAGTGGTTAGTTTAATGCAAACAGAGCAGCTGTTTCTAGAATGGGTTAAAAGAAACCTTTGTTTTGTTATGCTTTACTTAGTTCACAATGCTGGGTAAGTCTTAATATACGTCAAGTTGCTTGCTACGTGATGGATGAAAGTGGAATGTTTTGGCAGGTTAAAAAGGGGCTATCTTGGATTTTATAAAGAAAAGTTACTGAAAGCGGTACCATTGACTGTATAAGTGACAGACATAAATGAAATAAACTTAATGAAACCCTAAATGATGGTCACACAAGTGATATGCATAAAAGGAAACAGCCTAATAGAATTCATTATAATTGTGAATCCAACAAGAAAGTATTCAATGAAAAACAATGCTACTGCAAACAACTATTACATGTTAACAACCCAAACTTGCGTTTTGGTGCAGCTAGACAAGCTTACATTTTCTCTGGGTTTTCAATGAAGAAGAAACTGTGAAATGTTAAGAACCCAAAATTGCATTTTGATGAAGTGTCATGCCTCGCTTCCCACTAATCTGGAGAAAGGAGCTGAAGACCTGTGACTGCTTGAATCAAAAATAAAATGTGTAAATTTTTTCTTTTCTTCTTTCCTTTTTTTGGTAATTCAAAATTTCACTGCATAGCCAACATGTCAAAACCCCCAAAGAGGAAAGTATAGAGAATGATTACTACAAAAGAGCAACACAAAAGAAACAACAAGATCCAAAAGTAGAAGGAAAGAGCACAAAATTTAGGAAACTACTTAATCTTCCCAAAAATTCCTCAATAATTGCAAGATTGAAGCAATTCTTTCTTTCTCCTTTGAATTACTGCAACTCGACGCAATTGAAGCCATAAAAGCTTAGTCAAACTGCTAGAAGACATGTATTTCTCTCAAAAGGTTCGTTGATTACGTTCCCTCCAAACGAAATTAGTGTAAGTCGTGAATCCAATTTTTAGAAGCTCGCCTGCCACTCTATTCTTCTTAAAATTTTTAGAATCCAATCAACTTCATCATGGTAAGTGGAAAATCTGTAACGCCCCGCCTCCCAGCAGGTGTCGCTACGATTGAAACATGATTGTACAGGTCCCGCAGGTGCCAGTGAAGTCAATGTGGAGCAGTGCAGAAAGTAAGGAGGATACTCTAGACATGACAAGTAATACAGTTCTAAATAAGGAAAAGACAGTAACAAGCAGGTAAGTACAATAAAACATGTAACACAGTATTGAATAGGAAAGAGACAAGTAAAAGCTACACTACTGCTGAAACGTAAATGTAACACGTACCTGTCGCTAGGTCAAGACTCAGCAGTCCTGAACTGTAAGTCTAACTCCTCGTGCTCAAGCACCTCTACAACCCTATACGTCGTTCCTAGTGGCAGCAGAAGTCGTACCACGCTCAATAGAGTAGACAATATCTAAACAAGAGACAAGAAAAGTAAGTGTGCACAAAAAGGAAATAAGACAGCCACAGATATGATAGTACTGAATAAAGAAGTAACCTGACCTGGCAATCAACAAAACCACACAACGGAAGAGTAAGGAGGTACAAAAAGGCGATGTGACAACAGCTAGAAAGGGTATAGAAGAGAGACATGTTATGATGGTTATAATGAGTACAAACTAATGTAAAGATAATACTAGCTAAAGTGAATCAATTCTAGGCCGTGACCTATGAGGGAGTGTACAGTAAGCATCTGAAAGCTACCATGACTGCGAGGGTGCGACTCCAGACAGAGTCCAAAAGTATAAAGTATCGTACTGAAAGAGCTGTAACACTGTGGCCTGTGGTGGGGCTACATGACCCATCAAGATGGCCGTCCATGTCTACCCCCAGACTCAGGACCCATCGGAAATGATGGACGCCCCCTGCATGGGGGCTATGGATCAGGTCCCAGTCGCTTTCGTACTCTCCAATCATAAGTTTTCCCAAACCCGATGAGTCAAACAAAAGTAATCATTTTATTAGTTGTTAGTGTAGTGATGTTCAATATTGATTAAACTACGTAGTCAAGGGAGATCTGAGATCCACTGCAATAGTAATAGTCCACCTCAATCTTGCCATGCATGCAATAGTAACCGGTCATGATAGTTCCACCTCAATCTTGCCATGCATGCAATAATAACCTGTCATGATAGTTCACGTCAAATCCTTTAGCCAATCAGTAGCACATGACATCTCATATAACAATTCAATACTATGCAATTCAACACTATATTAAACTTAATGGTACTAGTAAACTCAAAAGACACCATGATAATGAAACTGACATGCAATAAAGTAAAGGCATGTATGTTTCTCATGGCAAGAATCCAAAGCTGAACTGAAAAGGAAGCAACACCAACTGTTCCATGCATTGAATCAAGAAGGAAGGAAAATATGATAACTGCTTGATAAAGAAAGGCCGAGAGACAAACAATAACCCAGATACCTGAGACAGCACGCAAATGAAGCTACCAAACCTGTCAAGCAAGGATCTTAAAACAACAAGTAAATAATCCAGCCACAACCCACATCCAGCAAGGAGAGCCAGCCACCATCTAACAACCTACGAATCCCAAAACAGCAACAAAGGATTCAGCCAAACCGAACAAGCAATAGAAAAACCAACCACAACTCAACAACCAGCAGGAAGCCCAAAGTCGCAAACAAGGGAACCAACTAACCCCATAACAACAAGAAAACCCCAAACTGCACGCAGTAAAGTCACCGTACATCAAAACAGCCAGGAGAGCCCATGCCGCAAGCAGAAGAAGCCACCAACTCCATCAAGCGATGAAGCCCAGAACAACAAGGAAGCCAATCAACCCAAGAACAGTAAGAGAAGCTACGAACTCAAAACAGCAAGCAAGAGACAACTCAAACCCACAAGTATGAGAGCCTAACTTGTAAGCAAATAAGACCCAAACCCCAACACAAGCAAATGAATCGAAATTAGAGTATATGGGATAGAGTCTATCTGAAACCGAAGCCGAAGAACCAAGAGGAAGTTAAGATCCGAAGCCCAATCATCAGCAGAAGCCTACGCCGCGACCATCGGCAACAAGGGATCCCAAATCCGTCATCAAGGAGAGCCATCGGAATCAGTAACCCAGCAAGCAGGAACAGACAGCAAGCAGAAAGGTCGCCGCAATCCTAAAACAGCAAGAAGACCAAAACCTGCAAGCAAGAGAGTCAACCGAACCAAGTTTAAGCAAGAAAAGAGTAACCCGCAAGTAATGGGTGATCAAACCTCAACGACAACCCGAAACAGTAAACCAAACCTTCAGCCGAACCCAACGACAACAGGAAACAAGCCGCAACCAAGGAACCACCGAAACCCTCAAAGCAGCAAGCAAAGGAGCAGACTGTAGCAAAGAGGAACCATGAACCCAACGACAAGCAAAGAAGGGTAGACTGTATGCAAGATGAGCCACCGTACTCCATCAGCGAGCAAGGGACCAAGGCAGCAAGCAAAGATGGGCCACAAACCCTAATCGACGAGCAAGGGGTGCCACGAACAGTAAGAGAAGGACGGAGGGGTTGAGTTGCGTCGAAGGAAGCCACGAAGACACTGTCGCCGCGAACATGAGAGAGGAAAAGAGGGGTGTCGATGTTGTCGAGAGAGAGCGAGAGCGAGGGTCGAAGCCCTAAGGTTTCTCGTCGAACAAAACGAAGAGGGCACGGGGGTGAATGAAACGAAGCCCTGGAGGCCTTCGTCGAGTGTGAGAGAGAAGGAGAAAGGGAGAGGGAAAGGGGGAAAAGCCCGATGGGCTTGGGCCTGGAGCGGGCCACGAAAAAAACAAAAGAAAGGGAAAAAGAAAAAGGGAAAGAGAGAGAGAGAGAGCTGGGCTGTTACACAATCTGTATAGCAAATTGTATTTCTCCAAGAAAAATTCCAAACACACCTTGAGTGAACACACTCAAACAAAATGTAAGTCATTCTTTCCTCCGCACAGCCAGACAAACAACACATATTGGCCAAATGACGACCCTTTCCTCTTCAAGACAGCAAACGTGAGGAGACCCTCATTGAAAGCCATCCAAGAAGTAAAAGAGTATCGGTTTACTCGAGAGTTAAACCACACTAGATCCATCCACTTGACCTTATAATTAGGGACTCTTATAGCATACTATGCTCATCTAAAATTAAATTTATCAGTGAAAGTGCCCCAACCATAGGAATCACCATCTCCAGTGAAATGGATAGAATGATTGTTGAGAAAACTCATTAACCAACCAGAGAGTACGCGAAGACATGGCTTTATTCGGATTCCACATCGCATTGGTGGAAGAGTTGCATAACTTACCATTTAAATTACCTCCTAGCCATGTAATCACCCTGTTACCAAATTTGCGGACAATGGGCTGTGAACATGCCCATGGATCATGCAAAGTAAAATTATATGTCCCCGAGCCTATAATGCATTTACAATATAGCCTCATTAAATCCCTCACGTCAAGAATTTTTCGCCAAGCATATAAGCAACCATGATAAAAAAAATCATTCCTTTCTTCTTTCTTCTTTTCCTCTTGAATTAAATATGCCTAACGTCAATAAAAAATCACTTTCATGTTATTTATGCAGATTTCTTTAATAAACAATAAATAAATTAGAAAACTAAAAATTTATTACATCCAGTCTCAATTAAAGAAATATATACTAACATCGAAGTTCAATTATTACAACTCAAAAAGAAAAAATAGTAATGATAAAAATAAGGCTTTATGGCCAGTACAAAAAGAAAAGAAAAGAAACTACGCATATTCCTTTGAAAACACATGCTTCTCTTCATCAACCAAAACACATTCTTCTCTTCATCAACCTGCACGAATGTATCAACCTTTATATATTCCCTCTCCGAACCTGACTGACATTCAACAAAAGAAAAGGTTGTCAGTAAAATTTACTTGTAGGTTCTAAAAACAAACAATTTAATTTTAAAAATCGTTAAAATATTTAGCAGTAAAAATATAAATAATAAGGATATCAAATTTATGTAGTAATATGACAAGTATGACAATAAATCCAGTACATTATAAATAAAAACTCAGTTAATGAATATGCTAGATGATCAATGAATGAAACTAATATCAACTAATATCTTTAGTTTATGATACCAAGTATAGCATAATGTCATTATCATATGATGTCAAGTATATTACAATGATATTAACCTATGGTGTCAAGTTCAGTAGGATGATACTAATCTATGTACCAAATACAATATATGATGATACTAGTTTAACGTACTCATGTCACAGAATATGATATGTAATTTAGGTATTCTGTTTGCATGGAACACCAATTAAAATGGACCAATGACCTTCTCACATCATGTAGCACCTGACTATATCCGTAGGTCGTAACATTTCCACATGATTTTAGATTCGGATTAAAAATTATGAATGTACATTCTTCAGTAGTTGATATCGGTCTACAACTCATTGTAATTTGTAATGTCCATCAGTATCTTCCCACAGTCATGATTGATACGGTTGTATGGGACCTCGTCGCTCCTGCAGCTTTGACAACGAGTTTACACATGTCCAGTGTATCGTGTCTTTATTCTATATTTTACAAGGTGTATCGTGTCTTTATTCTATATTTTACAAGGTGTCAAGTACAGTAAGCAAGTATGATGTCAAGTATGGTAAGCAATCCAAGTCCATACGATCATTATCAATATATAAAGCAGTACCGATAATCAATTTCCAAATGGTAAACACGCATGGAGTCTTATAATTAACATGGAAAATTAATTACCTAGATTCATGAGGAAAAAATATAAGAATCTGTGCAACAAAGAATCTATGCAACCATTTGGTTCTGATCTAAATCAATTTAGCAATAACTAATACAACATTTCCAGGAAATCACACTTTCTTTTCCTTTCTCAAACTGAAAACCAAGTTAATGTTGAATTAAGTAATAATAATATGTTACCTTATCTGAAGTATGAACATACTATTGCAAAAGTAATAGCACCTTTGAAGGAATTTAGATTCTAGAAAATAATAATGAAACAGTTCAAAATCCATACAGCAAAAATAAACATGAAACTAAAATTAATCATACACCAAGTTCAGCATTTTAGAAATAAGAATGTTTTGAATTTAAAATCATATGCAAAATGTTATATATGTCATTGGGTAAGAACGTAGTATATCAAATGTTTACACCATATCAAATCATGTCTAAATGGGTTAATCCGGAAACTTTCAGAGGTTAATTTAACCGAAATTAAAATCGTACGGAACCTAGGAGGATGCTTCGAAGGTGGGCTAGGACTCCGGTGAAGGCTTTGGTTGAGGGAGGAGGAGGAGCTCAGGCAGACGAAGGACTTGGCGGCAACAAGCGGGGGTTCTGCTAGGGGTTTGAATATGAGGAGTTGCTGGCTTGGCGTCGTCGCGATGGACAGCTGCAAGGTTTGAGGCAGCAAAACTGAGCTGAGGCAGCTCGACTTCTTCATAGGAAGAAAAAGAAGTGGCCAGTTATGTGATCTCTTCTTCTTCTTCAGTCTTTTTCTCTCCCTTTTTTGTTTTGTTTTTCTTTCAAAGAAGATAGATCGAAGAGAAGGAGTTAGGAGTTTTGGGGTGG
Organism: Scilla litardierei; assembly: GCA_030789695.1. Lineage (NCBI taxonomy): Eukaryota > Viridiplantae > Streptophyta > Magnoliopsida > Asparagales > Asparagaceae > Scilla > Scilla litardierei. The sequence continues at coordinate 23,740,597 of CM061131.1, read as the reverse complement.
CAGCTCATTTGTAGGTGGAGAGAAAGGTTGAGGGATTTAGGTTTTGTTTTAGTGTTTTTATTAATGGGTTTATATAGGGTTAGTGTAAATATGTTGGCTTTGGATTTGGTTTTATAGTTGGATTAAAATTCATACGTGATTAGAATTCTGGTTCAAAGTTAACCGATAGATTTTTATTAATAATCAATTTTTAAGTATTTTCATATTGAAATTTGGATTTAAATTTTTTTGAAATTAAATTTTGGGATTAAATTGGGTTTTTATTAAATGGGGTTAGTTGACGGTTTAACAGGTCTTGACTAAATAATATAGAAATAAATTCTAATTTTTTTTGACAATTCTAAAATTTATTTGAAATAACTTGATCCAAAAGATACATTATAATTGTACAAAATATCACCGAAAATGGCTCAAGACTGTTACTTTAAGCTAAAGAAGAAAATTTGGCAGTGAAATTGACTTGTAGAGAAAGAGTTTGTATGGCCTTTGATATTAAATTTTTATCATGTTTATTGACATCTTTTAGGTTTTTTCACTCATACAGCATTTTGTCCTTGCATTTTATGGGGCTAGTTAATGGTTCATCCATTCCCTCCATTAGTATTTTCGATTAGGTTTCTTATCCATTTTGCAAACTATGGTGGCATATATGTGCTGATTTGGAATTTGTTCAGTTAATTGCATGTACTGGGAAAAGAAATATCCTAGGTTGCTGAGCACCGAGCAGTTTCAAGAACTAATGAAGAACGGAAGCCCTCTTGTTGGGATTTCCGACATAACTTGCGATATTGGCGGTTCAATAGAATTTATTAACCAAACTACGTACATAGACAAACCATTTTTCAGGTATCCTTTTACTGTTTCCAAATACCAATGCATTTTGCTAGATACATTTTTCATTTACATTGCGCATGATGGTCATGCTACATTATTTGATTATTTGATTATTTTCTTGCATTTTATACTTAATATGTTGCAAATTTTGCAGCTTTGCGTTTATTGAGATTAGATGTTTGGTTGTATGTGCATAATCTAAAGGCATTAACATTTCCTCCACTTCCATGTACTTACATAGACATATTTTCTTCCTTGCACTGATGCCTGTCAAAATCACTGTTACAGTCATCATTGTTATCTAGGCTTTTACCATAATCACTGGGACATCTATGAAGAAGAAAGCTCAGTGACAGATTGATCAACTTTTGAGGCTAGATCGACATGTCGTCTGTTAATATTGCTTTATGGGTTGTTCGACCACAGCCCTTGAGATTGAACTCTGGGGGTAAAGTGGTTATCTGACATGGTGTCACACACTAGATTTTAATAGGGTTTGCAGTTCTGGATTCAACTCATCATCCACCATTTAAAACATATTTTTCTACCTCCATTTGTTTTTGTCTTTTGAAGCATATCTTTTTTTCTATTAGAGGCATTTCCACGCAGATCAATGGTCCATGTAATGAAACGGTATTTGTATGCATGTGTTCATCTTTTTTTTCTTCGTCATTTAATCTTTTAGGGGAGGTATGAATGATACATTACTGTCCCATAAAGCATCAACTTAAATTTTTGAGTAAATGGTTAGGTGACAATGGCAACACCTCCTATCAACAAACTACGGTCAAGGGTCAGGCTTTCTGTAAATTTGCATGGCATCGTGTAAATTCGATTTATTACATTTAATAATGGATTCGTTCTGTTATAGACTATTCCATCTCACCAAGTGATTTTGTATTAAATACCATGATAACTTTTAAACTTACTGTAGATATTTTTGGTTACTTTTCAAGTGCATTCTTTAAAAAAAATATTTTCTTTCTTTAGTTGTTCATTAGTTTAATTTTTGATTATTAGGTATGACCCATTCACTGATTCTTACCATGATGATATGGAGGGCAATGGTGTAATATGTTTGGCTGTTGACATTCTTCCAACGGAGTTTTCCAGGGAGGTGGGGGCATTTTCAGCTTTTTGTCATGTTTTAATTAAGTTTAACTGTGCTGCAAGAATGATTTTCTGTTGGATAAATATTCTAGTACTACTTGCATACTAGCAGTCTATTCAGTGTATTTCTTCTCTAAAAATCATTTGTAGGCTTCCCAGCACTTTGGGGATATCCTGTCTCAATTTGTCGGGACACTGGCATCAACTAAGGACATAGCAGATCTGCCTCCCCACTTACAGGCAGCTTGCATAGCTCATGAAGGAGCACTTTCTTCCATGTATACATATATTGCTCGAATAAGAAATTCTTCTTCAGTGTGAGCTTCTGAACTTTGTCTGCTTTCTATTTTTTGCCTCTATCCACCAAAGATCCATGTCTTAACGGTCTTTGACGTTAATTTTCTATTAAAGATGATTTTCTTTCTTAAATAATACACTATCTTTATACCAGATGGTGTAAACCAATGTATGAGGTTCGGCCGTTTCGGATCGGTTTCGGAGGGAACCGATCCGAAATGACACCGAAATATAGGTTTCGATCAAAACCTCCGTAATGCAAAAATGCTTAAAATTGAAAGAAATAACAAAAACCTACCAAAACCTGGAAAAATTAAGCAATATCAGTATCATTTGATTTCATGATGAAATTGGAAAAAATAGGTCTGACCTCTATGGAAGATGATCAGTAAATTTGACTTATCATCGAGGTGGTCATCATCATCATCATCATATTCTTCGATGAAGAAGATCCAAAGTCATTGTGTCGTTATTGTAATCATCCATGTCATCTTCGTCACCGTCATCTTCGTCTTCGTCATCGTCATTTGAAGTTCTCGCAGGTAGACAAAGTGGTCAGAAGTCATCTTAGTATTCGTCATCTTTCTCACTGTTTCGATTCATTCTGAGATGAAAGCAGCGGAGTATTTTTATATCCCACTTTTGAGTGCTGCTAGTCACATTACAAATTGTGCTAGTCATGTTACATTTATTTCCAAATTTTCCATTATCTTTTATAAGTTTACCAAAAGGGAATGGCGAACTTGTAAATAGATGTAATGCGACTAGCAAAATGTGTACTGTTACTAGCAGCACTCCCCATAGCTAGGCTTTATAGGATTAAGGCCCAAACAAAGACAAAAGGATTACATTTGGGCTTTAGGGTTTTTGGCTTTGTGGTTTTTTGAATGACTAATGTGAGTTTGTCATCCAAATGAAAGTGCGCACAAAACTAAATGGTTAAGCTATGATTATTACAGAAACATATACATATAAACATATGCCGAAACTGAAACTTAAAAACGAAACCACCAAAACTAAAAAAACGTACCGAAACTAAATTTTTTGAAGGGACCGAGACCGAGACCGAGATCGAAACTAGGTACTCTAACATTGGTGTAAACATGTTGACGTATTTCAGAAGTTTCTATTGTCAGTATTGAAAAATGAAATATCTTCCATACTCCTTTATAGTATGACAATATAGTATAATATTAACAAGTTTTCAGAAGTTCAATATTTTGAACATTAGCATGAGTTATCACATTTTACATTGAAACTGGACTGTATCTCCGCACATTGTGAGGGTGTTATGCTTTGCAGGGATGCACAAACATCTCCTGTCAATGGTTCATCAGGTGGAAAGAAGTGCAAAATGCCGGTGAGTCCATCGTACTCAGATACACATGCATGAATTTGCATACACGCAAGTGCACTTGTAGATGAACAACACATGCACAAACATTTTTAGCCATGCATGTGTGTGGTCTGTGGGTTAATTTTTCTTTTTTGCTTTTTTGGGAGGGGGATGTGAGTGTGACAGTTTTGTTCAATACATCATTCATTCTTCAAACATGCTTCTGTGCATACACAAATATAGATATGTGCACCATATGAATGGTAGGAAATGATATGACACACACATGCTCCTATGACGAAATATGGTGAATTTGTAATTCTTTAAGCATGATATGAACATAACAGACACAAATGGACTCATTCTTCTAACTCATGTAGAGACATGCACATTTTGTATGCATACTGTGTTTGTGTGATGCATACATTATACTGGTAATTCTTTAAGCACTTATGTACACGTGCGCACACACAAAAATGTGCATGTGTGCATTGCCTCATGCACATGATATGCTCTAATACCACAATGTATTTGCATGAAGAAGTGTGGAATATAAATAATTCTTTATAGCTTAATTTCACACGTGCGCATTCTTGCTAACACATGCATAAGCATGCCTGTGTACGTGCATGCATGCACCCCCTTGGTGGTACTGTCTACCATTATTAACAGAATGCTAGGTGATTGGCAACATAATTCTGAAACACCTAAAATTTTCTACATGTTGCAGATTGCAGATTGCATGTATTTAGAAGTAGATCACCATTATAGTGTTTGCGCTAGAGGACTGTGTGTGTATGTCCTTACTTTTTGGTGCTTATATTTAATATGATTTTAAGGCTATTGCCTTGAATATTGTTTTTCTTTCTTGACAGGTGTCTCTCAGTGGTCATTTGTTTGATCAGCATCTAATTAATGAAGCTTTAGATATTATTGAAGCGGCTGGTGGATCTTTCCGCCTGGTTAAATGTGAAGTGGGTCAAAGTGCAGATGCCATGTCCTATTCTGAACTTGAAGTATGTTTATTTCAGTATATCAGAATGCTATAGTTCTGTCAACATAATGCAAGTTGGGATTTTGCATATTTATCCTTAGGTATTAGACGTAGACGGTAGAACTATTGTATTTTCTCCTTGTCATGCTTATTTGCATACACGACTTCATGATTCATCATCATTCCAAGGAATGCAGCACATGTAGAACCATCATTGAGATGTCTGACGGTCTATCCATCAATGTTAAATTTGGCATTTCCCTTGGTGATTTGGCAAGCTAACTTGCACCTGGTTAAAATTAGTACTTCCAAGTCACCATTCATTATTGTATATAAAATTGCATCCTTTTATTAGGGTTATGTTCAAGTGGGAGACTTATGGCATTATCTAGTTGAGAAACAATTCCATGCAAAGAAAATAGAGAGGAGGGATGGCAGGTAAAGGATATTGAATTCTATATGGTTTGCAAATCTAAATTTTTGTCCATTGCATAAACAGTTGGAAACGTTGTTCCCCTTTGTAGTTAAGTCCATATCCATGTCACACTTTTGCCGAATTATGTTACAATCCACCCCAGTCAGCTTTGTTCACTTATGAAACACATATTGCTTTCATGCAATGTAAACAGCAGACCAATTGTCACAATATAATCACATAGGAGGTGTGAACACAAAATCTGTCTTGACTAGAATATCTTGTGTCTATGCAAGCTCATACATAATGTCAGCCATGGCTCGATACTTTGACTTTGCACTCGATCTGGACACCATGCTCTTTTTCTATATCTTTCCCAGGCAAGATGTCCTCAAATGAAAACACACTAGCTGTTGATCTTCTATCGAACATTCTGCCCAGTCTACATCATAAATTCTGGGGTTATACGAATGTCTATGTTAGAATATAAACGTTACTATTAAAATATCGTAAAATCCATACCACAACAACCTAATGACTCATTCGTGAAGTAGGTACACATGATTGACAACACTTATCAGGTATGAATACTAGGTTGCGTCATCCGAGGTAATTCAATATTTCAACAAGTTTTTTTTGGATCTTCCCGGATCCTCCAAAAGGTTCCCTTTATTTGGCAGTAACGTGATATTTGAATCTAGCTGTACCGGCTTTTGCTTCTGAAAGCGTATCTAATACATCATACTTTAGCCGAGAAAGACATATCCCCTTTTTGGATCTTGCTGCCTCAGTCCCCAAGACGAAGGGCCTTATGTGACATGACAACTTCTTATGTGACATGATTTTCCAAGAGAAGTGTCTGTGCTCCATAACTCCTATAGATGATTATTCATGAACCTGTCAAACGGGGAAACAATTTTCCTGCGGCTGAAAGATTTCACTTTTCTTTTTCTTTATGACTAGATCGATTGAATAAATTTTCTTTATATCTGTTACCTTGATTTTGCTAAGCCACGTTAAGTATCTTCATGGTTTCCACAGGTTGGTGCAGATGATACTACCACCCTCAATCAAATAATTGATTCCTTAATTTCTCTTGGGAATGCAAGTAATAAACATGTGCCCTCAAACAATGGGAAGTCACTATCTCTGAAAGTCGGGAACGTTAGTGAAAAAACAATGAATTGTGGAGATTGCTTTAAGAAAAGACCAGTGGTTTTGATTCTCGGTGCAGGCCGTGTTTGCAGACCTGCTGCTGAATTTTTAGCATCTGTCGGAAATGTTTCTTCTAGCGATTCCTTAAAAATATGCCAAAGCATTGGTGTTGAAGAAATTGAAGAATTTCAAGTCGTCGTAGCTTCCCTATACAGGAAGGATGCTGAAGAGGTATGGTTTGGGTCTACTCTTTCTTTTGTACTTCTCCGGTGAAAACTGCAAGCAATTTTAACATTACATATATATCAACATTGATTTTTACTAATGCTTTCTTAATATTTCATCAATTGAATCTTACCATGAGATGGACTAATTGTTTCTTTGCTAATTGTTTGCTCTTGCGGTGCCACTAAGATGTTGCTAGTTCCAAGGTTCCATAACTTTGAATGTCACGTTAGTGCTATAAAAAGCCGGGATGTTGGACCTTGGTATCTGTATAATATTTTATTTAGTTTCATAGCAATATTCTATAACAATCTGAAACAAAAATATATTCTATTATGCAGAATGCAGATTTTTGATATTTTGCAATTATGAGACAATTTGGGACAACTTTGAATACTGTAAAGATGTTGGAAACTGCTAGAGGTTTCCTATATTCTTAAGCAGAAATTGAGTGTCTGACTTTTTTTATGTGTGTTTCAGTCTTGAGAAGCTAGAGGTCGCCTTTCTTTTTATGCAGAAATTCAGCATTTGAGTTTTCTTTTGTTTCTTATTTGGGTTAGAGTATTGAGACCAACAACGACTTGAAATCTCGTCAATACATAAGGATTAAAATCGCAACCTGCCAGTTTGTTTTCTTTTGAATGAAGAATACAGTCACTAGATTCTGCATCTGTTCTGCATCTATTCATTTTGAGCACAATCTTGGCCAATAATTAGAATCATGGAAGAAAATCTTACCACCTAGCAGTATTCCTTAAAGTAAAGAGGACATTATGACTAAATGCCATCCTGATGAAACATTGCTGAAGAGACCTGGATATGACTTCTGGGACATGGACTGCAGTGTGAGCATGTTAAACCAAGAAATGCTGCTTAGTCATGTGGACTTGTGGCTTAGGGCTCAGTAGTAATTAATATAAAACTATAATAATGCAATCACATCATAAGCTTACCACTTTGTACCCTGAATAGTTTGATTTAAACTCCACGGTGCACTTTGTTCACAATTTGTGAGAGTGTTACAATCTCAATTAGTCCCACATCGGAAAAGAGCAAAAGAAATACAAGGTTTAAGTATTAGAGGGCCTCTCCACCTAACACCAATTGGTTTCGGGTTGGATGCAAGCTAATACTTAACAATATGGGGTGTGAGCCCAATGTTAGGGGCTTAGTATGGGATGAGTCATTAGCTAGGCTAGTGTTAGGGGCCAGTATGGACCCGGTCTCTAACAAATGGACTAGGTTAGGGGCCTAGTATGAGCTGGGTCTCTAACAGCGAGCTATATCCAGATTCTTCAGAATGATTGAACAGCCAATCAGCCATGCACATAACATGGAACTAACAACTTCCACAAGAAACAATTTAATCTAGAATGGAAATGCTATGACAAAATATGATTATTTTTGTTTGGAAAAGGAACTAGAAATCTAGAGCATGACAGCTAACTTACACAGCCAAATGCCTTATTGGAGGTGAAGCACTTTGTCATCTAATCAGAATACTTATTTGGGCCTACCTCGAAGGACAAAATCATATGATACATGTATGGTTACTTTGAAGCACACGGAAAAACTTTCTATATTTCTGAGCTTTTCTGTTATATGATGATAATTGATTATTCGCAAATATATCCTTGGATTCGCGTTGACCGGCATCTGGTATTCATGTGGTCATTTTAGGATCCATTCCAGCTCAATTTTGTAGGCTACCTGAGAAAAGAAACCAATAATTAAATAAATAAACTCTTGCATATGAAAGGTGGTGAAGAAGTAATGCTATATTTTCTAATTGGCATATGTTCCGCAAACTATGCCAATTTCTATAATGTTACTTGGACAATTTAAAGCTTAAAGCAGTTCTATAATCATAGAGCTGAAGCTAAATCTTTGTGGACTGTGCACCCGAGCATGTTGCCGCAATTGGGAATGGTCACAAATTTTATCCTTTTGTTTTGACCGTCTGTTCTTCAAGCTTTGTCATTGTCTACAGTTACCAGTAGAGTGATTTCTCTTTTCCACATATCAGTAGCTTGCTCTGACGTTACTTCTTTCATCATGCACTACAAATTAGGCCATCTAGGTCTTTTAAATTTAAAACTATTGCATTTCACATTTAAAATCTATCTAATTTAGGGTGTGAATTTTGTCAGTTTGAAAAATACTATCAAGTATCTTTCCAATCACATGTCAATAAGTTTGCTCACAAACTATTTAAGTTAGTTTATTCAGATGTATGTAGACCTCATCATATCGAGTCTAGATGTAACTTTAGATATTTTGTCATATTTGTTGATGATTTTCTGCATTTAACATATATATACAAAATAAAAATAAATTTAAAGTGATTGTAATTTTTAAATATTTTTATGCTAAAATAAAGAACCAATTTGGTGTTTTTGTAAAAATTGAGAAAGCGATAATGCAAAGAAGTATTTTAAATTTTTAATAATCAGTTTGTAGGGTTTTTGTTAGAAGTTAGAATTATTCATCGGTCTTCATCTGTACACGTCTTTCAACAAATTATTATTATTATTATTATTTTTTTTTTTTGGGGGGGGGGGGGGTAAAACGCAAAAACAAAGATCTAATAGAGGTTGCATTCATACTTCTATTCCACATGAGTGGTCGAAAGATTTTCTGGTCTGATTCCATCGTAATTACTTATTATCTTATTAATCATATATTCCATCTTAATTACTTATTATCTTATTAATCGTATATCCTCATCTGTGTTTAATGATCCTATTCCTTATCACCTGATGTTTTCCAAGGCTTCTTTGTTCCCTTTATCATTTAATATTTTTAACTGTGTTTGTTTTTTTCATAATTATGTTACTGATAATTTTAAACTTGATCCTCGATCTTTAAAGTGTGTGTGTTTAGGGTATTCTCATATAGAGAAAAATTACGAATATTAATGTCCTATGACAGCCAGTTTTTATGCCCATTGATATTAATTTCCTCGAGTTTAAACCATACTTCATCAAACCTCGAGATACTAACAATTAAACCACGACAATGATGACGAGTTTTGCACGTGTTACCATCAAAATGTTTGAGATTCCATATGTATATCAACGGATCAGAACTTAACTTCTTCCTAATTCTGTCTCAGCTCTTAATATTTCTGTCTCCTCATCTCTAAATCAAGTACCATCTTTCTCAAAAGATCCCTTCTTGGAATCTTCATAAGTGAGATGAGTTGGTTGCTGATTTGAATATTCCAATTGCTTATAGAAATACTACACTTTCTTGCATAGCTCGGCCTCTTTACAAACATGTATATTATGCTTGAACCATACGTGGTTTTTCTCTCTTCCATTAACTCACCAAATTTCAAAGTATATTTCAAAAGTTTTATCACTTCTAGGTTGGTACTCTATAGTGCTAGATGAAATAAAAGCATCAGAGCTTAAGGAAACTTGGGTTTCTTACATGTTCTATTGGGTTAGAAGGCGGTCGGTTGCATATTGTGAAATTAAATCCTGATAGTTTTCTCACTCGTTTGAAGGCCATGCTTGTGGCTAAAAGATATTCTTTACTTTAAGCAATTAATTTGTAATTTAAGATTTGGACTAATCAATCGAAAACAATATTAGGATTTATCTTAAGACAGAGAAATTAAATATTTTCAAAAGAATAAGCATGAGATCAAATTCATACTTGGCACCCTATAAGATTGCAGTCTACCTGCCTAGAGGGTTGCTCAGACCAAACGATATACATGCACAAAAATAGTTGATCGTAAGTCCAAAACGTTAAATACATAAAGTCTAAAACTAAACAGTGCCAACACTCATAGAAAGCCCATAGAACTGTGCCAGCAGGCCCACAGGGAAAACTCATTACATTAAATATCTTCAATAAAATCTAGCCCATATAACAAATGCCCAAACAAACCCTGAGGAAACCCATGAAAATCATGGCCAGGTCAGGCCCAGAAAGGAAACAAACCGTCCAAAACATATCAACAGCCCAAAGAACCCAACAGGACGATACAAGCAACCCCACAAAGTTAGCCCAAGATCAGATCAGCACAAATAGGTCATAAGCTTAAGACAGAACAACACAATAGTTCGGTAACACGTAGATCGATATGAAAGCAAAGAACATGTCGACAAACACGCAGAACATGTTGGCAAGTACAACAATCGACAGAGCAGGGGCACAGTAGAAAACTGCAGAAGCCCATCAACCCAGTCACGGTTATGGCTAGAACAAGATAGAGCAAAGTCAGTCAGCCCAACAATCAAAACAGAACCCACGACAACAACAGTCGACAAGATGAAAAACCGACCAACCCATGGCAAGGCCATCCACCCAGTAGCCAACCGCAACCCTAACATAATATAAATGAGCAGCAAAATAAACACGAAGTATCGATCAACTGCGAGGGTCGCCGTAACCCTAGGTGCCAAAAGGTTAGTCATCGGATGGAGAACCTCCTTTAGCTTAATGCCATGAGTCATCATCTTCCGAAATCTCCACAAAATTCCAACCAAGCATTAATCCAGAAATTAACAGAAAAAATAACGAAAGCTTAGAGAAGATAGAGTCTACCGTTTACTGAAGCCACACAGAAAACCTAAGAAATCTGAAAACTCCGAGGAAAACCAAGCAATCGAAATCCAAAAGAATTTCGAAGGAGAAGAGGGGAAATAATTTTCGTATGCAAAACCCTAAAAATCAGAATATATATTGGTGAAGAAATACGCGTGAGAAGATAAATAAGGAGTTCGAGTCGGAACAGTATTCCTCGCAAGAGGTGGCACTGTACGACGTAGTTTTAGGGTTTCGTTTGTTCGCAGGACGGGCGAAAGATGCGTCATGAACTACTCTGTTGATTCCTTGAGGGAGAAAGCAACTCATGTAAATGAGAGTGGGCCCTAGGGTTTGATGTCTTGGTGTTAGGGGAGTTAGATTGGGTTTGGGCTCGTTTTTAAAGAAGATGGAATGTTTAAGGGTGAGTGGGCCTTGCTTTAAAGAAGAAGAAAATGAGTTAGATGCTGGCTTTGGGAAATAAGTAGTTAAGGTGTTGGGCTACGTGTCTTTCTCTGAACAAAGAAGAAAAAAAAGGAAAATACAAGAAGAATGGTGAAAGGAAAAGAAATGAGAAGAAAATAAAGTGAGGGGAACATCGGGCCTGGGCCATGAGCTTTCTAAAAAGATAAAAGAAAACGAATTAGAAAATAAGGCGGCTGGGTTCTCTTTGGGATTAAGGGGAATAAAAACAGAAAATGGAAAGTAAAGATTTTAAAGGGAATAATTCAAATGAAAAGAAGAATTTTTGTAAAAGGAAAAAAAAAGATAGCAATCCTAAAAATACAGAAAATGTCTAACAAAATTCCGGACCATTACACCAACACCCAGGTTCAACACTAACGGCCATTACCAAAGGCAACACCTAGTCCAACACCCAAGTCCAACTCCAACACCCAACACCCAAGTCCAACTCCAACACCCAACACCAAAAGCAACATTAAGTTGAACACCAAAGTCCAACACTAACCTCAAACAACCAAGGCATCACCTAGTTCAACACTAGGTATTACATAGATCATGGCTAATACTACATGTGGATAATTATGGATTCAATGGTTGCTTTTCAAATTAGGACTCGTGATACTACGACTATGAGATGGCACGGTGAGAACAAGGCTACTATATAGATCACCAACAATTTGGTTTTTCATGAAAATAAATCAAACACTTTGGGATGAAACATATCAGATCGATAGATCGATAAATCAATTGATGGACATGCTCACTAAAACTTTTGGGAAAGTATATAGCGAATTATATTTGTAACAAAATAGGCATGAGGAGGGACATTTAAGCCCTAGCTTGAAAATAAATGTTAAACGGTAATATACTAATCATCATGGATTTTATGTAAAAAGAATTATATGAACCTTTTTACAGAGTTACAAATATTTATTATACAAATAAAAAGAACCTAGGGAGATTAGAAATCAACTTATTATTCCTAACCTTTTTCTACAATCCTATCTCTAATTTCCACAATTATATACCCCTCAAATCTTTCATATTTAGAAATCTATCCCCCAAATTTCTTATTCAAAAATTTGCACTCAAACTTAACTTAAGACGTGTGATTTTATCCTTCTTGATTATTACCTTATTTCATACTTAAACAATACCTTGATGTGTAATAGAATATTTTTCAAATGACAATGTGCCCTTCTCTTCCATCTCTACATCAAAGCTCCCTCTCAACCAGAAAACCTAAGATCATAGGGGGAAGATTCTTAACATCTTCGTCTAATTCCTATTCTACTCTTTCTTCTTTATCTCTTTCCAAGTAAGAAAACCCCATATTCTAGTATCATCATCTTCTAAGCAAGAGAAATGAAAAACATGACTAGAGAAATATTAAGGAGTTGGGAATATGAGCAAACCGTGAAAGGTGAATTTGAGGGCTAAAATCACGACTTAAGCTAATCGTAGGGTAAATTTCTAATTACGGATATTGGGGTAGGCTACATGTGAAATTTGGAGGGTATATATCTAAAACCCCCTAAGTTTAAACCATGACAACAGGGGGTTTCTTTGTTAGCTTCTTCGGATATCGATTTATGTGATTTATGCTGTAAAATTTCTTGTTTGTTTTAATTGTTTGTTCATAGATATCTGCAATTCCTTGGGTTCATTTTCTCTACATGCTCTTCTATTGGAAGTTTAATCCACATGACAAAACATTGTTTACTTCTAACGACCAAAGAGCTTATGAAACGTACAGATCTGACTTTATATTTGTGTGTAGACCATCGAAGGTATTCCGGATGCTACAGCCATAGAACTTGATGCAAAGGACTATAGAAGCCTTTCCAAGTACATATCAGAGGTACTTTTTTGCGTTTTGATCTTGTAACAAGAACTGTGTTACTCTCATTACTTCCCGTTTTATACCTTTATCGTGATTATTATGATGTAGAAGCTAATTAGCTTCATGCAATTTTGATGAAGTGAGAAAACACCTTTTTCTTGAAATAATTTTTGTTACAGTACGGTATTGCAGCAGTGCAAAACATTCTATTTCAATGGCTTTTATTAGAACTATGTAATGAATACCATACGTTTCTATGAGACAAGTGTTTCTCTCTCTGTTAGATTAGTAATTCTATGTTTTAAAGGATCTTGTTACTTGAATTTGTATATGTCAAGGCATCTTTACCTTGTGACCAGCATCAATCCAAACTTTTTGCATATGGTTTTAGTGTTATTAAGATGTCACTAAGATTTTATACGATATGCACACACAGAATGATCAAGCAAGAGGGAGGTAGAGAGGGAGGAACAAAGAGAGCAAACAAGCAAGCTAGAGGGATGTAGAGATCGGGCTTTGGTTGATCCATACCTGACCTGAAATCATAATCGGATAATAATTTTGATCTATACTGCACCCTTCAATATTTGGATGTGGTTATCATTGTTTGGGTCAGTGACAGGATCAAAACCTGGTAATCCGGTGAAGTTCGCAGCCCTACCTCTAGCAAGTGTATGAGATATTTGTTATGTGAGCAATAAAGGCATTCACATGATCTGGGCACCACAAATCCCAAAGTTACGTGAAATGGGGACTCAAGCAAATCTTTAGGTTCAAAAAACATTTTTAACATCTCAAGTAGCAGTGCTATTAGTGCCGGTATAGGTACACCACAAAAAGATGGAATCATCAAATATTAGCCATTGTATGCGACTGGAATATCATATTGGATTATCATCTACCCAAAACAATACTATGGCGTAAATGACAGATATTTTTTGGATATCATATTGCATCGGGTTTGAATTAATCGTCATTGGCAAATATAAACCAGATACCATCCGACGTCACTTTATATAAAACATCATGACCGAAAACTTGTGTTAGTCTGGTTTTTCCTACCCAAATTTCTGAAAGAAAGCAAAGGTCAAACTATAGTGGATTGTCTCTAATGACCAGGGTTTGAGGTATCGGCCGATACCATTAGGTATCGACCGTATCGTATCGGTATCGGCAGTTGACGATACCGAAACCAAGGGTTAGTTTCAGTATCGGCCGATACTGAACAGTATCGGTCAGTTTCGGCCGATACCTGCCGAAACTGACCGATACCGGCTGAAACTGATCAATACCGTTCAATACTGGTCGAAGACAGAGGAAGAAAAATGTGTAATTAAATAAAAATTCTCTAAAAACCCAAAAAATTTCATGAATCAATAGGTTGCATAGAAAGCTCGGTTAAAAGAGAGGAGAAAACCATAGGGTTTCGGCTTGAAAATGATGAATTAGGCGAAGATGTAAAACCAAGAAAAAATTGCTAAAAAGAAGAAAAAGGACAAAAGAAAGATGATGAAAAAATTGAACTCAACTCATCGCGTCGTCATCTCGCAGAACCTGCCTCCTGCCTCAACGAACCCGCCTCGACCATCTAGCGTGAGATTGAGAGAGAGCAAAGAGAGAGAAAGAGGAACAAGTCGCCTTTCAGGAGATGTAGCGTTCTTTAAAAGGCAAACTTGAAAATAAGTGGTATGTGCGTAAAGTAAAACAGTCGATGCACATATCAAGCGGATATTTTGTGGCAACCTTGTAAATAAGTGGTATGTGTGCAAAGCAAAATGGTGGGTGCGCAAAGCAATGCCCAACGATTTTTTGGCAAACTTGTAAATAAGTGGTATGTGCGCAAGGTAAAATGGTGGGTGCGCAATGCAAGCTGTAGGATCTATTTATTTATCTAATATTTAGTACTTAAGTACCAAACTTTAGTTATTTAGTATTTGATATGGTTACGAACTCAAATTTAGTTTATCTATTTAGTATTTAGTATTTGATAGTATATGATTAATATTTTAGTTTGTTAAGTATTTAATAGTATTTGATAGGCTTAGATTTAAGAATCTCTGAAACCATCACTGTGTGTATATAGTATATACTATCAGCAACATGTGACGATTTAGCATTTGATAACCAAACTGTAGCAACATGTGGAAAAAGTGGTTAGAATAATATTTAATAACCAGTCTATCCTAGTGATAAGTCCATGTCAAAGAGTACGAGAGATAACCAACATTCGCCCTGCGATGGGAGCAACTCCGAGGTGGTATCCACCATCCCGATATGGCGACGGTCAAGGATTTAACCCCCGTAATGTGTTGGAGGTAATTTAGTATGGTGCATCCAGCCACTCTGTAACACTTGTGATCATAGACTACCACAATCCCACGGTCAAGTCAAGTGTCGGGTCAAAAGGATGTGTACAATCTATTTATTGTTGAAGTTTCATCTTCCATTCATTATATTAAAGTTCAATTTTCCATTCATTATTGTTGAAGTTCCATCTTCCATTCAGTCAATTCAGTTTTGATGTTTCAATACTTCGTACAATAGTCTCGCAAAAGTTCACGACTTCACGACTCGATATATCAATTAAACGAAACCGTAAAAATTACTTAAATAGATAAGAGAATGAGCAAGAAATGATTTTAAATAAGCAAATGAGTTTAAATTAGCTTAAAATATTTTTAAAAGGCTAGTAGGTAGTTTTCAAGATTGATAAATAATTATTAAGTATTTTTAAACAATTTAAAGGGGCCAAAAACTAATTTTAAATCAAGAAATTATTTTACGAAATATGTTCAAAGAATTGTTTAGAGCAAACGACACGTCGGAATTCTTTAAATAAGATGTCAAAATGAGCGTCTCAACAAGCACTACAACATATAATTTTTGGGTGTATCAGTATTCGTGAAAAATCAATGGGATTACTTTATAAGTGAAATAGCGTAATTTGAATTTAACTTTAAAAAATTACTGCGGGAGATGTACTTGCCTGAACGCGACGAAACCAACGCAAATGCGCTCGTTGCGTCATTTCGGATTTTCTGGTATTTTTTGATAATTTTCTAACCTATATATTTCGAGTTTTCAAATTTTTTTGATTAAATCTCGCTTTCTCTCTCTACACAGGATTGCCGCACAAAACTCAGTTTTTGTGTTATGTGAAGGGTTTTCTGGTCGGCTCCGGCCGGTGGCCGGTGGAGGAAGGCGGGGGGAGGGTTGGGGCGAGCTTTGGTGGTGGTGAAGCTTGTGGTGGTGGAGAATGAGGAAGTGAAGAAGAAGGAGATGGGGTTGAGTGGAGGGAACGAGAGTGGGAGGGGTTTGGGCTTGGGGCTGTTTGCCTGGGGGTTTAGAGAGGGGAGAGGATTAGGGGTGTTTATATAGTACTTAAGTATTAATATAATAGTTGTGTAATTAATTTTTAGCCAAGGCTATTAGTAACAAAGTTAACTTTTGACTAACTTTTTTTAAAGTTTTGTCGGTTAAGCACGTGGGCTGCCATGGCTAGGGGTTAGTGGGGGTAATTAGGGTCAAAGAAACAGTAATTAGTGATAGTAAAAAGTGATTAGTAAGGGTGATTAGCAAGAAAAATGTAAAAATACCCAAAAATCTCACATGCCTCTGAAAAATTACGAAAACATAGCTACAGGTTCGTATCGTCACGAGGATCGTGAATACGAGGTCTAATTCGTAGTTTGAGCTACGAAGATACGTGTTTTGGGCCAAAACGTTTAGGATGCGGGTTTGCGGGGTTTATATTGATTTGACCTCAGAAAATTATGAAAATAAAATAAGGAGCACTAAATATCATAGAAGCTCATGGTAGAAGTTTGAAATCATTTTGATAACGTTTATGTAGAAAAATAATTGTTACTGCTATATCGTTAATAATTGAGTTTAAATAATTATATAAATTGTTTAGGGGTTTAGGATGGCACTCGCATTAACTAAAATAGGCTATAACTATATTGATACTACAAAACATTTTTTATAAATGATTTAGAAACCATTTTGGTATTAAACTCCTGACCAACTATTATAAAATACTTTTAATTTAAGAAAATACGTAGAATACGATTATACACGTACTGATGGATACGGGCCGTCACAATATGTGTTGTAAGAGCCATAATGCCTCTCTTCCTTTCATTATTGTTGTATTCCATTTCCGAGACGATTGAGATTGTAAATATAAATTATCTGCGTTGTTTTGAGTATATATGCAAGAACCTGCAAGAATTCATACAGACGCTTATTGTGTTAAGTCAAGTAGGAAAGAAAAGCAAAAGTATCGCCTCCTTACTTGCACATTCGGGCCCGCTCGCATCCTTGCTTCCAAGTACAATGGAAAGCAGGGGGTGACATGTTATAAACTTATTAAACATTTAAAAGACTAGTATGGTAAACCACTAAAATGTAACCATTTACAGAAAAGATGTGCGGGAGGCTTGAAATTATATCACTATGTTGCAAATGTTTTTATGTTATGCGGATGTAAAGTTGTATCAATCCTAGGCCATGTCTCATATTGGAGAGCAAGGATTAATATTTTCGGCTGGTTCGGATCGGTTTCGGAGGGGACCGGTTCGAAACCCTCCGCCTTTTCTCGGTATCGGCCGATACCGTCCGGTTTTGGCCGATACCTGTGAGCTACAACCAAAAAAGAAGAAATAAGAAGAGAGAAAAAAATAAGAGGAAGAAATCAAAGCATGACGAAAAAATTAAAAAAAAAAACCCCCCATCAAGTTCTACATCACAAAAACAAAAAAGAACAAATAAAAGAAGAGGAAGAGGAAGAAGAAGAGAGAAATAAAACTTACCTCTGCGACGCACATGCAGCCTCCCACCGCCTCCAACAAGAAGAAGCTCGTAGCCCTAATAATGGACGCTAGTCACTTACACATTTTTGCTAAACAAATTGCATTTATTTACTAAGTTTGCAAACATATTACAATTTTTCCATTGTCTTTATCAGCATCGGTTGACCCACACAAATAGTGATGATACTCACAGTACACATTTTTTCCTAAACATACTTCATTTATTTACAATTTCCCTATTGAAATGGCAATCTTGTAAATGACTAAAGTATATTTAGTAAAATGTGTAATGTGAATAGTAGCACTATCACTCGTATATTTTGGGGGAAAATTGCTATGCATACAGACCATTTTGCTTCGGTTACAGACATTTATTTACAAGTTTACAATTTGTTCTTTACATGTAATATATTTAGCAACATATATTTAGCAAAAAATTGTAATATATTTTTATATATTTCACAAAATGTGTAACTAATAAAGAAATATTTGATACTTTAGTATTTGATAGTATTTGATAGGTATTTAAGTATTTGAAACTACCGATACAAACGAAACTTACTTCCGAAACGACTGAAACAGACGATACCGATACCCATACCCATACCCAAATTTTCGGAAGACCGAGACTAAGACCGAGACCGATACATAAAACCTTGTTGGAGAGTACGATATGTTACTAGGTACATCTTGTATCACAGGTGAGCTCACCCTGGTTGAGTCCAAATAGATACATGAAAGGGGCCGAGGAGCCCTCTGTCGGGTAACAGATTCATGAGTGGCTTACAGGACCCCTCAAACAGGTAATTGATTCATGAGTGGATCCAAGCAGATACAAGAAAGGGACTCGAGATCACTCTGTCGGGTTACAGATTCATGAGTATTCCAGGACCCCTCCGACGAGTAACAGAATCAGGAGTGGATCCCATCCAGAAGCATGGCGCCAGTTAATATCGTACTATCTAATATGAGTTACCACAAACCTTGTAAGTGTAATGTTATTTTATTATTCTATGTGGTGTCAAGTGTAATATGTCAGAGACTACAACTACTGTTGTATTGATTATCAAGGATTCATGTCATTGAGTTGTTGCATCAACATCATAAAATCATGTAACTGCTTTGGTACTATCAATATATCTTATTGTGGAGGCTACATCACATTAATACACATAGTTATGGGTTCTATAGATTGAAGATCGTTTCAAATTCCATAATTCCAACATGCAAGTGTCAAGTGATAATTTTCATCAAGTATAATACCATGCTACAAATGTGTAATAACAGTTTAATTTCAATGGTATACTTCAGCATAGCCCCAACCTAACTATGTCTATTGATGTCAAAGGAAGCCATTCTAATCATTGCATGTCATAAAAAGTAATTCCATGATAATTATAGGACAATGTCAAATATTGATCTTCTTATGATGAATCGTTGCTAAGAACAGGTTCAGCTTTAACAGAAATTAAAACTGAAAATAAATCAATAATTTGTTTAAAACTGGAAACAATTAAGTAGAGGGAATGACTAGCCACATGGGATCAGATTTGGATATTTTCTTCATGTGGCCGATGCAGGGAAAACTCCGAAAGTCCATAAAGGCATTTGAATGGGCCAAAGGCTACTCTAGGATTAAAGGAGACAAAGATCGAGCCATTGCAGGGCCAATGGTGAACCCAAACCCACTACAGAGGTAAACAAGGAGATCCGATCCCAAACAATTTGAAACAAAAGTGCCAAAGCCTCAATAACCACAGGACCAAGTCCCAAAGAGCTACAAGAATAAGCCCCTAAAGCATCAACATAAAGAACCACCACAGTGCTATAGAACCAATCCCAAAACATCAATATAGCCAAGGAATCAAATGTGCAATTCCAAATCTGAACCAACCAAAGGGCCGAAACCCCAACTATGTAGAAATTCAGCACCCAAAGAAAACCGCAAGCCCCAAACCCAGCCACAAAAAACCCGATCACCTCAGCCTGCAAACCCCACAACCAACTAAGTTGACAGCCAACAAGACCCCGCAGCCAGCAATCAGGGCAACTAATGCCCCTCACCCAATTATCACTTCCCCATAATATTGAATTTTAATTACTATAGAAACCAGAAACCAACGAATGAACCGCAAGCAAGAGAGAAGCTGCAAGCAAGAACAATAGAACCGAACAGCCAAAGGCAACACTACAGAACCGAACAGCCCGCAGGCACACATATAGGCAAGATGGCTAGTGGGCAAACAGTAGGCAATGACATAACTCACGACAAACATGAAAGCAGTAAGTCGCATGGCCAAAACAATAATGGAGCACCGGCAAGAAACTGCAAGGCCCCAAGAAACAATACCGAGGTCATGAACAATCATGCACAAACAGGAGCACGACCAAAGCACAAATAGGACACGGCCAAGAGAACCGCATGCCCAAGAAAACGATGACGAGGTTTCATGATCGTTGGAAATTAATTTCCCTTATATAACGTCAATCCAACATGTATAATGAGATCCAACAGTAAAAAGTTCGGATTGAAAGTAAAGATAGAAGGTTTCTTCATGGCGCACATCAAACCCAAAACTCATGCTCAAATTGTTATCTAACTCATCATTAAATTTCATCAATTCATGTAAGTGTTATCATAACATGAGTAATTAATCAAAAATCACATTTTTAATACCTAACAAAATATCCTTAAGCTAAATTTCCATGATCCATAAACGTCAGATCCAAACAAATAAAATCGAAGCCAAAAACATGAATTAGAGTAAATCTATCGTTCACCGAAGATGGATCGTCAAAAAATCATGGAAAATCCTCACCACCTTGTCGAGATCGTGGCTGTGGCTACTCGATCTGGAAAAGATGAAAACTTTGAGAAGATCTGAGCCCGAAACAATATCGAGAACACCCAAATCCAAGGCCGAAAACTTGGAAGATTTGGAGAAAAAAATAATTTTTGCATGAAATCTTGAAAATAAGAAGAGGGGAATATATAAAGGGAAGAGAGCCATAAAGAGGTTGATCAGAGGCCGATACACGTGATTGAGGGTGGCGAAAATCCCGCAAATCGTGTGAGGCCACGAATCACAGTGAACGAAGAGGACATGTCAGCGGTTGCGGGTGAAGGAGAGACAGAGACAATTAGTAAGGTTAAGTGGGATTGAATGGCATTGGGAAAAATAGAGGAGGAATAATGGCCTTGGGCCTGATAGAAAAAAGAAGAATATAGGAAAAGAAAGGGAAATGAAGAGAAGAGGAAAAAGGAAATAGCTCTCGTGCTTGGGCGTGGGCCGAAGAAAAGAATAGAAAAGAAAGGAGAATAAAAGAATAAAAAAGAGAGAAAAGAATAAAGGTTGGGCTCGGTTCTGGGCCTGAGAGGAAAAGAAAATGGTTAGAAAAATATAGAGAAATATATATATTACACAATGAGAAAGAAAAATACTGGAAATACATGATTAAAAGTAATATACAAAATACAAACCATGACAGAGTTTTAAATACATAAGTGGTATTGAGAGCATCTCACCCAAGCTATCTTTTGTGAACTACGATAAATCATCATGTAAGAGATTTGAAACGGATCTAATGCCTCTCAACAAGGTATCTCAACCCCTTGTCAAAACCGAACCTCTAAGGAGTAAAAAAATTTAAATAGAATATTTTGGTAAAATTCTTCATTCATTGATTGATTCCAATAAAATAAGTTTAAGACCGATTTATAAACATGCTACTTAAAAGAAGTCTTACCATAACTGATATGGGGCTAAACTAAAATATCAAAATAAAATCCAATAAAATCCTAACAAATAAAGCTAAAATAATAGGTAATAAGATCCTAACTACAATTCAAATAAAATTTTAAATTGAACTTGATCATCGTCCAATCTTTTCACAGCCAACTTGCCATCATATTTTGCATTTTGTTCTGTCAGATTTGATACTGATGGCGCTCGAACATGATCATTAGCAAGTCTTCATTTTATTTCATTTTATTACTCAAAATTGAGTTTTTTACTATCAAAGAAGATGTGATGCAGAACAATATCATGAAGGGCTTCTAAATATTTCTGGGTTATTGTTGAAAATTTAATTCGAGAATTATTCCATCTCAAGAATTATTATTAGAATAGTAATTTTTTAATTTAATAACTCTTTTTGAAGTCTTTGTAGCCATTTCCTATAAAAGGGAAGTTTTTGTTTGGAGTCTAATCATTATATGATTTTTTTCTAAAAAGGGATGTATGCTTCACTGGTAAGCAGGGGGAGATCATTGATAATAAAATTTCCTTTTCTTTAGGATTTGTTTCCTTTTTAACCAGTGATTGGTTTTGGAATTTGGTGTGAGACCTGAGCTGAGGTGCGAGACCTTTATCGGGTTTGAAGACAACATTGGTGTGAAGCCGTTGATATCATCTTTTCTATTTCTAAATCTCCAAAATAAAAAAAATAACCTGGCTGCCATCTCTCCCTCTCCCCTAATTCCAGCTACATCTGTCTCCCTATCCGTCAGTAGGTGGAGACCAGATATATTACAATGGCAGTTGGGTTGGATCTGAACCCATGAGTAGGGCCCAATCATTGAGCCGATGGGAGATGGTAGAATATGGAAGGGGAAGCATAGTTGTTGGGCTGTGGTGATGACAGATTGAAGGTGTGAGGCAATTGCATGGTGAGCCGAGTTCAGGTTAGAGTGGCAGCAGGTACATTTTGCAGCAAGGTGATGATGATGGTGTCAATTGTAGTGAGACAATAGGTGTGAAGATGACACTAGTGAATGCAGGGATGGTGATCGCACCCAAGGCTTCTCTCTGATAACATGTTCTTAGATACAAGAAAGAGCCGTCATCCAAATCTGGAAATTGCTCCACTTATATTTATGAGAAACAATGAAGATTTACAGAAATACTCTCAAAAGGTGTCAGTTTGATAGTGGGAACGATACAGTACCTTTTTTTGCTGAATTGTTGTGCTATAACATACAGACAAGATTATATTCCACGCACTAAGTTTGACTGTGTTCACAGACTAATGTTTAGATGAGTTCAAGGTTAACTGGATTGATGAATTACTAAAAGTTGGCGGTCAGTATTATGTTGTACTTTACTCTCGCAGTTGCTTCAGTTTTTGGCCTTGCTTAGTGATACATGTCTCTATACTCTATAGCCTTTTCTTGAAAGCAGTCGCTTCTTGTCACTCATATCTGGTTGTTTGTGTTATACCCTCTGGATATTATGTCTATTTTTTTCATCAGGTACATTCTCAAAATGACAAAAATTTATAGTCATTCTCTTTCTATTGCAGGTTGAAATTGTAATCAGCTTACTGCCCCCAAGTTTTCATGCTGCCATAGCAAATGCGTGCATAGAGGTAACTGTATGGTCAATATTAGCTGTCCAACAAAATTTGCAAATTCCAAAACAGATAATTGGATGGCTGGTATAATTATTCACATCATTTTCCCTCAATTTATTCATAAGGGAAATGAATCTACTTTCCTTGTTTAACTGTTCTTACATACTTGGAATGCAACCATTGGCTGGTGTCTTGCTGCTAATTGTGATCTTTTCATGCATCTGTTTGGACTTTTTCTTCTCATCTTGGTTTGTTTTTCCTGCATGTACTTTAAGAGCAGTTCTATGTGTGCTTTGACAAGATATTCCTAATATGAAATGATTGCGTCTTTATCGTCAAAACATGGATTTGAAGTTATTCTCTTTGATTAAATTCACTATTTGCATTTCACATGCTTAAGCTATACCTGGCATCAGTTTGAAGTACGAATACTTTTTCCACTGCAGCATAAAAAGCACCTAGTCACTGCAAGCTATGTCGATGATTCAATGTCAGGATTAGATGAGAAGGCAAAAGGTGCAGATGTTACAATTCTTTGTGAAATGGGCTTGGATCCTGGCATCGGTAACAATCACAGAACTTGTGGCTTGTTACTTCATTATCAATATTTTATAGCATTAACCACTGGCCAGTATATAGTTGAAGTTTATTTTGTCCAAAAAAATCCAAATTTTTTGATACATTACTGATCATATACAGATATTGTTAGCACCTTGATTCTTTCATTAGGCATGTTGTCATGATAGCCGATTAGTCAGCTAGATGAAGTCTATAGTAAGAGCTTTGTAGTTAAGGTTAAATATGCCACGGAGTATTCAACAAGAACATTGAAATTATTACACTTCTAGACAATGTGTTATACCTTTTTTTGTTGATGGCTACACAACTAAGAAACTGCACTGTTGAATTTGTTAACCAACAAATAACATTTTGGATGAATTTATTGATTCCTGTAGATTAAATTGACTCACTTTTTATTTGCATCGTTACATGTAATATGTAAAGTGTTGGATGGGGACCTTGACAAGGAAAATTTTCCATGTAACAGTTTTTAGTTAATCATTATATTCAACTTCATTGGCTACCCTGGTATCTCCGAACCTTGCCTTCCTTGGATACATTTGTCCAAACTCCTTGAGTTCCAAGCTGTTTTGAGGTAGCTTCCACATTTTGAACATATCAATAATAGCCCCTTTTTGCACTTTGATGTGTAAGACAGTACCTCAATCCAAAATAATAGCTAATTGTGTTTATAGCTTGCCTTTCTAGTCAGCTTCTTTCACATATGAATAACAACCTAGTACATACATTTATGATATAACTATATATTAATAATGGACATGCACAGTCGTATTCGCGTGTCTAAAATTTGGGAATTGCTCCAACTCATCGTGTTCTTGTCAGATGATGATATTCTTGTCCATGTCTATGAGTCATAGAAAATGCTGTCCCTTCTGTGATCCCAATGAACATTATTCATAGAAAGATTTTTAGGTCAGAGAAGGCAGCATGTGGGAGAGGGGCTGCTTGATGGAACACATGTAATGCATTACTAATGAGCTATTAACATATGGATTAACTTGTTTTGTTTTTGTAAATGACTCAAAACTCAGAATTTGGCAAAACATATCTTTTAGTTTAACACTGCTACTGTTTATTACAAGGGAAAATCATTAAAAAAGGGTTGATTGAATCAACTTCTGAAACCTATCAACACAAGTGACATAATTGTGAGCGTGGAAGTGATAGTGACTACAGGGGCAGTACAGCAGTAGTGCAATTAACTGAATATGATTAGAGAGGGTGCAGATAATGAAAGGTTTAGGCAGAAATTTACTTTCATTGAAGGGGTAGTTGGTTGTAGGTGTGCCAATACCAATGGCCATGAAGAGTGTGAGTTTAAGTGTCTCAAAGATGTTGGAAATGCTATGTGAGCCACATAATGGTACAAACATGAAACATTTCAGTTAAAGATCTGCACCCAAGGAGCTACATGGATCTGATTGAAATGGTGGTGGTGTCTTAATAGTCTTTCCCATGATACATGCTACAATAAAGAGAATTAGAAAATAAAAACAGCACAAAGATTGGGAGAAGAATTTTACTAATCTTATTTAACCGCTCACCAAATTAGATTTCCACCTGATTCTAATTTATAATAGACTGAAGAAACCTCACAAATTTGGAAATTCCTACAAATCTTGTGATCACAATTGATCCCAAGACCCTTTATTTATGCTAGCCCCAAGAATCCTAAAGCAAATCAAATAACTTATCATAATTCTTAAAAAACATGAATTACGAATTAACATAGGTGATAGGACTGATATAAAAGTAAGTACATAAAAAGGAAATCAATAACAATTTGGACCAAAATTATATTTTGATTCGAATCCAACAGCACGTGTTACCGCAATAGCTGGGTGCGCGGAGCATATGTGGGACTAAGTTGCAGGTGTAACACAATGGGAATTAAAAAGACACATAGTGATGAATAAATAACGTGATGACTAAAGATGGTTAGCAGCTGAGATATGGCTTCAAGTGGAGTCATGAAAATTTAAAGTTAAGCTTGGAAGTTTGTTAGGGAGTATGTCACTGATAGTGCCATGAACATGCACTTTAGTCTTTCCAAGTTGGAAACATTTAATCATGGATAAAAGGTTGTAATGTGGATTCCTAGTATTAACTTATGAAAGTTACTAATGTTTATGTGTCACGTCTCGCTTTCTGAGGGATGTGATTGTTCTTTCACATGTGATGCAGGTCCCTGATGTTTACCAGTAAAAAATATAGCAAATAGTAGACATGTAACAACATACTCGTATAAATTTCTCCTTCAGATATCAGAATACAATGTAAAAGATACAAGCTATCATGCTACATAAGAACATACATAAGAAACACACTCACGAATTTGCACTCAGAAATCTGCATCCTGCGCAGAAAATGTAGTCTCCTCGAAGACGATGGTCTTTTCGTATTCATGTTCAGCACCTAATGGTGCAACAAAATGTAGAGCCACTAGTAATTATATGTAAATCACAATAATTTGAGAATTTAGAATTTAAAACATTGTACATGAGCATGACTGAAATTTAAGCAGGAACTAAAGACATGCATGCAAAATAGTTTAACGTTATACAACCAATCTTCTAACACTTATATCAATCATATGGCATATCTCATATTGGAGAGTACAGTAAGCACACTGGATTGCACTTTGAATGACAGAGCGCTCACCCAGGCCGAGCCCAAATTAGAAACGAGAATGGCTCTGAGTCCAAAACAGAGACATGACTGACTCAAATTATGTCCTACAATACTAGTATGGGTCTATCAGATACATAATGTGCTCTGACAGGGACATCAGATGCGGTCATGTAATCAGAAGTATGGCTTTAATCGTTTCCGCACACTCTCTAATATGATACCCCAAAAAACCAATGAGTCTAAAGTGCTAAGTGTTATTTAAGATGTATAACTCTCAGTGTCAATTGGTGTTCAAGAAATGTTTTTAAGTGCCAGTATTTGTTTAGTCAAGCATGCATCATGAGACAAGGTCTTTAAATAAGCATAAGGGTCACATCAAAACTAGTTAATAGGGTTAATGTCTATGTGAATTATATCCTTTTATGTTCATGATACTAGCAGTTTTAGGATTCATTATGTCAACATGCCTAATAAGATGCCACGTGTAAGGTGATATCAATAATCAACACATCGAACATGTCACGTAGGGAATGGTAATAGTTTGGATCAAGATCATGTATCAACATAGCACATCCAAATATATCACCAAATTTTGATGTCATAAGATTTCTACTTTAATCATGCAGGCATCCGGTGATAAAAGTATAAATTGGAGGATGGACAACTGTATTGATCGTAGAGAAGTTTCATCATCGATCGTTTAAGGGTCTAATCCATATATTCATGCTTTCCATGTCACCAGCCAATATTATCATCATGGATGATGTTAGTATAATATAAGCATGAAATAAAGCCAAACATGTATCCTAATGTCAAGCCAACAACCGGGTAGCAGCCTGTAATCCAATCAACAATGGCTTATGGTTAGTAGCGGAACCAGGTCATTGATTTGATGAGGTCACATTACGTATACATTTTCATTGGGCCTACTACATATACATACATACGTACACACACATATATACAAATATACACACATATATACATATTTTTCAAATTTTGGTGGGGGCTCGTGCCCCCCATTGCAATGGGTAGTTCCGCCCCTGCACATGGCCTCATAAAACTGGGCAAAGCCCATGGGTCTCGCAAGTCAAAGGGCAAAGCCCAACACCAACACCAACACCAAAGACAAAGTCTAAGTATAACACAAAAGTCTAACACCAATAATAACACCAAGGTTCAACACCAACCCATCACCATGTCCAATAATAAGTCCAATGCCATCCCATAACACCCACAGCCCAACACCAAGTCCAGCACCCACACCCAAAGCCAACAAACAGGTCCAACACCCAACGACAAAGCCAACACCTAAGTCCAACACCATCACCCGACACCAAAAGCCCAACAAGTCTAGCACATACACCTAAAGCCAGCACCCAGATCCAACACCAACACCCAATGACAAAGCCAACACCCAAATCCAACACCAACACCCAATGACAAAGCCAACACCCAAATCCAACACCGGCTCCTAACACCAAAAGCCAAACACCCAACACCAACACCAAAGGGACAAAGTACTGGTTCAACTCCCACGCAAGGGCCATAGACTCAGTCACGCAAACAACCAACAAGGGCCGTAGCCCACACCACCAATATATGACAAAGCCCAATAGGAAACCACGACAGGGGGAAGAAACACATGCAGTGGTGAGGGCTGACAGCGAGGGTCGTTGCCAAGCCTCAGAAATACCCAAAAATGCTCAGACAACACACCATCGCACAAGAAAATAATTTAAAACCAAAAATCCAGAGTTACTGCAATTTACCAAAAAAACTAAGATCGTCGGAGATTGTCGGAGTCTCGAACCGTGCCGCCGTGCCGCAGAGCGGTTGCGGCTTACTCGTGGAGCGGAGGAGCAACAACTAAGAGTTGAGGCGAAGCCCCTAACATTAAATCCAACGAGAAAACCCAAAGATCTAATTTTTGAAAGAAGAAACTTGAAAGCTTGCGTGAAAACCCAACGGAGGGAGAAGTGAATAAATAGAGCTTCATAGGAATCGAGAGGGGGGAGAGAGTACTTGGCTTTAACACAACAATTGGGATTGGTAAAAAATTGGTCTATGGGAATTAAGAAGTAACAACGAGCTGTCAACGGTTAAAGGGGGGACTCAGGGGCTTAAGGGGAAGGTGACAACGATCTGAGGCTCGAATTAATGGTGAGCTGCAAAAAATTCATTGAACATCGTGGATCTGATCGGGCGAAGGGGTGAGAGGGAGAGATTCGACGAGCGATCAGGCTGAGTGGGGGAGGGGGTCATGTGAGGGATAGCGTGGGGGCGAGGGGTTAACGGGTGCAGGTCGTGGGACTTGCGGGTTTGGGCTAGCGGTTCGTGGGCTCGGGGAAAAAGAAAATGGAAAGAAAAAAGAAGCGGGTTGGGCCACAAAGAAGATGGAAGGAATAATAAAGAAAATGAAGAAAAAATATCAAGGGTAAATTGCAGAAAGCCCCATATAAAGTTCAGGTCCATTAAAATAAGTATAGATTCAGACTACAATGACAAAAACATGAGGGGCATGCACATTTATCACCACGATCTCAGGCATACACACATGCAATTAGTTGCATAGGAGAGAATAAAGTCATACTAGAACTATATGTATTAATTTTGTCACCCTGTTGCTATCTCGGTATCTCCAATTTAACCCCCAGCCCCTCGCTTTATTCTACAAAAACTCTACCATGAGTTATTTGGATTCAAGGAATGGTGCCCACAACATTCCTTTTTGGCTTGACACTTTGTGCATCAGTTAGTTCTGCACACTTCTGATTGCTACGATCCCATTTGTAGTGTCCAAGCGAGAACTTTCAAAGAGGTCATCCATCCAGAAATTGTTGTCGCCTAGCTCATGAATCTATCTCCCAAAAGGCTAGATACAATTATCCTTGAGTTCATGTTAATTCCATGATACCCTTTAATCACATATCACATATGTGACTATTCAAGTGATGAGACATAAAAAACTAGTGATTAAGTGATCACCGTAATAATTGTTGAAGAAGCTATCATCTATTATGCATAGACTTTTGGAGTCTAAGGTACGTTAACATGGAATCAAACAGATGCATCATGGTTTTCTATAACTTTGGTCATGTCAAACCCACCAAAACAGACAAGTAGCTTTGGAGTGTTTTTAAATTTGGGATGGGCCTGTGTTGGGAATTAAAACTTTATTTTGAATTAGGTTGTTTACCCTCAAAACCAACTGGAAGGCAGACTTGAGCTTTTCAACCCTGCCCAAGGCACCCCGACCCAATTTGCATATTTGCTGCTAGTTTCCCGACACATGTGTTTCTTGTGAATAATTATGGAACTTCATTAAAGAATTCTCTTTTTAGCTCTAAATGCTTCTTATGTCTTTAAGCAAAATACACCATTAGTGACTCTTTTCTGAGTTTAGTAATATACTCAGACACCTTTGTCTGTATTTATTAAGAGCGGACATCAATCACCCATATTTGAGTTCAACATATGAGTTTTCATTATATATAATTGATACATGACCTTTTTAGTTACTAATATGCCTAACACATTTCTTCATTTTGTGTGTTGTTTAGCACAATTTTGTTGCGAAAAGATCACCCGGTGGAATAGCAAACCCTACGACTAGCTAGGAAGTAGGACCCCCAAAAATTGATCAACACAACAACCAAACAATCTTTCCATATCTGGATCTTGCGGGATGAATATGAGCAAACAAAATACACATACTCAACAAAAGCAAAGTAAATGAGGCACATACTTTACACTGGTTTGGTCAAAGATTTGACTTACTCCAGCATCCGAGACGAGTCCACTATCTGATCAAGGGTACAAGCTTTACATCAAATTTTTCGTCACACTTTAGCGAGTAATAACTTGGATGAATACACCAAGCCCCCACTATTAAACTCACTTAGAAAAAGTAAAGAGAAAATAAGAAGACACAAGAACCCAAGAAATCCTAACTGCCTTAGCTTTCTCTTTTATGGTTCTTATCTCTTCTAATCTCTCTTCAAAGCTCCTTTGAATGCTCAACAACTCTCTTTTAATGAACCGTGCCATAACATTCCTCAAATAGCTCATTAAATAGACCCTAAGAAACGCAAGCAATTGTGGCCATTGGATTAAGAAAAAGCTCAATCCAATGGTCAAAAATCGGGTCCAGAAAATTCACATAGCCGGTCAGTCAGACATCTGGAGAATACTCTCTTGACGTCTGGATACAAGCCAGGCATTTGGGGCAATGACCTTCATGCATCTGGTCCCCAAAACCAGATGCCCGAATAAATCACCATTTAACCAGAGAGTTCAAGAGTAATTACCCTAAATGCCACTCAGGCGTCTGCTGAAGAACACTCAGATGCATGACTGTTGATCAGACGTTTGATCCAGAAATCTAGACGTCTGATGGATTGTATGGTTGACACGTTTGATGCATCAGACGTCTGTGACTTGCTTATCAGACGTCTGACAGACCCGTCTGCTGGAGATGCATAGGCTATCAGTCGTCTGAAGCATATGCATCAGAGGTCTGATCTTGTTTTGTCTTCCATAATTGGATTTTGCAGCAAATATTTAACACTCTACCCTGCTACAAACATCCACTAACTTCTCCAGCATACCAGCAGCATCACCAGCAGCTCTACCCTGATTAGAACACCTCGGCCACTCCACATGCCTCCTCGTCTCGGAAATTTCCGCCTCCGGTGCCTTACTCAAACCACCAACTGATCAAGCTTAAGTAAGTCTTGAGCTTGACGGGAGGAACTGGTTTAGTGAACATATCTGCAGAATTTTCCTCTGTCGGAACCTTCTGTAGCACAATCGATTGCCCCTCCTCCTTTAGAAAGCAATCACACACCTCGATGTGATTGGTTCTCAAACTATAACCTTGATGTTTGGCAAGATGTATGTCGCTCTGGCTATCATTGAACACCGTCGACAATCTTTGCGACATGCCCAAATCCTCTAGCAGACTCCTAAGGTACTTCCCCTCACTCATAGCTTCCACTACGGCAATCAGCTCGGCTTTTGTGGTTGACAACGCAACCACCAATTGTAGGACAAATCTCCATGATACCACTGTAATGCCCAATGTAAATACATACCATGTGGTAGATCTCCGTCTGTTTCTATTGCCCAATATAAACACATACACTTGACGGCATGCCAATGCTCCTTCCTGGGGTTTGACATGTATCTGCTTACAACCCCGACTGCTTGTGCAATATTTGGATGCGTGCAAACCATCACGTACATGAGACTCCCAAATGCACTAGCATACGACACTTGAGACATCTGATTCTTCTCATCATCAGTACTGGACGATTGCAACGTCGAAAGCTGAGAATGAGCTCCAATGGATGTAGAAATGGGCTTAGCACTCTCCTTCCTATAACTGATGAGGACCTTTTGAATATACCCTTTTCGGCCCATTCTGTAACACCCCGCTTCCCAGGTGCCGTCACATTTAAACAACCATATGCAGGTCCTATAGGTGCCAGTGAAAACAATGTGGAGTAGAGCAGAAAGAAACAAAGATACTCATTGCATTACTTCATAATATGTATACGAAGTTCTGTATAAGGAAACAACTATACAATCTCACACTACAACTAAAACGTAAATATATGGAATTGAGACTATCAAAACACTCACACCAAACCAGTCCTCAAGGCTCAATGTCCTGCACCGGAAGCTCGGACTCCTCGTACTCAAGCGCATCCATATAATCATGTGTGTCACCTATGGGCAACAGAAGTCGCACCACA
Organism: Scilla litardierei; assembly: GCA_030789695.1. Taxonomy (NCBI): domain Eukaryota; kingdom Viridiplantae; phylum Streptophyta; class Magnoliopsida; order Asparagales; family Asparagaceae; genus Scilla; species Scilla litardierei. The sequence continues at coordinate 23,708,246 of CM061131.1, read as the reverse complement.
ACTCAATTGAGTAGATAATATATCTAACCAAACGACAGAAATAATAATGATGCACAATAAGGAGATATGATGGCAACAGTTATGATGGTATGGTACAAAGAGTTAACATAGTATGATTATTTAATAGCCTCAAATTGCTACAAGGTGGTACATGCTAATGTGAACCAATCCTAGGTCATGACTTATAATGGAGAGCATGATGTGCAACCTAAAGACCTTGGATAGCGGGATGCTACCCCAGGCCAAGTAACAAGAACTTAGGACCCATAGATGGACGTCCTCCCAGATAAGGGCCGAAAGACAGGCTCCAATCGCTCCCGCACCCCCTTAATCATAAGTTTCTCCAAAACCCCAGCGAGTCATGTAAAGTTTTTTAATTAATAGTTTAGTGTCGTGATATAGACTAAGTTTAATATCATTTAAACCACGTAGTCAATGGGGGGTCCACTGCCATACATGTAGTAGTAACCAGACACATCATGAGCCAATTCTCAATTCCAGCAGCCATTCATTATCAGTGACATCACGAGTAACATCCCATAGACTACGCAATTTAACATAATATTAAACTTTCTGCATGCATAAGGACAACTTTCCAAGGAAATATTCGATGCTAACTATCAATTTAAGCTAAACATGTGATAACTGAAATAAATGTACAAATAGACAATAAATGCAACAATATTTATTTGAAAGAAAGCTGAAAGCTGAAATCATTGGCATTTCTGAAAATTACAATCAGAGATCAGAGTTGGGATTTTCATCACATGGTGGGAGAAACCCGAGCCTATGGTAAAATCCACATGGTTTCTAGTAAGGAACCAGGGGCTAACGACCAAGACAACGGGGTAATGGAGCACAGGTCCCAAGTAATCCACACCGAAACCCAAAACAACAAGCAAGGGAACCAGCCAAGCCTAAACAACAAGCAGAAAAAGCCAGCCGAACCCAAAACCCAGGAACCCAAGACTGCAAGCAAGGTACATGCCAAACTCCAACACAGCAAGCAAAGAAAGCCATCGAACCCCAAAACAGCAAGCAAGAGAAGAGACATATCAAACCCCAAACTGAAACCCCAAAACAGCAAGCAAAGAAGCCAACCGAACCCAACACCGCCCAACGTCGAGACCCCGAGACCCCACGACAAGCATGCGAGGGAACAACCCCACAAAATAATCGTAGGGAATCAAACCCTTAACTCTTTCCCAAATCATCATCTCCCGTACTCGTTAAAAATTCAATTTTCGCACAAATACGAACGATTTCATCTCTCAGATTTAAGCATGCAATAATCGAAATTAAACTGAAGCGTAGGGGGGAGATAGAGTCTACTGAAATTGCCAATAAACCAAAGAAATCAAAGAACAAAACGCCCACAGCGAGATCCAATCGAGAAATCAACCCATATCCGAAGAAATCGAACCGACAAAGCTCCGAAATTGGAGAAAAACTTACCGTGTTTGCGTAGCCATGAAGAAGGAAAAGGGAAATGGTACTAATAGCAGTCGGAGAATCGTTGAAGACGCACTCGTTGAAGAAAGGGACATGACAGCCTCAGAGAGGCCCGGTAAGGCATAGCGTCGGTTGCAGGAGAAGGACGAGAGGGGACAGGTTTGTGTCGCATCGTACGAGCGGAGATGGGCGCTCGTCTCGTCGATCGAAGCGAGCGAAGAGGGCTTTCGAGCGATCGAAGCGATGACACGATCGAAGCGAGGTAGGGGCGGACGCGATCGAAGCCCTATCGTGGGCTCGGTTGTGAGGAGTGAGAGGGGAAATAAATAGGCCCGAGTGGGGCTTGGTCTCGGTGGGCTGCAGGAGAAAAAGAAAAGAAATAAAAAACGGCCCATTACACAACCTCAGCTCACTCTTCTTCATATCACGGGTAATCTCCATACATATGATTTTCCTCCCGGGCCCAAGTCTTTCATATCGTACTCTCTATCCCAGCTCCAGCTTCAATTTCTTGATCTCAGACATGTTGCAGGAAGCAATCAACATATCGTCAACATATAGCAGACTACAGACACAAGAACCATCATTTAATGTGTGCACATAAACAAATTGGTCCTTCACACTCCGCTAATATCCAATGCCCAACATGAAGTTATCAAATCTCTTGTACCAATGCCTCGGGGACTGCTTCAGTCCATACAAAGATTTCTTCAACTTGCAAACGAGCCTATACTTTCCCTCCAATACGAAACCCTCTGGTTAGTGAATGTAAATTTCACCATCCAATTCGGCATGTAGGAATGCGGTCTTGACATCGACTTGCTCTAACTGTATGTCCATGTATGCGACTAGTGCTAATAAAACCCGAATGGAAGTGTGTGTTACCACTGAAGAAAATATCTCGTTGTAGTCATTTTCTTTCCGTTGTGCAAATCCCTTGGCAACTTATTGGGTTTTAATCGTACATCACCATCACCTTTGATAAAACTCGTCTTGACCTTCTAAATCCACCTATAACAAATGGCACGTTTGTCCTCCGGTAGACGAACTAAATCCTAAGTGTCATTGTGGTGGAGCGACTCCATTTTTTCTTCTATGACTCCTTGCCAATTGGCAACTTCGCTCGAGCTCATAGCTCCACCATAGGTCAATGGCTTCTCGTGCTCGATATTCAATGCATACGACGACTGTTGTCGAATGAGAATGTCGTATAACCCTAAGCCCCTAGTCTTTCAAGTGCCTTCTTAGTCTTTTTTGACCTATGCACCTCATCGGCATGGAACTCATCACGTGCTTGAGTCTGCACGGGCGTTTGCACATGGTCCTCTTCTTGGACCTCATCATGTCCCTCAGCTGGGACCTCGACTGTAGGCTCCTTGCTTGGTCTCATGCAAAGTGTGATCAGAAGCTCAACTGTCTCTGGTTTGGGCTCTACTGATATATGCTCATCATCCGACCAAATCTTCTTCGCACTAAGCATCACATACTCATCGAAGGTGACATGTCGGCTCAAGAACGCCTTGCGAGTCATTGGATCCCACAAGCGATAACCCTTCACGTCATCATCATTATTAAGGATTATGCATTTCTTTGCTCTTTGTTCTAACTTGTCGTCTCTACCATAAACAAAGGCTATGCAACCAACGATGTGGAGGTATGAATAATTGCTGATCTTCCCACTCCACTTATCCTCAGGAATTTAGAATCAATCACCGTCGATGGAACTTTGTTCATGATATGCACGTCAGTCGTGATAATTTCACCCCAAAATTCCTTCTTCAATCCGGACGAGTGCCTCAAGCAACACACTCTCTCCATCAGTATTATGTTCATCCTCTCTTCCACCTAATTCAACTACGGATGATCCGAAGTAGTAAAATAACGTCGAATCCCTTGGGATCTGCAATAGCTTGTGAACTCCCTCGAGGTGAACTCACCTCTACTGTCGGATCTCAAGATTCTAATGGGCCTTCCCGTTTGCTTCTCCAACATGGTTTTCCATTGCTTGAATTTTTCATAAGTTTGGTCTTTTGTCTTCTTAGATTTAACCAACACTTTCGAGAATAATCCCTCGATGAAAAGGACAAACTACTTAGCACCACTGCCTAATGTCCCAAGACATGACCCTCACACATCTGAGTGTATATTGTCCAGGGGACCCTTGCTCGAATGCTCTCCGGTGCTAAATTGAACCTTTGTCTTTTTCTCGAAAACACAGTTTCACAGAATTCCACGCTCTCTTCACAAGCTCTGATCAACTTTCTCCTTCGGAGAATATCAAGTATTTTGTCACACGGATAACCCAAGCGATAATACCATATTGCAGAGTTTCATGTACTGGAACTAGAAGAGATGGCATCGGCTTTGCCTTCCACTGTGTTTCCTTTTAGGGCATACAAATTCCCTACTTTCTTTCCCATCATTACTACCATGGCACCTTTGGATACCTTCAACTAGCCATTCTCAGTCACTCATATGCATCTCACATTATCCAACACGTCCATGGAAATTAAGCTCTTCCTGAGATTGGGTTCATGTCTGACATCAGCAAGGGTACAGGTAAGTATGATCTCGTCGTGCATGCGGATCCGGACTGTTCCACTTCTCATAGTCTTCCATGCGGTGTTATTTACCCATAAAGATAGATCCTCCATCATCTTGGAAACGATACGTCGAGAACCAACTCATATGCAAAGTCATATGGAAAGAACAATCGTTGTCCATCAACCACACAACTTATGCCTCACCGGATACACTTGCTGCGAACATTTGAGCTTTACCCCTGTCATCATGATCTCTATAATCACGTATATTCATGTCCTCAAATCCCACGGAAGCAGAGCCATAGGCACCATTGCCTTTCTTCATTCCCCTGGCGTTTGGGCATTGGTCTTTCAATGGCCCTATTTCTTGCATACGAGGCATACGGTGTCCCTTTTATCTCTGGCTTCTCTGGAGTTTAAGCGACTCTTCTTCCTAAAGTGACTTTGGGCCCCCCTGTCTTGTCCATCATCCCCCTCATATACAAGGATGCGTCTTGGTTACTCCCAATGTCTCTAACATGGACATCCTCACAAAGAATCTCGGTGTGGAGACATGTCTTCACCTCTTCAACGATAAGTGCTATTCTTCCATATCATGGAACGAACGAAATTGGAGAAGTCCTCTGTCAATGAGCATAGAAGAATAACATCTTGTTGTACATCATTTATTTTGACTTCTATTTCCCATAAATCCATCACAATTCTATTCATCTTATCTATGTGATCTTTAATCGATGAACCAGGCTTCATTCTCAGAATATATAGTTGTTGCAACATATAGAGACGTCTAGTAAATGATTTCTTCTTGTACAATGTTTCTAGATTCTTTCATAAGCCTTTGGCTGTGCCCTCGTCGATTGCCTTTATCAAGACAGTATCAACGAGCGACAACTGGATGGCCCTAAACGCCTTCCTCTCCATCTCGGCATTCTACAGTGCAGTTACTGCAACCTCAATCTTCTTTTCCTTGAAGATGATTTAGTAACATTCAGTCTGCCTTATGTATGACTTTATCCTAACTTGTCATAACTGAAAGTCATTATGGTCCGTAAACCTTTCAATGTTAAGTGATGACAAACTCACCATCTTCACTACTTAATTTTCCACAAACAACCTAAGGGCTCTTATACCACTTGTTACGAAAAGACCACCCTAATGGAATAGCAAACTTTACGACTAGCAAAGAAGTAGGACCCACAAAAAACTGATCAACACAACAACCAAACAATCTTTTTCTATCCGGATCTTGCGGGATGAATATGAACAAACGAAATATACATACACTCAACAAAAGTACAAAGTAAATGATGCATAGACTTTACCCGGGTTTGGTCAAAGACTTGACCTACTCCAGCATCTGAAACGAGTCTACTATCTGATCAATAGTACAAGTTTTGACGTCTTCGTCACCCTCTAGTAAGTAATAACTTGGACGAATACACCAAGCCTCCATTATCAAACTCACCCGGAAAAAGTAAATAGAAAAAAGAAGACCCAAGAACCTAAGAAATCCCAAAAGCTTTAGCTTTCTCTCTTATAGTTCTTATCTCTTCTAATCTCTCTTTAAAGCCCTCTTGAATGCTCAACAACTCTCTTTTAATGAACTGTGCCTAACATTCCTCAAGCAGCTCCTTATATAGCCCATAAGAAACGCAAGCAATCGTTGTCATTGGATTGAGAAAGAGCTTAATCCAATGGTCAAGAATCTGGCCCAGAAAATTAACTCAGCCGGACAGTTAACGTCTGTACAATACTCTCCAAACCTCTGGATCCAAGCTAGTCATCTGGGTGATCAACTCCAGACGTTTGGTTTCCAAAGCTAGATGTCTGAATAAATCACCACCCCAAAATCAAAATCAGAGAGTTCAAGAGTAATTACCTGAATTCCACTCAAGCATCTGATGATGAAGAACACTCAGACGCCTAACTGATGGTTAGACGTCCGATCCAGAAATCCATACGTCTGATGGCTTGTGTAGCTGACATGTCTGATACATCAGACGTTTGGAACTTGCTCATCAGACGTCTAACAAACCCGTCTGCTAGAGACCACATATGCAATCAGACGTCTCTAATCCTGGTCTGTCTTCCATAATTGGATTTTGCAGCACAAATTTAACAAATTTAATGTTGAATTTCTTTCTGCATGTGCAGTTGACTTGGTAGTTCTCTATACTTATAGAAGACTTAGCAAGATATGCAAAAATTTAAACTAGCTTTTATCTCATCTATTAATAGTTTGATCTTCTAAATAATATCAGAATTGTTCTGAACTAAAGGATCCATTGTATTCTACTTCACCATATATGTGACATTTGATTAATATAGTTGAGAAAGTAACTGTCGTTCATCACAGCATCAAAGGTATGAATTCATGCCAATTCTTCTTTATTTGTCCACAATAGTTTAAGAGCATATTTTTATGCAAATACAAGTGGCAGTAACTTGATGGTAGCATTCAACTTATGAATGTAATCAGACATTATATACCTAGTAGCATGTTCTTCATCTATGTAACTATCAGCAGGATACAGGGAACGAAATGCATGCATTCTATAAATTATAAAAGTTTAGAAGTTCTCAGTGCTGTTTCAACATAATAAAGTTCTTATTCAGTGTTGTTTATTACATTTTACCTGTATTGAAACTTGCATATAGAAGAAACATCTTACTGTTATCTTTTTTGGCACCTACCTTATAATTATAATTGCTGGAATTGAATTAAGCGATGAAGACTTTTGGAACAATTTTTGATAATAATGTTCTCATTTAAACTATGTTTTAAAAAGATTGTAGTTATCCAAGATGATGCAAGGTTCTCCTTGTGTCTAAACTTAGGTATACTATTTTGCATGGGCAGATCATATGATGGCGATGAAGATGATAAACCAAGCACATGCCAGGAAAGGAAAAATAGTATCTTTCACTTCATACTGTGGTGGGCTTCCATCTCCAACAGCTGCAAATAATCCATTGGCCTACAAATTCAGGCAAGTGCTGAAATTTTATAGTTGAATTTTCTTTTTGAAAACAGAAACTGTGTGCGTGTGGGGGCCTTTTGTTTTGTTTTGTGTGTGTGTGTGTGTGTGTGTGTGTGTGTGTGTGTGTGTGTGGAATGACTTAGGTAACTATCAACATGAACCAAGATGCAGATCCTATCATCCTAAATTTGAAACAAGGAAACTCAATTCAGATATTTGTTCCGTTGCATGTGCTCTAAAAATAAAAGTACCTACAAATGAAAATTCAAATGAATTCAATACATTTACCCTTACAAACAGTGGCAATAAAACCAGTATTTCATAATTATATAAAATCAAGTAATTTGTTGCTGCTTGATGCATGGGTTGAACACATTGCATTCATTTGATTTTTCATTTATATGCAGTTTAAATTTGTTCAATCACCCACCGTTGGAATAATTTTCCAATATTGTTTGCCAGTTTTCGCATTTGGGAGATAGACTTTGCATCTTGGATCATATATTGTTATCTTACAATTTGAATTCCTGATAAATGAAAAGTTTAAATCAACACATATTTGTTATATGTATGCAAAAGATAACGAACAAAATAAATATTTCGGAATTTTTATAAAATTGGTTATTTTTATGTTTGATTCATATATAAAGAGGTAATGTAAAAATTTCATTTATTTTAATCATGCACGATCACATTGTTTTTGAAATTGGATAATATATACAAAAATTTAGGGTGACACTGTTTACATCTCTTGGTGACTATAGATAAGATACTAATCAATTTGGATGCTACATTGTCACTCCATCTTTTCCACTATACTATTGAAATGGAACATGATAAGCCCGTGATATATTTAGCCAAAAAAGATTCGTCCTCTTCAATCAAATACACTAAATGTCAATAAGTTACACTGCAGACTTTTTACGTATTAAACTAATAATGAGTAACTGCAATAATTATGTTGCAGTCTCAATTAAAAGGTTATGACAAGATGAAATAAAGAATATGATAATCTAAATAGACGAATATGGCAATAATAGAAATGAATAGCGAATGATGAAATATTGAACTGAATCCTGAGAACTAAAATAAAAGATCAGTTATGTTGCGACCCCAGACCCACCACAAAAGGCTTATGTAATAATCGGGGAGATGTGCGGTGATGGCAACACACATATGAGATTAAATTCATACACATGCCTAGTCTCAGTGGTCACTTTACATATATATCAAATCACATGATAAAATTAACTTGCTATAATAAGTTTCAGATCAAAAATTATCACATTAAAGAAGTTAGCTAAAATACAACCATTAAGAATTCTTAATACATAATGTGTCAACCAATAAACTAGTGAGGTGATAATAAGAAGTAAGACTCCATCGATCATCACCTTCTAACGCTCCTGTTATGCCAAACTATAAGAATTAAGTGATATCTGAATGGTTTAAAAATCACATTGTGAGCTACACAGCTCATTGAGTACATACTTTCTCATTAATAGATCAAACAATTTTAATAAATAAAAGAAACATACCAATTTAATAATTTTAAAAGGTATGAATTATGCAGTAAAGAAGCAGAATATGCAAAATACACTTATTATATTAAATATTTGTTGTCATTGTACAAAAATATGGCATGAGACATATATTGCTCAAAATTAAATTTGCACTTACCCAAAAACACTTAGCAATTACTCATATATTCTCTTGAAATGCGTATAATCGCATATTGAAATATCATGTGTGCAACATATGCATGATTGTGCAAAAATACTCCTGGCATTCCAAAGTTCTCATTTACATTGTGTAAAAGTATGACATGATCATTAACTTTTCAAAATCAGATTTTAAACATATAAGTGATGTCTTGAGCAAATTTTTTGTATTCAAAGAAAGGAACAAGACAACATATCACTTATCAATGTGCAAATCTTCTCATACATCCGACTAAGGCTACATATTATTAACCAATATCATGGGAATACACAAGCCCATCAAATAGTCAGTTAATTAAAAGTGACCCACCACTTGCATGGCATGGCTCTTAGCTCTTAGCTTCCGCTCAATGGTCAATCACATATATATAGATGAGACTCTAGAGGTGGCCTCCACCACTCGCATTGCCTGTCACTTAACTCCCAACACCCGTCAAAGGCCACATATATAAGTACACTCAATACCATACCATGTGGCATGCTTATAATTTAATCAGATTATTCATTATTCATTGTAGATATTCGAGGGTTTGAAAGTGTGAAAACTATTTCTCATTGTTTTCCAATAACGTGCAATCAGTTATGCTTATATCAATTATTTTTTATTTTGTCATATCTTATACAATCTTAAATTATTTGATGAGCATAAATTTGTAATTTCTATTTAAGCGAATAAAATGCATAATTCTTAGAAGTTTACAATGTTATCATATTGGAAAATAACATACTCATGATAGTCAAAATTTTCACTATTTATTTTTTATGACTGAGGATAAAATATGTTCAAGTTATATTTTATGTCAAATAATCTTGTCATCGTATCATAATGAAGCAATAAATTCTTGGATTGTATGCAAAATAAATTTTGTATTTGTTGCATAAAGAAAATGTGATGACAAAATCCGTAGTCATGCATAATTTCTCATTTATCATAAATTAGTGTGAAATAACCATATACATTCAAGTCGTAGAATACATGTTTGATCCATTATTTTTATACCTCAAATAAGCCAAATAAGGGTAATATTCATAAACTTTTTTATGTAAAATAATTGATTAGAACATATATTTCAATCATGTAATTTTATAAAAATATTCCAGTAAGAAAGATGGCACTCACGTCATGATTGATCAACTAGTACATGCTATCTGGAACCCACAACGTATGAAATCCTTAAAATAATAACAATTTGATTATTAATAATTATTCGATATTACCATACAACAAATCAATATCATTAGGTTGCTTAATATTGGGTTGATAGTGAAATTTTTTCCCTCTTAATCATTTCATTAAGTCTCCTAAAAATTTACACATTATTACAATTATAATATTTGTAATCATTAAAATGAATCTTTTTGCATTTTTTGCAAAGTTCACGTGTCTTTTTACAAAGTTGCAGAATTCAGATTTCATCAATATAATCTGTTTTGCAATTATTAGGTCATGTAATAATTTTGAAATTCATTCTTTGCGTGGTAACCTAGTTTGGCATGGTTTGCAAGATTTTTTGGGCTTAAAAGTTAATAAATAACTTGGCTAAATGCAAATCCTTTTCTTTTCTTTTTTTTCTTTCCTTTTCGGTTGCTAAAACATCACCCATCCAACGAGCTGGATGGGTGCGGGGCATTCACTGATGGCCACTAAGTGGCACTTTGGCCTCAAAAGCCAGGCAAGGAGTGGCTGGCGGCCACTTCCCTGGCGACAATGGCACCATTTTTTATTTTTTATTTTAATTTTTTTCATAAATATTGAAACCCAACTAGTCTTATCCTCAATATTATAATAGACAAATTTTATGAATGAAATCTTTGCTTAAATCAAAAGTTAGAAAGATTGATACCTTAACTGTATATGATGAGTTATTTTACTAAAATCTCCTCTCACTCTTCCTCTTTCGCGTCCTTCTTACTTTCTCTTCTCCTTATAATCTCTTTTTAGTTTATTTATGCTGATAGTAGAGAGAGGAAAGAGAGAAATCTCTCTTATATTTTTCTCACACCCATGGTTTTAGGGAAACCATGAACCTTCCCTTGGGTTTTAAATTAATTCCTATTTTATTAATATTATTAATATTTAAGATCATGAGCATGATCATCATCATTTACTCCATTTTAACAAGAATCCCTTTTTATAATATTTATTTAAATTCATTAGCCTTTGGGCATAATACTCTCAATTAAGGTTTAATTTGTATGTTTAATTAAACTAATAATTTTTATTAAATGGACGTGTTACTACAATTTAGCTAAATGGACTGCACTCTAACATGGGCCACAACGGCACCCATGTAATCGAGTTACATCAAAGGATATGGGTCCTGCCCCATACGAGAGGGAAGCTCATTTAGCTAAATGAGCTACCACCTTATACACCTTTTTTATATACATATATATATGTGCGTGTATGTATATATAGATAGATGTGTGTGTGTGTGTGTGAATAATGTGTCATATGGCATATGATGTATCTCCTCATATACCAAGACACAAAAAGTGGGCGGTACAACAAGTATAAGCCCATGTAGGCTTGTACCACCCCACTTTTTGTGTCTTATATACCTCATATGTCATATGATACCCATTATTCTATATATATATATATAATGGATATCATATGACAATGGAGACTTAGCATCATATACCAAGACACAAAAGTATAGTGGTACAAGCCCTACATGTGCTTGTACTTGTTGTACCATCCACTTTTTTGTGTCTTGGTATATGAGGCTAAGCCTCCATTGTCATATGATACCCATTATTTTCATATATATATATTTAAAAGGTAAAAGGAGAACTTTATTAATAAATCTGTATAAACAATACAATGTGGTAATCAATAAGGAGTTAGGATTCTATAAGGAGAGGATATGGCACACGTGCCGTCACTCTCCACTAACGATTCCCTATTCTCATATATATATACACGACTACTATATCTGGGCGGCTTCCAAGCTCAAGATGGGTCTGTCCTCCTGCTTCAGATCGCTTCATGTGGATGCTCACTTCCTTCTGCGTCGGTTTGGATCAAAAAGGAAGACATGTGCTCTTGGTTGGCTTAGCATGCTTGTACTATTCTATGTGGTTTGACATATCTGGAAGGAACGCAACAACCGTGTCTTTCTCTCCAAGGCTATGTCTAAGACTCGGCTCCTTCCGATAATTTCCTCGAATGTGGCGATTGCTCTCCCCCCTTTTGGCCTCGATGAGCTTAGCCATGCGGACTCCCAATTTTTTGCTAGGGGGGTTAGCATAGTTTATTTGCTTCCCACTTTCTAGTTTAGGTCAGACTTTGTTTTGTGGCTCTACTAGTACTTGGTGACTGCTTCCATACCTCTCCAAGTCTGTAGTGCCTGCATGCTTGGCATGTCGTGTCTTGTATAATTGTACATTTGTACTTACATTATATGAATATATTGATGCGGGCGCACATGATGCAGGCGCACCCCTAGCCGCCACTCCCCCATATGCACCCGCATCCCCTGAAGCATCGGGCCCCACATAGACGACTTACTTTCGGCGTAGGAGACGTTGAGACATGGCTTAGTGGGCCAAGGGATATTCTAGTCTTTTCAGACTAGATTAGTAATTCCTCTTTTCTTTTTATCTAGGGCTAGCCGTCTTTTGTTATTTTTATGCTTATTTTGAGAAGAACAATTAGGCATCTTTATTGAGGGTGTTTAGGCTTTTATCCGTCCATTAAAAGCTTGGAGAGAGAGTTTTCTCTCGAAAGAGACTCAATTATCAACCCTAGTTCTTTGTTCTTTGCAATATTTATTATAAAAATTCCACCTTTTTATATTTTTCCACTGTAAATCGTTGCTTTGATTGTACGATCAACCGTATCGTATCAAATTGGTATCAGAGCATAAGATCCGATGGCGCCAGAGACGAGATCCGACGAGAAGATCCAAGATTTGCGTGAGGAGATCTAAGGAGAATTGAAGATGATGAACGAGAAGATGGATACGAGGTTCATGGATTTTGCTCACACACAAGAAGATACGCAGAACGACATACACGCGATGAGGGAAGAGGTGGGTCAAATCAGCATATTTTTACAAACCCTAATTGTAGAAAAAAAGAAGAAGAAAGGGAAGGAGATTCAAAGAGAATCCATAGAAGAGATCGATGATGATTCCGATCCGGAACTTCAACAACAAAGAGCCCACGAGGCGTAGATCGCGATGATATTTTCGGGCTTTTCCACGATGAAGAAAGGAGACGACGACATTGAATCGACGATCACCGGGCACCTAGGGGCTTGACCTAGGGCGGCGAACCACCCCGGAGCACCGGGATCATCGGTGGGCCCACAAGGGGGTCGGGTGACCCCCGGTAAGGCGGCGCAGGGCCGCAACCGCAGCAGAGCCACGGCGCAGCCCTGCTGCCGCGTCAAACAGGGGCGCCGGCCCTTGTCTTCCAGCAAACAGGGGCGCTGGCCCTAGTTTTGGGCCGAAAGGGCCTGGGGACCCAATCCTAGGCCCCGGGGGCCCCGATGGGGGTGTTTTGGGGGCGGACCGGGCCACCGAGAGTTCTTACGCCTGCTACAGACCCCCGAGATGCTTTTCGAGGCTTCTCCGGTCGCGGACATGGCTTTGGAGGGAGTTTGGGGGCCGCACAGCTCCTCCGTAGTGACCACCGGAGTTTTACGGCTACTATCACGATGTGAAGGCCCTAGAGAGACCTCAGTGGCCAGAGAAGGAGTATGTGGGTGGAGGAGGCAGAGACCGGGGTGGTTGGGGAGCAAAAGGAGGAGCACATGGTGACATAAATGCAGATCGTAGGGTGAAGAAGCTTCAGATACCGGTGTTTGAGGGACCCGATCCTGACGGATGTATTTATAGGGCAGAGCGGTACTTTCAGGTGATGGGGCTCACCGAGGAGGAGGTTGTGCACGCGATTGGCGTTTACTTTGAGGGAGAGGCGTTGGCATGGTACCTGTGGAAGATGGTGAGGAGCCCATTCCGATCTTGGTCTGAGTTATCGGCATATTTGTTGGATCGCTTTCAGGAGACGCCAGGTGTAGATTTCTATGAGCAGCTGTTCGTACTTAGACAGGAGGCGACGGTGCGGGACTATATTCGGAAGTTTGAGCTACTGTCGGGCGGGGTGCATGGGATCACCGAGGAGTTATTGATGGGACAGTTCAGGAGGGGGTTGAAGCCATCAGTTAGAGCGGAGCTGAGGATGCAGAGTCCCGAAAGCTTAGAGGATCTGATTCGTCTCGCACAGAAGGCAGAGGAGAAGCAGGCTGAGGAGAGACGGATACGTGGGGCTTGGGAAAACCAAAACCCTCGCCCAGTGCCACTAGCGGCACAGAAGGCTCCCACGGGAGCTACCGACCACTGTTGAGATGCTCGCCCAGCGACCCTAGGGAGATGGATGACGGAGGCAGAGATGAGGGAGAAGCGCGTCAAGGGACTGTGTTTTCGCTGTGACAAGAAGTTTACACCCGGTCACAGATGTGCGAGTCGCCTACTGCAGATCATTATCGTACCCGACGAGGAGGGCTATGTGGCAGAGGATGAGTACGTGGTTGGGGAGTTTCTGGCCAAGGAAGGTGGAGGTGGAGGGGCACTCCCACCTTGATGTGGCGGAGGTATCCCTGAACTCTGTGGTAGGATTTACCCTGAATCATACCATGAAGCTGACAGGACAGTTGGCAGAGCAGTCGGTGACAGTCCTTATTGATAGTGGGGCATCCATAATTTCATCTAAGGGCGGATAGTGGAGCGCCATGGATTACAGCTGAGCACACTTGTCACGCCCCGCTTCCCTAATATGGAAGGCGAGACGTGGGGAGGTCCGCTCAGACGTGGAGCTGTGAAGCTGCAGTCTGATAAGCGTCTATAAATTTTTTTGAAAAGTAGCAGGTCCTTGCATTGCGACGAAACAACAACAGTAATAAAGCAGATAAGAAGATATCCACCAACAACATCCAACAAATATTACAACATCACAGAATAGTCACAAAAGTACAAGTCTGAACAATAGGCCTACAGCATGGCCAAACAAAACAAAGAGAGATAGGTGCTAACAGCAACTAAGAAAAAGTAACAACTAAGGGGAGACTCCAAACGAGTTTAGGACTGGTCACCCGTGTCCTCGAACTCGGTCTCTGCAGGGACCTCAAACTCAGCGTCCACGAACTGCTCTTCCTCTGCTACATGTTCTGTGTCAAAGTCTGACATGTGACACCCAAAGAGAAAAGGGCACATGTCAGCAAAAGTCTCACAAGGGAAGCGGAGAACTTTTGTGCAAGGATACAAATATAGAAAACCGACTAGCAGTTCTAAACAATATGAAATGACATTTAAAGAATGCAACAGTTTAAATGACATGATGCATGCACGTCGTAGCAGAAACTGCGAAAACACTATTTCACGATTTTCACGAATCATTAACTTTTCACATTGTGCACAGAGTTTACGCCTTACAGCTGAAGTGGCTGTACGGGTACACTTCTACGCTGAGTGGTCGCTTAACCCTACACCTCCACGTGTACCGAGCGTTGGTTTCCCAACAACACTGTGCTCGCTTCTGGATCACGAGCCAGGAAATATTTTTCATTTGGCGTAGGGGTGCACCTAGCCTCAATAGCAATAACATTTGTAGCGTGTGCTACTCAATCACGAAGAACACATGATGCATGATATGAGATGAGCAGTTAAAGTGCGTACCGTTAATTGAAAATTAAACATGGCATGGCAGCATGAATGAAAGCAGGTAAAGTGTCGGATCTAGTTTCGTTGTCAAACTAGATCAAATAGGGCATCTAGACAGCTATCATTTCACTGTCTAGTCTCTTTTACGCTAACAAACAATTTGGCCTAAAAACGTGGCCTAAATAATTACTGGCAAGTATCACTTGCCTGTTTCTGGTGATGTCAGTTGTCGTGGGTTCGCCTCGACGAGCGTGACGCTATAGAACGACGGGTTCTCTGTTTTGGTTAAACAATTCACCGAATTAGATATTGTGAGATAATCAAAATATCAAGTTATTCCTTAGAGTGGGTTCGTCTAATTTTATCGGGTTCTCTGGGTAGGGTGGTGTCTATATTGGGTTAAATTAACCTGATACACTTTATATCACTTAATATTATTAACCCAACATCATTAAACAATTAATAACATGCTGATTTAAATAATACCTAATGATTTAACATTTGGATTATACTAACAACTAACCGAATAATTAAACTTCTAATCAACATTATTACACTAATTATCATGCCAAGATAAGGGTACGGTTTGCATAAAAACTCCACCTATTACCACCTACTACAACCCCATTATAATACCCATCAAATATATTATATCTTACAACTGTCACCTACTCATTTAATTATCACCTACTCATTTAATTAAAACAAGGGTGACCCCCCCTAATTCAATAACCTCTTAATACCCTCTGTCACTCTTCTTTCTCACTCTCTTTCTAATAAAAACTGTTAATCTTTAATACCATATTCTTTAATAAACTTCTTTATATCTCTTAGTCCTCTCCTCTGTCACTTCCCCCTTTCAAATTTATTAAGGCTGTCATCTTTTATTCATTCTTTAATTCTATCTTTCTTTAATACTATTACTCTTTCTTATTCTTTAGTAAAGATAGGCTGTCAATAACCCTCCACAAGTTTCCCTTCTCTCTCTTATTTCTCATCTCCTTCGTTTCATATTCTGTCCTTCATTTTCTTTTTTTTTAGTTTGCAAAGCTTGCAGGTGGAAGGATACTCACGCAGGGTGATGGGCTTTTGCGCACGGAGAGGAGAGAGAGCAGCACGGCCGGCGGTGGGCGATCTCCGACGCAGGCGGCGTCGGCTTCTCACGGGCGGGCGGCGCGCGCGTGCGTGGGCTGAGGGTGGGGGTCGGCTAAGGGAGGAAGAAGAAGGGAAAGGAAAGAGGAGATTGAAGATGAAGGTTTTGTAGGGTTTGGATTTCTGAAGTTATTTGAAATGGGTTTGAATCTGCAATACTTCATATTTGTGTTTTTGTTTGCCTCCCCTCTTTGTTTGAATCTGAAATTCTTTGTTGGATCTGAGATTTTGGGTTTTCAGATCTGGTTTTGAGTTTGGGAAATGGATTCTTGGTGAGATGATGGAATTGGGTTTTTGATTGTGGTCGATTGGTTGGTTTCTGATTTGGGGAGGATGATGATCATCAAAATTTGGGGAATTATTTGCTATAAGATTTTGCTCGCAGGGAGATGATAATCTTGTAGATGAACTGTCTCCTTAAGAATGAGTTTGCAGGAATCAAACTTTCCAAATTGTCAAAGAAAATTAATTTGGTTAGGTAAGGATTAGGATGATTTTAAATGGTGTTGCTGACTAACGAGGGGAAGAATACGTGAAGGACTTCTCTTCCAAAACAAAAAAATTAAACGTGTTTATTTAATCAGTTAATTAAGTTATAAAATGTAATTATTAACACACGTAATTAGTAAAATAAAATAATTAGTGAACTAATTAAAGTGTTCAACAATTGGTAATTAACACGATAATTAAGTTAAATTATTTACTTAGGCTTGATGGTAAATATTGACGATACGGTAAAACGAAAACAGTGACGCGCTCGCGTCGACATGTACGGACGAAAAGTTAACTGGATAACAGAAGTAAAATTCTGGCACGCAAAATCGAAAACTCGCCAAAAAAATACTGGTCGTTACAACACTGGAGAAGTTCACAGTACTGCTTGGTGCGAGGAAGATGGAGGGGAGTAAGGGGATGTGCAAGGGGGTATCCTTGACGTTACAGGGGGTCCAGGCGGTGGATGATTTCTTGCCTTTGGAGTTGGAAAATGTAGACATCATTTTCGGGATGCAATGGCTGAAGAATTTGGGTGAAGTAAAGGTGAACTGGAAGCTTCTGCGGATGGAGTTTCAGGAGGGTGACCGTACATTGGTTCTCATCGGGGACCCCACCCTATGCTTCTCACTGGTGGTCTTTAAGGCCATCACCGAGCCTTGCAGCAGGACGGCGAGGGATTTTTGGTGGAGGGCGAGGGATTTTTGGTGGAGGCCGATAGAGGAGGAGGGTCACTAGGAGGAGTTTTCAGTGGCGGTGGAGCACGTGTTAGAGCAATATCGGGAAATCTTCCAGTCTCCACATGGACTGCCCCAGCGAAAGGACATGAGCACGCGATAGTGTTGCGTGAGGGAGTAGCGCCAGTCAATGTACGGCCGTACAGATATCCACATGTGCAGAAGGATGAGATCGAGCGGATGGTCAGGGAGATGTTGCAGGCTGGGGTGATCCAACCCAGTGTGAGTCCTTTTTCGAGCCCAGTGTTACTGGTTGAGAAGAAGGATGGGAGTTGGCATTTTTGCGTCGATTATAGAGCACTGAATAGAAAACTATCCCCAATAAGTTTCCGATTCCAGTGATCGACGAGCTGTTGGATGAGCTGCATGGAGCGAGGGTCTTCTCGAAGATTGATTTGAAGGTAGGCTACCACCAGATCCTGATGAGGCCGGAAGACGTGCCAAAGACGACTTTTCGCACCCACGAGGGACACTACGAGTTCCTCGTCATGCCTTTTGGCTTGACGAATGCTCCATCTATATTCCAGGCCTTGATGAACAAGGTCTTCCGGCCGTTCCTGAGGAGGTTCATATTAGTCTTTTTTGACGATATTCTTGTCTATAGCAGAACCATGTATGCGCACGTGGGCCATTTGGAGGTGGTATTCCGGGAATTGTTGGCACATTAGCTGTTTGCTAACCAGAAGAAGTGCAGTTTTGGACAGACACGGATTGAGTACTTGGGCCATGTGGTGTCGGCAGCATGGGTAGCAGCAGACAGGTCAAAGATTGAGGCGATACTAGACTGGCCAATACATACTACTCTGCGGGCACTTCGAGTGTTCCTTGGACTGACGGGCTATTACCGGAAGTTCGTTAAGGGGTACACTACCATAGTGTGGCCCCTTATCGAACAATTGAAGAAGGATGGCTTTCATTGGAGGAAGAAGCGACCAAGGCATTTGAGGCCTTGAAGGTAGCGATGACTACGGCACTAGTGCTGGCTCTACCAGATTTCAGTGTACCATTTGTAGTTGAGACTGATGTGTCGGGTTATGGCTTGGGAGCAGTATTGATGCAGGGGTGACGGCCGGTAGTTTACTTCAGTCAGGTGCTGTCATCCAGAGCACGACTGAAGTCTGTGTATGAGTGGAAACTTATGGCTATTGTCTTGGCAGTGCAGAAATGACGGACGTATCTGTTGGGGAGGAACTTCGTGGTCAGGACGGACCAACGTAGTCTCAAGTATTTATTGGAGCAATGGTTGGTCACAGAGAAGCATCAGAGGTGGTTGTCCAAGCTAGTGGGTTACCGGTTTGCTATTGAGTACAGGCCGGGGCTGGTGAATAAGTCTGCAGATACCTTGTCACGCAGAGAGGAGTGCGTTAGCGTGAGAGCTCTATTTGTGCCGATGTGGTTAGAGTGGAAACCGATGTTACAGGAGGCAGAGGCCGATTCCGAGCTGAGACAGATCAGGGACTCACTGCAGAGCGGAGCGGGTGGACCGAAGGGGTACTCGATGGAGGGACAGAGGCTACTGTATCAGGGGAGGTTGGTGTTGCCACGTACGTCCACTTTTATAACGGTCTTGTTTCAGGAGTTTCATAGTTCAGGGGTGGGGGCCACTCAAGGGTGCAGCAAACCTATATGAGGATGGCTCGGGAGGTGTACTGGCCCGGGATGAGGAAGGTGATAGCTCGTTTGGTAGCTACTTGTGACGTCTGCCAGCGTCATAAGTACATGGCCATGGCATTGGTGGGGTTGCTTCAACCGCTGGCCTTGCCTGAGCAGGTGTGTGGAGAGGTCACGATGGACTTCGTCGATGGGCTGCCGAGGTCGGATGGATTCACAGTGATATTTGTGGTGGAGGATAGGCTGAGTAAGTATGCTCATTTCATCCCTCTGAAGCATCCTTACATAGCAGTTTCGGTGGCGACAACGTTCACTCGGGAGGTGGTATGATTGCATGGAGTATCGATGTCTATCGTGTCTGACAAAGACCAGGTCTTCATGAGCGGCTTTTGGAAGTAGTTGTTCAGGGTCCAGGGAACAGTGTTGAAGAAGAGGACGGCATATCATCCTCAGATGGACGACCAAACAGAGGTAGTGAACAGTAGTATTGAGATATGTCTGCGGTGTTTTGCTTTAGAGACGCCCCGTCAGTGGCACAGGTGGTTAGCATGGGCAGAGTACTGGTACAACACTTCGTACCATTCGGCAGCAGGTACGACGCCCTTCCGGGTTCTGTATGGACGCGACCCATCCTCTTTGCTTCATTTTGGGGACAGGCAGTCCTCGGTGTCACATGTGGAGGAGTACATGTGGCAGAGGGATAGTTTGTTGGAGAAGCTGAAGAAACACCTACTGAGGGCGCAGCAAGTGATGAAGGCTAGAGCTGATGGACACCGTCGGGATGTGCATTTCCAGGAGGGCGATAGGGTGTATTTGAAGCTGAGGCCCTACAGACACAAGTCATTAGCGAGAATGCGGAATAAGAAGCTAGCGGCCCGGTACTACGGACCCTTTGAGATAAAGGCCAAGATTGGTCAGGTGGCATACAGGTTGAGACTACCACCTACAACGATGATCCACCCGGTGTTTCATGTGTCCCAGTTGCAGAGAGCCATTGAGGAGCAGGCAGCATCGTCCACGCTGCCACCTTTATTGACTGAGGACATGGAGGTGATGTTGGAACCATTGGAGGTTCAGGCAGTTTGATAGGATCATGGCCGACGCAAGGAGGTGCTGATACATTGAGCGGGTTTACCCGACTGCGATGCTACATGGGAGGCATACGACGTGGTCCAGTAGCAGTTTCCAGGCTTCCACTTGAGGACAATGTGGCTTTTTAGGGGGTATTGATGCGGGTGCACCTGATGCGGGCGTACCCCTAGCCGCTACTCCCCCATATGCACCCGCATCCCCTGAAGCCTCGGGCCCCACATGGACGACTTACTTTCGGCGTAGGAGACGTGGGGACATGGCTTAGTGGGCCAAGGGGTATTCTAGTCTTTTCAAACTAGATTAGTAATTCCTCTTTTCTTTTTATCCAGGGCTAGCCGTCTTTTGTTATTTTCATGCTTATTTTGTGAAGAACACTTAGGCATCTTTTGCGAGGGTGTTTAAGCTTTTATCCGTCCATTAAAAGCTTGGAGAGAGAGTTTCCTCTCGAAAGAGACTCAATTATCAACCCTAGTTCTTTGTTCTTCGCAATATTTATTATAAAACTTCCACCTTTTTATATTTTTCTACTTTAAATCGATGATTTGATTGTACGATCAACTTGATCGTATCATATACTCACTTACCTTTCAAAAAAAATGTATGTTATATATAGCGAGAAGAAAAAAGCTACTATAGAAGGAAACTCCTTCTATGTGGTTGTCAACAACTCCACTCTCGATCAATTTTTTAAGGTGGTCGGTACCATTCACTCTGATCTTCAATTCTAAACTCAATGCATCAATATCTAGGTATTTTGATCATTCGTCAAGTAGTTGTAAAAAAATCTATTAGTGTAAAACCGTTAAATTTGCAACAAATAGATGAACAAAACCCATGGGTCCGCTAGATGTTTGATGTTTTAAGGTTTTAAAATATGATATCACAATGAACGATGTCAATCATCCAAGAAATTGGTGGAGAGTGGAGTTCTGGCGTGGCGAGTCACGGCTGGCTATGAGGGGTTTCCTCATAGAGGAAGTTGACGCCAATATTGCTCATGTATGTATGTACACACACTCATACTTATGTGCATGTCGACATAGTTTTGTTGGGTTTGAAATATTCCAAGAACAAAACTGGATAATTCACTAATCCAGCTGCTAGTTTTAGTTTTGCCAGGCTTATGCATGAGAAAGAATTACATTAGTCTGAATATTTGTTTGTTGGTCCAAATGATATAAATCAACCCCAGTGGAGTGGATTTTCAAAATTGATTCCTATTATGTAATTCCAATATGTAGCATTTGGTTCCCCAGTCAACAATTTTGTTTGGAAGTGTTAGCTGGTATTATATTTCATAATTAATGCGTATTTGATTATCTACATTCATGAATCATGACTACTTTTAACATTCATGGACAATACTTAACCTTATTGTGTGTGTGTGTGTGGGGAAAATTGGTATCAGCTACCCAAGGAGGAAAATTTCCTCCTTGGTAGGGTGATACCCACATCCCCCTATTAAATTTTTTTGGAGATTTGTAGTACACATAATGGATGATCACCATGCCCACAACAATTGAATCCAACGCTATTTGATCCTCGATCCACCTGTTGCAAATTTAACCGTTTCAGAACAATCGAACTTTTTGCAACGAGTAGATCGAGGGGTCAAATACCATTAGGGTTCACTCATATTTGGGGTTTTGGGGTTTTAGAATGTGTACAGTAACTTTTGTATTAAAAAAATAAAAAAACGTAAGGAGAGAGTGGGGTGTGAGCTAGCCAAGGAGGAAATTCCAAGGACTCATTGACTAGCTCACCTCCATATTCCTCTCTATATATACTACAGTATTATGTTGGTTGCTAAAGTTTTCTGCTGCTTTTTTTGCTGATGCAATATAAACTAACACATGAATGAATATTGAGGTCACCCAGATTTACAGTGTTTGGAAAAAGATCCCCAAGCTGCCAATTTACTCTGATCTATGTAGGGACATAACTGTATCTGCACAAATAACCTGGGTATATGAATAGGAACAGTAAAACAGCTTGGTATGGACAAATGTTTTAGCTCTCTGCCTAGCAGCCAAGATCTGACGCTGCCAGAATTGTTAGTGTCTAACTAAACTGTTGTTTTCATTTTATTGTTTGCCCACTAAAAGTGATCTTCTCCATCCCCTTTTTTCTCATTCTCATGTTTTAGAATTTGATTTTATTTTGTTTGTTCTTTGCTATGGAAACCAAACATAACCTATAGTGATCCCTGGTAAACTTCTAAATTGATTTTTATTATTTTATATTGTGTTTCAGTTGGAATCCAGCCGGGGCAATTCGGGCAGGGAGAAATTCAGCCACTTATAAGTCTCATGGAGATGTCATACAGATTGATGGTATGCTGTTTCATTAAACAGGTTTAACCTTTGCCATGTGATGATTGACATCGAGCATCTGCTAAACATGATGGTTTTAGTTTATATGAATAATTCGTGATTTCTTCTGTCTTTGTTACCTCTTCTAGGATGGCAAGCATGCTAGTATTAAGGCACATACTTGTGACACATTCACTAATCTCAGGAAAAGTTAAATGAGGAAGGTCAATCCTGTCCATTTCAAGTTGGACTGGTCTATAATCCAAACTGATGTTAAAAATTATGGCTTGCCTTGTCTCCAAATTCTATTAGGACCGTTAATGTTAGGGTCCAGATTCATTTAGGATTTGACCTTTGATATTGATTAATATGATAGCATTAATCATTATGTATTAGGTTTCATAACCAAATTAATATTATTTGATTTGCTCGTAATCAAATTTTGGACTTTACTAGAATTCTGGGTCCTCTACTTGGCATCTTTCCATGTATCTTTTGCTTTATTTAGAACATCATCAATTAAGATGAACAATAGAAAGAAGACTATCTCTTTAAGTCCCGCCCCTTTTCACATTTGTTACTCTTTTTCAGCTCACAATTTCAAGAAGGCTATTCAATGTAACCTCTCAAACACTTGTCAAGATTCAACTTAAAGAAATAACCTTATTGATATTGATATGGTATCTTTCAGATTATCTCATGGGCCCTTCCCATACCATCTAGTGTGTGCATGGGTGGGTGGTGTTGCCATACCCATCCCCTTTAAGTCTTTTAGTGCATGCACATTATTGTGTGTTAGTGTATTTGGGGGTGTGTGTAAAGAAATGTAAGGGATAGTATATATATGAAGGGTTAGCCATTATTTGTGGCTAATTACACTTTCCCCAAACTTCTACATGGTATCAGAGCCAAACACCCCTAAAACCCTAAAACCCTAAAATCTGCCCTAGCCCTCACGCCGCCACAGCCGCCGCTTGCCGCACAGCTTGCCGCGCCTCCGCCTGCTGCTGCAGCGCGCGCCGTCGCCGTCGCCTGCAGCGCGCGCCGTCGCCGTCGCCTGCTGCGCGCGCCGCTGCCGCCGCCTGCTGCGCGCGCCGCCGCGGCTTGCTGCAGCGTGCGCCGCCGCCGCCGCCATCTGCGCGCGCTGCTGCCCTGCTGCCGCTGCCGCTGCTGATTCTCTGTTGTCTCATATTCCCTTGCACGTCCTCTTCTAGCCGCCACAAAGCCCTAAACTAGCTACAAAAGAGAATCCTAAAAAACCCTAACCCTAGATCTATGGTAGAGCCATGAAGAGGACTCCATAGATTTACGGTTAGGGTATGACCTAGAAGAGGAGAATGAGAAGTAGATCTGCGGATCTAAGGAGGGCGAAAGGAGAGATCTGCGGATCTGGAAGAGATGGGGGACACTCTTACTTCAGCGGACATGAAGGCCTTCATTGGAGAGATAACGAAGCTGCTTGCTTCGAAGGAGTTGGGATCCTCGAGTGGATCGATGCCTTCACGACCCGTGCAGAAGCTGGAATTGATGCCCAATGATGTGAAACTGGAAGGGACGAAGAACTACCTCAGTTGGTCCAGGAGGGTGCTTCTCATTCTGAAGTCAAAGGGGTTGGAAGGCGTCGTTCTGGGTTCATGTAAGGAACCGGTGGATAAAACTGGGGATGATTGGAAAGTCTGGAGCACCACCAACTCACTGGTGGCTGCTTGGTTGATGACATCGATGGTTCCACCCATCGCTGGGATGGTGGAGGCCATAGAGAGTGCTGCGGGGATATGGAGTATGGTGGATAAAATGTACTCTGGAGCAGGGAATGTGATGCTCATGATTGAGGTTCAGGGCAAGGTCGACACCTTGAAACAGGGGGAGATGACTATTCTAGCCTACTCTGT
The DNA here is from genome assembly GCA_030789695.1 of Scilla litardierei. Taxonomy (NCBI): domain Eukaryota; kingdom Viridiplantae; phylum Streptophyta; class Magnoliopsida; order Asparagales; family Asparagaceae; genus Scilla; species Scilla litardierei. The sequence continues at coordinate 23,683,593 of CM061131.1, read as the reverse complement.
GGAGTTGAAAAGGCTTTGGTCAGAGTTAGACCACTATGACCCTATTGATCTGCCTGATCCTAGGAGCGCTGCGATACACAGGAAGTGGGTGGAGCGTAGGCGTGTGACACACTTTCTGAGGAACCTGAATGGAGACTTTGAGGTCAGGAGGGCGAGTATGTGTCACTTATCCTCCATCCCATCTCTGGAGGAGGCCATAGCTGCAATGGCACAGGAGGAGACCAGACTGAGAGTTATGAAGGATGAGGGTACTCAGGTCACTCGGGCTGCACTGGCTGCACCAGTAGTGCCAGCAGTGAGCGAGGATCGAGAGTGCTACACATGTGGGGTGAAGGGGCACCTGAGCTTTAACTGCCCACAGAAGGGCAGTGGACGAGGACGTGGCACAGGAGGCAGAGGAGGCGGTCGTTGGGGCCGTGGAGGCCGTGGACGAGGTCGCGGCGGCCCACGGGCCAACTTTGCTACCGCTGATGGACGACAGGAGACAGTGATGATCGAGGCCACGCCAGCTGAGGCTTCAGATCTAGAGCGGCGGAGACAGTCCAGGTCTGCTACTGAGAGCTCGGAGAGTCATGCAGACCAGACTGGGGATGTTGCTTCGCCATTCGGTAACTTTGCCCACTTCGCTCACACAGGATCAGGTAACCGATTAGCCCTTTCATGTAGAGATCATATAGAGTGGATTATTGACTCAGGCGCATCTAGCCATGTGTCAGGAGCATATAGACAATTTTCCACATATAAACCACATACCATTCATGAAACTGTTCAGACAGCTGATGGCACATCCCAACCCATTAGAGGGATTGGCACTATTCAGTGCACTCCCTCCATACGCCTCTCTTCAGTCCTTCACGTCCCATCATTTCCAGTCAACCTCTTATCTGTTGGCTCTATTGTTGATGATCTCGACTGTAGCATTACTTTTGACTCTACTCATTGTGTGTTGCAGGAAAGGAAGACTGGGAGGAGGCTTGGGACTGGCGTCAGGCGTGATGGACTGTGGTATCTTGACAGAGCTAGTGGGGATGCTGCGCTGGCTGTCGTTGGTGGAGAGAAGGAAAGGGATGTACTTTTGTTACATTGTCAGTTGGGACACTTGCCTTTTGATATTTTGAGTAAAATGTATCCCGATGTTTTGAATAGAGTGAATGAAATGAATTTGAAATGTGATGCATGTGAATTTGGGAAACACACTAGGACATCATATCCTAGTGTGGGGATGAGGAGTGTAGAGAGATTTCATCTTATTCACTCAGATGTTTGGGGGCCCTGCCCAGTGACTTCAGTAAGTGGGTTCAGGTGGTTTATCACCTTCATAGATTGTCATTCTCGGATGACATGGCTTTATATGATGAAAAACAAAGGCGAAGCATTGAAGTGTTTTCAGGACTTCCATAGAAGTGTCAGAAATGTGTATGAGGCCAAGATCCGTGTCTTGAGAACGGATAATGGGACAGAGTATGTAAACAGGGAGTTCGCATCTTACCTATCTGAGAGTGGGATAACTCATCAACCCACTTGTCCCAACACCCCTCAACAGAACGGAGTTGCTGAAAGGAAAAATAGACACTTGTTGGAGGTAACTAGGTCACTCATGCTCACCATGAATGTACCTAAGATATTGTGGAGTGAAGCAGTGATGACAGCCACCTATCTTATCAACAGGATGCCTTCACGGATCCTTGGTATGAAGTCTCCATGTGAGATTCTTGTGGGAAAGAACACTTTTGTAGTTCCACCAAAAGTGTTTGGATGCACATGCTTTGTGAGGGATCATAGACCTTCTGTGGGGAAGCTGGATGCTCAGGCAATTAAATGCATATTTGTTGGGTATCCTTCAAATCAGAAAGGCTATAGGTGTTGGAGTCCCGCAGAAAGAAGGCTGTTTGTGAATATGGATGTGACGTTCAGGGAGACTGAACCTTTTTATGGAGGGCTGACAGATTCTACATCAGTATTTGATATTGGTGCCTCTCCAAACACAGGAGGAGCTGGTCGAGAGGGGGAGACTGATGACAGGAGGGTAGTGGTTGGACTCATACCGTGTCCTGTCAGGCCTACTGGTACTGGTCCTGATAGCAGGGAGGAAGAAAGGACCTTGGTGGAAGAGGAGGAAGACAGGTTGTACGGCAGGAAATATAGCAGGAGACAGAAGGATAGTCATGGCGATGGAGAACAACAAGAAGACATCTTCCCCACTGAAGATCCACTAGCTCCACTGCCACATGTCGAGATTGATCAGTCTATCACGCCTGCTCGAGTCCCGACTTCCTTACTGCCTTCCTCTCCCATCACGGATGGTAACCTTTCTTTGCCTTCCTCTAGTTTAGATCTTTCACTTGCATCTCGTAGGGAGCCTCGTATCAATGCCGGCAGGCCTTCTGTACGGTATGGATATGAGACTGATATTGCTAATCATGTCTACTATGCCTCTCTTACACCTGCATATAGGGCTATCATTGCATCCTTACAGTCTATCCCTATACCAAGTGATTGGCGAGTGGCAAAGCAACATCCCCAGTGGAAGAAAGCAATGCTTGAAGAACTTGAGGCACTGGAGAAGAACAAGACATGGAGACTTGTCTCACTTCCAGCAGGGAAGAAAGCTGTGGGCGGCAAGTGGGTATTCACAATAAAGCAAACTTCAGAAGGGAAGGTGGACAGGTACAAGGCGAGGCTGGTTGCCAAGGGCTACAGTCAGACTTATGGGATTGATTATGATGAGACATTTGCCCCAGTGGCAAAGATGAGTACTGTGAGAGTACTGATATCCTGTGCAGCAAATTTTGGATGGAAATTGCATCAGTTGGATGTGAAAAATGCCTTCTTGCATGGAGACTTACAGGAGGAGGTATACATGGAGGTTCCACCTGGCTTTGGCACACAACAGACGATGGGAAAGGTGTGTAGACTGGACAAGTCCTTGTATGGGCTGAAGCAATCTCCAAGGGCATGGTTCGACAGGTTCAGGCGTGCAGTCATCACTATGGGCTACAAGCAGAGTAATGGCGATCATACTGTATTCTATAGACATTCAGGACATCGGATTACTCTTTTGGCTGTGTATGTTGATGATATTATTATCACTGGAGATGATGAAGAGGGAATCTCTCACTTGAAGGTAAGGTTGGCGAGAGAATTTGAGGTCAAGGACCTTGGATAGTTGGGATATTTTCTTGGACTGGAGATTGCCAGGTCCAGGAAGGGTATAGTTCTCTCACAGAGGAAGTATGCCCTGGATTTACTGACTGAGACTGGTATGTTGGGGTGTCGTCCAGCAGTTACTCCTATTGATCAGAATCATAGGTTGCATTCACAATCAGGGGAGCCAGTAGACAAAGAAAGGTACCAGAGACTTGTTGGACGCCTTATCTACTTATGCCATACCAGACCGGACATTGCCTATGCTATCAGTGTGGTAAGTAGATACATGCATGATCCTAGGACTGGACATATGGAGGCAGTCTTCAGGATACTGAGGTATCTGAAGAAGAGTCCAGGAAAAGGCATATTATTTGGTAGTCATGGTCACATGAATGTGACAGGCTACTGTGATGCTGATTGGGCCAGTTGCCTAGATGATAGGAGATCGACCTCGGGCTACTGTGTGTTTGTTGGGGGCAACTTGGTCTCTTGGCGGAGCAAGAAGCAGGATTTGGTGGCTCGTTCCACTGCTGAGGCAGAGTATCGTGCTATGGTGCTTAATACCTGTGAGATGATCTGGTTGAGATCACTCCTACATGAGCTACGCCTGCTGAGAGACGGACCATTGCGGTTGTTGTGTGATAACAAGTCAGCAATTAATATTGCCAACAACCCTGTGCAACATGATAGAACGAATCACATAGAGATTGACAGGTTCTTCATTAAAGAAAAACTGGACAAGAAGCAGCTGGAGATCTCCTACATTACTTCTGGACAGCAACTAGCTGACTGTCTTACAAAAGGGTTGAACTCTAAAGGTGTAGAGGATGCTTGTAACAAGATGTGCATGATAAATATCTTTTGCTCATCTTGAGGGGGAGTATTGTGTGTTAGTGTATTTGGGTGTGTGTGTAAAGAAATGTAAGGGATAGTATATATATGAAGGGTTAGCCATTATTTGTGGCTAATCACACTTTCCCCAAACTTCTACACACATAAAGCTCTGTGGTTCATGGGAACAAACTTAAAGTTTGTTTCCATATGCAAGTAAATGGGGATACTTCCCGAATTGGTAACTTTAAGATGGAATATATCGGGGGATTCTATGTAAAAGGGTTAAAGGAGCTTTTATGTAAAAATAAATAACAATACTTGTATTATAAATAATAAATTCTATGAGAGAAGAAACTAACAAATTCTCCAAAGCCTTTCCTATAAAGTATATCTCTAATTTTTTCAAGTTATTAGAGCCATCATCATTACAATAGATTATCCCTAACCCTACTCAAAAATGATTTGCCTTCTCCTGATTAAAAAACCTGAACTTAATACTACCATTGCAGCATGATTCTGCTGCTGCTGCCATACTATTCCTCCACAACCGTCGCTATCGCTATCTCCTCCACTCATACAAATCCCTAACCTAGACAATGATGTATATTATCCGCCTGAATATGCTTCCTTTTTCGTCTACGCCTTCCAATCAGAGGTTCAAACCTTGACGAGCCTCCTTCGACCAAGACAATGTACTATCACTAAGATCCAACCCTCGAGGAGCCTCCTTTGACCACAATAAGGCACCACTGTCAATTTACATGCAATTTCAACTCTGACAAGGCATGACCGATGCTCCCACAACCATGACTGACGACGATATGGCAGATCAGGTGCTTCTCAATCTTCTTTGACCACTTTCTGATGCTCTCTCTACATCACCGACTTCATTCAACGATGACAAGTTTGACACAATCCAACTCTTTTCGGACCTCGTACAACCTACTCTAACCTCGGCAAACTGCACCGGTCACGACGAGCCATCCCAACCCCATCTTCAATAAAGAGAAGCCATCTCGACATCATCTTCCTTTGTCAACTTCCTTTCCTCTTTTATGATCATATGTTTCAGTAAACTAGTTGTTGGTTATTTTACCAAAAAAAAGGTGGGGGAATACTATGTAATAACATTCATTATCATCATCCTAGCCTTCATCCCAAAAAAAATCAGGTTCGACGATAACACTATATAATAAAAAGTAAAAGATAAAAATAAAAACATTATTTTTTGTTCTTTATGTTTGGATGATGTTGGCAGTTTGGTTTAGTTGTCTGGCATCTGGAATTTAATGTTGTCATTAGTGTTTGGTTGGCATTTGAAGAGTTTGGCTTTCTTTAATGGTTTGATTTAGTTGTTTGGCATTGAGGGTTTAGCATTGATGTTTGATTGATGCTTGGTTTGGCGTTTGCATTCTGGTGATTAGTTAGTTGTCTAACAATTTCAAATGCCTGGACTTTATTGTTTGATATTTTTCATATTTGGTTGTTTTTTTTGTTAGAAGTAGGAAGCTACTAGGATAGTGGATTCGAAATTAGAAGGGAAGTTCATAAATGTGATGTCTGATGATGAATGGAGCTTGTACCATGTTTAAGATGTTTCAAAAAGCTCAGTTACATTCATCCTCTAACATTACGATTTTAACTAGCTCATGTAATCCAATTGCATGCACGGGTTCTTAAATGTATGTGATAGATTTAGGAGCGTCTGATCATATGACTGAAAAGTTAGGCATATTCACTTTTTATCCATCTACTTAGCAATAGACACTAGCATATAATCTTACATCAACTGTTATGAGTATTAGTTCTATTAATATCATTTCTTTCTTACTTTTGGTATCTGTTTTATGTATGCTTAAATTTTCATTTAATTTGTTTTTTGTTAATCAGTTGACATGATATTTAAATTGATTAGTAACCTTCTTTCCTGATCATTTTGTATTTTAGAAGATTGGTACGAAGAAAACAAATGGCATATAGCGTGAATTGGATATCTCTATTACTTGGATGCATAAATTAGATTAGTTGCTTGCTCTAGAGTTACTTCTCCCTTATCATGCATGGTATATTAAGTCACCCAAATCTTGAAGACTTAAATTTTGCATCCCGAGTTTCATTGTTTGTTTATTTTAGAATATAAGTCTTGTCAATTAGGAAAATATCCGACTTTTTGCCAACCACCATCAATAAACATGCTCAATCCCCCTTTAAGCAAGTTCATTCAGATATATGCATACCTTAACATATCTTGTCTCGATTTGGATTTATGTATTTTGTCAATTAGGAAAATATCGGAGTGTTTTACCAACCACGATCAATAAACATGCTCAAACCCCCTTTAAGCGGGTTCATTCAGATATATGCGGACCTTATCATATCTTATCTAGATTTGGATTTACATATTTATATATGATCTTACTGTTTGACCTGAATTTACCTAATTAAAAATAGACCTGAAGTGGTTTTCCTTTTAAGAGTTTTACGCTAAAATAAAGAATCAATTTTAGTATTTCTGTTAAAATCTTGCAGAGCAATAATACTTTAATCAGTTTGCATCTTTTATATCAGAATTTAAAATTATTCATTAATATTTATATAGACATGTATCCCAATAAAATAAGATGGCAAAGCGTAAAAATAGATATTTAGTAGAGATTGCATGAACATTTTCTTAATAAAAATATTCCAAAGATTATTTTAGTTTGATACTATTTTAATAGCTTGTTATCTTATTAATTGTATGCCTTTCGTTGTGCTTAATGGTGAAATTCCTTACCACTTGTTTCTTGAAGTAGTTGTTTCGTTTTTTACGTAAGGTTTTTCAGATGTATTTGCTCCATGCATATTTATATGCCCGATAATTCTAAACTTGATCCACGTTGTTTTTATGTTATTAAGGTACTCTTATACTGGGAAAGACTATAAATGTTATTATCATGTAACCAAATAGTCGTGTGTCTGCTTATATCAAAATTTTGAAGTCCCAACCATATGATGTGATCATTACTTATGAGAGGAGGAGAAGGAGGAGGCGCAAGCATGAGGTTCACGAGCAACGGAAACCCAAAGAGTAAAATTGCTATGCACACTACAAGTCAGGGAGTATTTACTTTATGCACTACGGTGTGGAAATAAAAGATGCCAGTCGGTCCTAGTTTTGTTTATCGAATATTCTGAGTGATTGTTCTTCCAATTTTCTTAAAGAAAGATCTAGAAGAGGTTTAGACTTTTTCCTTACCAAAAGTTAGGAGAAGGAAATCTACTCTACAAAAAGAGATCCGTTTATCTTATCTTGTTATCTTTGATTGTTATTACAATAAAAATCCACACGTTTACCCAATTTTGTGCCCTAGTTCATATTAAATTGGTATCAGAGCGTCAGATCCATGGCGAGCACAAGGTAGATGGAAAGGATCGAGGCGTTGGAAGAGAAGATCGGAGCCGCGATCGCGGAACAAAAGGAGGAGGTTGGAGACGAGGAAGGAATTCAAGGACGTGATTGCGGAAGGAACAAAGGAGGTCTTGAGGGCTCTTTCGCAACGAGATCCATCGTCATCCACTTCAGATCTGAATCACCAATCAGATCTGGCTTTGAAAGCACCTCCAACCACGAAAGATAAAGGTAAGCACGAGATCTTAAAGGATGGGATGTCTTGGAAGAAGGATTAATCTCCAACGAGGAAAACCAACTCATCATGCTTGACGAAAAGACCCATCGACACAACGTAGCACTAGACGAGCCTCACGAGGTCGGAGGAGGGAGAACGGAGGCATATCGGCTGCGCCAGGGCATTCTGCCGGCCCTGGCGCACCGCCAGGCCACCGGTGGGGCCCTGGCGGCTCGCCAGGGCCACCGGGAAGCCCTAGCGGCTCGCCAGGGTCACCGCGAGGCCTTGGCAAACCGCCAGGGCCCAGGCGAGCCCCAGGCAGGCCGCCCAGGGGAAGGAGATGCCCCAGCTGACCGCTGGGGCCTTGATAATTGCTGGGCGGGTTTCGATGGGTCCCGGAGGGCCTTAGAGAGCGTTGGGAGCATGAGCAGGGCACGGGGCTTCATCGACATGGAGTAGATGAATTTCGGGGTGCTGATTTTGAGTTCGGAGAGCGTCGTGAACACCGGGAGGCTGATCTAGTAAATGGAAGGGGCCGAAGACAATGGCCAGATTATGATGAGTTCGTGTGGTTCCATGAGGATGGCGATGAGGGTGCTTATGACGTTGGCAGGCGCGAATGGAGGGATGTTGAGCGACTAGTCAATGAGAGAGTTAGATTTGGAGATCCCACAGACAGCGGCACCAGGATCGTTATGGAGGAGGGGATCCCCGTGCTGATGAGAGGATACAGAAGCTGAAGATGCCCATCTTCGAAGGTAGTGACGCATCTGGGTGGATCTACAAGGCGGAGAGGTATTTTGAGATGACACGGCTGACAGAGGCAGAGAAGCTGAGGGCGATCGGGATCTTCCTGAAGGGAGATACCTTATCATGGTACATGTGGAGGGAGCAGGAGAGACCTGCGAGGACCTGGGACAAGTTTAAGGAGATCTTGTTGCACCGTTTCAGTGAGACCCAAGTGGGAGGTGCGTACGAGCAGCTGCATGCCATCAAGCAATATGGGTCTGTACATGACTATATCGAGCAGTTCGAGGTGCTTGCGAGCAGGGTGCGAGGGATGCCAGCAGAGTCTATAGAGGGGGTTTTCTAGGATGGGTTGAAGCATGCTATTAAGGCAGAGTTTCGTACCCATAGGCCCAGAGGACTATTTGAGCAGATGGATTTGACACAGTCAGTGGAGGATAGACTGGCCGAGGATTGTCGTACCAGAGGGACTTGGAGAGGAAATTATACTCGTCCTCAGGCCGTGACAGGGGGCCAGCAGGGAGAGTCTAAAGGGACTCCCGCTAGTGGGGGAAGGGCTGGCAAGGTGAAACCGTCGGGACCTTACAAGAGGATGACAGAGGCTGAGATGCAGGATATGAGAACAAAAGAGCTATGTTTTAAATGCGACGAGAAGTTCACCCAGTGCTACAAATGTCGCAACCATGTTCTTCAGGTGTGCGAAGTATTTGAGGGGGAGGTAGAAGAAGAGGTAGTTGTGGAGCTGGAGGCCGAGGGAGATGTAGAGATTGAGCCACTACTTTTGGAGGCAGCTGAGGTGTCGCTCAGCTCTATAGCAGTGTTCACACATGTCCACATCATATAGTTGGCGAGAAGAGTTCGAGACTTGAATGTGGTGATTCTGATCGATAATGTGGCTACACACAACTTTGTGTCCCCTAATGTGATTGAGAAGCAGAGGCTACATCTCACGAATACGGAGGGATTTAGAGTCATGTTGGAGAATGGCAAGGTGGAGCAGAGTATGGGCATCTGCAAAGACTTGACGGTGTCTATTCAGGGGGTGTTGGTTACTGGAGACTTCATGCCCTTAGTATTGGGCAATATTGATTTGATTTTGGGGATACAGTGGCTTCAGACGTTGGAAGAAACTAAGTTCAATTGGAAGCTGCTGGGGATGGAGTTTCAAGTAGAGGGGAGAAAGGTGGTGTTGCTTGGGGACCCGAGCCTATATTGCGCATCAGTATCATATAAGACCATGGCCAGGACCCTCCAGATGGAAGGGGAGGATTCTTGGTTGAGATTCAGGGACTGGCAATAGAGGATGCAGCTGTACGACAGAGGTGCCTAGGGATGTGGAGCAGGTGCTGAGCAGTTATGGTGAAGTGTTCCAATCTCCTAGCGGTCTTCCACCACCGCAAGATCACGAGCACTCCATCGTTCTGAAGGATCGAGTGTCTCCTATTAGTGTGCGTTCTTACTGGTACCCTCAGGTGCAGAAGGACGAAATTGATAGGCTAGTGGAGGAGATGCTGCATGCGGGCATCATACAGCCTAATATCAGCCCATTTTGAGCCCAGTGTTGCTGGTAAAAAAGAACGGAAGATGGCACTTTTGTGTCGATTACCGGGCTCTAAATAAGGAAACTGTATAAGACAAGTTTTCTATTTCGGTGATAGACGAGCTGCATGGGGATGCGGTGTTTCCAAACTTGATCTGAAGTCTGGTTACCACTAGATACGCATGAAGGCAGAGGACGTGTAGAAGACAGCTTTCAGGATTTACGAAGGCCATTATGAGTTCCTATTATGAGTTCCTGGTCATGCCATTTGGCTTGACAAATGTCACTGCCACCTTCCAGTCCTTAATGAATAGGGTGTTTTGGCCCTACCTGCGGAGGTTCGTGCTTGTCTTCTTAGATGATATTCCGGTTTATAGTAGATCTCTGCAGGAGCATGTAGAGCACTTGGAGGTGGTGAGGAAGGAACTTCGGAATCATCAGTTGCATGCAAACCGGAAGAAGTGCCTTTTCGGTCAGGCGCAGGTGGAGTACTTGGGACATATAATATCCGCTAAGGGGATGGCCGCAGATCGGGGGAAGATTGCCGCTATGCTGGATTGGCCTCGGCCTATGACTTTACGAGCCTGGCGAGGATTCCAATTCTCGGACTGACAGGGTACTATCGGAGATTCGTTAGCGGGTATGAGATTATTGCATGGCCGCTAACGGAGCATCTGAAGAAGGATAGTTTCAATTGGGGGAAGGAGGCTACCAGGGCATTTGAGGCCCTTAAGCGGGCTATAACGACTGTTCCAGTTCTAGCACTGCCTGATTTCAGCAAATCGTTTGTCGTCGAGTCGGATGCTTCAGGATATGGGTTGGGGCCGTCCTGATGCAGGAGCAGAGACCCATTGCTTCAGCCATGTGTTGTCCGATAGTATACGTGAAGCTCCACTATAATATCAAATAGTCTCACAAAACAACTTCATCATTTTTATATATAACATGCTTCATTTATATACATGTACAGGTGTAACAATACATATACACCACTCTCCATCTGCCAAGACAACCCAGTCACAATACAAACTACAGCTCACACCCAGACTACTCCAGAAACCCAACTCCAAGCCGCGACCAACCATGTTGTCCCTGCTACCTGAAAAATAAGGGGGGGAGCACGTCAATGCGTGCCCTAGTAGGAACCAACTTGAATTTGGAACATCGTTTTAAGGTTATCAATCCACAAGGCAATGCAAGAGAAATAAGACATGTAAAACGAAGTAATATAACGAAAAGTAAATAGCCAAGTAAGGGGATCATACTTGCGGTTCAATGTCGAGCTACTACAAGAAAAGGATTAGCACGAATAATAAAGCAAATGTTCACACCAACATGAACTAAAAGAAAAGTATTAGGGCCAACAGTGTAACACGATATACGATATCACAAGCGTAGCAGTCAAGGACAAAGGAAATGCTACAAACAGGAAGAGTAGCAGACAAAATTCTTATTTTATAATTGAATTATTTGGAAACTTGGGTAAACTGTTTGATATGTAAGTATTGGGATGTGTGCTTGTTTGTATATTTATATGTATACGTGAGTGTGGCGTGTAGTTGAATATTTATATTTACTTGACTATTGTGGCAGTCTATGCTTGTGAAATGTCAATCTAGTTAGATATGGCATATGAGGAAACATATTATGTTTGTGCACTCTTGTGTGTAATGTGTGTGGTGCATGTACCTATCTGTGTGAGGCAGTAAGTGCACTGCTATGGATGTGAGATTATGTGTATATTTATTTATAGTCATGATTGTCAACCTTATGTTATTTGATCATGCATGTGTTAGTACGTGCACGTGACTGTATGTATGAATGTGACTAAATATTGTGTGTATATAGATATTTACGTGCCTATGAATGTGAGTGAACTCATATGACTAAGTATTGAGTGTATAGAGATCCGGTGTACCTACGGTGTGACACCGTGATAGTAACCATGTTTGTCAAGTTATGGTGTGTAGCTCGATGTGTATTGTTGTGTGTCTGTGCATGCATATAGAAGTATATGTAATATATAAGTAGGTAGAATATAAGTCGTTATACTTGAAGGTATCGCGATATGGATACGATGTGATGTCGTATGCACATGGATATGAGTAGTAATCTAAATACGTATAATAATACGTATAGAGACTTATTTGTGGTGTGTGATGTGTATATTAGTGTGTGAATACATGTGCCTAGATGTTTATGTGAAGAACATATATGTATGTGTATGTAGTGAGTGCACATAGCGATGTGGATGTGCTACTAGATGAATGGAAGGATGTATCTGTGATATGTCTGTGATGCAAATGTGTATGGATGACAATGAAGTATATAGTGGATATAGGTGTGGTGTAGGTATGTATTCTTGTTTATACTTCATGTGTAGTAAGATCATCATACCCAGCTGACCTTTGGCAAGACTCACACCCTAGAAAGTTCGAGGACGAACTTTACTTTAAGGTGGGTAGGATGTCATGCCCTGTTGTGAAATATACGTGTATTCTACTATATACACGTGGTATTTCTACCTACGATGTATATGTAGACATGAAATAAACGTGGATATCAAATTATGTAACGTAGTACAAGGGGGATTGGACCGTAATACGTGGTTAAGAGATGAGAAAGCGAGAATGAGTGTGGGAGAAGTGTGAAAGACATCGTGGGCGCAAAACAACAGGAATGTGTTGGACATATGTGCGTGGTGCATGTATGCATGTGTAGGCATGCATGGGTATATGTAGGAAAGTCATGCAAGTGTGAAAGGGGTTAGAGGTCAATGGCAACCCTCGTAAAATTTTAGAAAAGCGAGGGGCAAAATGGTCATTTGGACCAAAAGTGTTGAGTATACATACTAAAGTGGTGTGTGCATAAAGTAATGGCAAACTTGTAAATATCTAAAAGTTGAGGGGCATTTTTGGGAGGGTATTTTGATCATTTAGCATGTTGCATGCTTATCCTAAGGAGGTTCTAGTTGTAGATATTTTTGGAGAAAGATCTCCTTTCTTCTTCACTTTTCTTTTCTCTTCCCTTTTCATTTTTCTTTTCTTTTTCTTGCACCCAAAAGGGCCGTCCACCCTTCCCCTTCTTTCCCCCTCCATCATCAAATGAAAACCCTAATTCTCTCCCCCAAAAGTCAAGAAGCCTTGGTTGCTTCAATGAGAAAGAAGGTGGAAGGAAGAGAAAGAGAAGGAGAGAAGGAAAGATGAAATTTTGAGGTAGGATACTAACTTGGATTTGGAAATTTATTTAGGGTTTCATTATATTATGTTTTTATATCATGTTTACTCCAGTTGTATTAGGGGTGATTGAAATCTTATGTGCCATGTTCCAATTTCACTAATTACCCTTGAAATTCCATGCAAAAATTTGCCTCTTTGAAATTTTGAAATTCTGTTGTGTGTTTCTACTTGCATTCTGACCTCTGTGGCTTGAATTAGGCTTCGAAAAAAAATATGCTTGTAGATCTTGAAGTTCTACCCCAAAATCATATAAATTTTGATATATGTTCAATTCAGAAATTAGGAGCAAAAATTCCATCTTTACAACATTTCCGTTTGATCTTCAATTTGAACACAGTTTAGTAAAATTGACCTCAGTACATGCACACACAATGGAATTTGATGTTCTTGGTCTTGTTGGAAAGTTAACAAGTTTTTCTAAAATTTCATCACAGTGTATATATTTCGAAATTCTAGCTAAACATGCCCAAAAACAGCAATCTTTACCGACCCTGAAATCTGTCTGCAAAAACAGATTTGACAGACTTCACCAAATAATTCACCATAAATCACATATGTCAACTGAACTTATGAAAATTGGTCAGTAAATGGAAAACACCTATATCTTCAACTTTGTAGTTTTAAGTTTTCCCAAATTCCAACTGCAATTAACTCAAAAACTACCCTCAATCTGACTATTCTGCAATTTCAGCAATCTGAATTCATTAAGTATTGTTCTTACTCATTAATTGTGGTTAATTGGCCATCATTATTATTGCTTAATATGGTTATGTGGTGAAATAAATATGGTGATTGTCCTTGCGGTGCAGAAGTGGTGACCCTACTTACTTGACAGAGCATTTATAGCGAGGACAGATCAGTGGAGCCTGAAATACCTATTGGAGCAGCGCATGGTGGCGGAGGAGCACCAACGATGGTTGTATAAGTTGAGCTTGTTGAGCGGGTACAAGTTTAAGATCCACTACAAACCCCGCTTAGATAACAAGGCGTCAGATGTGCTAACTCGCAAGGATGGGGAGGTACAGATTTTGGCTGTCGGGACCAATGGTGCTTGGTGGGGATTGCCTCTTACGGGAGATTGAGGTAGACGGGAAACTGCAGCAGATTCGGGAAGAACTGACACATGGCTCGAGTGACTACCTCGGTTACTCAGTAGCGCATGGAAAGCTGCTGTATAGATGGCGTTAGGTGATTCCACGGGGGTCATCGCACATTCCACTCCTTTTTGGGAGTTCCACAGCAGCGTAGTGGGAGGACATTCAGGGGGTACCCGACATACCAGCGGATGGCACGAGAGCTTTATTGGCCAAGTATGCGGAAGGATGTGGCTCGACTAGTGGCAGGTTGTCACGTTTGCCAACGTCATAAGTACTAGGCGACAGCTCCCGCTGGACTTTTACAGTCTTTGGCACTACCAGAGAGGGTGTGTGAGGATATCTCGATGGACTTTATTGATGGGCTACCGAAGTCTGAGGGGTTCACGGTCATTTTTGTTATGGTGGATCACCTCAGCAAGTACGCTCATTTCGTGCTTCTGCGACATCCTTACACGACGATGACGGTTGCAGCAGCATTTCTGAAGAAGGTTGTTCGGCTACACAGGATTCCAGCTTCCATTGTCTCCGACATGGACAGTCTTCATGAGCACTTTTTGGAAGGAGCTGTTCAGAATGCAAGGGACCGCTCTTAGGCAGAGCACAGCCTACCATCCCCCAGACTGACGGGCAGACGGAGGTGGTAAATAGGAGCTTGGAGACTTACTTATGGTGTTTTGCATCAGAGTCACCTAGGCAGTAGGCGACATGGCTATCTTGGACGGAATATTGGTACAACACCTCGTACCATTCCGCTGCACAGATGACTCTGTTCATGGTCTTATATGGCAGAGAACATCCGCACTTGGTTCATTATAGGCGGGGAGATACACCGGTGTCTGAGTTGGAGCAGTAGTTGACGGAGCGTGCCAGAGTGCTGGAGGAGTTGAAGCAACATCTGAGGCGTGCCCAGCAGATCATGAAGGGTAAGGCGGATAAGCACAGTAAGGACGTGGAGTTTGAGGTGTGAGACATGATCTATTTGAAGCTGTGTCCTTACAAGAAGAGTTCAGTAGTGCAGAGGCGTAACGCCAAGCTAACAGCGCGCTACTATGGCCCTTATGAGATTGAGGTGATGGTGGAAAAGGTAGCTTACAGGCTGCGGCTGCCTCCTACTTCTGCTATACAACCAGTGTTCCATGTGTCGTAGCTACGTAAGGCGATTGGGGACCATTCGGCGTCAACTACATTGCCACATACGTTGACAGAGGACATGTAGGTATTGCTAGAGCCAGAGGCGGTCAGGGGGTGCGCCAGATTCGACCGAGATATTTGAATGTGCTGATTCAGTGGAGTGGGCTACCAGATCATGAGGCGACGTGAGAGCCTTTCGATACGATCTTCAGGCAGTTTCCAGACTTCCACCTTGAGGACACGGTGGCACTTTGGGGGGGTAATGATGCGATCATTACTTATGAGAGGAGGAGGCGCAAGTATAAGGTTCACGAGCCACAGAAGCCCAAGGAGTAAAACTGCTATGCACACCACAAGTCGGGACTATTTACCTTATGCACTACGGGTGGAAATAAAAGAGGTTAGCCGGCCCTATTTTTGTTTATCGAATATTTTGAGTGATTGTTCTTCCAATTTTCCTAGAGGGAGATTTAGAAGAGGTTTAGACTTTTTCCTTTACTAAAAGTTTAGGAGAGGTGGATCTACTCCAAAAAAAAAGAGATCCATTTATCTTATCGTGTTATCTTTGATTGGTATTCCAATAAAAATTCCCACTTTTACCAGATTTTGTGCCCTAGTTCATATCACCATACTTCACTAAACAAAAAGATACTGATCAAATCATTAAATCCTGATATTGATAATGAGGTTTAAATGTATTTGTTATTAAGAAAATTTGAGATTACATAGGTGTATCAACGATTGAAAATGATTAAAACTCAGCTTTCAAATCCAGACTCTGCTCCTAGTCCATTTGCATCCTTACCTCAAGACCTTGTGTCATCTTTCTTGGATCCTTTTTCTAGAATCTTCACTAGTGAAGGTAAATTAGTTTTTGATTTTAATATTCCGGTTACTCATAGAAAATCTACTCGTTCGTACATAACACATACTCTTTACAAACATATATCTTATGCATATCTTTCTTAACCTTACATATGTTCACTTTCTTCCATTAATTCTCATCAGACTCCTAAATTTATTTCAGAATCTGTGTCATATCCAGGTTGATGTGTCATAATGTTTGACAAAGTGAATGTACTTAAGCTTAATAAATGTTAGGATCTTGTACTAGATCCATCGATTAAGAATGTGGTTGGTTACAAATAGGTGTGTACTGTTAAGTTAAATTCCGATGGTTTCTTTTTTTATTGAAGGTTATGCTTGTTTTTAAAGGTATTTCATAAACATATGGTGTGTAATATCAGTAAATATTCTCTTCAGTTTTAAACATGACATTGGTACATTTATTAATCTCTCTGACTACCCGCCATTCATTAGCATATACATCAATTGGATGTTAACAATATATCCTTAATGACATTCTTAAAGAATAAGAATAAAAGAAGCAACCGTTCAGTTTTTGTTCCTTAAGGTGAGTCCGAGAATGTGTTCAAAATGAAGTTAATGTATGGCTTAAAGCAATCACTGATAGATTGGTTTGGAATCTTTTTGTATTTTATAAGGTAATTTGGTTCTAAACAGTATCAAAATGATCATTGTTTTCCATCGAACTCACCAGGGAAGATGGATTTTCTTGATGGTATATATTGTTGATATTAATCAGTATGGATGATGTTTTGGGACTCAGAATTTGAGTATATTCAAAGGAGTTTCAGGCCTCTTAAATTTTTTTCCAGATATTGGTATAACGCTCAAAGAAAGGCAAATATATTTATATATTCCAATAGAAGTATTTTAGATATGTTATCAAAAACAAGAATGTTATTAGGCATATCTCCTCACCTATGAATCCAAACTACAAACTTATACCAGATAAGGAACCTCTACATGATCTAGGATGATATGTGAGCTTGATTAACAAGCTAAACTACCTTATTATGATATGTTCGGTTTGCATTTTTGATAAATGTGATGTATCGGTTCATGTCTAATCCAAGCATTATACATTAGGATGATGAGATATGGGTTTTGGGATACTTAAAGAATGCACTAGATAGAGGTCTTCTATATTCTGATTATGATTATTGTAGAGTTGCGGCCTTCTCGATGCACAATAGGTTGGTTGGTCCTTTGATAATCGATCAACAACTAACTACTATGTTTTTATGCAAGAAAATTTGATATCTTAAAAGATAAAAAAATAATCAGTCCTCTCTTGATCTAGTACGGAATTGGTGTACAAAGCCATGGCCAATATTTGTGAACTATGAATTTAGCAATTACTTTTCTAGTTAGGATTTGTGATACCTACACTTGTAAGATTGTATTACGATATCAGGGGCGTCATATATATCACAACAATCCATTCTTTCGGTGGATCAAATACATTGAGATCAATTGTCATATTATGAGATACCAATATGACAAGAAGAAGATAGAAATGACGCATATTAGATCTGTAAATCAACTTGAATATGCTTATCAAGCATTCTAGGAAAAAAGAGGATGGACTATATTTGTGAGAAGTTGTGCATTAATGACATGTATTCTCTAGCTTGAGAGGAAGTATTAAGATGTAATATATTGGGGGTTTTATGTAAAAGGTTTAATGGGGTTTTATGCAAAAATATTAATAATTGTGCTATAAATAGTAGATCTTAAGGAGAGAAGAAACTAGCAAATTCTCCCTAGCCTTTACTCTAAGGTTATATTTTTGATTTCTTCATGTAATAAGCCACATTGAATCATTGGTCCTAGATACATGCTGTAAAATGGATGTAGGTTGAGAATTATCTTTTACAAAACTTACACATCATGCATTGAATAGGCTTTCTTGTTCCATTACTTAAAAATTCACTTTATGTCCATTAGATCGATAAACTAGAAATATCCTAATAATAATTTCCTCCCCATGTACATTTTATGGAATATAGATCAAAATGAATAATTTCCTCCCCATGTGCATTTTATGGAATATGGATCAAGATGAATACATCGTGTTGTTACCTAATGCAGTGGTCTGTAATGTAGTTTCTCTCGATGGAATGTGTGGTCCCTAATCTGCACCAAGTAGACTTCACGCCTAATCACTTGGCCTGAACAGCATTAAACCGAATATTTTGGCCTAGTTGAAAATAAAGATACAGTAAAGAATAATTTAAAATATATATCAAAGTAATAAAATAACAGCTAAGAATGCTTTGATATATATTGATAATACCAATAAAATAGTATCATGCGTATTTGTATAAGGTGCCTCGCTTAGGCTCCAATAATATCATTTTTGAAATTGTAGAAAACAAAATTTTCATTTCCTTTCGAGACATTTTAGCTTTAGTAATTAATATAACTAAAGCAATGACTAGTCGATATGAATGAAATAACAAATAAATAAATCTATAAGTAAGCAATCTTGGATTGCAGGCAGTGTTCTAAATATCGGATATCGGTCGCGTATCGGGGATATATCGGGGATATTGACTAAATATCGGATTGTCATATCAGAGGCTTATATGTAAGCATAGATGTATCTAAGAAGATATAAACTATACTAACTCAAATAAAAGTATGTTTTGGTTATACTTATCTCGTTAAACATGAATATCGGGGATATTGACTAAATATCGGAGTGTCATATCAGAGGCTAAAAATTGATGTCAAATAAAAGCATACGTGTTTAAGAAAATATAAACTATAGAAACTCAAATAAAAGTATGTTTTGGGTATACTTATATCATTAAACATGAATACTGGTCATCCACTTGGTGGAATATTTCTTTAAGTGATCACAAACCAAGCGAGTTAAATACCCACAAATTATGATTCACGTGGATCAATATTAACAGTGTGAAGATGAAAACTGAAAAAATGTAAAAATGTAAAAAAGGGAAAGGATACTCAACTTGATCGAAGACCCTTTCTTGAGAAGAACAAACGCTTGAATGAAAAAGCCGACAACTGAAAAATTCAAAAAATGAAAAAATGAAAAAAATGAAAAAGGTAAAGAATACTAAGTAGTAAATATTAAACTTGATTGGAAAATCCCTTGCGAAGATTGAATACCGGATGTCAAAGCTCGATCAACGAAAAAAACCCAAACCTGAAAGGAAATAAAATCAAAAACTGAAAAACTTAAGAAAAAGGCTCGACTACTCACCTTGATTGGAAAACACTTCCTTACAAAGATTGAATGTCGGACTCCGAATCCCAATCGATTGTCGTCGAAAATTTTCACCGGACGGAGCTAAGCTGAGCGACGTAAGGAGCAGAGTGTCGAGAGGAGCGGAGCGGCGCGATTAGAATTAGGGAAAAGCATCTATTATTTCTTTAAAATCCCGTTGCCTCTTGTCGTTTTAAGTAAATGATTGGGTCGGGTGAGTCGGGTCGGATCCACGTTTAAGTGGACCGCCTAGCTAACTTTATATTTTAAAAACTATGAATTGCGGTCGATATTTCAAAGGGCAATATCGGCCGCGATATCGGCTGCAACCCGATATTGCGACGATATTTTCCAAAATATCAGAAACTGCAATATATAAGCCCATATCGTATCGGCTTAGTGATACAGGCGATATTGCGGCCGATATATCGGATATCGGACCGATATTTAGAACATTGATTGCAGGCAAGGTAGATGTAGTTAATAGAAGAGAAATGCTCAACCGTCAAATCACATCATATTTATGTTCAACGTTGGATGAGCATCAAACTCAATACAATCGCCAACCATTTGCACTATACAACTAAAACTTATTGCACTATACAATCGTCAACCATTATAAAACTTATTCCAAGGCCACCCTTTATCACGTGAAGCATTGGAGATGAAGGTTGTCACGTCCTACTTCCTAAAATCCTAAAGGGAAACCGGGATGACAAACACGCGCACATGTAAGCATGTTGAAAATTCCTCTCTTTGACTTAAGTGCGAACGCGTCTAGATGAATTTCTAGGTCTGTCTGCTTCTAACTACTAATGAGCAACGTATAAACAATTCTAAGGCTAAAAGGATATAGACATGGAATGTAACAAGGGATGTAAATGAAGGACGGTAAAGGAAAATAAATCGAAGATTATAAAATAACTTAATACCTGAAAACAAGTCTGAAATCACAAAAAAGGGTAGGCAATCTGAAAATCCACAAATCCTTGAGAAATCTGAACCCGAACCTAACAGAGGCAAAAACAATGATCGCTAGGTTAGAAGTAGATTTACAATAATTCAAGTGTTTGAGGGTGTAGAGCTGCATGTAAAAATATGACTAAAAATAAAGCAGTAAGGAACTATAAAGCAGTAGAATAATAATACTAAATATCAAGCATGCGAAACAAGAATAGTAACAATAAGGTAGTAATGACAAATTGACAAACGATACATGGCTAGATGTATAGTAATATCTCACTAGCAAGTAAACAAGACATTAAGCATAACTATGATGTTCAGGCATGACAATAAAAACTATAGTAATATACCAAGCATGATATAGAATATCCTTCAAGCACTATTTTGTATGGTAGATTGTGATATCTTATACTAGTGATGCGACTCATATTGGAGAGTACGATATGCAATCAGGAGTTCTCCTTGTACCACATGGATGCTCATCCCGGTCGAATCCAAAACAGATACATGAAGAGGACGCGTGATCCATCCAACGATACTAGTATTTTCCTAAACAGATTCAAGAATGTGACCTCGTTGGATAACAGTTACAATGATAGGATCCTACCAATAAAACCAAATACATAGCTCCAGTCGCTCGCACAAACTCTCTAATATGAGCTATTTGAAATCCCAATGGATCTAAGTATAGTGTATGCATAATATGTCAAGTTCATTGACATGTCTAACAAATCAAATTATTCAAAAATATTGTATCTGATACTGTAATGGTTCTCAAATATAAACATGGGAAAGAGATTAGAAAGGTGGCTCCCATAGGTCTAAGATGTGGTTCTGGTGTCCCGTGGCATTTTGTTCCATGTAGCACTTAGTTCTCAATCATGAACATATACAATATCCTGATTCTGTAATCAGTGTATAATAACCAGTGAACAGAAACAATATCGGGAACAGGTATTCGTGTATAATATCGAGATACAATATCAAAGAAGATGATTATTGAATATTATTCATTGCAATCATGTTACGTAAAAGGAATCATGTATCTTGTCATTGCCAATTGTTATCAGATTACAAATAAGTGATGTGTAAACTATGTAAAAGGAGCACTATAATGTGATATCATGTTGTAGTAACACTTTGTAACAAACGTATATCAATGCACTTACAAATGATTATGCAGTTATTATATTTTCAATTCTTATTATGGGGTTACTTAAATATGTATCATAATATTATATCAAGGAGACAAAGCCTCCAACAAGTCCAAATGGTCACATCATAGTTAGTCTACATGGTTAGGGGTTCTATGCATTCCAATTCCATTTAAATTCATGATTCTCCAATAGTTTGAGGGTCATTATATTTCATGTTCCAACGAGTCCATTTATCCAACCATATGTCACACAATAGAACGATATCAAATTTCCAATATGTCCATTAATCCAACAGTATGCCACATATGAGAAAACCATTTATTTCAACATCATATTCCAACATATCCCCAAATCAACATATCCTAATTCATGTCAGCTGGGTTTTCTAATTATGTGCATGCTTGGAAGTAATTACGCAATAATTTAAGGGACTAGTCATGCATAATGATCTCAAAGTAATTCTCATCCTCGATTTCTAATAGGATCACATCCATATATCCAACAATGCATATTCAGTCTCAAATATCATCAAGATTTTCAATTCAAAGTCATCAATATACTAATGTTTAAGGGACTGAAAATTAGCATAAATTGAAAATCAAGCATGACAGTGAATCAGGAACCAAAAGCCCACAACCAACAGTGAACTAGTGGCAAGGCCCGCGGTCAACAAGGGCAAGGGGGCAAGTCTACATCAACAGAGCAATGGACACAGGCTCACATCAGAACAAGGGCAAAGCCCACTGTCAAAAGGAACAAGGGGCAAAGCCCACAGCCACAAAACCAATAGAAGCAAGAGGGGGTAAATCCCCAAGCAACAGAGAGCAGCAAACACAACCACAGTGAGCAAGAAGTAACAGCAAGGGTGCCACGGGGACAGGGGTCAAGGGGCAACGGTGAGGGTCGTTGCAAAGCCCAAGGGTGTCCGTAAGGCCTTGAAATCACAGGGGTTCAACCCCTCATTAAATACCAACTCAATCAAAGAAAACATGCTCAGTTACACCATAGCATTCAAGAGGAAAACCTCTTAAATAATTCCAACAATAATCTATTGATCCAACTAAGAAATCAAAACCAAATATTAGAATCAAAATTAATCTACTGTGCACCGAAGAGGGGCCGTCAAAAATACCCAAGAACCTGCTTGAACAGTGTCATCTCATCATTCGACGACTGCGACACTCGACCTATGAGAAGGGTGAGAGCTTTACAGCTCCTCCATGCCTCCGGACCCCCTTAGGAAGCAACACATATGCTGTAAATCCATGATCTTTCCAATATAAAAAAATGACAGAGCGCTACAGCTTAGCAGTTCGAAGGACCAACAGCTGTGTTTTCCAAAATCCGGCTTGATTGGCTGTTTAGGTCTTCCTTAGGGCTTACAGCGCCTTACGACTATTAGTGGTATAATTAATTATATATGACAATCTTTTTAAGGAGAAAACAGTCGAGTCCGGCCTGAGACTTTTCCCGAATGAAGTGCATTAAAGATAGGGCCACTGAAATATAAAGGATCACTCAAGGAAGGAGCGCATTCAGGGAAGGATCGATCAGTTCCGGGTGAGGCTTTTCCTTGTGTAGATCCTATTGAAATAGGAACTTCATCAAATGATGCATGTGGGCTGAGCCATTCCCATCCGAGCGGGCATCCCGACGAGCGCCTCTTGCGCGCCGTCGACGATTCAAGCCCTTAAACAATATCAACACCTAGAAATCCAAAGAAAACCGAGAACTTTGAGAGACAAATAATTTCTTTTGCAAGTGAAATCTTTAAAACTAGATGAGTGGAATAATTTGAGGAAATGAGCCTGCAGATGACATGGAGGCATGGATCTCACGTTGGAGGGGACTGTGAAGCCCCGCGAGTGGTGGCATGATTGCGATTTGATGGGCGAAAGTCGATTTGATGGGCGAATGGCAGTCGCAGGGTGAGGGGAGAGAGAAAGAGTCGGTGGTCACAGAGAGGAGATAGAACAGTCGAAAGATATTTTTGAGTGGGGTTCAAGTGGGCTCGGGCCAAAGAGAAAAAGAAGGAAAGAAAGAAAGAAAGAAAGATGGGTTTGGACTTGGGCCAAGGGAAAAAGAAAAGGAAAGGAAAGAAAGGAAAGAAAGGGGACAGGTTGCCTAGCTGGGCCTAAGGGACATGAGAGGGGAAAAGAAAAGGAAAGAAAAAGAGAATGGGAAAGAAGAAAAAGAAACAAAGAAACAAAGAGAAAATGGGCTGGGCCTATAATATGGAATTTAGGTTTTTAAGAAATATAGTTAAAAATGAGGAAAAAATGAATTAATAAACAAACATCAAATGAAATTTCTGAAAGATTCCTTTAAAATTATAAAAATCATTATTTGTATTAAAAAGAAATTTTATTGCATGAAAACATATTAGGCCGGTTTAGGGGTATTACAAAGCTCAAGGAACAAGTTGGCATGTGGGCTCAGAAATCGATGGATCTTGGCTCATGCTTGAAGATGAAGCAGCGCTATGGTTCTAATGTGAGTTTCCATATGCCCTTCAGCTATTAGAACTTCTTGTAGTGATCAAGGACATCGATTGTTGTTATTTAGGAGTCGCAAATGGGTCGTTGGGTTTGGGTCAGGTAAGATTTGACCCGACCCGGATTAAATCCGAGTCAATGTTTGGAAACTCATACCAGATATGGGTGTAATTCGGGTCATCATACCCGACCCAATTTGTCGAGCGGGTTGGGTTTGGATGTAAAAAGGGGGGAAATATGTGACAAGCGAGATTCAAACCATCAACCTCTCATTTATTGATATTAACACTTGTCAAGTGAGCTATCAAGTGATAGTGGAAATATTTATTTTTTTCAGATATATATCTTTAAAACATACAGGTGAAATTAATTTATATATTGCTTAATAATTTGAAAAATATAACCACAATGACCCCGATATGATTTGAACATGAGCCTGGATGTTAACATTGTCCCTTACCAATAAGGTACGTGAGCTTTTCGGTATATGATAATAATATGTATGTATTTATAATATATAAACGGGTGGAATCTTGGTTGAGTCAGGTTGACGGGCCAAACCCCTATCCGACCCGGATTTTATTCAGGTCAGGCAGGTTTGATCCGGATTGGCCCCTACCCATATCTGGTCCCATATGCCAGGTTCGGGTCGGTCGGATTCATTTGCCATCTCTACTGATGTTGTTGGCTCTTCATTGGAGGTGATTTTTGGTCAAAGACCCTCGATCTCGGGGTTGTCAGTACAAGATGAGGAGCTTCATGTGGTGGGTTTAGCCTTCCTCCATGCAAAACTTTCCCATCCTTATCGGCAAAGTTTCGGATATAAGCTGCAAAATATGGAACTGTCTGTTATATTTGATTTTTGTGTATCAACACCGCACCTTTTTGAACTGTCTGTGATTTTGTCGTTCCGAAATTATTGATTTACTTGTAATTTCTTGCGCTGGGCAAGCCAGATGTAGGTACACCCATGCCTGGCCTGGTCTAGCCATTTTTCTAGCCAACTCAGCATATATTTACTTATAACCAGTTCCACTGCAGCCAAAAACATGTGAGCCACCAAACCAAGTATACTTGGGGTCATTTTCTCCTACATGCCATTTAGCTAAACTCAGTTCTATGAAGTGCATGCAGACATATCTCCCTTCTGTTAAGGATACAGCAAATGTCTCAAAATGCAAGCAAATTACTTTTTCTAATAATTAATGAACTACATGCAGGGAATGAACTCTATGATTCGGCAGTGAGCTTTCGCATACCCGATCTGCCTGCTTTTGCTTTGGAATATCTTCCAAATCGAAATTCTTTAGTATATGGTGATCTTTATGGAATCAGCAAGGAAGCATCAACCATTTTTCGTGCCACGCTTCGGTATCAAGGTGTGCTTCTGAACTCTGTTCTCTTACACCACATGCACAGCATCATAATATATGCTGCTTGGAGCTGCTCTAGATTGAGGTTGCTGCATTTAGTTTTAAAATTTGTTGTCAAAACTGCTGCAAGTTGAACCCAAATTTTCAGAGAAGGTTTGGAGCTAGAGAAATTTGGCATAAACCCGAGGCCAGTTGATTAGCTGTTAATTAATATAGACAGAGTAATTACCAGTAAAATTATAACATGTTTCCACCTGACACCAACCATTTGAGTTGGTGCCAACTTATCTGGGAGCTATGGGCAAGATGGGGGCTATGCCTAAGGCCAAGAATGCCAGTTTGGCAATTTAGGTTAGTGGTCAGTTTCCTACATACAAAAGAGGAATTTGCTTTGAACAAGTTATGCCCAGTTGGTTGGTGGGTAAAAAACATACCTTGTCCATTCTGCGGTCTGAACTTAAGTATCAAAGGTTTCTTGAGCTTAAACTTTATATTAACAATGAGGCTGTTCTACATCCCTCCTCGCCCCTTTGTTAGAGGTTTTTTAACGTTGATCAATTAGATATATGGTTATAAAAATTGTAAAAATTGTCCATAATGTGACTCTTCGTTCTTTTCTTTTCTTTTCTTTTTTTTGTTTCTTTTTTTTTTGTTGCATTCCGTTTTTCCCTGTATTAATTCAATTGCCCCTTGTACAGGGTTTAGTGAAGTAATGGCATGCCTGGCAAAAATTGGTTTTTTTGACACTGAAGTTCATCCTCTGCTGAAAGGAGTCAAAAGACCAACATTCAGAGCCTTTCTGGATAAACTATTAGTGGAAAGAAGTTTGAATTCAGATACAACTGGAATTGTTGAAAGATCAGTTACCGATGAGAAAGAAATGGTCAATAGGGTGATCATGCTTCAATGCTGCAAAGAAGTGAAGATAGCACTGAAGACAATAGAAACTATCAAGTAAAAGACTGCTTCCCTTATCAGTCATTAATCTGAGTTCGATGTACTTGCTGCATTTCCAATCTCTGCATGAATAACCAGTAAACTTCTAAGAGAAATATTTTGTTAGGAAACTCAAACTTTTTTTGTTACAAGCTTGTATAACAAAACCTAGAGGTGATAGCTTCTGGTTTCAACATGACTCCAACCAAGAGAACAAAAT
Source organism: Scilla litardierei (assembly GCA_030789695.1). Classification (NCBI taxonomy): domain Eukaryota; kingdom Viridiplantae; phylum Streptophyta; class Magnoliopsida; order Asparagales; family Asparagaceae; genus Scilla; species Scilla litardierei. The sequence goes on along the minus strand of CM061131.1, from coordinate 23,657,004 downwards.
TATTATTTGTATTGAACTATCCACAGACCTAATGGAAATTAAAAGACCATAAATCAAAACCAACAAATAGTAAAGCTTGGAGACAAATTACATCCATCTACATGATGTTAATGCTAAGCTTGCCTTTACTGACTGATCATCGAACTATGAAATATCATCATTTTAACCATCTTTATATCCATTGCTTAGCTCTAAGTTTTCTCCATACTTATTATTATTATTATTATTATTGATCCTTCCATATAAATCCTTCAATCCGGTACGAACCTCAGGCCCTCCTAAGTCAAAGTTTGCTAGCAGTACAAAAATTCTAAATATGTTACCTTTTTCAGCCGTTTCTTCTGAAACATATGCAAATAAATCCCCATATTTGCTAATGATATGGGTAATTGGGTATCTTTTGTGAATCAGGTTTTTGGGACTTAATGATGAGGATGAGATCCCAGCGACATGTTCTAGCGCATTTGACGTTGTCTGTTTACGCATGGAAGAGAGATTATCTTACAGTAGCAATGAGAAGGTAACATATTTTGTTTTCTTCTAATATAATTAAAGGTCTAAATGGTCGATGTCAGATTCATGGTATCGTTAATAGTTTCTCTCATAGTATTCTCATTTTTTCCTAATCTCGTATAGTTTCTCTCTGAAAAGAAAGAGGGCACTTAGAGAAAGTAATGTCTTTAAAGATAACAATTCCTGTTAAATTAAGGTGAACATTAAATCTAATCAAATTGGAGAAAATTTCTCATTGATACAAAATAGAAATACCAAGTTCTCAATTCTAATTTCTCCAAATATCATTATATATGGAAATTAGTTGCAGAAAATATAGAAAATTTTGGAAATTTCAAACTTAAGAACACCACCAAATACTGAACTCTCTTGTCAAATACCATTCATTCTCCAGCTTGGGTAAATATCAGATTGAATCTATATTTGAACACTCCAGAATTTTCACTAAAACCGTTTTCTCATGTTAAGCTGTCGGTTGCCTAATGTCAAATATCAATATTTTCAAACTGGAACACAGATGGAATTTATGTTAAGTTGTTCCAACTGGGCGTTTGGATAATAATACACAATATATTCATTGATTGATGTACCCTTGTGTTTTATTTATTTATTTGTTTATTTCGAGAAAGGCATGTAAGCATACCATAATGGCGAAAGGAGCTTACTAAACGGAGAGAGAACCAACCTAGGCTGACATGTTTCGTGGTAAGCGTGTCAAAGCGTGCACTTGCAATTTTTTAAAGTCAAAAATCCCCTTGCACATAGCAAGACAGATTGATTTAAACCCGCACAACTCACAGAAGGGAAGTGTCATTTAGCATGAGCAAATCTCATTTGGCCCTTTCCTCATGTTTGTTGTACAATTATTGTATTTATTGATGCCTGTACAAATTCCGAAAGTCGGAATTCGTATTACTTCAAACAATGAGGTGCTGTGTCTCATACGACGTGGCTTTTTTTGTCTATAGGACATGGTGCTCCTACATCATGAAGTGGAAGTAGAGTTTCCTGATGGAAGGCCAAATGAAAACCACCGTGCCACGCTATTGGAGTTTGGGAGGAATCAAAATGGGAAGACAACCACTGCAATGGCCCTCACTGTTGGCATCCCAGCAGCAATAGGAGCTCTGGTATGCAATTTGGTACTCGACTCCAAGACATGAGGAATGATGACAATAGCAAACTGCGTAATATATATTGTTACTCTTAATTATGCAGCTTTTACTTCTAAAAAGGGTTCAAACTAGAGGCATCGTTCGACCACTTGAGCCTGAGGTCTACATGCCAGGTACATACCATTATCAGTATCTGTATTCTTGAGTAGTTACAATCTTCAAGTCGTGATGTTCGTTGTATTGATGGTTCTTTGGTTTTTCTTTACAGCATTGGATATCCTAGAAGCGTCAGGAATAAAACTTATCGAAAAAGTTCAGACTTTATGAACAAACAAAATTGCTCAAAGGTCGGTGCACACTTTGCAGCTCTGCTGTAAATATTGTATGATCATGTCAAGATTGTATGGAGGATAATATACAATAATCATCTACATGCCAAAGAGGAGTTCCAAGCTGCGATCCAAATATCATCTCAAGTTTGTGCAGAGGATACCACCCAATAAGCAGCTCCATATAGTTTGCTTTCCTTCGCCATAGAAGTCATTCAAGTCTGCCAACCTGTTGTCATCGCCATAGTCATGAAGATAAGAAGGGATTGACTGTATTGTTGTAGATATGTTATAGTTTATGTATGTCGATAACTGTACGGCTCTGGCCTCTATTTATTAATGTGCCACGTCTGTAACTAAAGTTTTAAACCTCAAGGCTGGTGTAACAAGCAATTATATAAATAAATTCTCTTTTAAGGATGAGTTGGAATAACTTTGTTGTGGCTAGCTAATGGTGGACGTTCAGTAGGACTATCAATTAAAGTTGGTAAAATAATTACCTTGTTGAAATCATGCGGATAGGGATATTTTTTATGGAAATAATGATTATCATATTCAATTCTCATGTGGCCACCAAAAAAGCCTACTTTTCGCTACTCTTTAGGATCGTCAACAATGTTAACACTATCGTTCATATATTACACACAGGTTCACCAAGAGTTTTGTGATTTACATGCTCTCTACTTGTACAATTAAGGTGGAAGATATTCTGCTTATACAATTAAGGTGGAAGGCCGAACGATATGAACGTCAGGAGATTTTCAGCATACTTGTGTTTGAAAATCAACATGGAACAGTATAAAACGGAAACTTAACTTTACAAATGATTCCCAATATTCTCTTTATTATATGAGAATAATGTAGAAACGGTTGCACATGATATAATAGATCAGGTGTCAAGACACATAAAGTTGGAAATTACGAGTCTATGTTGGGCTTGTATCCATGGGACTCGCCTTTTTGTGTCTTGCACCTGATCGATATTCATGATTCCCTTATTATATACATAGTAAACATTTCATTTGGTTGGTTGTTCCTCAGATGCTTTGAACAAATTGCCCATGATATTGTCCCACTTTAAAAGCTCTAATGATACCATATCTTTCGTAAGTGCCCAAAATAAAGGCATTAACTCTCATTCAGTGCTCTCTACTCCATTACTGTCCTTGCTATAAATCGCAACGCATCCATAAAATAATCCCCACATTGATTTCAGTAATAATGCCTTTCTTTATTAAATCCTCCAGTAATCAAAATACCCATCAGTCAAATTCATCAATGCATCATATGGAAACTTACATTTCTTCATTGATCACTTCCCTGATATATTCATATTCTTATTTCAACCTTTTGTTATTCTTTCCACCAAACCAAAGAAGACTGCTATCATTTCAGTGCTTTGATTGTTTCAAAGGTAAAGCTAAATCTCAATCTTGTGTTGCTCTTGCGCATGTTTTTGTTAAAATTGTCTGATTAAATATCCTGATGTCTATAATACAAAGACCCCCTATGTTTTTCCTTGGTGCACTTGAATTAGTTTGAGAGAGGTTTTAACGTAGATGTGTTTCATATTACCTTCATAAAATTTAATTACATGTCTCCTTTGTTTTTTTATAAAAATTTAATTTCATGTAGGTTATAAAGAACATGAAGAGAGCTCACATCTTTCCAAAAAATGAGAATGGAAAGTCCAATGATCATAGATATGATCCCCAAATTGACTTCTCAATGGTACTTTTCTTGTTTCTTCTATAATTTTTTGATTTTCCTTAATATTTGAAAGAGGTAAAAGTAATTGGTTAAAAAGGGGGGGGTAACACTTATGTGATTCATGTGAAATTCTGTATATTACATATCCTTTCCTCTATGCTGAACAAAGAGAGCAAAACATGATGCATTGATAGATAAAAGTCTGTGTTGGCTTATTGTCAGTTCTTGGAAGAGGCAAGAAAGCATGCAAATAATGTTAAGCATGATTCCACATTGCACTCATATGGGAGTCCGACTGCAGCATGCACTACTCATAAGAGCAAGAGATCATGGAAGCGTACTGTGTTCTTCTGGAGGAAATCCACAAGTAAAGAAGCAGATGCCCGGGACGGGACAACAAGCAAAGCATCAAATGGTCTTCCTGCCTCGAACCGGAGAAGCATACCAGTCTCTGGTCCGATGCCAAGGAGCAGGGATGGAGCAAGGATCGGCCATGGCATCGGCCGTCCGTCATCCGGGCCGATTGTGGGATGGTTCACTCCTACCAGAGCTGAAGAGACAGAGATCCCATACACCCCTCTAGACCCACAAAGCCATGCCTCTGGTGTCAAGGCTTTTGGACCTATTTACAGGGTCACTTGACAGTGCACGGATAGCTTCATGGTTAGTTACGTGAATGTGGTTTCCTTTCTTCATATCTTGATCAGGCTATATTAGTAGTATTCTTTTATTTTTCTTGTTCTTGTCCTCTGGAGCTCATTTTCAAGAATACAAGCTTTTATCCAGAGTTGAATTTAACTTATTTTTTTAAGAATTGTGCACCTTTCTTGCCCATTCTGATTGAGAATCAGAAATACATAATGGCTTCTAGACCCTAGAATACATCAGTCTGGAAAGAAATTGAGTATTCATCACAACTCCACACTGAACACATTCCCTTCCATTAACAATTACAAACGGCTTCAGGGCATGGCTTTTTTTAGTAGTATTTTGTATCACCATGCTTTTCATTTGAAATGCATGGTAATTAACTTTGAAGTTGCTTGCTACAAAGAGCAAAAGCATGTGCAAGAATGCAAGAATGCTATTTCCGAACTGGGGGAAATCATGTTCCCATGTACACTTTGCATTTTACAGACAAATATCCGACATTTAGCCTTGCATCATGGCACATGATTAATTAGTACATCCCCCAGAACATTCAGCTTGTATTTCATGCAGAAACATCTTATTCTGCTCATCTAAATGCCCTTTGCGCATGATCCCACCTCCAATAGACCTACGTATCTGCCCTAATCTTCTTCCGTTTCAAGCTAAGACATCATCCTTCAGAAGCTAAGTGACATTCTTCATTGACCCGAGACTCCTATGATGACAACACCCATGAGATTAGATGCTGCTCGACTTCTTTCCAGTTTTTAACCTTGGTCACAAGTGGGTGTGAAGTGACCATGTCGCTCTTGCACCATGGATATGAGTCATCGTAGTCGAAAAGGAGTACCCTGATACCGACTTCCACGCATTCAAGAGCATATCGGGGGTTGTCATCGATCAGAACTTGAGCTCCCAGAGATCTGCAAGTAAGGAACTGATATCAGTGAAGGCAGTGGTGACTCCAAATTTACTGAAAACAAAAGAAGCACTTAAAAGCACACTATTCTTCCTGATGAGATTTAGATAACAACTGTTTCTACTCAATGATAAAGTACGTTTGAGTTCAGTGGGTAAATTTTAAGAAACCCCCCTCAAACTTTACTTCTTTTTCAAGAAACCCTCTGAACTTGTTTTGTTCTCTAAATTCCGCTCAACTTTGATGTGTTTTTTCAAAAAAGGGCCTTTTTTGGTAATTAAAAAAAAGGGCCTTTCGTTAACACCATTAGGGAGTTTTTTTTGTTGAAAATACAAGATATTTTAAAAAGTTGGAAAAGTTGGAATTACAGTAAAAATATATAAATAGTTGATATTCATCACCTCCACTAAATAATACATAAAATACCTTACATATTATGTTATTAAAATCTTATAATTATTTACTATTGAAATTTTTTAGTGAAAGTTATCTTTAATATTATTTATTATATCAAGTATAAAGCCTTTTGTGTAAAAAATAATAATAAATAACATAAAATTTTATAATTTAATACATTGTTAAAAATTATGTAATTATTTAGTATTAATAATTTCTATTAAAAATTATTATTATATCAATACCAAACTAATTTATGGGATAATAAATAAAAAATAACAAAAACTTTAGATAAACAGAAAATTCTAAAAATTAATGCTCTTTAAAAATAATATACTTATATAATATTAAAAAGTTTGTAGTGAAATATTATCCATTATAATATCTATTATATCAAGTATGAATCCATTTACGTAAAAGATTAACAAATAATGTTACTAAAATACATGAAAATTTTAGGAATTAAAAGACCAATGCAAATTTTATGTGTGTTTTTGTGTGTTAAGGTAGGTGAGCATTCGGTGTAGGTGAACCGTCCATCAAAAAATCACATTCCACTTTGTGTTTAAAAAAATTGTTGGGGATTCTTGTACATGTTCTAAAACCCCAAAATTTAAAATATGGATGAACCCTATGGAGATTTGACCATCGATCGGTATGTTACAAAAAGTAATATTGTTTTAAAACCATCGAATTTGTGACAATCGGACCGATAATTAAATAGCATTGGATTCACTTGATTTTTGATATGTTTATCATCGATTATGTGTAGATCAAGATGAGCGACATTGATAAGAGAAACAAATTTTGGAAATGGAAGGTTTATCGGGCAGGTGTAAGAAATTTCATACACCGAATGCTTATATAATTTATTCACAACACACACACACACACACACATTTATATATACATATATACACGTGTGTGTGTACTGTAAAAACTTCTAGTCAAAAATTTGTCTATTATATCTAGTATGGACTCATTCCAATAAGGAATATAAAAAACAAAAATGACAAAAAAATAAAAATAATTAAATCGCTATCACTTTTTGAAACAAATATGTATACGGTATACTCTTTAAAATATATGGATTGTAAGTTCATATGATGCATTTCAAAAATTGCAAATATTTTTTTCAAAAATAATCTAAGACCGTTACGCACCATCGGGGGAATTTTGGGGAAAACAAAAGGACAAGGGGGTTTGGAGAACTAAAAAAGTTAAAGTGATTCTTGAAAAGGAGGCAAAGTTTTATTTTATTTTATTTTTTTTTTGGGGGGGGTCCTTAAAATTTAGCCATATAATATATGCTTGTAACAGCTTCTTTCTCTTTTCAAAAATAAATAAATAAAATAATAAGAGGAGGAAAACCAGATTCCTTCTGTTAGAAAGAAATAAAGTTCAGATCTGCATGTGCTTTGTTAACATAGTAGAAGGTGACTCGATAAATATAAGATGTCTAGATCGACTTCTGATATACAGCATTTGGGTACCGAAAACATTAAATGCCTAAGCTTTGATCTCATTGCACTCCAGATTTGCATGGACCAGGACCAGGAAAGGTTTCAGATTATAGTCATAATCAACTTGATAGTCCAAATCCAACATTTGCCAATCAAATGATTATATCATTTTAAAAAACCCTAAAGTGTACCTGCAAATCTCAGATTTTGGCTTTGATTTCCCATCCAAAGCAAAATGGTTGCCAAAGTGAATTTCTTGAAAAAGGCCAGGGTAATGTTTCTCTATCCACTGAACTGTGTGATCTTTGATCACATTCTGTCGAGATCTTTACAGGAGAAAACAAACTCCAGTTAAACCACTCAAAATACTGGTAAAGAGATTGTTAATTGTTGAAAGTCAAAGCAAGCAATTAAATAATAATAACACATAAAGAACACATACGTGACAACAGATAGATTGCATAATGTAGACAACTTATGAAGAGCATTTCGAGCTCCAGGAATGGGATGAATTCCTGCTGTGAAATAAGGAGTTTTAAAGAACTCGTGGACTCGGATATCAGCTGCCATAAAGCAAGGAAAGGCTTTAAATGAAATGTCATGTAACACAGAGACTGATGATAAGGCACAGAATGAATCCAGGTATTACCTTCAGCTCTAGAACAATTCCATATCTGTAAGCACAAATCAAAGCAAGCAGTGTCAGCTCTGCAAATTCAGAAGTCCTGTACGAAAATACTTAAAGGTAAAATACAGGGAAGGCTTTAGAACAACATGCGTCAATTTGCCCAGTAAGGTTCAACAATTTCATTGTTCTATGAATGCTTACCCTGAAGAACTCATAAACATAGTACTCTGATACCGTGTGGTTCAACGAATACCGATCCGCAATGAATTTGTTTAATGCTGAGAGAAAGCTTCCCAGAACTGAAAATCATTCAACCATGAGAGCAGATTAATGTTGTAGCAAAGATAATTAAATTATGAATGGGTCATCAAAAGGCATTAGAACATAACTTAGTCAAATCAGATTTTCATGATGATTGAGACAATCATAATGCTTCCTGAAAGAAAATACTTTTATGATTTGAATTGTGACTCATTAACAGATAATCACAAATGATAAATCATAAGAAGCATAGACAGATTGTGCGAATAGGATAATTTATTAATCAATTGTACAAATATTGAATATCGATTCATTAACATATTATCCCTAATAAAAAATCAAAAGCACACATATTTTATTACGAGTTTAATATTTCGTAATCAATCGTAAATCATGTGTGCAGTGTAATAACAAGCAGAGAAAATTAATACAAAGAAAAATCTATGACTCAAGTGAACTGTGAACAATGAAAAGCTGATATCAAGCTAATCATTTTGACGAAATCCAAGAAGCCTACCATTCAAATTCATCGTAAATTCAAAAAAGTAATGACAGGACCCGGTCATAGAATTCATTGGAAGAGAAACAGGCTCCAAAGATCTCTAGGTCATTGGATTCGACTAATTCTGCCAGCAGAAATTGGTATTAGATGTTTAACGACCCAAGTTATCCATTCTTGGCTTGGATTTAACAATCAATATTGAGAAGCACCCATACACCTTTAGGTCAACATAAATAAAACTCTTCATAAGATATTGGTACATTTAAATTTCTACAACTAATTTTGCTACGGTTAAGCAACAAATCGAAGCAACATTTTGCCTGGATATTGTAGTAATGATTATGCAGATTAAACTTAACAATTATACATCGGTACAAACCATGTTGACCTGTGGATGTTTCCGGAGAGCAAGAATAGCTTTAACCAGCATAAAATGCTAAGGGATTTATGTCCTTAGAGCTTGATTCGGATGAAAGCATTGACAGGTTACCTTATTTCATAAACTTTAAGAAAAATTACTATTTGAGCAAATAACTGGAGCCTGAGCCTATGTTTTACCTTAGCAGCTAAAATTACCATTCAAGGAAGATGTTTAAAATGTGTAATATTTTATCTACACACTTTAAACCTACATACTTATCTACACAAGATAAATGCAAGCGGGCATCGCATTTGCATTTAATGCAGTGAGTCAAACCTGGATGTCTCTTTGTTTAGATGAGTATGTAGATTCGAAGCGTTTAGGTTAAGTATTTTTCATTTTTACTTTAGTCAAACGTGGGAGAATATTAAAGAACAAAGGAATGAACTGGTAATCTATATCGTATCAGCTTAGCCAGACAAATTAAATTAAGTTCACATCGTATGTGCTGATTTGCTCTGAGAACAGCTGTATACTTGCTCAAACAGTGTGACACTAATATGCATGGCTGTAGCTTTAGAAACAGATTTTTAGCTTTTTACATGCCAAACTTTATGCAGGGGTTAGTAAACTATAAATCATAGCTCAGAATATGTAGAATACAATTTTTCAATTAAACATGGCAAAGTAATTATATTACCGCTTATAGATAGCAAAGGCAATCATAAAATAATAAGAACTTTGTTTATGATTACCAAAAATTATTACGATGAATTCCATTGGTCAAATGTAATTAACAAATGAAGCGATAGTGTAACATATGAGCATATGCAGATTTCAAGACACGCAAGAAGTCATTATAAATATTGTTAACAACTTTTGGGTCGGTTAAGATGGGAGGAGTCCACTCATTGAATCAATTAGTTGCTAGTGCTCTATTTTATTTTCCAGAAACTAATTTTGGTCATCTACGCAGTCGCCAGGAATGCATCGATAATCAGAATACAAATTGGATCACAGTTTGAGCGGATGTGGAATGACTTAGGTAACATGTGCCATTACATAGCTCTCCTGATATAAGGAGTCACCATTTATCAATTAGACCGCAATGAGTAACTGTACCCAACCACAAGGACCAGTCAGCCCCAGGGCTTTTTATCAACTTTCGCTATATCATAACTTGCTGCTACTCTCATATCCTTGCATATCAAAACAAAGGAATTCTAGCATGTCAGTTACTGTTATCACTTTCCTTTCCATAATTAAAACAGAACAATGATACTACAGATTACGCAAGCCAGACTTCCTAAAGTAGTGGGTAAGCATTCTGGATTTTATAAATAAGTTACATTACACGATGAAAGTGATTTTCCTAGTGGAACTGAAGGACGTATATCAGTGTTGCAGAAAACCTAGACATTGGCAACCTAACTCTTGATAGGGAATTATTTATGGCAGAACAGGGATACATAAAGAATTGCCACTTGAAGAATAATGGCTTTACCTGTTTTTTTAACTATGTTATGCAAGAGTATCTAACCGCAATAGTACTCGCATTAAATGTGGACAATTATTTATCGGGAAATTAATATATACTAGGATCTTCAGAAATCATTTGCCAGTTGGTCTCTTATGCAAGTGCATCATTTTTAACTATATAAAACAAAAGATTAAGCAAAAATGACAAAAAATTCAAGGTACTTTAAAACATTACTCATCTAAGGATCTCATGTCTCAAAAGTTCAGTCATGTATGTTAAGTACAGTATACACCCTCACTACTGATGAAGTGCAGTCACAGAAAGATCCATCTCAAAAGGATCTCAGCAGAAGATGTAAAATTTCATTGTCTATCTGTAAAAGCATAGACCTCGGAGCCATAACCAATTTTTATCAAAATGCCATTCTAATTGGCAAGATAATAGTTTATACAAGTCTCTAACTTGTTGGATAGTAACTTGTGAGGTGAGTGCTTTATCTAATTAAATATATTCTTGTTAACAGTTTTGTCTAATGAAATAGATTTCGGCTCAAGGACAAGTAAATTGATGATTCCCAGCTGGTGAAGATGAACTACCAAATGGAAACATTAACGGGAAGGGGTGCAAAGATGTTACATATCTGTAATAGAATGCAGAATAGCTCAAAATAGAAAGAGATATAAGCCCAAGCTGATACCCCCATTTACTCACATAACACGCAATGACCACAAGGCGACCAAATTCGAAATTGACAAGTGAAAATAGTTTAAAATCAACAAAAATATTTTTCAAATACAACTTTTTCATGTAAGCGAGAAAAATTGACGTTCTACCAGACACTTGTTGTCTATGGTGTTCATTCCTTGTGGTCAAATGGATCTCAAAAAACACCAAAAAGTAAGACTAATACCGTAGAAAGGCATGCACCCTTGGGGACAGGCATATTGGTCATAATTCTGCAACTGTGAGATTGAAATATAAGTAGGTTGAGTTGACTCAAAGCAATGTGTGAAAAATCTAAATATGCAAACAACGAATCAAGGTAAGTTAGAAAACCAGTAAATAGGATATGACTCCTTGACTTCATGCATGACAAAAAAATTGCATGTCATTTCCGTAATCACTGACCAAAGCATGCAAACCAACACATCCATAATAAACAAAAAATAAGGTGAAAATTGTTGCTGCACTTTATCAGATCACAGCCAATCTGTAGTTGATAGCACATATACATGTGCTGGACAAGAATATAAGTTAACATAATGCCTGCAAGGTAGATTAGCTTGTGCCTTGGATAAATGTGCAGATCCCACTTAGTCCCACATCAGACAAGAACAAAAGACAAGAACAAAAGAAATGAAATGTTTAAGCATTAGAGGCCTCTCCACCTAATACCAATTGGTTTTGGGTTGGATACTAACTAATACTTAACAATTAGAGTGTGAGCCCAGTGTTAGGGGCCTAGTATGAGATGGGTCCTTAGCCAGACTAGTGTTAGGGGCCTAGTATGGGGATGTGTCCTTACAAGGCTAAGTGATAGGGCCTAATATGTGATGTGTTTCTAACAAATGGTATCAGAGCAAGCCCAATGCTACTACCCATGTTGCGAAAGAGATGACTTGGGGAAGGAGCGAACTAAGAGGAGGCGATCTGTTACAAGTGTGGCCACTTAGAGTGTGCACCTCAGAGTGGGTTGCCGTGGACAGCGGTTGTTGAAAGCGCGATAGTATGTTACAATCTCATTTAGTCCCACATCGGACAAGAACAAAAGAAATGAAATGTTTAAGTATTAAAAGGCATCTCCATCTAATACCAATTGGATTTGGGTTGGATGATAACTAATACTTAGTGTGGTGTGAGCCCAGTAGTAGGGGCCTAACATGGGTTGGGTCTTTAGCCAGACTAGTGTTAGGGGCCTAGTATGGGATGTGTCCTTACAAGGCTAAGTGTTAGGGGCATTTAGCCAGACTAGTGTTAGGGGCCTAGTATGGGATGTGTCCTTACAAGGCTAAGTGTTAAGGGCATTTAGCCAGACTAGTGTTAGGGGCCTAGTATGGGATGTGTCCTTACAAGGCTAAGTGTTAGGGGCATAGTATGGGATGTGTCTCTAACAATAAAGTAGAGGACTCAAATACATGAATGTAGGGGATAACGTATGTGGCCAAAGCTCTCTGATTCTTAAGTGAGCAATGATCCAATGTAAGTGACAGTATAGGCTAGCAAAAATGGAAATCTTTTGAAGCCCTATCAAATTGGGATGTGAGCCCCTTTTAAAAAGTGCTTCACAATAAGGGATATTTTGGGAATACATTTTCATATATCAGTCCATTGGTTTCTATCTGAGAGAAGTCAGAAGTTCAACCTAGAGTGGCTCCTATAGGAAAGTAAGCCATGTGTCTACCAGGAGGTTTGGTTAGCATGGATTGTGATGATAGTTCGCACTCCATGGCTACAATGAACCATTCCTCTTTCCGTATGATATCTTAAGTGCGCTTCACTCCTTCAACTCGCCAGCCATCATATGTAAGCGGTTAGCAGATTGCCCCATCATTAAACAAAATTGAAATTGAGACTGGAAGCCGGTTTGCATATTTTGAGGCATATCAAAAGTAGATGCAAACGAGAAATTGAAAAGATCTGAAATAAACACAATGGTATCATACTATGCTGGTGGAAAACATTCAAGAGATGGTGCACAAATCTACTTTCCACATAATTTCAACACACATTCTTTGCCATGTTCCGATGAAAATAACCAATCATCATATTAAAAGTCCAGATCTCCTACATCAAACACCTACGACTGAAATGTCTTCATCCACCAAAAAAGCTGTTTTACTAAAAAGAGATGATATAGTTATGTATGAAAAGGTGCACTTCTTAGAACGCTCAAGTCTCGCCATTATGTTAAATGCTATAGTCGAGTACATACTATTACAACAAGTTAGTAGAAGTCAGACAGCATAATGGGAGCGTTATCTCATTACATGTACTGCTTATGCACAATATTTGTATACTATACAAAAAAATAGCACATCATTAATGTTTTTACAGAAAAATTTGGGTGACATAAAATTTACATGAAACAATCAAAGACAAAATCAGAGGAAATGGAATGGCATGAAGTCCATGCACAATCTAGGAGGACCAGTTTCGATCATGACAGATAAAAAGTACAGAAAAGGCATCCTTAAATAGCAGACTATGATTATGCAAAAACATAATGATGTGCAGAGACTGCTTGTTCGTTCGTTGCGGAGTTCAAGATGAGATAGAGAGGTTCCACATTTCTATACATAGTAGACCAATATAAGGAAGACTCTTCATGACTATATTGTACCGAGCAATTCTTCCTTAAAAAGTGCATCTCCTAAAATGTTCATGAGAACAAGATATAGAAAAATAAAAACAAAGTTAAGTGATAAGAAAATAATATTGAATGATATAATAACATACATACTGTGTTAAAGTACAATAAGGCCCCAAGGGAGTTTTCTCGACTCATTCTGAACTTTAGAGCCATCTTACTCTAACATAAATTAAGGAACTTAGCACCAATGGGATTTATAGCTTCATGTGTGTACTGTGCTATTGCAGTTTTCATGCAATATCAAGCTGCCCAGAAAACATGGTTATCCAACCCAAACACAACTAATACCAAAATGCGAACATGTGCAGTAGCAATATCATAAAATTCAGGAATAATAAAGCATGGACATAATACATAGATGAAGACACAGAACATATACCTTCGTCCACATCAACAGCGACAACCATTTTGGCCTGCATTGATTGGTTAGGAGGACCAAGAGGCCTTCCATGCTTGCAAGAACCATTTCCATTTACCAACTTCAAACCCACCTCCTCCCCAAGAACCATGCCCGGATTACAAACCAATGGGCGATTCAGTGCCATTGCACAAGCCTTTGCACTCCAATCATCTGCCCTTTGGAAAACACCTTCACCACGATCCAAGCAGCCTTTTAAGCTCAACCCACATCTAGTGTTGACAGTGGAAGCACTGCCCACATCACTCCAAACCCGCTGGTTAAGCCGTTGGTGCTCGTTAGCCTCACTCAGAGCGCTATACCCAAGAAACCGTGCAGAGTATAGAACCTTGTTAAGAGCCATTAAACCCCAATTGTTCCAAAATGTGTTACAATGGTTTGAGATCAACCACAAGCCCTTCTTTGAAACAACCATGTGGACATTCCAACCACAACCTAATATCTTGATAATCAATTGAAACCAAGAACAATACAATGAAAGAATCCTAACCTAAGGTAAAAATCCGGTTTTTAAGCTCTAAATCTATGGGAATCAAGGGAAAAGAAGAGGGGGGGATTTTGGAGCAAAATGTCAAATGGATATGCTTGAAATGAACTCACAAGTGAAAAAAAAACAGATATCCAACTGAGATTACTACGTAAAATCAACCCAAAAGGCCCGCAATGTAGGGGAAAACAAAGAACCCCTCTTAAAATTCAAGTCGAAATTTAGCTTAAAATCATGGGAAAAGTGGGTAAAAATCTGTGCTTGCGAGTTCACCGAAGATGCATCGACCAAATGAACGAGAAATCATTACCAGAATTTGATTCTATAGCAAGAGACGCCTGTGATTTCTCTTCCTCTTCCTCTTCCTCTTCCTGTATCGGCCTTTTTTTCTTTTTCTTTTTTAACTTTTCCTTCGTTTTGATGAGAAAAAAGTTTGGAGAAATTAATATCCACCAATTTCGATGCCGTGTTACTTTCGGGACGGTGGGGTTCTGCCTTTGTAGGCAAGGGGAGACCCCCGGGCCCACCGGTCGCCGAGCGGATCGTGACCGTTCAGTTCCTTTGCCTCTCCAATCAGAGGATTTAATTGCAAAGCTGTGATGGAAGATTCGTATAGCTAGTTGCCTGATGAATAACGGTTCTTTACATATTCTTAAAAATAATGGATAGGTTTAGAATCATCATCTACGGTGTAAGCCATAGACTATATTTATATAGAGTAACTATTACAAATAGAAGAATACAAAAGGGCTTTTACATTCATGGTTACATTCATGTTTGGATATCAAGGGTCTTGGATACCAAAAGTCCCAAGACCATTCATAACACTTCCCCTTATCCATCCATTATTGTAAACTAGACATATGAATGCTTCATGATTCATAGTGTTTATGAGTATCACGAGGGGTGGATACGTATGGACCCTGAATTAAAGAGCACAAGTCTCTTTAACTTCCACTGTTCTGTGGATATCATTAGTGGTGGATACTTCTAGATCCAGAGCTAATGCGGTTGACTCGTTAAAACCTTTGGCTATGGTAAACACAGTGGGAAAAACCATAGCAAAGGGAAAAGAGTACAACACAGCATTTAAGTCCCCCTGAGATGTACAAGCTTCGGGCTTGTAGATCTCTTAGTTGTCTCATCTCAATCCCTCTTACAAGTTTTCTAAAAGTATATCGAAATAGTGCTTTAGTAAACAGATGTGCAAGGTTGTCACAAGATTGAATCTGCTGCACTACGACATGTTTTCTCTCTTGTAGCTCGTGCGTCCAAAAGAATTTGGGGGAGATATTCTTCGTCCTGTCACCCTTGATATAACCAGCTTGTAGTTGAGCTATGCAGGCTGCATTGTCTTCAAACACAGTGGTTGGCTCAAGGTCATCAGTCTTCAGACCAGTTGTCACTAGGATGTGGCGAATGACTGAACGTAACTAGACACAATCGTTACTTGATTCATGGATCGCGAGAAGCTCAGAGTGATTGGATGAGATTGTTGTCGTGGTCTGTTTCACAGATTTCCAGGAGATAACCGTCCCTCCATATGTGAATACAAAACCAGTCTGTGACTTTTCGGTGTGGGGATCGGATCTGTAGCCTGCATCTGCATAACCAAGCAAAGTGGATGATACACCTTTCGGGTAATATAATCACAGGTCAATTGACCCTTGGATGTAGCGCAAAAGATACTTAACTCCGTTCCAGTGGCGCTTTTGTGGGCGATGCACTGTATCTGGCTAGTAGCTTAACTGTGAACGCTATATAGGGACGCGTGCAGTTTGCCAGATAGAGAAGTGCTCTGATGGCACTTAAGTAAAGTACTTCAAGACCTAATTTATCATCCCCCTCTGCTAGTGGACGGAAGGAGTCTTTATGAACATCCATAGATCTTACGACCATTGGTGTACTCAATGGATGACATTTATCCATGTGGAAAATTTTCAGCAATTTCCTTGTATACGTGGATTGATGTAACAGGATCCCGTTGTTGAGGTGTTCAATCTGTAAGCCAATACAATACTTTGTTTTGCCTAGGTATTTCATTTCAATAGTCTTTGTTAGGCTTTCAGATATCTCTTCAGGAGATCCGATGAAATTAAGGTCGTCTATGTAGACGGCGGTTATTACAAATCATGTTCCCTTTGATCTTATAACGATGCAAGGGCATACTTCATTTTTGATGAATCCTTATTTTACAAGGAACTTACTGAGTCTGTTATACCACGTTCTTCCTAATTGTTTTAGACCATATACTGATCTTTGTAGCTTAACAGAGTAGACGTCCCGGTGTCTATCTTTTATCTTTGTAGGCAGTTTAAAGCCATCTGGGAGTTTCATATAGATATCGTTATCTATATTTCCATATAGATATGCAGTCACAACGTCCATGAGCTGATATCTAAACCTTCCCTAGCTGTTAAGCCAATAAAAAATTGAAAAGGGATCGCATCCATTACCGGTGAATATGTTTCTTCATAATCTATCCCCGGTCGTTGGGAAAACCCCTGAGCTATAAGGCGTGCTTTGGAGCATACGATCTACGAATACTCATTTGTATCCCATAGGTTTTACCCCTTTTGGTGTTTGGACCACTGGTCCAAAAAATCTGTGTTTCAAGAGTGAGTCCAGCTCTACTCCTATTGACTCGTTCCATTTTGGCCAATCATCTCTGCATTTATATTGCCATTCAGCGACGTGAATGGCAATATCAAACGCAAAGTCGTCGTTGCAACGGCCACTTCCGGTCGTACGTATTTTGTGTGTATGTTGATTCGTGTGTGCATTTTTGTTTTATTATTGTGTTTCCGTATCTCAGACGTATGATCGGACCCTGTGCCCACGACCCTCTCAAAGGCGCGATCGCCCCGGTATCTTCCTTTTGATTTTTGGACGTTGAGGCACAAATTTGTAATAACATATTACTATTAATATTTTAATATATATATATTATAATATATAATTATTATTTTTTGGTAATCCAGAAAACTAAATGCAAACTACAAACTATCCCCCTCCCCTAAGGGGGTCTCGCCCCTCTTACATACCAGACTCCCACTGCATCAGCCTTAACCAAGGACGTTATCTCGTCCGGACATTCTCCAAACACCACGCTCTCATTCTCCAAAGCCGAGCCCAGATTAGCTAATCCATCCGCACAAAAGTTCCCCTCACGGAAAGTGTGTTGAAACCTTACCTCCCAACTCCAGTCCAGCATCATCTTAACATCATCCAGAATCGCCATGCACGGATGCCATCTCCAGTCCTTGCTGCTCAGCAGCGATAGCGCACTCAGCGAATCCGATTCACAAATCACCCTCCTATATCCACTTGACCATGCCAGCTTCAGACCCATCCTAATTGTCGAAATTTCAGCCATCAAACAAGAACCACTACCCAGAGAAGCCGCAAACCCCCCAGCCATTCCCCCTTCCAATTTCTAATAAGACCACCACCCCCTGCCGCACCCGGATCTCCCTTCACGGCTCCGTCAACATTCACCTTCACCCAACCTCTATCCGGTTTCACCCACGACACCCTGGACTGCTCCTTTCTTGCCCCCTGCACAGGCGCTAACCTCCTAAAGCATTCCACCGCCAAACTCCAAATATTATCCCGCAAAGCTCCACTTCTCATCTCAACAGCCTCAGAGTAAAAAACCACTTCACATCTTTGCTTCCAAATTCCCCAGCATGCCATTACAAATAAAATCTTCTTGAAAATGTCATCCTCCTTCTTTAAAAAAACTCCTCCATTCACCCCCTCAAAGGGAGAGAAAAGAAGAGGGGGTGGTCACCGATTGGGATCAGAGATTTCCATACCTTGATAGCTTCTTCGCAGTCACGCAGTGCATGAATAGTGTCTTCCTCCATAGCTCCACAAAGCCCACAAGCAGCAGACTCCGCCAGCCCTCTCCTAACTCTGAAAGCCGCTGTCACCACCCTCTCGTTGAAGACCAACCACAGAAAATATAGCCTTCTATAAGGCACAGGGATTCTCCATATCCACCTTAAGTCTTCAATCTCTCCCTCCTCTACCATCATAGTACGGTAAGCCTTCCCTGTAGAAAACCTGCCATTATGTGAGAATCTCCATCTATACCCATCCACCTGATCACTCACCTCAGCTAATGGATAACCAATAACTCTCAACAACACATCCTCCAGCAAAAATCTCAGCAGTTTATCAATATTCCATCTTCCTTTCGCCAAGAAAAAATCACAGACTTTGGCCTCTCTATCTTCAATAACAGCATCCAACTTGAGATAACAAGCAAGAGGCTTGTCCAACCAAACATCCCACCAGAATAGAATTGAATCACCCATCCCCACCGTTCTAATCATCCCCTTACCCAAGTCTTTCATCCCCGCCATTAAGGATCTGAAAGCGAAGGACCAACTAGCCTTGAATTTCTCCATTCCTTCCGCCAACTGAATAATATCCCCTTCCAACTTGTATTTATCTTTCACCATCCTAACCCATAGACCCAAGGGATCTTGAAGAAACCTCCATGCCAATTTCTGCAGCATCACCCTGTTATGCAATAACATAGATCTCAATCCTAAGCCCCCTAGACATTTAGGTTTACACACTTTCTCCCACTTCACCAAATGCAATTTCCTCCCACCCACATCTCCACCCCACAGAAACCTTCTATTCAACTTATCCATATCTCTCAAAGTTTGTTCAGTGATTTTAGCCGTCAGCATAGTGTATGTTGGAACAGCCGCAGTCACTGCCTGAATCAATGTGGCCCTACCAGCCAAGCTCAACAGTTTAGCCTTCCACCCAGATAACTTGGACATGATCTTCTCAATAATCCCCCCAAAATTCTTCCTTCCAACCCTCCCATGAGTTAAAGGGACCCCTAAATATAACCCCAAATCCACCGTCATCCCAATTCCCAAAATATTTCCAATTCTGATCCCATGTCCTCTCAGGGTTCCTGGGGAAATGAAACACTTAGACTTTTCCAAACTCACCTTCGCCCCAGAAGCTAAGCATAACTAGTTAAGTATATCCTTCATCACTCCAGCTTGCTCATAAGAAGCCCTCCCAAATAGAAACAAGTCGTCAGCAAACAACAGATGAGACAGCCCAGGCTTCCCTTTCTGAAAAACAATTGGCTTCCAACTCTTGTTCTCCAATGCTTCTTGAATGAGCAAACCCAACCTTTCCATGCACAAAACAAATAAATACGGGCTTAACGGAACTCCCTGCCGTAAACCTCTCTGCGGCTGAAACCACTCTGTGTGACTTCCATTCCATGCAACTGCCATACTAGTAGAAGAAACACAGAACATAATTAGTTCCACCCATTTCTTAGAAAACCCAAAAAGCAACCCATTTCTTAGAAAACCCAAAAAGCAACAAGGTTTCTCTGAGAAAATTCCAATCCACTCTATCATACGCCTTCTCACGATCAACCTTCACCTCAATAAGGCCTTCCTTCCTCTTGGATTTCCTGATAGAATGTATGGCCTCTTGAGCAATGATCACATTATCTGCAGCTTGTCTCCCTGGAATGAAACTTGATTGAAAAGGACTAATCAGCCTCCCCAGCACACTACTCAATCTATTCACCAACACCTTCGTTATCACTTTATAAGCTACGGGAAGAAGACAGATAGGTCTAAACTGTGAAAGTTGTTCAGGATGCGCCACCTTCGGAATGAGAATAAGAAGAGACTTGCCTAACTCAGTATTAAAAGAACCAGTATCAAAAGCCTCACAGACCAACTTCCACAAATCCTCCTTCACACTAGGCCAGAATTCCTGGAAGAAACCTGCCTGTAACCCATCAACCCCAAGAGCCTTCCAAGCTTTCATACCAAAAAGAGCCTTCCTGACTTCCTCCTCCGAAATCTCCATATCCATTTCATTCCTTTCCAACAACGATAGTTGCGGTACCACAGGATGCTCCAAATGCATGGGACAAACTTCCACCTCCGAAAATAATTTCCTGAAAAAATTAAAGCACAACTCTTGCAACATCCTAGGCTCAGAAATCCAATTCCCTAATTCATCTTTAATCAACTTCACCCTCAGAAACCTCCTTTTATTAAGCGTAGTTAGATGAAAAAACTTTGTATTCCTATCGCCAAACTTCAGCCAATTACATCTGGATTTTTGGAACCACAGAATTTCCTCCTGTTCCAAAATCCTCTCATATCTCCAGAGTAAATCAAGTTCTAAACATCGAAGCTGATGCGTATACTGCCCCAACAGACATCTTTGCACCCCTTCAATTCTCCCCCTGAGCCACCTTTTCCTTCTAAAAATGTCCCCAAAGCAATCCCTGTTCCAAATCTTAACTTCCTGCACAAAGTCAGCAGCCTTAGCCACGTAATCTCCCTTCATAATTCCCCACCTGTTCGCAGCAAACTCATGAAATCCCTCTTCCTTTAGCCACATCGCCTGGAACCGAAAAATCCTATCATTAGAAACCCTATCCACCTTTCCCTCACATCTCAGTAAAATAGGGCTATGATCAGACAAAATACGTGGCAAATGGCAGAGGTATGCATCTGGAAAATCTTCACACCACTTTCCATTAGCAAGCGCTCTGTCTAGCCTCTCATATATCCTTGCCAATCCTTGTCTGTTATTACACCAAGTAAAAGGATTACCTTTATACCCCATATCCAGGAAATTACAGTTAGAGACAAACTCCTGAAAGCGCTTCATCCTATGAAAAGAAGGGGAAGTTCCACCAAGTTTCTCCGACGCCACCAAATAATCATTAAAATCTCCCAACGCCACCCAAGAAAGATCAAACAGCTTACCGAAACTTTCCATATGATCAAAGAACTGCCACCTCTCAGCTTTGGAAGGGCTAGCATACACCACAGACAGTAAAAACTCCTTGCACCCAAAACGATGAACAATCCCGTGAATAAACTGAGGAGAGGAAGAAACCACTTCAAAATCCAACATTTTCTCATCCCATAGCACCCAAATACCTCCAGAAAAGCCAACCGGATCCACAACCAGATGGCGACTAAACTTTAGTTTCCTGATGATCTTCAACGCATGCTCCCCCGATATTTTGGGTTCCACAATCGCCAACACCGCCGGTTTATGAACTCTCAACAATTCCTGCACTTCATTAATGAACAATTTCATGCCCGCTCCCCTGCAATTCCAAAAGATGTAATCCATAACGAAATTCTCCAAAATAATCCTAGTTACCCCCAACTAGGACAGATTCGCACGGAGAATGCTCTCATCCAGCATCACCTTCTCTTGAATCAAGCCTATGTCATTACACTCATCCATTCTCTCATCCGAAGTAATGCTCAAATCTACAATTACCTCCGGAGGATGACTCGTCAAGTTCCCGCTTTTAAAAATTCCAAACCCAGGAAGCTCTCCTTTCTCATTAGAAATGTCTTTCAGTGGCCCACGACTGCTCGAAGATGGCCAAAGCACCCCCGAATTCCCCCTCAGCCCACGACCCGAATTAAGCTCAGACACATCCTTCGGCCCATCAGCTTTCCCCCCGGCCCATTGTTTACGGCCCACCTGTAAAGTCCCACTCATACCGCTCTGAAGGGCCCCCTTCCTCAAATTCTTTCCCGCCGCGTCCAAACCCACCCTCGGTCCAACAGACACATTGGGCCTTCCGTCCGAAAAATTCCTCACAACTAATTGCAACGGCCCGTCCCCAGCCACAATCGACCCACCATCCCCATGTTGAATATTGGACTCCCCGGATTTGGTTTTGGATGATGAGCAAACATAAATAACTCATGAACTAACAATTTGTGAGCGCAGTATTGGAGATCGTCGCCAATTTCACGAGAATATTCAAAGCGACATCTCAACACTTTCCAAAGCTCATATTCATGCCTAAAGCTTCGTTGAAGCTCTTGCGACGCTTTGGAAAATTTGAAGATTCAATCGAAGCTATCGAAGACCGTTTATTAAGGTTTTATTTATAGTCTTTTAGCTTCGATATATAGAATGTTAAGCCTTGAGTATATCTTACGTCTATATCTTCATTACGCTCATTTCGTAGCTCTAGGATCCTTGCACAAGTTCATTCTAACTTCCTCGAAGCGTCGCGCTTCGATTCGGACTTTGTTGTGCATGTTAGTTGGTACAAGAACAAGTACTGACCGACTAGATGGTGATCTAGTCGGTCGGCAACTTTTCTTGGACCGACTAGTTTGATTCCTTAATTTCTTGGACTTTACTGTTTACAGTTAGTCGGTCTACGTTGACTCACCGACCGACTAGTTTGTGAACTAGTCGGTCAGTGATGCTTCTTTGACCGACTAGTTGTGACTTACTGTTCACTCTAAATTTCTCCTGAGCTACTGTTTACCGTTAGTCGGTCTAAGAACGTTTGATGACCGACTAGTTGACAATCTAGTCGGTCAACTTTTGTTCTTGGACCGACTAAGTCACTTTGCATTCAGACTAAGTTATTTTGCCTCTTAGTCGGTCTACGTTCATTGACTGACCGATTAGTTGTGAAACTAGTCGGTCAGAAAGTGTTCTTGGACCGACTAGATTTCTAGGTCTGAAATTCTATCTCTTCTCAGATCTACTCTTAGTCGGTCCACGTTGTTTGGCTGACCGACTAGTTGATGAACTAGTCGGTCAGTGATTGTTCTTTGACCGACTAATTCTCACAGATTTCTATCCGTTGATGAATGACCTAACTTGTGTTTTTGGGTTCCTATAAATACGAACCTAGGTCATTTCTATCTAGGTAAGAGCTTCTATTCAGATAGTCATTGAGTTCTAAAGAGATAGCTATTCTCCCTCAAATCTAAAGCTCTCTTCCTCACAAGAAACCCATTCTCTCTCATTTCTAGATCTAGAGAGAAGCTTGTTCTTGGTGAGCTTTTCAAGCTATTGCTTGATCCAAGTCTCCAACTCTTCCCTAGGCACCCATTGCTGCTCATTTCCTTGGTGCTAGGGCTTGGTGACTTCATCTTCCTCAAATCCTTCATTCCACCTATTGGGTAAGAAAAACTCAAGGTATAGGATTTTGTGGTAAGAGTATTTATTTCATTTAAACTCTTTTGTTTTGCTTATTGGCTCTCTCGGTTGTGAGAGAAGTTTGTGATCACGGGTTGTGGGATTCACTTTGCCATTGCATGTATGATTTGATCTTGTGAAGGTTTTTCACAAGATATTCATAGTGGAAATCTTGAGTTAGGGTTTCTAACTCAAGTATCCGGAGGGGATCCGGGTGGTTGGGACGTAGGATCACCGGGAACAAGTCGGGGAGACTTGGGTGGATCCGAACCCATTAACATCGTTTGTTAGCATTGTTAATTTCATTGTTGTCATTCAATTTAAGCTTCCGCAAATTGATTTGGTAGTTGTGTGTAATTTAATTTGGAATTATACGCCTTATTATTTTAAAGTACTATTCACCCCCCCTCTAGTACTTGTGCAGTAGCTGGTAGGGCATTACATTTGGTATCAGAGCCAGATACACAGCTATGTCTGCCAACGACAACAAGACCGTGCGTCCACCTTCCAACTATGACACCTTCAGGAACCGTGAAGGAGCATCTTCCGTGATGGAAGGACATTCCTCTACGAGGCATCCATTCTTCAACGGTACCAACTACGGGTACTGGAAGTGTCGGATGGAAACCTTCCTCCGAAGTGCATCTTTATGGAGAACTACAATGAAGGAGTATATTGAACCCGAAGAAGAAGATTTTGAGAAATGGACTACCGCGGAGGTCGCCGCGGAGGTAAGCAATGCCAAGGCAATGAACGCCTTGCAATGTGCATTGGAGCCCGAGGATTTCAATAAGATATGCACATGTAAGAGTGCATATCAAATTTGGAACTCCCTCCTCATTCTACATGAAGGGACGAGTAGGGTAAGAGACTCTAAACTCGTAGTCGTAACCAAAGATTACGAAATGTTTCATATGCAACAGGGCGAGAAGATGAAAGAATATTACGCTCGCTTCGTTGACATAATAAACGAGTTAGAGGCCCTCGGCAAGACCCACACTCAAAAGGAGAAGTGCTTAAAGCTTATTGAAGGACTTCCCTCTTCTTGGGAAAAACGTACCTTCGCCATCGAGGAAGGTAATGACATGAACAAATATACCGTAGTTCAACTAATGGGTACCTTGATGTCATACGAGGTACGCAAAGATAGCAAGGTGAAGCTACAAGAAAAGATGAAGTCATATTTGAACCTAGATGCGCCTAAGAAAAAGGCGATTGCATTCAAGGCGGCTTCATCCACCTCTACCGATGATGAAGAATCGGAAAACGAGTTGGACTTGGAGTCCATGGCACTCATGGCCAAGAAGTTCAACCGTTTCTTCCGAAAAGGTAACTTCAAGAACAAAGCTAAATTTGGTTCTACTAACGCCTCTTCCTCTCCTTTGTGTTTCAAGTGTAATAAGCCGGGACACATGAAAGCGGAGTGTCCCCTCAATAAGCACAAGGAGAAGTGGAAGGCGCCAAAGTATGACAAGTCCAAGAAGTACACGAAAGGAAACAAGAAGGGACTTGTCGGAGCTACCTTCACCGACTCCGAGGATTCCTCAAGCGGAGAGTCGGATGATGAGCAAGTGGAGCAAGCACACATGTGCTTCATGGCAAGAGAGGAGCACGATCAAGGATCCTCCTCTTCCGATGACAGTGATGAAGAAAGCGATGAGGTAACGATGGATGATCTTAGAAATGCTAACTCTCAACTTTGGTCAAAATACACTAAGTTAGTAAATAGATATACTAAGGTAAAAGATGACCTAGCTAGCATTCAAACATCGCCTAAGAATATCATCACCAACAACGACACCGTTGTTGAAGAGTTAAGAAATGAGATTGTGAATCTCAAATCTAAACTTGAACATGTTAGCATTGAGGATGCGGAAGAACATGAGATAGCAGATTTAACTTCTCAAAACTCGACTTTGAGTATTGAGAACGAGAATCTTAAATCTCGTGTTTATGTGCTCACATCGCAAATATCCACTTTGGATACTTCTTTGTGTTCTCTCAAAGAGAAATATGAGGACACATTGGGCCGAATCAACAAATTCAACAAGGGTAAGGGCCATTTGGATAATATCCTAAAAGATTTACTTCCGGCCAAACACCACATTGGCTTGGGGTATATGATGGGAAATTCATCCAAGTCGGTCACTACTTTTGTTAGGCCAACTTCCGAAGCCTCAACGAGTGGGAGCAAACACTCTATTGGTAGTTCATCTACCAATGGTGCTTCCACCTCGTCCACACCCTCTTTCGGAAAGAAACCCACTTTGGGTGGACCTCCAAAGAAGGGGCATGCCTACATGTACACTAATAACATGCCACGTAGGAACACACGTCCTACTCCACCGGCTCACACATATGATGATTTTTATGCAACACATTCTCGGGAACGTGCACACCAAGTGAGACACCCTCACGCACGTGTTCCCACACATGCATATGTACACCCACCTCATCATATGAATAATTCTCGTCGTGCACCATTCCATCATGTCCCGTATGCCTATCCACAACATGCATCACGTAGAAATCAACGTAGCATGCATGCACCCAATAGGATGATGGCTCCCAAAATTTTCACTATTTGGAGCCCAAAGAACACAAGCATGGACGAAAAACAAATGTATATGAATGCTTATTTTTCGGATGTTGTGCATAGTAAGAATTATGTGGGGAAGTCTAAGTCCACTTGGACTTGGCTTCCAAATGTCTAATCCCTTGGACCCAATGACCTTGGGTACCATGATATGAAAGTGTCTATCTTTAGGTACTCAAGGAAAAGAAAAAGAAAAGGAGCAACAAATTTAAATTTAGCTCCAAAGGAAATTGGATACTCGATAGCGGGTGTTCCAAACACATGACGGGTGACGCTCGTTTGCTCTCTGGAGTGGTTCCCATTGCGAATGGAAACCGCGTCGTATTTGGAGGCAACGAGAGCGGAACCATCATAGGTGTTGGTAAAGTCGGTAACCCTTCTAAACCATTAATTAGTGATGTTTATCTTGTTAGTGGTTTAAATCATAATCTTATTTCAATAAGTCAACTTTGTGACAAAGGTTACAAAGTTAGCTTTGCGAAAGGATTGTGTCATATTTTAAGAAAGGATAATGAAAAATTATTATTTTCCGGAACTCGTCATAAAGACATTTATATTTTGGATCTTCCTAAGTCATATGAACAATGTCTCGTTGCCAACACAAGTGAATAACACTTATGGCATCGACGCTTTGGACATGTGAACTTTGGAACACTATATAAGCTTTCAAAATTGAATTCTATTAAAGGTTTTCCGAAGCTTGTTTTTGAAAAGAAAAGTTTTTGTGATTGTTGTCAACGCGGCAAGCTTCCTAAATCTTCATTTAAACCTAAGAAAAGCATCTCTACTAAAAGGCCACTAGAGCTATTACATCTAGATTTATTTGGGCCAACTAGAGTAGCTTCCTTAGGAAATGCAAGGTATGGACTTGTCATCGTAGATGACTATTCAAGATTTACTTGGGTATTTTCATTGTGTAATAAAAATGAAGCTTTTGAAAACTTCACAATTTTTGTTAAGAAAGTACAAAATCTCTTAGGAACCACCATTGTCACTATTCGTAGTGATCATGGAGGTGAATTTGAGAATGAGTCTTTTGAGACATTTTGTGATGAAGTTGGTATTACTCACACCTTCTCTTTCCCTCGTGCACCTCCTCAAAATGGTGTAGTTGAGAGAAAGAATAGGACGCTAGTGGAGTGTGCTCGCACTATGCTTGATGATAGCCAACTTGGCCATCAATTTTGGGCGGAAGCGGTACACACCGCTTGCTATGTGTTTAATAGAATACTTTTGAGGCCCGGCACTAAACAAACTTGTTATGAATTGTTGTTTGGTAGGTTGCCTCAAGTTAAACATTTTCGTGTTTTTGGTTCGAAATGTTTTATTAAGAACACATATGGTAGTTTGGACAAATTCGATCCAAGATCCGATGAGGGGATTTTTGTCGGATATTCTTCGCGTAGCAAAGCCTACCGGATATTCAACAAACGAACCTCAACGATCGAGGAGTCGCTTCATGTCTCATTTAATGAAGGATTTGTTCCAACTCGAATTTCAAATGATAATGATTCTTTGGATGTTTTATGTGATTCATTTGATAATTCTAAGTCTAATGATTCTATTGATTCTATTGAGACTAACCCAACTAATGAAGTTGTTGAGAATGTTCCTAGTGATCAAGGTATTCCCAAACGGCTTCATACCGTTCGTGACCATCCCCATGAGCAAGTCATTGGCAATATTCAAGATAGTGTCAAGACGAGATCACAAGTCCACCACTTCGCAAATTGTGCCGTTGCCTCATCGATAGAGCCAAAGAATATTAATGAAGCATGCGAAAATAGCGCTTGGATCTTAGCCATGGAGGAGGAGCTCATTCAATTCGAAAGAAATGAAGTTTGGGAGCTTGTTCCATTGCCATCGAAGAACCACACCGTCATAGGGACAAAATGGATCTTCAAGAACAAAACCGACGAAAACCAAGTCGTCGTCCGGAACAAAGCTCGGTTAGTAGCTCAAGGCTATCGTCAAGAGGAAGGTATCGATTTCGAAGAATCTTTCGCTCCGGTAGCTAGATTAGAATCAATTAGATTACTTTTGTCTTTTGCATGCCATAAGAATTTTAAATTATTTCAAATGGATGTTAAAAGTGCATTTTTAAACGGAGATGTCGTTGAGGAAGTTTACGTTTCTCAACCTCCGGGCTTCATAAATGAAAAATTTCCAAATCACGTTTTTAAACTAAAGAAAGCTCTTTATGGTTTGAGACAAGCTCCTCGAGCTTGGTATGATCGCCTAAAGAATTTTCTTTTGGATTTGAATTTTAAAATGGGCGAAGCCGATTCAACACTTTTTATTAAGCATGCGAATAATGATATTTTATTAGTTCAAATTTATGTTGATGATATCATTTTCGGTGCTACTAACTTCGCTCTTTGCGAATAGTTTTCTAATGTGATGAAGGAACAATTTGAGATGAGCCACATGGGCGAACTCAAATATTTCTTAGGTCTCCAAATTCGCCAATTGAACGATGCAATCTTCATCCACCAAACGAAGTACACGGTGGAGTTGCTAAAGCGATTTGGAATGGAGAATGCCTCCGGGAAAAAGACTCCAATGAGCACGACTACGCATCTTGATAAAGATACGGGCGGAAAAGATGTAGACATTCGTCTATATCGAGGTATGATAGGTAGCTTACTTTATCTTACCGCGAGTAGGCCCGATATTATGTTTGCCGTATGTATATGTGCTCGTTATCAATCTCAACCTAAGGATTCTCACTTAGTAGCGATAAAACGTATTTTTCGCTATTTAAGTTACACTTTAGATTTTGGATTACTTTATCCGAAATCTAGCACGTATGAGTTAATCTCATACAGTGACGCTGATTATGCGGGATGCAAATCCGACAGGAAAAGTACTAGTGGCACTTGCCATTTTCTAGGAAATTCTCTTGTCTCTTGGTTTTCCAAGAAGCAAAATTCGGTATCACTTTCAACCACTGAGGCGGAATACATTGCCGCCGGTGCCGCTTGTGCCCAGGTTCTTTGGATGAGACACACATTGAAGGATTTTGGTATTCATTGTGATACTAGCCCTATCATGGTGGATAACCAAAGTGCTATTTGTCTTTCAAAGAATCCGGTGCACCATTCTCGATCGAAACACATAGATGTCCGACACCATTTCTTAGATGATCATGTTGCTAAAAAGGACATCATTTTAGTGTACGTTGAAACCCAAAAGCAAATCGCCGATATTTTCACGAAACCCCTAAAAGAGGACTCCTTTGTGCGGTTGCGTCGAGAATTGGGGATTATGGGTGAATCCGAGATATAGGATTCATATTTAAATTCAATCATCTTGCATGCTAATATATTTCGCGATATTTCATTCATGATAGATTAATTGAATTTTTGGGAATTTTATGTGATTTATTTGAATTTATGATCGAATTCGTATTTCAATGTCGTATTTAAGATTTCGACGTTTTATGGGGTAATTTAGATGACTAATGAGTGAGTTAGGATGTTTCATCCAAGTGGTTTGTGAAGAGAAATCAAATTTCTACTTTTGGACTCTTCTAGTCGGTTTCAGTTCTCTTGTCAACCGACTAGATGCTCATCTAGTCGGTCAGCAAATGAACTCAGACCGACTAGATCATGCAAATATCCATCTCCTATCATTTTCTTTCGTTAGTCGGTCATAGTACACTTTCCGACCGACTAGATTGAAAACTAGTCGGTCAGTGAATATACTGCGACCGACTAAATCTAGCCCTAAAAATCACTCTGTGCCTCTGTTTCGACTTAGTCGGCTCAAGCTCATTGACCGACCGACTAGATCGTAATCTAGCCGGTCAGTGCTTGAACTGTGACCGACTAAGTGTGTTAGGGCAGTTACGTCTTTTTGATTCCAGACCGACTTATACTCATTTTTCGTTCGACTAATTTCTTAATTAGTCGGTCTTCTCTTTTGCTCCAGCTCGAAAACCCCAAACCCCATCGAGCCCCTTCGCATTCTCGTCGTCTCCGGCCATTTCTCCGGCCATCGCCGCCGTCCGCCGCCGTCGACTCCACCCCCTAGGTATCTTCCTCCCTCTCCTAGGTCGATTTCTTGCCCTAGGGTTCGATTTCTCCTCCTAGGTATTCTAGGGTTTCGGATTCTAGTTTTAACCTAGGGTTTGTGCTTTTCGATTTCATTTGGTATTCTAGGGTTTGTGCTAGCTTCTAGGGTTTGTGCTAGGATATTTGATCTTCGTTATCGATTGCTTGTGCTCGTAGTACTATGGCTAAGACTCGAATTCCTATCGCCTCTTCCGGGGCCTCTCCTATGACAGTAGGGCCTTCCGACCCTAGGAATCCCCCGAAGCCTAAGCGTCGTGCCAAGTCTACCCAAGCCTCTCTTTCGTCGCCTCCTCTTAAGAAGTCTAGGACTGCCATAGTCAAACCCCGTAAATCCAAGACCAAAAAGCCTATTCTTCACACTCCGGCTACTCCTCCCGATTCCGATACTGAATTTATCCCAGAGGATGAGCCTACTAGGGAACCTACCCCACCTCCGAAGACCCGTAAGGCCAAGGGTAAAGCTCCTATGCCAGTTGGCGGTGTAGACATATCGTTGTGCCGCGATGACCCTCAGTGTCTCGCCACGTACAACCGTATAGAACACTGTCCACTGTTGTTAGAGCATTACGTTCAGTTCTCTGATTTTCTCAGCCTTGCTGATCTTCTGTCTTATAGTGGTCTTCTAGATTATCTCCGATACGACCCCAAGGCCAATCCCAAACCGTACCCTCGCCTCGTGAAATTGTTCTATGCCAACCGTATTCGAGGCCAGTACGACGCCAGCCACTCCATTGAGACGACTGTCTTGGGAACTCCAATAGTTCTCACGGCAGAAATCTTGGGGGAGATCCTTGGTTGTGCGTCGTGTGGTCTCCTCCCCTCGGACATTTCCGTAGACGATATCTCTTCCTTGGATCAGTCTATTCTTTCTGAGATTTTCCAGGTTATCCCCTCCGCATTCATTGGTGTTCCATCGAAATCTTTTAAGCCGAATGCGTGGGTTCTTAACCTGATTTTGAAGTCGTGTCTCCTCCCTAAGTATGGATCCTCTTCACTCCCATCCCAGCCGTTTTTGAAGCTCATATACGCTCTTTTCTTGGGGTGCGAGATAAATTGGGCTCGCGTGATACTCGATAAGATGGATTCTTTCGAGTGTATACGCAAGACCAATAAGTCGGCGCACATTCCATACCCTTGCCTGTTGACTCTCGTATTCCGTCATTTCCGTGTCCCCCTCCCTCCTGACGATGAGCGTCCCTTGGGTACGCCTCTGAACGCGACGGCCGTGAAGAAATCTCTAACGGCACTTCGTCACGTGCAGAGGTCTACCGCATCTGCTTCTCAGTCTACTCCGTCAGCTGCTGCAGCCTCGTCTTCCCCTGCTACATTGGACGATGTCGTACGCCTACTTCGTCAGCACGACTCCCGTTTGGCTCGTACTGAGGAGGTAGTCTGCCGTATGGCTCGTATGATGGGGATTGAGCTTCCTCCTTCGGTGTCTGAGGCCGAGGAGATGGACGATGAGGAGCTTGACGAGCTTGCTACTTCTTTTGCCCGTGGCGATGAGGCCACTGCTGCTGCTGTTGCTGGTACTACCACTTCTGCTCCTGGAGTTGGCACCACTTCCGGTGCTCCAGAGCCTTCTGCTTCAGCACTTCAGTCTTCTGAGCCTGCTGTAGACCCTGTTGCTGAGCCTGCTGATATTCCAGTTGACACTTCTGCTGTCGAGACCCTTGCTGTTGTAGAGCCTGTTGCTGCGATCTCGACTCCTGCCCCGACGATTCCATCTGTTGAGACACCTCTACTCCCTGCAGATCCTGAGTCCACTCCGTCGACTGGACCCACGGACGCTGCAGATCCAGCCTCCTCCTCGTGATCGTTGTTCCGAGGACTCTCCATATACGCTTTGGATGATATATCTTAGCGAGAGTATTTTGGGTTAGGATAGAGTATGAGGGTTACGATGTTTTCATGTATTTTGGTTGATGTCGATGTTGTTGTAGTATTTATTTTGATGAGGATGATGATGATGATGTATTTCTTCTTGATGGGTATGTTGTATTTTGATGTATTGATATCTTCTTGGATGTACTCTTGATGTTATCATTTATATATATACATCGTCGTTGTCTTTATCTTAATTCGTCGTGCACATTTTAATATTCGTTGAATGTATATGAAATGTGATTTCGTCGCTCGTAGCATGCAAACTTGGTTAAATAGATTTAAATTCTATAATTGTATAGAATTGTTTTCCATGCACAAATTTAACCAAGAATATTGAATATTGAAGAGTATGTTTCTTTATTCAAGAAATGAATAAACATTTGGTATTTTTTATGAATTGGATTGTCATTGATTTTTATTGATAATGGAAAATTTGACACACCTTGTTTTGAATTTTCATTTTCCCTTGGTGTCAAGTTGGTCCATTGTCTTTGTCTACGACTCCCGATGTTGGATTTTACATTTCCTAATTGTTGTCGTTGTATGCCCCCCATTTTTGGGATAATGCCAAAGGGGGAGAGATAATGATAATAAATAGCGCAAATGAAAAATTTAACTCAATTTCCAAGAATCTAGTTTGATATGTTAGATTCAGGGGGAGTTAAGATACATATAAGGATTTTCAAAACCCGATATTTCGAAAATTGATTCTTGATGCAATTCATTTATATTCATTTTGGAATTAACGTGTCATCAATGCAGGGGGAGTAAGTATTTTACATTTGAATTATTATCTTTGATTATTATTTATGTTGGTTTGTCATCACCAAAAAGGGGGAGAATGTTGAATATTGGACTCCCCGGATTTGGTTTTGGATGATGAGCAAACATAAATAACTCATGAACTAACAATTTGTGAGCGCAGTATTGGAGATCGTCGCCAATTTCACGAGAATATTCAAAGCGACATCTCAACACTTTCCAAAGCTCATATTCATGCCTAAAGCTTCGTTGAAGCTCTTGCGACGCTTTGGAAAATTTGAAGATTCAATCGAAGCTATCGAAGACCGTTTATTAAGGTTTTATTTATAGTCTTTTAGCTTCGATATATAGAATGTTAAGCCTTGAGTATATCTTACGTCTATATCTTCATTACACTCATTTCGTAGCTCTAGGATCCTTGCACAAGTTCATTCTAACTTCCTCGAAGCGTCGCGCTTCGATTCGGACTTTGTTGTGCATGTTAGTTGGTACAAGAACAAGTACTGACCAACTAGATGGTGATCTAGTCGGTCGGCAACTGTTCTTGGACCGACTAGTTTGATTCCTTAATTTCTTGGACTTTACTGTTTACAGTTAGTCGGTCTATGTTGACTCACCGACCGACTAGTTTGTGAACTAGTCGGTCAGTGATGCTTCTTTGACCGACTAGTTGTGACTTACTGTTCACTCTAAATTTCTCCTGAGCTACTGTTTACCGTTAGTCGGTCTAAGAACGTTTGATGACCGACTAGTTGACAATCTAGTCGGTCAACTTTTGTTCTTGGACCGACTAAGTCACTTTGCATTCAGACTAAGTTATTTTGCCTCTTAGTCGGTCTACGTTCATTGACTGACCGACTAGTTGTGAAACTAGTCGGTCAGAAAGTGTTCTTGGACCGACTAGATTTCTAGGTCTGAAATTCTATCTCTTCTCAGATCTACTCTTAGTCGGTCCACGTTGTTTGGCTGACCGACTAGTTGATGAACTAGTCGGTCAGTGATTGTTCTTTGACCGACTAATTCTCACAGATTTCTATCCGTTGATGAATGACCTAACTTGTGTTTTTGGGTTCCTATAAATACGAACCTAGGTCATTTCTATCTAGGTAAGAGCTTCTATTCAGATAGTCATTGAGTTCTAAAGAGATAGCTATTCTCCCTCAAATCTAAAGCTCTCTTCCTCACAAGAAACCCATTCTCTCTCATTTCTAGATCTAGAGAGAAGCTTGTTCTTGGTGAGCTTTTCAAGCTATTGCTTGATCCAAGTCTCCAACTCTTCCCTAGGCACCCATTGCTGCTCATTTCCTTGGTGCTA
Organism: Scilla litardierei; assembly: GCA_030789695.1. Classification (NCBI taxonomy): domain Eukaryota; kingdom Viridiplantae; phylum Streptophyta; class Magnoliopsida; order Asparagales; family Asparagaceae; genus Scilla; species Scilla litardierei. The sequence continues at coordinate 23,622,777 of CM061131.1, read as the reverse complement.
GGGCTTGGTGACTTCATCTTCCTCAAATCCTTCATTCCACCTATTGGGTAAGAAAAACTCAAGGTATAGGATTTTGTGGTAAGAGTATTTATTTCATTTAAACTCTTTTGTTTTGCTTATTGGCTCTCTCGGTTGTGAGAGAAGTTTGTGATCACGGGTTGTGGGATTCACTTTGCCATTGCATGTATGATTTGATCTTGTGAAGGTTTTTCACAAGATATTCATAGTGGAAATCTTGAGTTAGGGTTTCTAACTCAAGTATCCGGAGGGGATCCGGGTGGTTGGGACGTAGGATCACCGGGAACAAGTCGGGGAGACTTGGGTGGATCCGAACCCATTAACATCGTTTGTTAGCATTGTTAATTTCATTGTTGTCATTCAATTTAAGCTTCCGCAAATTGATTTGGTAGTTGTGTGTAATTTAATTTGGAATTATACGCCTTATTATTTTAAAGTACTATTCACCCCCCCTCTAGTACTTGTGCAGTAGCTGGTAGGGCATTACACCCCCCTCCTCCTTTCATCACCATCCTCGCTACCCTCGACCTCTGCCAGCTTGGCGAACCTCGACCCCTTACTCTGAACCACATCCTTCACCTCCCCCTGCTTGCCCTTCGATGCAAACTACGGCTGACGAAACCTCCTGTCTTTGGGCATCAACCACGGACCAAAAGCTTCGGCGGGACCATCCTCGAAATTGCAGCACCCCTGAACACCAGATGTCCCCGAAGCCCCTGGGTCCTGCTGTTGGTCCTCCTTCCCAGCCTCCGACCCAAAAATGCATGGTTCTCTATGGCCAGCTCTCCCACATTTGAAGCAGATGATCCCCAACCTTTCATATTGGACCTTCAGCCAATGCCCCTCGAAAAAAATTTGAGATTTCAAAGGTTTACTCAGATCTACTTCAACACAGATGCGAGCAAACCTAGCCTTCTTCACCAATCGGGTGTGCAAATCGAACTTCATTGCTTTCCCCACACAATTCCCCAACGCCGTAAGAACTCTGGGATCATAATACTCCACCGGTAACGACGGGAACCTCACCCATATCGCCGTTTGACCAATTCCCGCTGTCGTCGGCGAGAAATCAGGGATCCATCTCCTCACCGTCAAATAATGCCCGAAGATAAGCCACGGACCTTCCTCCATGACGTACATCAGATCCTCATCACAGTTGAATCTCACCATCACAAAACCATCCCCCAGCTCAACAAATTCCAGATCTCCCTTAGGTTTCCGGAGATCTCGCGCTTTCCCTTCCAATAGCCCAATGGAAATGTTACGCCCCAACAATTTCACTATCAAGGCTTTAGCGAAACGACGCCGGAGAATCTCCTTGAACTCCGGTGACAGAGTCACCCTATCCCATTCACCATCCACCTCGACTTTAATATTCTCAGCCAAATCTGAAGCCCCATCGTCCACCGACATCTCCTCCACCGACGCCCCATCACAGACTTCCTTGAATGATCTCTTTCCCGGAGAAACCCCACCCTCTGATTTCGACTTCATCTTCTTCGTGCTTCTCCTAAGGACATCATCATCCTCATCTGATCTGCATATACTCACCGCCTCCGGCTGATCCGCTCTCCCCATTCCGGCCGCCACCCAAAACTCGGAACCCTAATCGGAAAAGGGAAAAAGCTCTACAGGCGCACTATAGCCAGACTAACGCATAATATATAATTATTCAACTCATTGGTTTTCTAACTTAAACAGGTTTTTTTTATAAAAAAAGGGACGAGTGGAAAATTTCAAAGCTTAAAATTGTTATAACAAACTGAACTAATGATATCTTAACTCATTGTTCCCAACAACCCACTGGCCATCACTTTTATCCCACATTTCTCTCCTCTCGCCACGTCCGAACGCATGCGGTTGTAACCCCCAAAGCCGCATGTCACCCTTCCATTATTTTGCCCAATAATCCTTCACCCCACTCTGTCTCCCTTCTCTACAAAAAGAAACCCATGGAATAGGACAATCCCTTCTCTCTCAGCCCAAAGTCCAGAAGCCGAACGTCCCCTCACCGTTGCGCCTTCGCCCAGCTTCACCCTCCGACCAGTCCCCTCCAACCCTCCGTCCAAACACCCAAGCCACCACCTCGGCACCACTGCGTCGTCTCCTCCCTCTCCGGTCTCCTCCCAAACACCGAACCCCGTATCACCCCGTCCATCGTTCTAAACCCAGTCCGCCTTATCTCAGACCTCACCGCCGACCACGGGCCTCTCCCCGGTAGACCTGAACGCCCCACCTCGCTCCGTCCGACGCCCTGCAAGCCCAGCGTACTCTTCCTTCCGCGCCGCAACCCACCACCGACCCCTCGCCGCGCGTCCACCAACCGCAAGCTGACATATCGAAGTCGTTGCCGCCGCACCGAAGCCGCGTCCCCCACCTGCAACAAATTGCAACGTTAGACTCTTAGCAGTTAGCACCGTGAGTTCTAAACACTGCTTTGGTTATAGTTATTATATTTATAAGCAGTTGGCACTTAGGTTAGTAGTGCATCGGAATTGTTAGTAAACATTTTTGTACTGCCCATTTCAGTTTCTAAATGTTAATTAATTTAACCCTTAGCTTGAAACATGTTGATAATGTTGGCAGCTTGTAAAATTAAAGTAAGTGTTTTAAAGATTTTTATCTGTGAAACATTATCACACTTAGTTTGAGGTATAAAATATGTTATGGGCCACTTAGTTAACTGTACCATATATATTATAAAGGTTATTTTAGTTAACTAAATAAGGTACTATATGTCATAGAAAAATTTGATCTGAGGAAATTCTGAGATCTTTAGTAGGAAACTATGAGTTAAGCTTCTGATTTGATTCTGTGAAATTGCAACTTATATGTGAGTTATGATGTGTGAACATCCATGATAACCTTTTTCGATAACTCTGTAGCCTTCCTAAAAAACGCATTGATATACAACAACACTCAACCTCTACTTATTCATGATACCATTTGCAACCACCAATATTATCTCTAATCATGGGACTATCCAAGTTGTTTAGGATGTTGCAATGGGATTGATTCATAAGACGTACACATCGAGAATAGATAAGAGCATTACCCTTACTATTAATTCAGAATTAAGACTCCAAGCCGCATCCTTCATGCAGATACATGTTAGTACATGCAGATACATATGCAGATACATGTAGTACCGTTAGCTTAATTGTTAGCTAATGAATTTATTATCTCAATAGTAGACATTATATATGTGACCAGTAAAAAAAATATTTTGTAAACTCTTAATAGGTTAGTAGTATCATTTCGAGCAGTAGTATGTTATATGATAGTTGGTTTAATATTATGATATGGACAACACCCTAGGTTAGAGAACCTAATAATGAAAATGAATTACTGTTTAATTATTTTGGGATGAATTTGATTCAAACATGTGTTTAATCAAAACAGAGAACCAGTTGTTCCATACCGTCCGTGTTCCCCAGACGAACCCACGACAACCGAAATTATCGTTTACAGGCAAGTGATACTTGCCAGTGTTATTTAGGCCACGTCTAGGCCAATTTTGTGTACTAGCGTAAAAGAGACTAGGCGATGAAATGATAGTCGCCTAGACGCCTTTTAGATCTAGCTTGACAACGAAGCTAGATCCGACACCCTTATCATGCTTTCATTCATGCTGCCATGTCACGTTTACTTTCGATTAACTGTACGCACTCTTATCTGTATTTTGCCATGTCATTCATGCATCGAAATGTCATCGTGATTGTGTAGCACACGCTACAATAAAATTGTTAACTATTGAGGCTAGGCACCTGCTTTGCGGGCACAACCCTATGCCAATAACACTTCCTGGCTCGTGATCCAGAAGATGGGCGCCAGTCCATATACACGTGGAGTGGTAGGGTTAAACGGTCGCTTGAGCGTAGAAGTAAGCCCGTACAGCCACTTTAGCCAAAAGACGGAAACTATGTACACAAAGTGATAAATCAGCGAATCATGAAATAGTGTTTTCGTAGTTTCGCTACGACGTGCATGTTTGCTTTATCATGTCATTTAATTGTTGCACTTTTATATACCATGTCATATCATTATGTAGAACTGCTAGTCGCTTTACTTTTATTTAAATCTTTGCACAAAAGTACTCCGCTTCCTTTTGGGAGACTTTTGCTGACATGTGCCCTCTTCTCTTTGGGTGTCACTTGTCAGGTTCTGAGTCAGAGGCAGCTACAGAGGGCGAGCAGTTTACAGACATTGAGTTCGAGGTACCCGTGGAGACCGAGTTCGAGGACACTGGTGATCAGTCCTAGACTTACTTGGAGTTTCCTTTTAGTTGTTGTTGCTTTCATTAGTTGCGTTTAGTTTTCGATGTGTAGCACCCATCACTCTGCTTTATATTTTGGCCATGCTTTAGGCCTTTTGTTCAGACTTGATACTTTGTGACTTTTCTGTGATATTTGGAATATTTGTTGGATGTCTGGTGGATGTTTCTTGTCTGCTTTTATTTATCATTATTGTTGTTTCGTCGAAATGCAAGGACCTGCCATTTTATAGTACATGGACGCTTATCAGACTTGCAGCTTCACAGCTCCAAGTCTGAGCGGACCTTCTCACGTCTCGCCTTCCATACTTGGGAAGCAGGGCTTGACAGTCGTCGTCGACAGTGCTTTTTGTAGGAAGACGTATGCCCTTGAGGCATTTATCCTAAGATAATCATCTCGTTCTAATAATTATATGGTATTAGTTATCCTAAGTATGAATTCGTAGAATCATATTGTCACGCCCCGCTTCCCATTATACTTGGGGCGAGGACGCGAGCGGGCCCGCTTAGGTTGGAGCGGTGAAGCTCGAACCCAATAAGCGTCTGTGAAAACACCTTTCGCAGGAACTTGCATGCAACTCAGAACAATAGAAATATTAAAGCCAACATCCAGATAAAGTACACAATAATAAAAGGGCCCCAAGCATGGCCTACAACGATAGCGATACAGATAAAGCGGGTACACACCCTACAAACAACAGCGATGAAAAGTAAATAGCTGCAGCGGTGATAATCAGCACTACTCCACGGTAGGGTGGACTTCAGGATCAGCAGAATCCTGGTCTATTGGATCACTCTGATCCAGCAACTCGTCCTCCAGATAACCTGTCTCGTAACCTGACATACATTCAAACAACATGAATGTATGTCAGCAAGGGTCTGCAAGTAGATGTCAGATGACCCAAGGCAAGATATATATAACAAGTTATATATATGGCAGTTTTACAGCAGTTAAAAGAATTTACACTAGCATGTATTTCAATAAACTGAAGCAGTTAAAACGATTATGAAAGTTACGCTAGCATGGTAGTTAAAGCAACAAGTTACATTAGCATGGTAGTTCAGTAATAAAAATTGACATGGCAGTTGAGTAATGTAACATCAGTCTGTAATTAACTTCCATTTTCAATTATTTAACTGTGTGTGCAAGTCCGTGACTAAGATTCCCGCCGTTAGACGAATAGTAAATAAATACACCTTCAAGTGCCCCCGAAGGCGACTCGTTTACTACCGGCTAGTGCCCGGGAACCAACCCCACCCAAGTGTATTTTCCTGAATCACGTGCCAGGATGCTAATCCGCCATATACTGAAACACGAGTCCAGACTAGTCGCATGTGACGTAATCACATGTGACCGACGAGATTAACTAATAGCCAACGGCAACTGGTAGCCAACGGCATGTAACATCGGTAGCCAACGGCATTTAACTACGGGAGCCAACGGCATTTAACTACGGGAGCCAACGGCATTTAACTACGGGAGCCAACGGCATTTAACTACGGGAGCCAACGACATTTAACATTCTATAAGTATGAACAGTTCTAAAATTAACCGTACATGTCCAGAAACATTACCATTCACAAAGTGTGTACATTTCGATTATTCAGGGGTCCACACACACGCACACGAGTTTAAGTCTAGCAGTTCTAAAAAAAATGTGTTTGTGTCAGCAATTAAGTGTACAACATCAGATATCACAAAAACATAAAATAACTGCACGCTTGCCTGATTGGGACAGTTTAGGTTGTCCGAGTAACGGTAGGAAAGTTCGCGACGTATCTGCGTCATTAAATAATAACATTTATTATAATTAACAAAAAGTGTTTAAAACGAGAATTAACGAATTAAATCTATTGCGAGTTACGCAACTATTAAGTTAACCCCTAAATTGGGTTCGTCTAATTTTTATGGGGTTCACTGGCTAGGGTGGTGTTTATTAGGTTATACAAACTGGGTACGCCTTATTTTATTCAAATTTTACTACACTAACATTATTTACAGTACTAATCATGCTGAAATCAAATGTTACGAACAAATCAACATCAAACAACATTAATCAATATCACAACTAACTAATATTAAATAAGCTAATTAACTTACTAAGCTAATTACAAGTAAGACATGGTATGAAATATTTCACCCACTAATTTTTTTTTACTAAGGGATAAAAACATAACATGTTAACATTTACCCCACCTACTACATTTAATATTATAACCTATCTCTCTCTCTTTATTACTCTCTCTCTCTCTCCCTTCCTTTCCCATTTACTGGCGTTCCTCTTCTTCTGTTCTTTCTTTCTTTCATTATTTTTTTTTTCATTTTGATTTGCAGCAAGGGGAGGCACTCACGGCAATGGGGAAGGAGATCTCACGGCCGGCGGCGGGTCGAGACTCCAGGCGGCGGGCGGCGGTCCGGCGGCTTCGGGCAGCGGCGCAGCGCGTCAGGCGGCTCCGGGCGGGCGGCGGCGCCCAGGGTACGGCGGCGGCGGGTGTCCAGCTGCTGGGCGGCGCGCGCAGGTAAGGGGAGGGGGCCGGCCTAGAGGAGAGAGGTGGAAGAGGGGTTTGATTTTTGGAGTATGTTTGGGATCTTGAGGTTGTTTTGATTGGGCTTGAATCTGAAGCTATTTTGGGTTTTAGATTTTGATTTCTATGTTGTAATGAATCTGAAGTTTCTTTGAATCTGAAACAATTTCAGATCTGAGTTTGTTTTTGGGAAAGAGATTTGTTTTGAAAATGGATTGGGGAAGATGGTGAATTTGGGGAGGATGGCTAGAAAGATTGATGAACAGATTTGAGAGCTAATTTGGTGGTGGAATTTGTTCTTGGTTTGAGAAATTGAAAGAGGGTTTGCAGGTGAAATGTTTGCAGGTTTCAAGATGGCTTTGCAGATGGAATTTTATCAGAGAAGGAGACGTAGCTAAACTGCCTAAGGAGAAAACGCAGGGAACAAATTAAATTCGCTTAGGTGTGGGATTAAGACAGTTTTAAATGGTGTTTGTTGACAAACGAGGGAAGAATGCATCTGACCAAGCACGTTTCCCTTATCATTCAAATAAAGATTGCCGGTTTGGGATTTGGGCAATTAAATGAGATTTGTTGACCCTGTGCAAGCAAAAATGAATCTGCCTACGAATTGGTTTACTCCCTAACACAAGATTTAAAAGTGAATGTTTAAGCTTAATAAAGTGTTTATGGTAATTATTAAACTCAACATAAGTGATTAGGAAAAACAACAATAGTAATTAGTATATATGACAAGAATAATTAGCAAAACAATTAAATTAGAGTTTTTAATTTAAACGTGATGATTAATCAACGACGATACGGTAAATACAGAAATACAGAGTTGCACACGCGTAACACGAAACGTACGAACGAAAAAGTTAACCAGGCGACTGAAGGATATAAAAAAAATACCGATACACACGAACTAAAGTACGGCTAAATACCGGCCGTTACATTCTACCCACCTTAAGAAAATTCCGTCCTCGGAATTCTTATCAACTAAGGAGCAGGAAATAAATATGGATAGCGCTCGCGTATCTCATCTTCCCGCTCCCAGGTAGATTCACCTGGCGAGTCGCGACGCCACATCACTCTGACTAGATCAACAGTCTTGGTCCTGAAGACTTTCTGACGTCGATCTAAGATCTCCACCGGTTGCTGTTCGTACGTCAGATCTGGTCGAACTGTGATTTCTGAGTAATCCACAGCGTGTGAGGGGTCGCTGATATAACGGCGCAGCTGGGACACATGAAAGACATCATGTACTCCCACTAGAGACGGTGGTAGTGCTAAGCGATAAGCTACCTCTCCAACTCGCTCTAGCACATCGAAAGGTCCAATATATCTCGGACTAAGCTTGCCTCGCTTCCCAAAGCGAATCACCCCTCGATTCGGTGAGATTTTCAGGAACACATGATCTCCTGGCTGAAACTCCAGAGGACGCCGTTTAGCATCAGCCCAATGCTTATAACGGTCCTGAGCGATCCGAAGCTTGTCTCTGATATCACGCACAACATCCACAGCCTCAACTATCATCTCTGGTCCTAACAGTTCTCTATCACCAACGTCATCCCAACTCAGCGGGGATCGACATTTCCTTCCATAGAGAGCAGCAAATGGCGCCATGCCAATGCTTGCCTGGTAGCTGTTGTTGTAGGAGAATTCCACCAGATGCAGATGATCCTCCCACGAACCCTTGAGATCCAACATGCAAGCTCTCAACATGTCCTCCAATATCTGGATAGTGCGCTCCGACTGTCCATCAGTTTGCGGGTGATACGCAGTACTTAATTTCAGACTGGTACCCAGATTAGTCTGCAAACTCTTCCAGAATTGAGACATGAATCTCGTGTCCCGGTCTGAGACGATACTCACAGGAACTCCATGTAATCGCACAATCTCCTGCATGATTTTCGTTCACATCACGACGTATACTAGAAAGAAGCGATAAAGGTATAAGAAAGATATTTTACCTCCATATACTTCTTCGCAAGTATCTCCGTAGCTTGTCCTACTCGGAAAGGTATGAAATGCGCAGACTTGGTTAATCGGTCAACGATAACCCAAATCGCGTCATTTTGCTTGGTGCTCCGAGGTAGTCCAGTTACGAAGTCCATGGTGATGTGCTGCCACTTCCACTCTGGAATCGGCAGAGGTTGAAGTAATCCGGCAACGCGATGGTGTTCAGCCTTCACTTGTTGACACACAAGACATTTGGCGACGCTACGAGCTACGCTTCTCTTCATACCGTGCCACCAAAAATTCAGACGGAGATCCTTGTACATCTTGGTACCGCCAGGATGAATGGAATAGGGTGAGTTATGAGCTTCATTCATCAGCTCATCTCTGATATCTCCAGAAGGTACGCAGATCCTACTGCCGTATCTCAAGGAACCATCCTCATGAATGATAAAATCCGTCCGAAGTCTAGCTTCAACTTGTACTCGAATCTTCTGCAATTTAGCATCTCCGGACTGTGCAGCTTTGATCCGATCCACTATCGTCGACTGAATCTGCATATTCATCAACGATGATGTGACTCCAGGTAATACAACCTCTGTGCTCATCCCACACAGATCCTGTTGTAACCCCCACTGAACTGTGAGAGTCATGACCGTTGGAAGTCTGCTCAAAGCATCAGGTACAACATTAACCTTTCCTGGATGGTACTGAAGGTCAATGTCGTAATCAGCCATCAGTTCTAACCATCTACGCTGTCTCATATTCAACTCCTTCTGAGTGAAAATATATTTCAAACTTTTGTGATCAGTGAAAATCTTCACTTTCTCACTCAGTAAGAAATGTCTCCAAATCTTCAAAGCGAAGATAACAGCGGCTAACTCCAAGTCGTGAGTCGGGTAATTCTTCTCGTGAATCTTCAATTGCCGAGAAGCATACGCGACTACATGACCGTGCTGATGTAGAACACATCCAAGACCCTTTCCCGAGGCATCGCAAAAGATCTCGAATCCTCCAGTCCTATCTGGAATAGCCAGAACTGGTGCAGATGTCAGTTTGGCTTTCAAAGTCTCAAATGCCTGCTTGCAAGTGTCTGACCAAACATACTTGACGTCCTTCCTCGTCAGTCGAGTCATGGGCTCTGCTATCCTTGAGAAATCCTGAATGAATCGACGGTAGTATCCCGCCAATCCTAGGAAACTCCGGATATCTGATGCTGACCGAGGAGTTGGCCAATTCTTGACTGATGTAACCTTCTCTGGGTCAACTGAGATACCTTCGCCTGATACCACATGTCCGAGAAATGCAATCCGGTCTAACCAGAACTCGCACTTGCTGTACTTGGCATACAACTGATGACGGCGAAGTGTCTCCAAAACCATTCGTAGATGCTCAGCATGCTCTTCCTCGCTCTTCGAATAGACCAATATGTCATCATGAATATCACTACGAATTTATCCAGAAAATCATAGAATATGAGATTCATGAGATTCATGAAAACTGCAGGAGCGTTGGTCACACCGAATGGCATGACAACGAACTCGTAGTGTCCATATTTGGTCCGAAAAGCTGTCTTGTAGACATCCTCATTCTTGACCTTCAACTGATGATATCCACTCCTGAGGTCCAACTTCGAGAAAACTCGTGATCCACCGAGTTGATCGAAGATGTCATCAATGCGAGGTAACGGGTACTTATTCTTAACAGTGACATTGTTCAGCTCCCGATAATCCACGCACATCCTTCTCGATCCGTCCTTCTTCTTGACCAGCAGTACGGGTGCACCCCAGGGAGACACGCTGGGATGAATGAATCCTTTCTGCAACAGATCGTCCAACTGCTTCCGTAGCTCTTCAAGTTCTGCTGGAGCCATACGATAAGGTGCCTTCGAGATTGGTTGAGTATTTGGCATTAGATCAATACTGAACTCTAAAGATCGATCAGGCGGCAATCCAGAAATATCTTCTGGAAATACATCTTCGAAGTCTCGAACCACTGCAGGCTTCTCTGGTTCGACTTGTATAGATGCGAGGATGGCTTCGTTCGGCTGAGCCCGAAATCTGATAGGCTCGAGCGAACGACTACCACTAATAAACTCGAACACCGGATGGTCTGGAATTTCAAATACTACTTTCTTCTTGTGACAGTCGATAGTAGCATAGAAAGTCCCTAACCAGTCCATGCCGAGAATAGCATCAAAGTTGGGTGTATCCAGGACCATGAAGTCTGCATAAAGTTCATGTCCGCAAATCACTAAGGGGCAGGATTTGCATCCCAAGGTAACACTCACTACACCACCTCCGGTTGTGATATTCCATCTCTTGGGAAGTGGGTAGGTAGGGATCAAGTGTTTAACTACAAACTTCTGGGATATAACACACATGGAAGCTCCGGAATCAAATAAAGTAAGAGCCGGGTGGGAGGCCACTAAGATAATACCTAAGACGAAAATAATATAATTTAGCAAAGGAAACCTAACTAGCAAGCATTAATATATGGTAAAAGATAAATACTAGGTATAAATGTTACCTGTGATCACATCATCCTCAGCCTCAGCTTCTGCAGCTGTCATCGTGAACGCCTGGCGCTTCGGCTGATGGACCTGCTGATAAGCTCGATCCTGAGGGATCAGAGGTGGTCCACGCTGAGCAGGTCCGGGTGCTCCTCGCTGAACAGGTGCAGGCACTGCACGCTGAACAGGTGCAGGTACTCCAGTGGGTGGTCGACGGTCCTTGCCGTGAGGGCAGTCTCTCGCGGCATGTGCGGGTGATCCGCATACCAGACACTGGTTCAGCATCCTCCTGCAATCTTTCTTCTGGTGTCCAGTCCTGCCGCAGAAGTAGCAAATCACATGCGATCGATCGACAGAAGTGGATGGCCTCTTGAACGGTGTAGTCTGCGGAGGTCGAAAGTTTCCTCTAGGCACCATCCTAGGCGACTCCATGGGACACTTGCCTCCTCCAGTTGAAGGTCCTTCGGGGAGTTTCTCTACAAGCTCATGCTCACGTGCACAATCCAGAACATCCTGAAGTGTCGTCGGTCTCGCCGAGGTCATCGAGGCTTGGACCTTGCGATTCAGGCCCTTGCGAAACTGAAATGCACAATCTTCAGGGTCTTCTACCATATGAGGTGCAAAACGGCTAAGCATGGCAAATTCAGCCTCATACTCATCCACAGTCATATCTCCTTGGACCAAGTTAGCGAAACGTTGTTGAAGCTCTCTCTTGGCTGCCTTGGGAAAGTATTTAGCATCGAACCTTTCTCTAAACATACCCCAAGAGATCGGTCTGATCAGACGTTTCTCCTCCAGCTGCCACCAGCTCCTGGCATTGTCTGTCAGCTGTAGTTTCGCCACGTCAACCCATCCAGCCTGTGGGATACGTGCAGCACTCAGCTTATCTTCAGTCGCTTGAACCCATTCATCAGCTCCTAGAGGCCCTTCTTTTCCAGAGAAGCTCTTGGGCTGCAATTCATGGAATTGTCTGACTCCTGGTTCAGCTCGAGGGGGTGGCGGTGGTGCATTCTGAGCAGGTTGTTGTCCTTGCTGAATCAGCTGTTGCTGAACTTCCAGCATTCCTCTGATAACTCCGAGGACTACATTGATATCAGCACTTCCGTTAGTTGCATTATCGGTCCCATTTCCATTTCTGGTGTGGTGTCCTCCTGCCATGCTGAGAAACGAACTTGGTTAAGTTGTGTACGAGATAAATCTAGATGTTTTTGGCCATTGATAGTATTTCCATTGGACTGAAGTTTCGCTAATGCAGGACCTACATGGGCCACCACAAAAACCTGTCACACCCCGCTTCCCATTATACTTGGGGCGAGGACGCGAGCGGGCCCGCTTAGGTTGGAGCGGTGAAGCTCGAACCCAATAAGCGTCTGTGAAAACACCTTTCGCAGGAACTTGCATGCAACTCAGAACAATAGAAAAATTAAAGCCAACATCCAGATAAAGTACACAATAATAAAAGGGCCCCAAGCATGGCCTACAACGATAGCGATACAGATAAAGCGGGTACACACCCTACAAACAACAGCGATGAAAAGTAAATAGCTGCAGCGGTGATAATCAGCACTACTCCACGGTAGGGTGGACTTCAGGATCAGCAGAATCCTGGTCTATTGGATCACTCTGATCTAGCAACTCGTCCTCCAGATAACCTGTCTCGTAACCTGACATACATTCAAACAACATGAATGTATGTCAGCAAGGGTCTGCAAGTAGATGTCAGATGACCCAAGGCAAGATATATATAACAAGTTATATATATGGCAGTTTTACAGCAGTTAAAAGAATTTACACTAGCATGTATTTCAATAAACTGAAGCAGTTAAAACGATTATGAAAGTTACGCTAGCATGGTAGTTAAAGCAACAAGTTACATTAGCATGGTAGTTCAGTAATAAAAATTGACATGGCAGTTGAGTAATGTAACATCAGTCTGTAATTAACTTCCATTTTCAATTATTTAACTGTGTGTGCAAGTCCGTGACTAAGATTCCCGCCGTTAGACGAATAGTAAATAAATACACCTTCAAGTGCCCCCGAAGGCGACTCGTTTACTACCGGCTAGTGCCCGGGAACCAACCCCACCCAAGTGTATTTTCCTGAATCACGTGCCAGGATGCTAATCCGCCATATACTGAAACACGAGTCCAGACTAGTCGCATGTGACGTAATCACATGTGACCGACGAGATTAACTAATAGCCAACGGCAACTGGTAGCCAACGGCATGTAACATCGGTAGCCAACGGCATTTAACTACGGGAGCCAACGGCATTTGACTACGGGAGCCAACGGCATTTAACTACGGGAGCCAACGGCATTTAACTACGGGAGCCAACGGCATTTAACCACGGGAGCCAACGGCATTTAACATTCTATAAGTATGAACAGTTCTAAAATTAACCGTACATGTCCAGAAACATTACCATTCACAAAGTGTGTACATTTCGATTATTCAGGGGTCCACACACACGCACACGAGTTTAAGTCTAGCAGTTCTAAAAAAAATGTGTTTGTGTCAGCAATTAAGTGTACAACATCAGATATCACAAAAACATAAAATAACTGCACGCTTGCCTGATTGGGACAGTTTAGGTTGTCCGAGTAACGGTAGGAAAGTTCGCGACGTATCTGCGTCATTAAATAATAACATTTATTATAATTAACAAAAAGTGTTTAAAACGAGAATTAACGAATTAAATCTATTGCGAGTTACGCAACTATTAAGTTAACCCCTAAATTGGGTTCGTCTAATTTTTATGGGGTTCACTGGCTAGGGTGGTGTTTATTAGGTTATACAAACTGGGTACGCCTTATTTTATTCAAATTTTACTACACTAACATTATTTACAGTACTAATCATGCTGAAATCAAATGTTACGAACAAATCAACATCAAACAACATTAATCAATATCACAACTAACTAATATTAAATAAGCTAATTAACTTACTAAGCTAATTACAAGTAAGACATGGTATGAAATATTTCACCCACTAATTTTTTTTTACTAAGGGATAAAAACATAACATGTTAACATTTACCCCACCTACTACATTTAATATTATAACCTATCTCTCTCTCTTTATTACTCTCTCTCTCTCTCCCTTCCTTTCCCATTTACTGGCGTTCCTCTTCTTCTGTTCTTTCTTTCTTTCATTATTTTTTTTTCATTTTGATTTGCAGCAAGGGGAGGCACTCACGGCAATGGGGAAGGAGATCTCACGGCCGGCGGCGGGTCGAGACTCCAGGCGACGGGCGGCGGTCCGGCGGCTTCAGGCAGCGGCGCAGCGCGTCAGGCGGCTCCGGGCGGGCGGCGGCGCCCAGGGTACGGCGGCGACGGGTGTCCAGCTGCTGGGCGGCGCGCGCAGGTAAGGGGAGGGGGCCGGCCTAGAGGAGAGAGGTGGAAGAGGGGTTTGATTTTTGGAGTATGTTTGGGATCTTGAGGTTGTTTTGATTGGGCTTGAATCTGAAGCTATTTTGGGTTTTAGATTTTGATTTCTATGTTGTAATGAATCTGAAGTTTCTTTGAATCTGAAACAATTTCAGATCTGAGTTTGTTTTTGGGAAAGAGATTTGTTTTGAAAATGGATTGGGGAAGATGGTGAATTTGGGGAGGATGGCTAGAAAGATTGATGAACAGATTTGAGAGCTAATTTGGTGGTGGAATTTGTTCTTGGTTTGAGAAATTGAAAGAGGGTTTGCAGGTGAAATGTTTGCAGGTTTCAAGATGGCTTTGCAGATGGAATTTTATCAGAGAAGGAGACGTAGCTAAACTGCCTAAGGAGAAAACGCAGGGAACAAATTAAATTCGCTTAGGTGTGGGATTAAGACAGTTTTAAATGGTGTTTGTTGACAAACGAGGGAAGAATGCATCTGACCAAGCACGTTTCCCTTATCATTCAAATAAAGATTGCCGGTTTGGGATTTGGGCAATTAAATGAGATTTGTTGACCCTGTGCAAGCAAAAATGAATCTGCCTACGAATTGGTTTACTCCCTAACACAAGATTTAAAAGTGAATGTTTAAGCTTAATAAAGTGTTTATGGTAATTATTAAACTCAACATAAGTGATTAGGAAAAACAACAATAGTAATTAGTATATATGACAAGAATAATTAGCAAAACAATTAAATTAGAGTTTTTAATTTAAACGTGATGATTAATCAACGACGATACGGTAAATACAGAAATACAGAGTTGCACACGCGTAACACGAAACGTACGAACGAAAAAGTTAACCAGGCGACTGAAGGATATAAAAAAAATACCGATACACACGAACTAAAGTACGGCTAAATACCGGCCGTTACACATATACTTAGATAATTTCTTATACTTATAGTCAGGTCATTATGTATCCAGATGTAGATCTCGATTATGAGAACTTAGTGACCGAGTAGAAACTTAAGTCTTAAACGGTTCATGGCCATAAATGTGTTGAGAATAGGATATCGACACATCGGTTAGACCATTGTGCCTTTGTTTTACCTTAGGGTAATGATGATCTCATAGTCATTCAACTTGGCAAAGTCGGAGACGAGACACATGTGCTTATTAGAGAATGAGTTCACTGAACGACCAACTTAGAGTTATTAAATGGTTAAGCTTTAACTAGACTGTCAATAATAACTCTAGAGTGATGATAGGCAAGCTGGTCCTTAAGACCTGAAGTCATTAGTACGAACCTATTAATGGATAGTGTCACTTAGATCTATGATCTAGCTTCCAGGCTCGACCTGTTTAAAGATCTTAGGTTGGGTGACACCTGAAGCTCACGAGGGAAGTAGATGACTAATATGGGATTCGTCTCTTTCGTTAAAGGGAAGTTAGTGTCACTGGCTCAGTACGGTCTTTGTGTTAATCCTCGGCAGGGGTACGTTGTAGGATGTATAATGTGAATACGACAAAGATCGATGTATACTGACTGATGCTGGTTAATGGGGTTGACGGTAAACCATACCCTAGGCCATGCAGAAACACAGTCTTCATGAAGGGATTAAAAACTACAGAATTCATCACTAACACAGTCAGAGTGATCCCGACGACATGTTTGTCAATGGGTCGATCACGTAAGTATGATTCTGAAACAGGGACAATGCCTGTTTCTCGTGGTTACCGTCGTCAGGGGTTTCGAGCCCCAACCTGTAGTAGGGTCAGGCTGTAGGGTCTCACACCAAGTAGTATCCACGTCTTAGTAATATAAAGAACGTTAAGAGGAATTCATTTGATGAAATGGAATACTTAAGTCCACAAGTTAGCTGTGAGTTCAAGTTTAATAGGGGACAAATTTTGCATGTGATGCAAACTAGATTAAATGTGTCGTAAATTGTTTTGACAATATTTAATAGAATAAACATTTTGAAAGGTTACCTGGATGACGGGATCGTCCCGGTCTAAACACGGATTCAAACCGCATCAAAAAAAGAGTCCGGATGCTCAAGATAGAGCCAAAACTGTCAAAGAACACAAAGGGGTCAGCCCAATCAGATTGGACTGACCCCATCCGCTCAAAAGGGGTACCAGCCCAAGAAGGGCAGGCGCTGACCCGCCAAGTGGGTGGGCTAGGCCCGCCCGCTGTGCGGACGGGCACCCCGCGCAGCGGGCTGGGCGCCCGGCCCTATGTGCACGGGCAGGTGGGGCCCATGCAACCTAGGGTTGCGTGGGTTTTGTGACGGTTGGCCTATGTGCGGAAATTGTGGGTTTTTGCCACCATTGAGACGACGTTTGAAGGGTCAAACGATGTCGGATTGACTCGCCGTTTGTTTTTACGCGTTCACCATTCGAAGCTCTTCGAAATGATAGCTTGTATGGTGTCTGAAGTTTAATGGTTGAAGAGATTTAATTCATTGAAGTTAGGCCTCTGAGAAAGGCTAACTAACTTCATTAACTTAATTAAATCCCACTTCATTTAACTTTGTCCCATATTACTCGTGACGAAAAAGGAGGAGCCGACTCCCTATATAAATAGGGGTGCACCCTCTTCGTTGTAGAGTGCACCAATTGATCGATTCGAGAAGCTCCTAACTTTTGAGCACGCTCGATCGTGAACTTAAATATTCATCTCCTCCTTTTCTTTCTATCCTCCTGTCGGTTCCTAGCAAGACTACGAGGAGGTTTGGATCTGATCCAGACGTCTTTGACGCGAGTCTGCTCAAGTGAAACTTTCTTCGGCAAGTGATCGGCTCGGAGGCGGGTCGGGTAGATCGGTTAGAGGGCGTAAGGCGGCTCGACTACAAGGAGCGAAAGAAGGTTGTGCGATACATCTTGCATGTCCCAAGGCCAAGATTTTGGGTATGTCAGTTAGTAGCTTTTTAGAATAATTAGTTTAATAATGTTACGGTAAGCTAGATCTCTCTTGGGGTGGTCAGATCCACCCCAAGTTGGCATAGATCTTGGCGAGGTTCTGGCTCGCCTTAGGGCTTGCTAAAACGTTTAGCATAGTTTTCGTATTTTCGTTATCTATGATTTCCCCTCTATTGTCCGACCGGCTTAGGACGGGCACAGATCTGAGCCCTGAGGGTCTTCCATGATCTTAGACTGCGATGCTATTTTAATTATTAAAATTGCTTACTATTTGTTCATAATGATTTTAACTTTATTTGATAATGTTAGAATAAGTATGAAACCCTTTCTTTTAAAAAAATGTTTTTTAAAATTGTTTTAAGAGCATGAAAGGTTTTAAGAAATTTTTCTATTTCATGAGATGATGTTAAAAATTAAATTTCTTATTATAACATATTTTGAAGATTATTTTATGTGATAATATAATCTTAGAAAGGATTTAAAAATGTTTTAATGATTTTAAATACACGGTTTATATTAAAAATTACTTGATTTTTATGAAACCGACATTTTATTAGTAAATATATTTGTTTTAAAATCTTATTCTTTTTTAATTTAAATGTTAAATTTGAGCATGTTAAATTATTTATATGATAAATGTTTAACCTGTATGTTCTTTCTTTAATGTCACATTGTTTGAACCCTTATTTTATGCGATAAAATTAGTTGGTTGTTGTTAATGGACATGATGAATTATTTAATTATTCATGAACCCCTTTAGGTTAGACATTAATTCTTTAAAAAAATTTATAAGATGAATTTTTAAATGTGACATGCTATGTTTTAATGAACACTTACAACATTTAAACCTAATTCCCGATTAGGGTAGTCCTCTTTAATTGACGATTATTATTTTAATTGTTTCAATAATAATTCTATTTTAATGATTACTATTTTAAAATGTTGTAAGTGATTTATTAAAATCCTAATAAAGATTAGGGTGGCACGATGAACGAACAAACCTTATAGTTGATAAGGATCTAATAAAAATAATTGAACAAATCCATAAAATTTCGAATTTTAAGGATCCACTAGTTGATAAGGACTAACTAGTATTAATAAAATCCTTTTTAGTTGATGGACGAACATAAGATTGATAAGTCTCCTTCAATGGATCATGATGTCGGTCAATGTGCTTGCTAAGTTTGCTGGATCACCCTAGCTAGACTAGGGGTTAAGTGGTCCTGGCTTAGTCAATTTCCTGGCTGCGTCTGCTGGACCGCAAGGAGTCGAATCATGACTGTGTAAGTCCATCGACTATACCTAATCAAATACGATAATAATCTTGTTCAAGATAAATCGTAACCCTCCTTGTTTTAGGAGTTGGTAACTATAAGACCCATGTTCCAGTTGTTGAGCTACACTCAAGCTGTGACATGTCAACCTTATAGAAATCGACTTCTTAAATACATATGACGAGATCTTGACTTGACCCAAACCGTCGTGTCGTGAATACACCTAGCGACGGCATAAGTTGAGCCAATGATGTAGTCTAGACTTAAACCCAAACCGTCGTGTAGTGAATACACCAAGCGCCGGCGTAAGTTGAGCCATTGATGTAAGTTTAATCCTGATCAAAACCGACGTATCGTGAATACATCGAGCAGCGGTATAAGTCAGGCTAGATGCGAAAACAAGGGTCTGACTAGGCTAGTCATTGTGATTTGGATGAACACACTTATGATCATAAATGACAGTGGTAAAACTTATAGGGAATCATATTTTATATGATTGATGAAGAGTTCGTCTACCGATTACAGAGTCGGACAACTTGTTGAGCTACACTCAAGGTTGTCAGACTCGGGTTAGTTGGATCCCTCTCCCACAAATATTTTGATATAATAAATTGTTTATTATTGTGGCTTTAATTCTTAAAATTAGTGGGAGAATATAGTTTAATAAAAACCATTTAAACTGTACAACGAACATATGCTAATTAAATATCTATTTAAATGCAGAATGGAGTCGGGTCTGAAGTATATGATTGAAAAGAACGTGCTAGATGGAACTAAATATAAAGATTGGTTAAGGAATATTAAGTTAGTCCTCTCACTAGCTGGGATAGGATACGTGCTGCTCGAGGACGCTCCGAACAAACCTGACGAAGATGCAACCCACGAAGAGAAGGAAGTCTATAAGCAGTACCAGAGGGATGCTGAGAAGGCCAGGTGCCTTACTCTGGCATTAATGAACAACGACATGCAAAGGAAGCACGAACATTTGGATGTTCAAAGCATGCTTCTGAATGCAGAGGAGTTGTATGGCAAGCGGTCAAGAGCTGCCAGATTTGAAGCCACGAGCAACCTCTTGGGAGCTAAGATGCAAGATCATGTCATTAAGATGATCGGGTACGTGGAAGATGCTGCCCAGTTAGGTTTTGTCCTCGACAATGAGATGGACATGGACATCATCCTAAAATCTTTAACACCAGACTTCAAACAATTCATTACTGGTTTCATCATGAACAGTATTGAAACGGATCTTCCTGGTCTCCTCAACATGCTTAGGCAGTTTGAGGAGATCGAGAAGAAACCGACTGTGTTGGTTGTTGGCTCTGCTTCTTCAGACCAGCCAAAAGGCAAAGGTAAGAAGAGGCAGGTCTCACAACCAGCCAAGGTGAAGAATTGGAAGAAGACAAAAGGGGTCCGTCGAAATTCGAATGCTTTCACTGCCACAAGATAGGCCACTGGAAGAGGAACTGCAAGGTGTACCTTGCAGAAAAGAAAAAGAGGCATACAGATGCCTCTACCTAAGGTAAAAAAATTCTTTTTTAATAAAGTATAAAATTTCCATAAATGCTTTGTTACATGGTATGAGATACTAATACATCTGTGTATTGTATACAGATGGCTGATAGTGAAGTAGAAGATGGAAGAAGTTTCATGGACGATCGGCATCGGAGTAATCATTGCTGCTGGGACCGTACAAGGACTTCGGAAGATATAAAGATGAAGCGATTGATATTTTTCTTATTTTGAATAACATGTATCGATGATTGATTTAAAACAATGATTGAATGTAAATCACTCAAAGTTTATATTTTGATAAACATGTCTGATTCATTTTAATGAATCCATTGTTTAATAATATCTTGAAAATGTGCTTTGATAAAATTGCGATTTATTGTGAATGGCTGATTGTTGTGGATAAGACTGTCTGTATTGGTGTGCATAAATTCTTGAGTTGTCATGCAGAGCTTCTGACTCAATTTGATTGTTTTGGAGTTGACGATATATTATAGCCAATCAATAGTTACATGTAGGTTCCAGGAGCGTAAAATTGGATATGATTCAAATTACATGCAAGTTAAGGTTAATTCTTAATCAAACTACATTTAATACTTTAAAAGAAAAGGATTAATTGTAGTAAAAGGTAAGTACCACTGAGTACGTCAGCATCAAGACTCCTATAAACGGGTCTTGCTATGACTCATTCGTCAAACCAACCTGACACTTGTATATTCCTATTCAGCACTTATGAACTGGTTATACTTAATAAATAGTCTAAATATGATTTAGATACTTAAGCGAAAGTATTTAAACAGATAGTTCTCAAAGTCAGTGAATCACTCGGTTCACTCATAAGAGGTGCACAACGATTCAATAAGATAATACTCTAACTAAACTCATAACTAGCATGGATATTTTCATTCATCTAGATGAATACTGAATAAACATGCAGTAACAAGCACAATAACATCAAGCATGTAAAAAGAAGTGAATAAGATAGAAAGCAGATGCTCCAAGTGTTCTAGTGATGCGTGAACCTAGGTGTATTACCCAACATAGCGCATACTAGATACTATTTCATGCATTTGATTTTCAATTCATAACAGGCATTAATTTAGAGAGATCATCAAAAGAAAATGCCAGCATATGGATAGTAAAACAGAAACTACCCTAAATAGCATGTCATCGAATAATAAGCACCGTGAGTAACTGCTAAGGGCTACGAGAAGTATCATCATGCAGAACGTCCTCAGCAAAAAGAAAAAGGCCGGAGAGAACAAGAAAATGGGAAAAGGGATGCATGCATGGCAAAAAGTAGAAAATGTGATGCTGAATGAGAAAAAAGATAAAAAAGTGGAAAAGGGGTGGAAAAGTGAACTAAGAAGCTGAAAAGGAAGGAAAATATAAAATAAAAATGAAAATAAAGCGATAGCGCTCATCCCCCAAGCTAAACTCAGCAGTGTCTTCACTACTGAGAAAACGCTAATGTGCGTGAGATGATGCTAGAAAGGGTGGGTGGGGGTAGAAAAATAAAACTGTGCAGGAGAAGTAGAACATGATATGATGCACTGATGAAGAAAAATGATGCATGTGTATGGAATGATGCATGCCAGGTCCTCCCCCAAGCTATGTAAGATCAGGGCCCCGAAAAGACAGATGGGCACGATAAAATATGAGGGAGGCAAAAAGTGGGTAGGGACAGCATCAAGCAGAGGCATCACCCTCTGGGGGTGGTGATGGGTCGCTCTGCTGTGGATCAGAAAATGTGGGGGGTGGCTGTGACTCGACATGTGGGTAGGTTTGCCAGTGCCTAACTAGGTTGCGGAGACGTGGGAGGTCCTGTTCAACGGACTGTCTAGTAATGCCGCCTCCCTGACCTATGAGTATGAGCATGGCAATGAACTGATCACCCTGGTCAGCATCACGGAACGTAACGTCATATGATGCGTCGCCGATATGAAGACGCTCATGAAGGGTTGGCGCATTGGTTGGCGAGGTGAAGTGGTGGATGATTCACTAACAATATGGTCCTGTGTGGGTGAGCTTGTACGACGTGTGCGTCGAGTGGGCCTAGGGTTTGGTGTGCCTGTGTCGGCATTTGTGGCTCTTGCATGGCGTGGCGGCATCTTACAAGCAGTATAAAAGAGTACGGTAGTATGTACAGTATATAGGGGAAAGGGTGTACCGACGCGAATGATACGGCGATGTGATCGGTCACGTGACTGCTGCTGATAGGTAGTATCCCCCCAAGCTGCTCCTAGAATCGCCCTTCTATGTAGACGACACATACCTGAAATAATAGGGAGTAATGTCAGGGAAGGAGAACTAATGTGCATAAATCGACCGAGCGGGAGTCTAGCTTGGTTGAGGCTTAGGGGTATGTGGGATGTTTGTGAAAGGTGCGGGGCGTGGAGCTTGAGGAGGAGGAGAGCGGGATGGGTAATTGGGTGGAAGAGAGGGAGGGGAAAAGGTTAACCGGGAGGCGGCGGCTGCTGCTGCTGTGGGCGACTCGGGAGGTGGAGGAGGCGGCTCGGGAGATGACTAGGGTAGGGTCGCTAAGGGCAAGGGTTAAAGGATGGGTTAAGGTAACTAAATAGCTCAAACCCGGCTTAAAACGAGACCCGTAATCAACCACAGATGACTCGGTCCGAGCAATCTGATTGCTCGGTCGAGCTGGTTATTCAGATAAATCAAAAAATAATTCAAATGCTCCCTTCGTCCTGCTCGGTCGAGCAGACGGTTACTTGGTCGAGAAGTTGACTGCTCGGACTGAGCTGATGCTGCTCGGGCCGTGTAGATAGAATGACGTTTTCAAGCTCTTTTCTCGAGCCTGCGCTACTCGACCGAGCAATCGCCGCTCAGGCCGTGTAGACAGAATGACGTTTTTTCTCTTTTTCTTGTGCCTGCGCTACTCGGCCGAGCAAATCTCTACTCGGTCGAGTCACCTGCGCTACTCGACCGAGCAGGTGGCTGCTCGGTCGAGTCACTCGTGACTCCTTCTTCTAGCTGCTTTACCTCTCTCAGCTGTCTTCCCTCCAGCTCTTTCTTCCATTCAGAACATTTATTTATGTGCCCCGTACTTATCAACCTGCAGAAAGGGAAGGTGCTTTTATTTGGTTTCCCGGATTAGGTGAAACAGGAAAAAAAAAATTGGGAGATGTAAAAAAGTCGGGTTGCCTCTCGATATGCGCTCGTTTCGAGTCATGAGCTCGACTCCCTCAAGATCATCAACAAATAGCGGGGGATTCCTCGAGGAAGTATGTCTCCTCTTGCCCAATTGGTTCTCCTGCTTTGTGACGCACCCGAAACATACATCTAGATTCTACCTGGCGGTGTCACGATCACCAGGCGTGATATGGCTCCTAGGTTTCAATTCCGGGCTCAATCCGCAAGTGGACGGTGTCGAGTTATAGTATAAATGATATCGAATCCCACAGGGAAGGTGGTAGTGTAAATGGATTCTCAGTTTACTTCTAAATCTAGAAGTGAGATAGCTATCGGGTTGAAGGAGTTATTTGGGGTGTTGTTGTTGTTTTACTAAAAAAAGGGCTAGGGCATTAGGGATCACCATTAAGATTGTCGGGGTTCGACGTTAGAATAGAATCCTCACGTTGCATTAGGGTTAGGGGATAAATCTCATAATTCATACCACTCTCGTGGGTTAGAATTGTGAGGTATTTCGGGGGCCCTCGTTGACGCAATGGCGGTAGCCGTCAACGTAGTGATATAGTTCGTCAATGGATCCCCTCAAAGCACGAGCCGGGCATGGTCACGAGCCTTGGTTGGATCCACCGATTTCCCTATTTGTATCCCATAGATACCCCTTAAGCACATCAATTTCACAGACCGTGGGCATGATCTCAGTACGGGTTATCTAGGGATTCGGTAGGATTGACTGAAATACTTCCCTAAATCCCTAATTCAATATGGAGATTCAGATCTACATTTTCCCCTAGGATCTTAGGGCTAACACATCAACCATAGAAAGATCTACTCACACATGGTAATATTCATGAATAAAAACACTATTTTTATAGACGAAGACATCATAACAATCAAAAGAATAAAAGTACAAGAATTACAGTTGGGAGATAGATAAGATTTGCAACTTATAGATTAAGGAAAAATTCCAGATTCCCAAGCACAAGAGCAATCGAGAACAAAAGTAATAATCTCCAAGTTTCGATCCAAAATTCCTTAACAAAAATTAATCTAAATTAAACTCTCAAAAATCGCCTAAACTCTTGCTCCAAAACTATTCAGAAATCTCCAATGAGTCACCTCCCTCACTCCGCCAGCTCACCGGCCTTCAGTTCCCCCGATCGTGCAAGTGACGCTTCAGCAGATCTTTCCAAAAATGACCCTGGCACTGCCGACCGAGTAAGCTGCTCAGTCGAGCAGTGCATTGCTCATTCAGTCACTCAGACCGAGCAGCTGTGCTGCTCGACTGATCTTGCAGGAAATCCAAAAATCTTCAAAATCGTCGCTCTGCCTGCACGGGCCGAGTCAGCTCAGCTCGGTCCGAGCAGAGGCTGACTTGGTCGCTGAAAAATCTGCACGGGCCGTGCACTGGAATTGCTTCACCTTCGAAACTTGACGCTGCTCGACCGAGCAGATGAATTGCTCGGTCCGAGCCATTCGCGTAACTGCTATTTGAAGCTACTCGGTCTGAGCATCTGAACTGCTCGACCGAGCAGTCTGGAAAACATCTCCAGGAGCTGCTGAAGCCTCCTCTCTCTCCTCTGCTCTCTCTCTCTTCTCCTCCAATGGCTCCAAAAGTATGGCGAACTCCTACAGGGCTCTACCAATGATGGGCATGTTGGATGTGTCCATACCCAAGTGGGGTCTCAAATTGATCCAAAGTCCCTGAAAACTCATAACACTACGAAACTCGAATATATCGTCAGAAATGCAATATCGTAGTAAAATGTGGGATTTAGATGGGAAATGGCATGAGATGCAATGAAATGATGATATGAAAATAGTGGAAAATATGGACACATCATTTTGTACAGCTTAATCCTCTGATAGTTTACTTTGAAATTGTCGTTTTCCCCTCGAGCTCAACGACATCCCCGGAGATAAACTTACTGTCTTGTAAGGGCCGGACGACCATGACTTTAATTTCCCAGGGAAGAGGCGTAATCTTGAATTGTAGAGAAGTACCTGGTCACAGACATCATGGCGAACCACCGTGATGTTCCTGTCATGATATGCCTTGGTCCTCTCCTTATATATCTTTGCATTCTCCTAGGCGTGTCGCCGAATTTTGTCAAGCTCGTTGCTGTGCAAGGCTCGTCTTGTGGCGGCGCTCTGGTAATCAAAGATCATCTTCTTTACTGTCCAATACGCTCTGTGTTCCAATTCTACCGGAAGGTGGCAAGCTTTTCCATACACTAGTCTGTACGGGGTAGTTCCGATGGGAGTTTTGAAGGCGGTGCGATATGCCCAAAGGGCGTCGCCCAACTTGTATGACCAATCTTTCCTCGAGGCACTCACCTTCTTCTCTAGGATGCTTTTGATTTCCCTATTGGATACCTCCACTTGACCACTAGTTTGAGGGTGATAAGCAAGAGCGACCTTGTGATGAACTCCATATTTTTTTAGCAGCGTCTCGAACTTTTTCTCGATGAAATGCCTTTCTCCATCACTTATGATTGTACTGTGGACTCCAAAATGAGGAAAGATGGTATTCTTGAAGAATTTGGCTACTACCATGGCATCGTTTGTCGGGGTGGCCATGGCCTATACCCACTTCGTGACGTAATCAACGGCGACCAAGATGTACTTATTGCCGTTACTCGATGGAAAGGGACCCATGAAGTCAACGTCCCAACAATCAAATAGTTCTATCTCCAAGATGCCCTGAAGGGGTGTTTCATTCTTCTTCGTGATATTTCCTGTCCTCTGGCATCTATCGCATTTTCTGATGTATTCATTCGCATCTCTAAATATAGTGGGCCAATACAAACCACTTTGGAGGATTTTTGCCGTGGTTTTGGTGACAGCTGCATGTCCCCCGCATGGTTGATCGTGACAATGCGATATGATGGAAGTCGCCTCTTCCTTTGGGATACATCATCTGATGATCCCATTAGCGCACGTTCTGAACAGGTACGGGTCATCCCAAAAGTAGATCTTGGCGTCATGTATGAATTTCGTCCTCGAGTAAGTCGCCAACCCTTGTGGGACTATGCCGCTTACCAGGTAGTTCACTATATATGCGTACCAGGGGGCTTCAGAGGAGTTCGTTGCAAATAACTGTTCACCGGTAAAGGAATCATCAATTGGCAAGCTGTCATTCCCGTGCTTTTGAATTAACCATGATAGGTGGTCTGCTACTACATTCTCCGCTCCTTTCTTGTCTTTGATCTCAATATCAAATTCTTGGTGCAGGAGGATCCACCGTATCAAACGCAGTTTAGCATCCTTCTTGCTCAATAGGTATTTCAGCGCCACATGATCCGTGTGGATAATCACTTTTGACTCCAAGAGGTATGATCTGGACTTCTCGATAGAACAAACCACGGCTAGCAGCTCCTTCTCCGTAGTGGTGTAGTTCTTTTGAGGATCATCCAGAGTCTTGCTAGCGTAGTATATAGCATAAAGCTTTCCTTCTTTCTTTTGTCCAAGAACGACTCCCACGGCTTGGTCACTAGCATCACATATCAGCTCAAATGGCAGATTCCAATCCGGTGACTGTATAATTGGGGCTGAGATTAGAGCTTCCTTTAATCTGTTAAAGGCTAACAAGCATGCGTCAGTAAGCATAAAAGGAGCATCCTTGGCGAGGAGCTCCGTAAGCGGGCAATCAATGTTAGAAAAATACTTTATAAAACGACGGTAAAAACCCGTGTGTCACAGGAAACCACGGATACCCTTAAGGTTAGTGGGAGGCGATAAACTCTTGATAACTTCGACTTTGGCCTTATCAACCTCGATTCCCTTAGAGGTGATGACATAGCCAAGCACAACCCTTTCTGTCACCATGAAATGACACTTTCCCCAATTTTGGGTCAGATTATTGTCATGACACCATTCTAAAACCTTTGATAAATTGGCAAGACAATCATCGAACTTGGTGCCATAAACAGAGAAATCGTCCATGAAGACTTCCATAATATTTTCAATGAAATCTGAGAAAATAGACGTCATGCACCTTTAAAATGTGGCAGGTGCATTACATAGCCCAAACGGCATTCTTCAGTAGGTGAATGTGCCATATGGGCATGTGAACGCTGTCTTTTCTTGGTCTTCCCGATGCAACGGGATTTGGAAGTACCCTGAGTATCCATCTAGGTAACAAAAGTATTTGTGTTTGGCTAAGCGCTCAAGCATTTGGTCAATGAAGGGTAGAGGATAATGGTCCTTTCTGGTGGCCTTATTGAGTTTCCTATAGTCGATACACATATGCCAACCAGTGACAGTCCTAGTGGATATTAGCTCATTTTTTCGTTCGTAACGACTGTCATGCCCCTTTCTTGGGGACCACCTGCACAGGGCTAACCCATTTACTATCGAAAATGGGATAAATAATGTCGGCCTCTAATAGCTTCAAGACCTCCTTCTTCACTACCTCCTTCATATTGGGATTTAGTCGCCTTTGAGGCTCAATGGAAGTGGCGTCCTTATCCTCAAGATGAATCCTATGGGTGCATATGGTTTCACTGATGCCCTTCAGGTCAGCAATGTTATACCCTATTACCTTTCTATGGGATCTAATTATTTTTAGGAGGCTTTCTAGCTGGGGTTCGGTGATGGCTGCATTGACAATAACGGGGTATGTGGAATTCTCGCCCAAGAAAGCATATTTCAAATTAGCAGGAAGAGGTTTTAGTTCTACTTGAGGGGGCGTTGTACCCCCGTCATCTCTCACCTGTGAGAAGGATGCGTCCTCAATAGCATGCTCAGAAGAGGGAAACTCTCCGTTGGCATAATTATAGGATGAGTAGGGAGATGATGGTACATCGTGGCAGACGTCTACAGATTCCGTTTCCATAGCGCACCTATCAACAAAGGTAAAACATTCAGGTACGCATTTTCTATCGAACATAGAGTTGGGAGAACTTCCCTGGTAAATGTCGTTTTGTAATGGTTCGGAATCCGTGTATCCATCGCAGACGTGTTCTTCATATGTCGCAGTCTGTGGGATGCTATCATTATAGAAGCGTAGGGTGTCTCCTTCGTATCGCACATAGAATCCGTCAGCGACGGGGACACCATCTAAGGCATCTGCATTGTGGAAGGCGTTCTCGATGAAGACTGAGAGTTCTTGCGTAACCGGGTCATCTGTAGGAAACTCCATTGGACCATGGGCCCATACATCAGCTACCACAATCTCCATTATATCCAATAACTGAGAATCATCCAGTGGCTCCAATTGACGAGTCTCTCTCCAGCTTGCATCAACAGGTAAGGCTTCAATGGTCTGGAGGAACATCACGTCCTCTTCGAAGCTTATGTGAATGTCGCCCTCAATGGTACATGTATCAGAAACCTTGTTCATTATATGATCCATGACCACTTGCTGATTTACATTACCTGCAACATAGGTTCCTGATCCGATAAACCGAACTGCATTAATCAATTCTCTAGCTGCACATTCAATCATGGATTCGTCCATGCGTGAATCATGAAGACCATGTAGATGATAAGGAGAAAAGCTAAACTCATCTGAGTCACTGTCAGATTCACTGGTCCACTGTACTTACATCACCATCTCCATCACGTCTGATTAATCAAGAATGATCACTAGCTGGAGGGGGATGTTAGTAGCGAGGTAGCAATAAAAAGAGAATAAAAAGGGTGGAAAGATAAGGGATGGTAAGAATTGCTAGAAAACTCTTCAAAATAAAATTAAATTGAGATAACACTATTGCCGTCCCCAGCAACGGCGCCAAAAACTTGACGCACCCGGAATCTACACCTAAATTCCACCTAGCGTTGTCACAGTCGCTAGGCGTAGTATGGCTCCTAGGTATCAATTCCGGGTTCTATCCGCAAGCGGACGGTGTCAAATTATAGTATAAAAGATGTCGGATCCCACAGGGACGATGACAATGTATTTGAGTTCTCAGATTATTTTTATATCTCAAAGTGAGATAGCTGTCGGGTTGAAAGGATTGGTTGTGGTATTGTTGTTGATTCAATAATAAAAGGGGCTAGGGTATTAGGGATCACCGCTAAGACTGTCGGCGATCGATGTTGGAATATGATCCTTACGTTGCATTAGGGTTAGGGAATTAATCTCACAATTCGTACCATTCTCGTAGGTTAGAATTTCGAGGTATTTCGGTGGCTCTCGTTAACGCAATGGCGGTAGCCGTCAACGTATCAATATAGTTCATCGGTGGATCCGCTCAAGGCACAATCCGGGCATGGTCACGAGCCTTCGTTGGATCCACCGATTTCCATATTCGAATCCTAAGGATACCCCTTAAGCTCATCAATTTTACAGACCGTGGGCATGATCTCAGTGCGGGTTATCCTAGTGATTCGGAAGGATGACCGAAATACTCCACTTTATTCCCAATTCAACCTAGAGATCCAGATCTACATCTCTCACCTAAAGTCTTAGGGTTAACCCATCAACCCTAGAAGAGACTACTCACACATGTCGATATTGACAAATAAAAACGCTGTTTTTATCAAAGAAAACATCGTAGTAAATTAATCAATTAAGAATCGAATTACTTACGCACCGAAGACGAAGAAGAACATTAGCTAATAATAATTCCAGAGAAATCCCGAAAATTCCAGAACGCAAGAACAATAGATCGTGCCAAAAAGAATTCAATAATCTCCAAAAACTCGGTTTAGGTCTAACAAAATTATTCCTAATCTCCTCTGCTCTCAAAACGTAATTCAAAAATTAACAAAAGAACGAACTCCCTCAAACACGCAACCCAGATCCACTCTTCACTCCCAAGCGTGCATCAGATGGCTGTAAGGAATTTTTGAAAATAGCCTTCATTGTCGTCGACTGAGTCAGTGACTCGGTCGAGCAGGAGCTTGCTCGGTCGGCTGCTCGGTCGAGCAACCGTCTTGCTCGGTTGAGCACGTTAGTAAGTCGGTCTTCTCCAAAAATGTTTTTCTGTATGCTCGGCCCGAGTCAGCTCTACTTAGTCGAGCAGCCAACTGACTCGATGGCTGTGAGATCTGCTCGGCTCGAGCAGGAGGCTGATTGAACTTCAGAAATGAGAGCTGCTCGACCAAGCACCTTGAGTGCTCGGTCCGAGCGGCATGCATATCTGCTCCTTCCTTCGTCTTGCCTCTGCTCGACCGATCAGCGCTCTGCTCGGTCGAGTCGCCTGGGAAAATATTAGCTGAAACTCCTGATAGCTTCTCCTCTCTTCTTGCACTCTCCTCCACTCCTCCCATGGCTTCCAAAGCTCGGCGAACTCCTGTAGAGCTTCGCCAACGGCTCACTGGCATGTCAAATGGGTCCATATCCAAAATGGGTCCCAAATCGCTCCAAAATCCCTAAAAATCCATAAAACTCTACGAAACTCGAATATAGTGTTAGAATTGCAATATCGTAGGAAAATAAGGGATTTGGGTGCGAAAATGCCATGAAATGCAACGACATGATGCTATGAAAAGATGTAAAATATGG
Source organism: Scilla litardierei (assembly GCA_030789695.1). NCBI lineage: Eukaryota > Viridiplantae > Streptophyta > Magnoliopsida > Asparagales > Asparagaceae > Scilla > Scilla litardierei. The sequence goes on along the minus strand of CM061131.1, from coordinate 23,591,820 downwards.
ACATATCAGTTATACCACATTTTCCACTATTGTTTAAGACCATATAATGATCTTTGAAGCTTAACAGAATAGACGTGCCGAGGTCTATCTTTTATTTCTGTTGGTATTTTAAAACCATCTGGAAGGTTCATATAGATATCTTTATCTATATTCGCATTTAGATATGCAGTCACAACGTCCATGAGCTGCATTTCTAGTCCTGCCATTGATGTTAAGCTTATTTTGAATTGGAATGTGACCGCATCCATAACCAGGGAATATGTATCTTCATAATCTATCCCCGGTCGTTGGGAAAACCCCCGAGCTACAAGCCGTGCTTTTTAGCATACGATTTGATTATTCTCGTTTCTTTTCCTTACGAATACCCAATTGTATCCCACAGGTTTTACACCTCTTGGTGTCTGGACTACTAGTCCATAGACTTTGCGTTTCAAGAGTGAGTCCAGCTCTACTCCTATTGCCTCGTTCCACTTTGGCCAATCATCTCTGCGTTTTCATTTAGCTAGAGATCGTGGATCGATATCATCGTCGCATTTAGCAACGTGAACAGCAATATCGAACGCAAAGTTTTCGTTGACGACAGTGCCTTTTCTGTCAAGTACCTCCCCAGTACGTACAAAATTTAATGATATTTCTTCTGTATTGTCCTCTTCGGAGGACTAAAAGAGGGGAGAGGTTACTGGTCTGAGCTCAGCATCCTGTGGTGGGATATTCATTATTTCTTCAGGTATTTTCCTCTTACGATGGAATTTATCCTTGGAGCCAGGCGGTCGTACTCTTTTTATTTGAGGTACGGTCGATTCTGCTGTCGGTGGATTGCACCCATCTTTGGAGATGTCAATCCTAGCTGGTGTATTGGCAGCAGGGATGTGTGATCTGATAATCGTCTGGTTATCAGTGGGTATTAGATGTACTGTATTCTGAATGTGAAGGATCTTCAGGATCTCATCTTCATACAGATTAGTATGCGGATCCTAATGAGACAAAGACTTAGTGTCCAAAGAAATGATCTTTGAAGCTTAAGGCTTCTTAGTTTGTGAGCCTAGTGGTGGGACCGGAAAGGTGCTCTCTCTCAAGTGCAAGAGTCCGTACAAGTAGTAAAATCTGGGAGTCCAGATGTCGAATCCACGTGAAGAAATCTGTTGCAACCACAATTCAAATCAAATAGAAATCTATCGGAAAGAAACTAAACACTTCAACAATGGTGACGGTGATGGTGATGTGAACACGTGAACGATATGAACATAGAAAATCGTGTATGAAAATACCTATAAAAAGTATGCGCATGGTATGGGTTCGTTAGGATCAACGATTCGTATTAATTTGGTTGATGAATATATCACAATGAATTCTCTTTTTGAGAGCAATTCACCGGGAAAAATATCCAATATAACTCAATGAATTCTCCTTTTGGGAGCAATTCATCGGAAGATGCCCTTTTGGGGGTTCAAACAAAATATTCAATAAGATCGTCGCTAAAGCTATAATACGATATGAAACTCTCTTTTGGAGAGATCAACACTACGGTATGACACTCCCTTTTGGGGAGATCAAAACTCACCCTTTTGGGGCGATCATCAACTTAATTAATTCTTTTGGAATCTAAAAAAGTCGATTTACGAACAACGATTACAATTTTAGCGACGTTTTACGATTTAGCACAAGGAATTTCAACCAAATAAACACGAATAATATCCCCTAACTATTCCATACCAAGCACAACAGAGATTTAGCTACTCATAATATCAGAATAAACAAGTTCCATAGCCAAATACATCAAGAATATAGCAAAATACGGTAGAAAAAGCACTAATTAAGGAGTTTAAGTTAAGAATTCATCACCAAATATCCTTGAAAAGACATCAAAACTCTCTGGAAATAAGAAAATAGCCTCTGGAATTTTACAGAATTTTTCAGGGGGAAAATACGGCTCCTAGAGCCTCCAATACGCTCAAAATACGCCCCAAACTGCTTGAATACCCCAAAAAACCCTAAAGATACCTTATATACGCTCATTGCAGGTTTAAATTCGCTAACGGGTTGAAACCCGCTCAATTAGCTGATTCGCGAGCCGCTTGAATTCACAACCGTTAGATCTCAGGCGGGATTTAACCCTAGCGTGACACGTGGCCAGCGGGGTGCAAACTTCGCCCGCATCCGCTAGCGAGTAGAAACACGCTCGGATTCCATTTCGATCGTCGGATCTCAATCGTGCGGTGACGAGAGGGCCACGTCGCCCGCTCTGCGATTTTGAGCGGGGGAAATCTGGACTGTTCGATCGTTAATCGACGCTCGCTGCGCAGCCACGTCACCTAGTATAAACTTCGGTTGCTCCGACTTCATCCTTCGCTCCCAACCGTCGATCAAAAGCGGGATCTCTTGATATCGCGACACGTGGCCAGAATTCAGCTGCGTTCGATCCGCCCTCGGGGTCGATTTTGTCCGTTGGATCAGAATCCAACGGTTAGCACAATCCCACGTCGCCCCAAACAATTGTCGAGTCCGCCTTCGCCTCTGATTGCCGCTGAGCCGTCGGATATGGCGGTGATAAACGGAGATGATGCCACGTGGCCAATGAGTTGCCGCCTCTGCTTGCGCTTTGATTGCTCGTTGTGGGCCGTCAGATCATTATCCGACGTTGGGGGATTTTTCGCGTGTCTGAAGATAATGGCCATTCGATGTGGGCGGGGAACGCTGGATGGCCGCCACGTGTCACTCCGTTATTGGTCCGCGACCGTATATTCGTATTTATTTGCGTATTTCCCCAATTAAATGGTATTCTGCATTCAAAAATTCATAGTAATTAGCACAGATCTCAGAAAAATACAAATAAATAGTCGTTGGAATCGTGAGATCAAGACGAAGCTAGGAAAAATATAAAATGTACAGAATTGCATCGTTAAATACTGTTTTGTGCTCAAATAGAGTGTTTTCTCTAATAAATAAATGTGTAGAAAATACGTATGAATTAGAGAACAATGTAGCATCACATGGGCACAAAATAGGGCTAAATGGGGGGTTAAATATGTAATATTGAACCCGAATCACCTAGTACGGGAAAAGAATTATATAAAGATGTATTTATCAGTACCATAAAGTACCGAAATAGAAAACTTGATGGGTGAGTTGGCCCACAAATGTCTCCATGTATTCTCTCCAAGAAGCTAGGAGATTCAAAACCCCACTTTCAGGTGGGATGGTCTCATAATTAGTTTACCCTTATAATAGGGAGGACAAGGAAAATCACCATTTTGAAGAATCTTCAGGTTCTTCAAATTATGTCCACGGGATTGGGTTATGATGCGGTGCATCATTATCGATCCTGGGTGACCTAGTCTATAATGCCAGAAATTGAATTCTGGTGATGTAGAACACTGCTGGTGCTCTATCAGATTAGCTTCTATAGGTTGGATGTATGTTTGATAAAGGCCCAATGTGAGTCTTTTAAAATGTTCTATGATGGTTTTAATACCATCCTTAAGACGAATAACATACAATTATTCAACGCTATTTGAAATCATCAGTTTCCAAGTAATATCCGTTTAAACGGATGTTCTTGAAACTTAATAGATTTCTGTTTAATTTTGGAGAAAATAAAGCATCTTTTATTATAACTTGCGTTTGGTTTGGAAACAATAGAATTGCTTCACCTGATCCTTCTATTATATTATGTAGTCTCGAAATTGCAGTGACGGGACCATTATAATTAATGATGCTATTAAAATATCATCTATCATGAAGGAACGTGTGTGTAGAGGCACTATCCATTAGGCATTCACAAATCATCTTTAGAAAAGAATGTAAAAACTTTTATGAAAAGTAAAACTACATTCGATTCATAATTAAGATAAAGAAGGACATAATTGAAGATACATCAAAACATTAATGATAAAGGCTGAAAAAGATGACTAAATTAGCTTTAGTCAAGGAGGTCGTTATTCTCGAAATCCTCGGTGTTGAACCGAGTTGGAGGCTGTATATCCACCAGATTTGTTTCAGCTGTAACGACTGCTTTTCATGTATCTGGATATAATATAATATAATATATGTTTTGGTGAATTTTCTCCTCATGTGTGGTTTTCGTCTCCGTAGATTTCATTTTCGACCGATTCGTCGTATTTTCTCGTTTCTTCCTTAGGATTGTCGATTTCAAAGTATGTCATTCGTGACGGACTTCATAACGGTCGTATCTTACTGTTAGATCAAGCCTACAAGTCTTAGGAATCGATCCCGGGGCCCCGCGCTCCGTATCGAAACTTTTGGTGCTCATTAGCCGGTGTAAGAAGGGCCACCGACCGACTAGATGACGATCCAGTCGGTCGGCAATCCTTCTTGGACCGACTAGTTAGCTTTCTAAATTTCTCAGGAGTTACTGTTTATCGTTAGTCGGTCTAAGAACGTTGGTTGACCGACTAGGTTGCAAACTAGTCGGTCAGCAATGCTTCTTTAACCGACTAACACATCATCTTAATTTTAGTTGAGTTACTGTTTACTCTTAGTCGGTCTAAGAACGTTCATCGACCGACTAGATGCCAAACTAGTCGGTCAGTATTTGTTCATGGACCGACTAACTCTAAAATCCTATTTTCGTTCAGGAGTTACTGTTTGCACTTAGTCGGTCTGCGTTGGTCGACCGACCGACTAGTTGCCAAACTAGTCGGTCAGTGGTTGCTCTTTGACCGACTAACCAGTGTTAAAACCCTAATTTCTGGGCAGCCGCCAGCCCATCCTATTTAAACCCAACCCAATCGTTTTCTTCTTCTCCAACACGACCCAAAGCCCTAAAATCTTCCCCCTTGAGCCCCCATCTTCCTCCAAGCTTCATTTCTTCATTCCAAGCCCTAGAATCATCATCCAAACCATCCATTCACTCCATCTACCTCTCATCTTCCCCAAATCACCATCAAAATCCATCAAAATCCCCAAATTCCCCAAAACCCTAGTTTCCCCAAACTTCTCCAATCTTTTCCAGATCTGATCCTAGGGTTCCCCGGAGTGTTTCTTCCGCCTCCTCTCGGTAAGAAATCAATCTACCGTTGTTTTCATAACTTATTTATATTTTTATGAAACCCTAATAAAATTTCATGTTGTTTGTTGATTGTTTCCCCATAACAGCGATTCCCCCGTAGATTGGCACCCGTGTGACGAAGTGGTAGTCATCCCCGGTGCTAGGCAAGTGAAACTTGCCACTTAGGGTTTAGGCCATGTTTTAGGCCATTTGCTAGTTGTAGGCGTAAAAGAGGCTAGGCGACGAAATGATACTCGCCTAGGCGCAAATTGGGGAACTAGCTTGACAACGAAGCTAGTTCCGACATTTAGCATGTTGCACAAATACCATGTCATGTTTACTTTCCATTAACGGTACGCAAATTAAATGTCATGTCATTGCATTCTTTAAGTGTTTATGTGATTGCGTAGCTTTGCTACAAATGCTTGTGTTCCTGGCTCGTGTTCCAGAAGCGGGCCATGTGTTGGTTGATAGCCAATGCCCGAATTGCGTGTTTCCGGCTAGGTGCACCCCTACGCCAAATGTTTAATAATGCGAGCTCATGTGCGGGGCAACCCCAGGCTCACTAGCTGAGTTCATTGTGCGGGGACCCTGGCTCCATTACGTGTGGGTATTGGGGGTAAGAGTTAAGCGACCAATCAACTGGGAGTCTGCCCGATCAGCAACTGCAGTGGTAAGGCGTAAACTCTTTGGGTTTGGGGTAGTTGTTAAGCGGCCAATCAGCGAATGTGAAACCATTCAGCTGTAAGGCGTAAACAAACTACAAAACAACGTGAATAGTGAATTGATTGAGATTGATAGTAGCGTGGCTACTCTTGTCTTGTCTTGTCTTGTCTTGTCCCGATGATTGTTCCCTTGTACAAAAATTGTCTTGCCATGTTTTAATTGTGCACTCATGTTATAACTGCCATGTCATGCATACTAAACTGCTAGGTTGCTAGTTGCCTTACTTTCAGTTTCCTTGCTCAAGTCTTTTAGACTTGCTGACATGTGCCCCTTTACTCTTTTGGGTGACACATGTTAGATCCTGAGCCGGAGTACCTTGTTGAGGACGAGGTGTTCGCTGACGCCGAGCCCGAGCTTGTGTTTGACGGGGAGTACGTGGACACTGGGGACCAGTCCTAGTGTCTTCGTTGTGTTTTACTTTTGTTAGACAGTTGTTTTGTTATCGGTGCGTAGCACCCATACTTTGTTATGTCGTTTCTTTTGTTGGCCTTGTTCTGGGCCTTGTGACTCTTTTCTTTAGCCTGGTGGCTTTTCTGGATATTGAACTTAATTTTCTTGTTGGACAAATTATGAGATGTGATATTTTATTTCAGTCTCTCTTTGTGTTATTATTGTTGTTCCGTTGTGGTTACAGGGACCTGCTTATGTATTTTATGGACGCTTATCGGGTTTGGGGCTTCACAGCTCCACTCTCGTGCGGACCTTTTCACGGATGTTCTTGAAACTTAATAGATTTCTGTTTAATTTTGGAGAAAATAAAGCATCTTTTATTATAACTTGCGTTTGGTTTGGAAACAATAGAATTGCTTCACCTGATCCTTCTATTATATTATGTAGTCTCGAAATTGCAGTGACGGGACCATTATAATTAATGATGCTATTAAAATATCATCTATCATGAAGGAATGTGTGTGTAGAGGCACTATCCATTAGGCATTCACAAATCATCTTTAGAAAAGAATGTAAAAACTTTTATGAAAAGTTAAACTACATTCAATTCATAATTAAGATAAAGAAGGACATAATTGAAGATACATCAAAACATTAATGATAAAGGCTGAAAAAGATGACTAAATTAGCTTTAGTCAAGGAGGTCGTTATTCTCGAAATCCTCGGTGTTGAACCGAGTTGGAGGCTGTATATCCACCAGATTTGTTTCAGCGGAAGGCTTCAGGCTTGCCATGTACAAATCTTGGAGGTGGCATGGAGTACGACAAACCCTAGACCAATGTCCAGTCATGCCACATCAGTGGCATCTGTCTTCCCAGTTTTTCTTGGGAGCAGATGTCTGGTCAGAGGTATTCATCTTCCACGTATTCTTTTTCGTCCCCTCATTATTATTATTCTGGGGAGGAGCTCTGGTCTGCTTCTTTGTAGCTTTCCCCTTGTTGAATCTTCCTCTGTGCTTGTTCTTCATCTTCTGGAAAGAAACTGTGTGAGCTTCAGGGAGAGGAGCAGAGCCAGCATGGCGTATGTTATAAGTGGCCAGTAAGAGGTCTCTGTTCTGCTCTGCCATAAGAAGGCAGGAGAGTAAATCAGAGTACCTCGTAAACTTGCATTAACGATACTGTTGCATGAGAATAGCATCCTTCTCATGGAAGGATGTATATGTTTTCTCAAGCATGCGGGTTTTCGAGACTTGTTTACCACACAACTTCAGGCGTGAGGTGAAGTTATGGAGAGCTGAGTTATACTCAGCTACGGACTTGAAGTCCTAAAGTCGGAGATTTTCCCACTCATAACATACACGAGGGAGGATAACATCTTTTTGATGTTTGTATCTGTCCTCAAGTGCTGTCCACAGTTCATGAGGGTCTTCCACTGTTAGATATTCGGCCTTCAGGGTCTGATCAATATGTCTCCTGATATGGATAATGGCTTTCGCCTTCTCTACTCAGAGACTCTAACAGCAGAAGTCCCTTCATCAGTTGTCACAGCCGTAGCTGGAGCTTGAATTGTGTGACTTAGGCCCTCTGACACAGTGGAACTTCAGGTCCAGCTGCCAGCTCAAGTAATTTTTGCTAGCCGCATCGAGAACATCAAAATCAACTCGCAATCTTTGCCATTATCTAAGCATGGAATAAGCATGAATTAAATATTTTTCAAAAAATTAAGACATGCATAGTAGTAAAATTAAAATAGTTGTGGGGATCGGCCGGTCACCACCAAAAAATAATAAAAGTCCAAAATCTCTTATACATTTCGAATTACGAGAAAATTAAAATTAAAATTTGGAAACCCTTGGGGGTCCCAGCATTAGCAATTTTCCTCCGTCTTCAGGCGAAGTATCTCCGGGCATTGGCTTTTACATTTAGTTTCGCACTACATTTTCACTCAAAAGGAAAAAAATGCAAGGAAAATAAATAGTAGTGACTAATAACGGCCGATCCAAAAACCACAACATAGTCTTACGAACATTCCACACAGTTTATATAAGTATGCAACATCACAGGCATAAACAATATATTTTATTCAACAGCGCAGGCAATTTTATTGGATAAATATATTAAATTTACGTTTAAGATTTACTTGGACCACGAGGAAACGTCATTACCCGTTAGATTAGGTAACTAACCTAACAACAGAGCGGTCTCAGGATTCTTGTAATTATCAAAAACGTAAAATAATTTTTATCCAATTAAAAAGAAGCGATTAATAATGAATTATACATCAAATTAAGTAATGTTATGAATGAGGGAGGCCTTTTGGCCTCCCCTCCTTCATTACCCATTCATTAGGCCCCCATTACTTAGAGTAATGGGGACCCTTGGTCTCCTAGAGGCTTTTGGCCTCCCCACTATGAGATATATAAATAGAGCACCATGGCTCTTAGCTATGGTGACTTATTCTTAGCAATGAAATTCTCTCTCTCTCTCTCTCTTGAGTTCATTATCATATAACACGTTATCAGCACGATGTACATAAGAACCCCTTCCGGCCACTGGAAGAGGGGGAGGAGATACTGGGTCCTGAAGTACCCTACCTCAGTGCCATTGGAGCACTTCTATATCTGGCTAACTGTACGCGTCCCGATATAGCGTTTACAGTTAATCTACAAGCCAGACACAGTGCTGCGCCCACAAAGCGCCACTGGAACGGAGTAAAGCATCTTCTGCGATACCTTCAGGGTTCCATTGATCTTGGACTTTACTACCAGAGAGGTGCCTCCCCCAAATTGTTTGGTTAAGCTGATGCAGGTTATCTCTCTGATCCGCACACGGCAAAATCTCAAACAGGTTTTGTATTTACCTACGGAGGTACTGCTATCTCTTGGAGATCGGTAAAACAAACCACTACTGCTACATCTTCCAACCATGCAGAGCTCATCGCGATCCATGAGGCGAGCAGAGAATGTTTTTGGCTACGCTCCGTCGTCCAACACATCCTCCAATCCACTGGCCTGAAGACCAGTGATCTGGAGCCTACTGCCATATTCGAAGACAACGCCACATGCATTGCTCAGCTTCAGAAGGGCTACATCAAAGGCGACAGGACAAAACACATTTTTCCCAAGTTTTTCTGGACGCACGAGCAGAAGAACGACAAGCAGATTGAAGTTCGACAGATCCAGTCATGCAACAACTTAGCTGATCTTTTTACTAAGGCATTGCCTAAATGTACTTTTGTAAACTTGTAAAGAACATTGGTATGCGACAGTTGAAAGACCTGCAAGCCTGAAGCTTGTACGGATCAGGGGGAGTAACATGTGGGTTGCACTCTTTTTCCTTAAGCTGTTGGGTTTTCCCACTGGGTTTTCCACAGCTAAGGTTTTAACGAGGCAAACACACTTACTCTGGATCCAGAAGTATCCACCCCTTGCCTCAGTAGCTGAGACCGAAGTGATGAATGTGTAAGGGGGAGTGTTATGAATGAGGGAGGCCTTTTGGCCTCCCCTCCTCATTACCCATTCATTAGGCCCCCATTACTTAGAGTAATGGGGACCCTTGGTCTCCTAGAGGCTTTTGGCCTCCCCACTATGAGATATATAAATAGAGCACCATGGCTCTTAGCATGGTGACTTATTCTTAGCAATGAAATTCTCTCTCTCTCTCTCTTGAGTTCATTATCATATAACAAGTAACAAATTTATAATTTGCCCCAAAAACCCCAAGAGGAGTTAGTAATACTCAATATCCTCACCCTAATTTTCCCTGATTTTTCTGGATATTTCCAGAATTGTTTCGTTTTTTTCCGATTTTTCCAGAATTTTATGGTATTTTCAGGGGTTTAATAAGGTATTATATGAATTAAAAATAATTTAGCCTGCATGCCTGAGGCCCGTGGGCTGGCTGCGGGTTGCCGGCCCGTTAGACAAAAGATACGCAATTTTTTATTTTTATTTTGTTCTTTACAGGGCTCAAAGCCCATCAGGGAGGCCCATCCTCTTCTCCCCCTCAACCTAGGGTTATGGATTTAAGGAGGGTGGGTGGGTGGGAAGGGGCATCCGATGGTTGGATCAAGCTGCCAATGAGATCAAGGCCCCCCCTCGATAGGAGGGGAGGTGAATCGAGCGCCCCGCTGACAGTGGTGGTGGTGAAATGGAGGCCCCCCTTCGACAGGGAGGGGGATGGCCAGTGTGGCGTGCAAGGAGGCCCCCCTCCGACAGGGAGGGAGCGGCCAATCTGAAGGTCCCCCCCTCGACGGGGTGGGGGGGGGGGGGGTGGGGGGGGGGGGGGTGGGAGTGGGCGGGGTTTGCCGTCGATTCGAGGCTGGCGCTCCGCAGATAGAAGGCCCCCCAATAGCCGCTCCGATTCGGGCGGCGCTCTGATGCAAGGCTCCCCAGACAGGGTGGCGGCGCTCGCTGCTCAAGGAGGCCCCCTCCGACAGAAGGGGCAGTGCATCCCGACGGGGGGCGACGCTCCGACTTAGGCAGCCCCCCTGACAGGGGGGGTTCTCTAACGCAGGTAGGCGACCCTCGACAGGGGGGTGGAGGATCGGAGGATCCCCCCGTCAGAAAAAGTCCCCTCAGACGGGGAGGGGGCGGTTAGGCGGTTCGATGCTCTAACCAATTCGCGGGGGGATGCTGCCCAATTTTGGAATTGGAGGTAGCGATGATTCTGCTGCCCAAAATTTTTATATTTTTTATTAATTAGTATATGTAATCTATTTAAAACAGATGTTTAAAATCTGTGTTTTTGAAATATGATTTTCTTGCATATCTTGCTAAAATTTTTGCTATAAATATCTTTGAAAACCATAATCACAGATTTATCATGCGCATGGAAAATGATGATCAAGGGGTTTCTAAAAATTTACCTCTAGATCCTACCCGCCGGATCTAGCGAAGTTCGGAGAAGGAAGCCCTATCCGCGTCCTCGCAATTCGTCCGTCGGCAGGGATTCAGCTCAGTTGATGAGCGTGCTGATAATGTGTTGAGATTTGTAAGAAAGCGTAGGTCTATAGTGGATACCATAGCCACATAAATAATATCATATGAGAGTTACAAGTCCCTTGGAACCCAAGGGACACCCACTAAGAGTGGGTTTAATGGTGGATGATACTGGGTGGAGACCAAAGGTCCCCCATTCATAACAACTCAATAATTTTTTTAAAATACCTCTCATAATTTAGAAAAGTGGAAATATAGAAACTAACTCATTTTCCTTGTATATGTCTACTTCGTAAGACTAATATTCATTATTCCTTATAAATTACAATAAGGAAGACTGAAAATAGGAGAAATCTTGAATAAAATGAGAAAGGGAAGATATGATATACCTCGACATGGAGTAAGCAACGGCAAACCAATATCAGACCAGAAGTTTTGATAAGACCCATAATTCTTTTGCAACATGAATGTGCATTAACTTATGCCATATAAAAATATATACATATCTAGTCTAAATAACGAAAGTCAAATTGACTTTATGTATATTTAGCTACTCACCGAGGACAAATAAACTTTGAAAACAAATTTAATCTGTTGTTATAACATAAGTCTTAATGAGCATAATTGTAGACGTATGCTTTCAAGAGCACACATCTATATATTAAAACACAACTGTTTTTGAATTCTAGGCCTGACTAGGAAAATTTGGTTTATAAAAAGATGGCTCAGATTTAATCTTGAGAAATGAACGATTGAGATAAGATCTTGTGGAAAGTTCAGATTTAATCTAGGGAAATGAAAGTTTCTCGGGAAATGAAAGTTTTTTTGGGAAATGATAGTTTCTGATGAAATGAAAATTTTTGGGGAATGAAATTTTCTCAGGAATAGCAGAGTGCATGCAATTAATGCATTTGAGACAAAAAAACTTTAATTTGCACTTAATGCTGCAGATCGAATGCTGCTGCAGATCGAATGATCTCTCCCTCAACGCGGGGCCCACCATCTCTTCGACGCATGTGTCAATAAGATGAGAATAATTTCCGGCGCCGAAGGCACCCGCGCTGATGTTTTACCAGAATTTGTTGTTTCGCACCGAAGGCGCCCGCACCGAATTTGATGTTCTACGCCGAATTTATTGTTCCGCGTTGAAGGCACCCGCGTCGAATTTGTTGTTTTGTGTTGAAAGCACCTGCGTCGAATTTGTTGTTCCGTGTCGAAGGCGCCCGTGCCACTAAATATTTTTACGATAATTTGTTATTCCGCGCAATTTTGGCTGTGGAAATAATTTCTTGAGGAACAAAGATTTCGCTGGGGAAAATCTTAAATGAACCATGCCTGCTGTCGAAGGAGGAAAGTTTAAGATTTGTTTATGATTTCGAAGGGGTGTGCAAAAATCTTAAATTCCCCCTTTCATTTTTTGCGTTTCTCTTTTGGACCGGTTTAAATTTTTTCCCCACACCCGAGGTGCCCGCGCCGAAGCTAAATTTTTTTGTTTAAAATTTGGAGTGGGAAATAATTTTTGGGGTGAACAAAGATTTTGAGTGAATATCTTAAACGAAGGCGCCTGCGCCAAAGTTCGGCGCCCGCGCATAAATTTTTTTTCTTTTAAATTTTGGAGGGGAAAATAATTTTTGGGGAGGACAAAGATTTTGAGGGGATATCTTAAATGAACCGTGCCCGAGGGCACGGGTTATGAATAGTCAAACTATAAAACGTGTTATCATAACATAATTATCAGTGGTATTCTCTTGCAGTATATATGTGCTTAAATGCATTATCACAATATTTCTTATTGATGAATTTCATGCTTTTTATGCATTTTATTTTACTGCGAATGATTTGTTATTCTGAATACTCCTAAAACATAAAATGAGGATGTCATGTACTCTCTGACACTTATAAAGTTTCAAAGGATATTCGTCAAAATGAAATCCATAATGACTCAAGAAATCAGCAAAGCCTGCAGCTTTGTCCCACTATGATCTGCATAATAGTTAATGTGAAGATGTAATCCTTCACAGTCAGAACACGGTTCACCTATTACCGGACAAAATTAAATTGAGCATTTTAATGGACTTTCAAAAGTTTCACATAAATTCGAAAAGTGGAATTAATTTGGAACACTAGAATTGTCCATAAAGATAATTGGTAGAATCCAGGAAGGGAAGAAAACATTCCTACACGTCTTTGATGCATCACAATCCCTTTAGACATGAATATTAGTTTTAGCATCTTCGACACATGATGAGCACAAATCTGACGTTGATAAACCCCACTGAAATCACTAAGCATTAGTAATAATTCTTTCTTTTAAGACTAGCAATAGAAAGTACAACCATCGAGCATGTAAGGGCAAATTCCATATCCATGCGTGAGGCAATCCAAAATTATGTTGTGTTTATCTAACAACTGCAGATAAGAAGACTGAGAAGTAAATTTCCCATTCGAAGTGAGACGCTATATGTATATATCTTCGTGTGTAGTGACTTTTGGTAGTGGAAAAGACATAATTTGTTGAGCAACATTCTCTGAAACAGATAATACTAATTTCACCACATCCCATGTACCATTCTGAACAAATTCTTGGAAAAATATATGAGAAAAATCCATCCCAAACAAAGGAGAAGTAATAGACAAAATTGATTGCTACAACCAATTATCACTCCAAAATTTAGTAGAGGTCCCATCACCAACTCGTTTAAAAGTCATTCCTTTAAATTCTGCATACATTGGACTAAACTTTTCCAGGGAACACAACAAGAAGATGTGAGAGAATCCAAATCCACAATATAGGAGACAATGTAAGGTTAATCTCTACAAAAGCACATCATTGTACAACTTCATTGATTGAATGCCAAGAGCTCTTAACTTCTTTGGTTTACAAACCTCATTCGAATTCACAAGATGAAGTTTCTTCTTACCTTCAATCCCACCCCAAAGAAATGATCTATTTAGCATGTCAATCTCATTTGTAGTATGCTTGGGGGAAGCGGGTAGTGAGCATATATAGAATACGTTGGAATGGCAGACATGACTGAACTGATTAAAGTAGCACGCCCAGCCAGAGATAACAACTTTGATTTGCATCCAAAGCGTTTAGCACTAATCTTCGCAACCACTTCTCTATACTTGTTCTTCAAAACTCTACCATGAGGCTGTTGCGATGCGGAAGTAATTGAGACCGCCAAAGTAACTAGAACAAAGAAGAAAGAGAGATGGCACAAGCAATTTAGGTCGAAGATCGACCAAGAAAACACTTCATATTGATTTCTAATGAAGTTATAAAAGAAATCTCAAATAGCTCTCAAAGGAATGGCTCTCAAAATACTCTTAGAAATTCCAAGAGATCATACATTGCTTCAATTCTTTTCGATGCCAATAACCTATGACATTGCCATACTTTTACGGGGATGAAAGGGGAGAGGCTTGGTGCACCAACCAACCACATTCTTTGAGAATTCAAGGGCAGCAGCCTATATGTGACTGCTAGAATTTCCAGCAGCGTGCTAACTTCATCGAGCCAACAACCACAGAGGCACTCCAAAATACTTATCCAGATCCATAGATGATTGAACGCCTAACGAAGAACAAATGCGCAAGGCATGTCGGTGATCCAGGAAAATAAGATCAAAGCAGTTCTCCATGAATGCATACCATTAATCCAATATTCATTTAACCGTATCTTTAAAATGTTAAACATGGTTTCAAAGAATTCTCATTTCTCACATAGAGAAAATACATATACAACACACAAGCTTTCAGATCTTCATGGAAGAAAGAATATGAACATTCTCAGAACAAGAGGCCTTCTTTCAAAGTAAACTAGTAATAATATCTCTATTCTATACCTCAACAAAATGAACTAAGAAATTTCTCTGTGCATGTTCTTTCCACTGCTACCCGCAGCCGTCTTCATCAGAATCAACATATCATGCAAGTGCAGATATGTTCCGATGACAGGGAAATCAAGCAATCAACCAATTCAGCTGGGAACAAAAAAATTCACAACCAATGGTATATCACTTTCTAACTAGCAGGAGTCTTTGGAGTCAGACTACTCCCCTCTCCTTGTACTCCTACTCCCTGTTCGATGTCGCCTCCCCTCGGGCTGAAAGAAGAACCAATCACCATCTTCCCTCTGCTCAACAACCTCCTAAAGGACCTCAGCCTCGCTGATTTCGGAGTCTTCTCCTCCATCGGAGATCTCATCTCCTCTGCTGGAAATTTACTCATGGGCAACGGAGAAACAACGTCCTCGATTGCCCTTCTAGGAATGTCAATCACCAGCATCCCTTCAGGCCTCCTCACGCTTGAAGAACCCGAAGTCCCTTCTTGAGGAACCGCCGCCATTTGCGACGGAACCCCGTTGCTAATTCGATCCTGGTTACCCCAAAACAACACGTTGGTAGGAAAACTCAAGGATTCCGGCGAGTACCCATTTGCCGAAACGCCCTCTGGAGGCTGAGCCTGCAGCAATTCAGCCTCCGCCGTGACGGGAGCTCGGCAAAGGGGGCAAGTAATGTGCGAATGGAACCACATATCGATGCACTGGACATGGAAGCCATGGTTGCATTTAGGAAGAATCCTGGCTTCCTCCCCTTCGGATAGCTCAGACAAACAGACAGCGCATTCTATCCCATCCTTGAAGTCTGAGGGCTTGAAGATCGTAATGGGGAGAGATTTTAGCACCTCGACGTCGAGGCCGCGTCGAGGGACGGGGACTTGGTCGGCGGAGGCGAAGATTAACCGGGCTCGAGAGCGCCGGAGGACGGGGGTTGATCCCATGTAGTACTTGGCGTACAGATAGAGGAAGAAGACGAAGACTACGACCATAAAGAGGAAGACAACTGCCCCGATCACCAGCTGGCTACTTATTGTGACGGCGGCAGCGGAGGCTGAGACCATGGGCTGGCGATCTACAAGTTGAGACATCGGATTTTGAGAGAAGGAAAGCTTATACTTTTGGGGTTTGGGTTCTGCAAAAGGTTGGATTTTGGGATCTGGGTTGTGATCAAAATTGGAGCTTGAAGAGTGATCTGAGAGAAGAGGGGAGTTGGCTAGGTATTTTTAAAAGAGAGGAAAAGGAAGGAGGCAGGTAGGCCACAAACAGGGTCTTGAGAATGACATGATCAGTCATCGTGAAGACTTCCAATGAATTTTGTTCGGAGGGGAGGTTCAAACTTGTGTGCAGACTTTATGCATAGAATTTAGTTAGCTTCTTGGTTGCTTCTCTTCAGGGGTTGTTGAGGTTGGTCATGGTTGAAGACTTTGACACGATGTTTGTTGAACTAGTCAAATTCTTGGATTCTTAAAAAAATAGCAAGGTATGAATTTGATAGCGAGGAAGATGAATGTAATTGATAGTGGAAGCCCACGATCCTGGAAAGTTGCAAATGAGAAGTCAATCTGCAAGGCTGCCTTTGCTTTTGGTGGCTGACTGTGACTGTGTTGTAATTGCCCACCTCAAACGTCAACAGTTTTGCGTGGGTTCGTTGGAATAGACATGGAGCCCTGCTAGGGTGCTAGATGTCTAACCTGTTGTGCTTGAGGGCCTGTTATTTTGGGTTTATGTGGATGTTTGTAAAAGTTGCGAATATTGTTGGTGAAAGTAGAGTATTGTGTTTTTTTGAGTGAAAGTGAGATTGAAATGTGAAGATGAGAATTTTTTATGGGTTCCACTCAACTTTATTGTGTGTTTTAGATTGTGAATGTTGTTGTGAGAGTTGGAGGGTGAAAATGGTGAGTGTGATATGGTGAGAATAGCGTAACAATAACCCCACTTGAATTTCTTATGTAAATGCTATAAAAACCAAAAATACCAAACTCCCAAGGCTGATCCAAAATATGAAACCATACGTGAATAAAACCCAATGCAAGTACAAACTATGCAAACATCAGATTGCCCAACTCCAACTCAATTCGCTCAAAAAAAATTAATCCAACATTCAAAACAACAACAAAAACCCAAATTCCCACTAATGATACAAAATATGATACCTGATATGCTCTTATTTTGATGTTTTATAGCATATTTTTCTGACACATTTCACCCTCCAAATCCCCATTTTATACGGTTTAACGCTATTATTCGGAACAATATGACTTTCAGAGCGTTTATGCCCATTTCAGGGATTTGGAGCGATATTGGAGCAATTTGGAGTCAATAAGACGATCGACGATATGATAGCACCAAGAAGACTCATGGCGACATGCTTGAGGTGCCAAAGAAGAAGACTAGAGGGAGAGAAAGAGAAAGGAGAAACCACTTTCCCAGGCGACTCGACCCGAGCAGCATTCTGCTGCTCGGTTGAGCTGACACGCGGATTCAGCCAGGAGATGTGCACGAGCCACTCGATCGAGCAGAGAGGTGACTCGACCCGAGTCAACCCAACTTCGTGCTTACTCCATCAGACATCCGACTCGACTGGGCAGGACCTACTCAACCCGAGCAGGCAAAGCGAGGTTTTGAACGAAGAATCCAGGCTTCCCGACGACTCGACTGAGCAGGACCAACTCGACCCGAGCAGGCAGAACGACAATTTGAGGAGAAGCTCAGATCCACTGACGACTCGATTGAGCATGCGGGCTACTCGACCGAGTAGCCCGTATCCGTTCCAAGCAGTGTAGCAGTAAAATCCACGCCAAGGTGTCTGCTCAACCAAGCAACCGCCCACTTGGTCGAGTAAGGCAAGCGCCTAGATTTTCAGACAGCCTCTCACTCTTTTGAGATCTGCTATCATTCCAGTTAGCAAAGTATTTTTCTCATATTTTTTATGGATAGTAGACTTCATGAAGGTTCCAATGTCGCCAATAACGCGTCGATCGGAGGTCGGATGAAATCTGGAAAATTTCTCCAAGTTGACGCTGCAGTGCTGAAATTGCTACTCGACCGAGCAGCATGGGCTACTCGACCGAGTCAGCTGGGGCCCAGAACTTATGTTGCGGCCAGAGTTGATTTTGTGCACGAATTTCAGAGGGTTTCTTGGGTTATTTTCTAGGGTTTAGAGGGGACTATATATATGAATTGTAGCCGTCATTAGAGAGGACCTTATGGAGTTTTTGGAGAGGTTGGATCTTATTTTCCAGGGTGCTCTTGGAGACTCTTTTATGAGTTAGGCCATGCCATAGGCCCCTCCTCTTGTATCAAGCTAAGTATTCTATCTTTTTAATTCTATTTTAGTTCTTCTTATTGTTTTTCTATGATGCTAGCAATGATCTGTTTTCATAATATTTGTTATGCTTGAGTAGTCTTTTCTAGGGCTAATGGATTAGCCCTAGGATTTTAGGATTTTGATGTAAAGTTGGGATTTTTATGGTGCGTTGGTATAAAAGGGACGTATTTTGGTTGATCTTGCAAAGTTTGTAGGAGAACTCGTACTGAGATCGTGCCCACTGTCGGTGAAATCGATTGGCTTAAGGAATATCCTATAGGCTTAATTAGGGAGTTAGTGGATTCAACCAAGACTCGTGACCATGCCCGGCTCGTGTCTTGATGGGATCCACCGACGAACTATATTACTAATTGACGGCTACCGCCATGCGTCAATGAGAGCCACCAAAATACATCGAAGCTCTAACCCACGAGAGTGGCGTGAGCTGAGATCATTCCGTCCACGGGAGTCGCGTGAATATTGTCGATTCTTAACGCATGTGTCGTGTGTGCTTACAGGTTAATGCGATACGTTAGATTCATGGTGCTTAGAATCATGAATTCTGCATCTTAGATGCGACAATCCCTATAATGCCAATGCAACGTAAGAGTCCTAACCTAGCATCGACGTCCGACGATCCTAGTGGTGAGTCCTAAAACCCTAGTCTTTTATTCCTTTCTTTGTGTTGAGTCCTTTGTTTGCGACATCGAGTGACAAGATTTTCACATCCATCACCATTACGACCCTCCACAATCCACATCCAGTAATAAATCTGTAAGTTTAACTCAACCTAGGAGTAGATAGGTAGTATAGCACTGCTTCCTCGTGTTCGATACCTGCTTGCCACTATACCGTGCGCTTGCGGTAAATGACATCGTTTCGGAGTAAATTCCGGACCGATCAATACCATATAGGAAAATACAGAAACATCAACCCACATGAAACACTACTGGAAAAAATCCCAAGTCATGCTAAAGACAATGCAAGCATCGGAGTTCCCAAATCCAACTCAATTCGATCAAAAATACATTTTTTTAATTTTAAAAAAGCAACCAAACAATCTCAATTGACCATTGATGCTACAGAATATGATACAATAATGGTAAATACACCATTGCAAGCTACAACACAATGCAGAAGAGAGAGAAGAAGAAGCAAAAGAGAGAAGAAGATGATGATGATGATGACCATTGATTACCGTTGATTACCTTTACGCAAAAATTTAAGCATGTATTATTTGATTACCTTTCTTAATTCTTATAGAGGAGGAGGAGAAGAAGAGAGAACATGAGAAAAATATTTTTAAAAAGAAGAAGAAAAAGTGGGATGTGCGCAGTGAGTAAGTTTTTAAGCGGAATGTGCACGGTGAGTAATTTGGTATGTGACCAGAGTAATTTTTTTGCCAGATGTGCACGGTGAGTAATTTGGTATATGCACGTAGTAATTTTTTGGGACGAATGTGCGCAGTGAGTAATTTGGTATGTGTGTTGAGTAACTTTGGCAGGGTATTTCGGGGGTTTTGAAAGTGACAGTTTCATTATTTTTCAAAAAATTTAAACGGTGTGCACGCTGAGCAAAATGGTCGGTTCGGAACGTAACTCTCCTCCAATTATCATTATTCTGGTGTTTTGAATGATTTCATTACTATGCACATCATGCAAAGTCAACAATTGTTTTCTCTTCTTCCTTTTTATTGTTCATATAAAAGGTCGTTGTTAAGATGATTTCAAGTCAATTTCGGTTTTTATAATTGTATCAACTTAAGGCATTATTGTCGTGTTAGTATTTGACTCAAAATAGAAATTGAGCCCTAATTGAATTAAATTTTCACTTTTAGGGTTTTTTTTCTTTCGAAGTTTATGTTAATTAGAATTGTAGCTAGTATTTTGATTTGGTTTAGGAGTCTTTTGATTAGTATAAATATTGTGTAATAAATCAATATTGATTCATGTTTTTGGATTTGTAAGAGTTTTTTCTTCAGAGATTGTAAGAGTTTTTGTAATATTTTAGTTTGATGAGAGGTAGAACAAAAATAACGAAAAAAATTTCTTCAATTTTTGATTTTATGTTAACAAACCGATATTAAAGCTAAGTATACTTTGATCAGGTTAGAGTCAAACTCATAGAAATCTTGCAACTATTAGGATTTCATGTTAGAGTCAAACTCTTTAAATTTGGGTTGTTTTAGATCCAACTCTTGGATTACACCCACACCTTAACAATAAACCATAGCTCAGGTTCATACATGTAGGCCATTAGTTGACTAACAAACATTGTTAATTAACTAATGGGAAACCAGAAACTGTTCTATATATTTTCCTGCAATCAGGTTATATGACTAACTCATGACTGGTAGTTGACTAACACAACGTTGTTCGACTAATAGTCATTCATTAGTCAAGTAATGGCTGTTAGAAAGGTATTAGTCGACTAAATAGTTGACAAATCTATTGCAAGGGTGTTCATTTGAAGTTTTTCCTTTCCTCATTAACTAAAATATTTGTAATGCTTTACGAACATTTCTCATACACTTTTGCAACTCCTTATGACATGCTTTTCTCTCCCAAATAAGTTGATCACATCTCTTTATGATTGGTGCCTTATATCTCATATACATTAAGTTTCTTCCTTTGATTTTTATAACGAGCCATCATCGATGTGAGACTATAAAATCATGATTCCTACTCTGGCAGTAACTCGATCGTACTCTACAATCGTGTCACTGATAAATAGTGATGCTAGCTGTGTATGAAGCCCACATGTTTTGAAATCTCCATTATCTGGTTTGTGTGAGACTAGAATCTCCTCTGACCTAATATGAGCTTGTCAGTGACAGCTACTGTATAGTTTGGTCCCTTCGTCAAAACTATATCATTAAGATGGGGCAACTGTCAAATCCCAATAACACATTAAAGCGTGAGTCATGTATGTGATCCCATAGTCTAAGGTTGGATGAAATTTATTACACATAATAAGTTTATCCATGCCACCATGGCCATGGATTTACTATGGATCCTTATCGACCCATTGTGGCATCTACCTCTCATACCAAAAGAGATAAATCCCTTCTTAACCACCACCTCAATTCGCATGCTTTAAACTATGCTCGTTAAGTACCTATGGTCAGTAACAGACTAAGCATGTCTACTGTAAGTCAGTACTTAGATGTTAATCGAATAAACAAGCATGAACATGCGGTAAGTCCAAAATAAAATGACATGCAAAAAATTGGTAACGCAGTTCGGTGTGCACACCTACATTTGCGGGGCCACGCCCAGAAAATCAGATTACTCCACTATGATAAAAAATGATTACAATCACTAATATCATATTTCTATTAGGAGGAGCATACTCCCTGCAACGGCCTATTTTCATCAACACAGCTATTTACGTATTTAACCTATTTTTAAATTTTTTAAAACTATTTTGTAATGGTTCGTCAAGAGTTTTACTATTTCAAAAATTTCTTATAAAAATATTTTGAAGTATCAGACTAGTTATGAAGTATTTTAGTAAGTTCGGGTTTCATCAAGTACCTCTAAAAATCTGATAAAAATTCATTTTCAGATAGTGCTGTTTTGACTGAATGAATTAATTTTCTATACAAACGTCTTCAAAACGTTTTCAAACTTCTACAGTAGCATCCTATAATCATTTAGGCCTCCTCACATTAATTTCATAATTTTCTGATATCAAATCAATAGAGAACCCACAAACCCGCTTTCTAAACATTTTGGCCTAAAACTAGTATCCCCGTAGCCCAAATCCCAAAACGGACTTTGTATTCGTAATCCTCGTGACGATACGATCCCGTAGGTATGTTTTCGTAATTTTTCAGACACATTTACAAGTAGGGACAAAATCGTAATTTCACGAAACTCGATTAGCTCTAATCTCTCCTCTTAATCCCTCGTAGCTAATCCCGTTACTACCTAATCTAACCTGTGCCTATCCCACCCACATCCCCTCAGCTAACAATCCTAACTACCCTCTCCCTTCCCCACGTCACCATGTGAGGGCTCAACCCCTCCCCACGTTTCCTCTCTCTCTCTCTCTCTCTCTCTCTCTCTCTCTCTCTCTCTCTCTCTCTCTCTCTACACACGTTGTCACCTAATTTCTCTACAAATAAGCCACATGACACTCTCCCAAGCTCACTCTAATTCTCTCACCCTAGTGAACCTCTCTCTCTGTCACCTAATTTCTCTACAAATAAGCCACATGACACTCTCCCAAGCTCACTCTAATTCTCTCACCCTAGTGAAACTCTCTCTCTCTCTCTCTCTCTCTCTCTCTCTCTCTCTCTCTCTCTCTCTCTCTCTCTCTCTCTCTCTCTCTCTCTTAAACCCATTCCCCTCTCACAAAACCCCCAAGCCCTCAGATCTCTCCCTCTCCCGCTCTTTTTATTTTCGTTCGAATTAAACTCAGCTCACACCCCTCACCCGCATTCTCTCTCTCTCTCTCTCTCTCTCTCCCTCTCTCCCTCCCTCTCTCTCTCTCTCTCTCTCTCTCTCTCTCCCTCGCCTGGGCTCGACCCTCCGACAGTCGCCGTCGTGTTTCCGACAGCTGTCACTGTCCCTCCACTGCGCTCCGCCATGCCCCGACGAAGCCCCGGAGACCCCCGCCGTCGCCACCTCTCCACACGTAGCCACCGCGCAACCCCGAAGCGCCCTTCCCCGCTCGAGAGTCGCCCCCTCTGAGATCGCACCACCGCCGCTCGGCATCGACAGCGCAGCCTCCGAGCGTCGAAGCGATGCCGCCACCCAAGGCGAGCCCTCCTCGCCTCTCCACTGTCGTCGGCACCATCTCCGACGAAGACGCCAGTCACCGACGAGTCCAAGCGCCGCCCCGCCTCTCCACCTCTTCACAACCCAGCTTCTCCTCTCGTTGTTGCCTGTCGGAGATACGCCGCCGTGCACTGTGCTTCGCTTCTCCCCAAGCCGCCGTACGACGACGCCGCCCCGCCTTCCCGCCGTCGCCGCCCCTCAGAACTCCCTCCACTTGCCCCGCTGCATGCAGCGTAAAAACGAAGAACGAAAGGGTAAGTAATATACGAGGCTTTTATACATATATGTATAAACGTATTTTTGTAAATTTTCGTATTAATATAAATATGGGGTTTTTATGAAAAATTCATAAGTAAAGATATGTAGACCAGAAAAATATGAGGCTAGCTCCAGAAAATCGAAAATAATATTCTGGATCCAATGGCACTGGTCTCATCTTGATCATACGCTTACTTTTTCCAGAATCATTTTTTAAGCCTAAAACTTAATTACGTAAAATTCATTCTAAAATCCGTAACTCTCTGTTTTCACGTACACTGATACGTGATAAAATTATATGTAATAGTAATCTTCGAGATGGTCATTTTTACTACTCACTCGAACATTTCTGACTAGTATTGCACCTGAAAGAATTTACGGAAGTTTTACGTTACTTATGAAAATTGAGTTTTAAAGGGATTTTTTAAGCTTCTGAAAATTATAAAAATTAACAGAGGCTTCTAAAAAATATTTTCCTTTTGCAGTAAAATCATAATATTTATCTTCAGCTTATATAAAAATTTTGAACGTTTTCCGACACCTTTTCTACCAGTTTCAAAAATCATAACGATCAATTTTAATAAATAGAAAATAGTGTGTCCTTTAACTAATTGTTTCTTGTGTTTACAGGTATCAAATCTCGTGCACCAGCACTAGATCCAGTCCCAGCTCACTACCATCACCTCGAGATCCGTAAGTCACAGTAAATTCTAAATTTAGAAAATTAGCTAGTGTCCTCGTGTGAACTTTTAAAATAATAGTTTTTGTGTTCCATGTTTGTTGGACTTGTCTTTATCCTCAAATTTGCTAGCATCCACCTTGCTTTACTTTAAGAAAGTCGACCAGTGAACCTAGCTTAACTATCATCGTAAACAAAGAACTAATGACATCATGTGGCACATCTTATGGAATATCTCCTAAATGGTTTTGTGGAATATCTCGTAAAATGTCTAAAGAAATATCTCGTAAGAAAGCATGTAATCGATACACATGACATTGGGGTTTAGGGTAACTCATTGTAGAGAAAGTGTGGGAGCTATGACCGGAGTCACTCTCTCTCGTCTCGTCTCGTCTCGTCTCGTTTTCAAAGTATGTTGTAGTTGACGCCTGTGATTTGCTCCCAGTGGCAATGGAGATGACCCATGGTTGCATATCATACTTTCCTACATGAGTCACATCACATAGTGTAGTTAATTAATGCCAACACTAAGATAACCATATTGGTTGTACAGTACGTTGCATGCTTATTATCGTTACAGTTCATGCCTGCTAGTCTCACCATTGCTATCACCATGTTTGCTCTTGCACGTTACTTTTCGTACTTGCACGTCCACCTTTTTCTTTATGCATTACATGTACTTTACTTGCCATACTTGTGCAGTTACCAGTACTTTACTTCACTTGCTTTGCATGCTTTACACTTGCACTACTACAGTACCGTTGTTCTTTCTTTACAGTTCTGTTTACCTTTACTACCAGTTATGTACAGTTGTTGCTCAGTACTTTACCATTCACTCTGGTTGCTTGTACGTAGTTACTTTTTGTCATACTTGTACACTACTTCTTTTCTATGTTTAGAATTATTGTGACTTACCTACGGTTCCATCTCCGTGACACCACAGACGACGTACATATGGAGGTAAATGCTCTTGAGTTGATAGCGCCAGAGTTCGACCTTGAGACCGCAGCTTTCAGTTTTATTTTCGCTATGTACTTTCTTTCTTTCATGTATCATTGTTGGAACATTTGTACAGTATGGATTGTAATAATTGGATACTGTTTGGGTATTTTTTTACATCTCTGCATCGTGGCTATTTTGGTTTCACTGGTTAACTGCAGGACCTGCGCAAATATCAAATAAGTAACTGGCCCCTGAGAGCGGGTCGTTACAAGTTTGGTGGCCCATGCAGGTCCGTGCTAACTACCTCGTGAACAATATAGCAAGATCAGGATGTACAATATAAAATACTCAAATTAACCTCGAGTACGGGATGTCTCGAGTGTTCACCTGTATTGGATATGCGGCTGAAGCGTCCTTATTACCATCTTCATTAGGTCTTCCTTGATCCTTATCACTTTCTTTGAACTCTTAACCCTTGCTTAGAAACTCGTGTTACATTCTTGGTTATACCCTCCCCAATAACCTCTTTTGCTAACGGTTATAGTGACTTTTCATAAGTTAAATTACCTACCTACTTCATCGCCCTTCCTTCAGTTGTTGATGGCACACATATAAATGATAAGCTTCCTTCAATGGACCATGATCCGGTCAATGTGCTTGGCTAAGTTTGTTGGATCACCCTAGCTAGACTGGGGGTAAGTGATCCTGGCTTAGTCACTTCCCTAGCCGTGTCCACTGGACCGCAAGGACGTGAATCATGATTATGTAACGCCATCGATCTTCATCACTATCACCCTTCCTTTAGCTTGATGACCTTTCGATTGGCCTTCTTAGAATCTTTCTACTTTTAGTTCGCCTAAACTCTAGCTACGTTTATTTTACGGAGGGTATCATTCGATTTTCGATCACCAGAAGTTCGAGTTCGACAACGGAAGCGAGTCGAAGGACGCTCAGAAGTATTGGAGGGTGGTGCCAACAAATTTGAGACGAGCCAAACCCGACGTGTAAGTGTAGGCTGTTTGCGTCTTTTCATCCTTCTTGAGCTTGTGTTTCTCTTCTAGCCCCTACTTTCATCTTGTACCCGATTTCACCATGGGTTGAATCTTTTTCCACCTACCATCCCCCCTCTTTATTTCCTTTGTCCTCTTCCTCACCTCGAACCACGTTCCTGCCTAACCGTCTACCCTACAGACGACTTTTGATGCCCCCCTCTTTTTTTAAAACCCCTCCTCTCCTTCCTCACCAAGCCACCCCGTATCTTCCCCTTCGCCCCGACATCACCTTCTCCTCCTCTCGGCCTCTTCCCCAAGCGAGCTCGACCCATCTCGCTTCGAGTACCTCCGGCCTCACCCGAAGCTCCGCCAGCTCCACTCCATCCTGATGGCCCCTGCCACGTCGAGCAGTCGCAGCCCTCGTCGCCATGGATCGACAGCCGTCGATGGCCCACCAACGACCTTGGGGATTGTTGGGCTTAGCGATAACCCTCGCCGCCACCCTCGCTTTTGTCGTGTGGTTGAGATCTTAGGAAGTCGCTGTTCTTGGTGTTCTTTCGATCTTTTTGTCCTGGGTCTTACCCCTTGAGGTGTCCCGCTTCGTTTCCTTCTTGGGCCAATACCAACAATTGCATGTATACAATCATGGAATAATCAAATCAAAATCCAATGAAATTAAACAACTAAGACTTCAAACACCAATGTGTACGTGTGATAATTAAAATTGAAGCACATAGGGAGAATCATTTAAGAAAGTCATCCAAAACCAATCCACATTTTCCACATAACATTCTATCACCTAGGATTGATTTTTCCCACCTCATTAAAAATGAGTTCAAGTTACCACACCCCAAAACATAGCCTATAAGGACTCTTAGATGTGGGGGTGACATTGCTTGACGAGTAAATACACCAACGCTAAAGTTTACCCATAAAGCTTATGTTGGATACTCGTGGGTAATACCGTTGCCAAGGATTGTATCCATTTTCCATACGGAGCAATTATCTTTTGTTTTCACATTTTTTTAAAATACTTATACCAACAATTTCTTTTGCTCAATTTTTATCCATGGCAAGGTATATCATATCACTTAGATTTTCAATTAAGTTTTCCTCCTACATTTACTTTCCATACTTCATAAACGATATCTCCAAATGTGCAACAATAGTAATACATGTGGAAGTGAAGTAGGCGATGTAGAAATCAAGTTATTCATAGTCATTGTACATGCCATGAATATTTAGAGAGATGAACATGCGCATGTGGCAAAAGCAATAATACACCAATTTCTACATAGATATGAAAATCATTCGTGCATACTTCAGTAATGAATCAAAGAGAAAAGATACACATTTAAGCACCAATTTTTTTTTCACTTTTTTATTTTTTTAATGCATGAAGTACTAAAGCAAACATGAGATGCAATCACACAAACAAAGAAAAAATCATGCACACATAGCAATGTAACTACTAGCACACAAGAGAAAAAAGTTCAAGCACACAAAAAAGCGAACAAAAAAATTGCTATAAAGTATGCATTAAGACCAAAAATATGAAATCATACCTTTGCGTCGCTATTTGACTAAGGAGCAAAAAAATGAGACATTCAATTTATCGCTCCTCGTCAAGTTTCCATCCACCTACAAAAGAGGTATCGTGTGTGAACTTGGAATCCAACAAGGTCCAGTAGTGTTAGTCAACAAAGATTTAGGAACCCATATTTGTTTGAATTTAATATTGGAGTTCCTATATTTGCAATGGTACGATGTGTGACCAATACTATCACATGTAAAACACTTTGCATAAACATTTTTCGCAATGGAAGGCACATTGTGAAATTTTTTATACTTAGGCTTTTCAACATTTTTAGCACTAAATCCAAGGCCACGCCTATTATTGCCATACAATTGATTTCCAAGAATGATATCCAAGTTTTGTTTTCCTATGAAAAATCTCTTTAATGACAATTCTAGGGTGGTGACTTTGGATTTTAAGATATTGTTTTCATTCACAAGCAAAGTGCATTTACTAATGAAAGCTCGCTTGTTTTCCTCTTCTTTCTTTTCAAAATCCCTCATTTTTTCTTTAAGTTCAAGATTTAGCATGTTAATCTTTTCAGAAAGCAATTCATTTTCAGCTTCTAGCTTTATCTTATCTAGCTTATACATGCTAATATCATTTAATAAAGAGAGACACGAAAGACAATCAGTTTTTTCAGGCAAGCTAGCTTTCTCTATTTCTAACATGGCAATGGTAGATTTGCATGCAACAAGCTCTTCTTTAATGTTTTTCATTTCTATATACATGTCATACTCAGTTTGTTGCATATCGAAGTTATCATTCCTATAACATTCCACATCAGCTTCTAGCTCATCAATTCTATGTTGCATTCCTTTACAGATTTCTAAAAGTTCAGCTTTAGTGGGAGATTCTACCTCATTGTGTTTGGCCATCAATGCCAAGCCGAAGTGGATTTCAAGTTCCTCCTCCTAATCCTCAACTTCACTATCCATGTCCCACGTCAGCACTTTCATTTTTCCTTTTGCAACTTAAGCTGTGTGTTGTTGTGGGTAATCTTTTATGTGGTGCCCTTTCTTCCTGCATTTAAAACATTCGCTTCTATTAATAGCTTTCTGATCAGAGGAATTTCTAACAAAATTAGAATTATTAGAACGAATGAACCTTTTTCCCATCTCAGCTCTTCCTTGATCAGTCTGAATGTATCTCCTGAAGTTTCTGACCAATAAAGCTTGCTCTTCATCAAGATCGTCGTCGTTAGCTTGAAGAGCTAATGGTGTGGAAGATTTGGTCTTCTCTTCAGGTTTCTCTCTAGCTTCTATACTCTACAACTCAAGCTTGTGTGACATTAGGTTGCCTATCAAGTCCTCCACTTTCATTGTTGATAAGTCATTAGCTTCTTGAATAGCGGTGACTTTAGGCCTAAACGAGCTTGGTAGCGCCCTTAATATCTTTCGTACCTGTTCATGGCTAGAGTATGGCTTACCAAGGGAACTGGATTTGTAGACGATGTCTGTGAACCTCGCAAACATGTCTTTAACTGATTCTGTTGGTAGCATGCGAAAGCTCTCATATTCTGTGCAAAGCAACGCAAGTCTGGATTCCTTCACTTGCGATGTTCCCTCGTGTGTCACCTCCAGAGTATGCCAGATTTCCTGTGCAGTTAGACGATGTGAGATACGATTAAACTCAGATTTATCAAGAGAGCATATAAGCGCATTCATAGCTTTACCATTAAGAGTATAAAGTTTCTTATCAGCTAAATCCCACTTGTCTTTAGGCTTAATCATAACAATGTCTTCAATTTTAATAGTGGGTAGACTATAACCATTTTCAACAATATCCCACACATCATAATCTACAGACACTAAATAGATTTTCATCCTAGCCTTCTAATATGCAAAGTCTACACCGTTAAACTTAGGGGGACGGGCTATAGACCGACCTTCAGCAAAAGCACAATCATATATATTCATGGTCATCTAAAAATCTAGACTAGATCCTCTAAACTGTCTTAGATACCACTTTTTGGATCTGGATCGTAGCCTAGAGGGGGGGGGGGAATAGGCTAATAAAAATTCTCGCTCAACCCACGAGAAATCACACACAGTTATAAGCACATGCAGGGTAATAAAATAGCAATCACATAATACACACAGATATACTCTGGTTCGGTCGTCCCCACGACCTACTCCAGCCCCCGACAGCAAATACTAGATAGATATGTAATCCTGTACAGCTACAATGAGTCAAGATCCCAAATCTACTCTCACCTAGCTCGTACGCACACCACGTGCTCTACACTCTCAATCTAGTCAGATGCTCTCCCTCCGTGACGACTCCCAAAGTCGTCAGGTCCCCAAAAAGTAACACAGAAGGTAAAAGTTTCCCCTACAGAGATCGCTACACCAATACAAAGATAAATAAATAGAGTTTTAGAAATGCTCAGTAATGGTGTGTCGTCTCTGTCGTTCAGCACGGACCAGATCACGTCTGACAAGTAGTAGTCGTCTCGCCTCAACCACAACCGCCTTTGAATGATGCTTTGATGCTTGCGGCAAGTAATGGACTTGTGCGTATCTCCCCTTGATCAGCAATGCTTGGTGTGGATGATGGCTCTCAACAAAATGCAAAACAGAGAGGTGCGACACTTATTTGATTGTTCCCTTGCATGACTTTGTGAAGAAGAGAGAGAGAGAGGAGAGAGAGAGAGAGAGAGAGAGAGAGAGAGAGATCAAATTAGCTCCATATGTTGCCTTATATTGTCCTGCAATAAACAACAAGAAAGAAATCAAAAGAAAAGGCCACCTTTTGAGTTTCTCTTCACAGGATTAATTGAATTGCTCTTCACAAATCAATAATGAAACAGAAACATTTTAACCAATTAATTGAGTTGCTCTCGGCCTTGAAGTTCTGTGCGTGTGTTTCTTTGGGTTTTCTTGTTGTTTCACAATGCTTCAAGAAGATCAATTTTTGTTGTGGCTGTGCAAGGCTAAATGTCGGCTCTTCCCAATTTTTGATTTCTTAATATCACCTGCAATCAAAACACAAGTATGAAAAGGACCACAGAAAAAACGACAGCCTTGGGCAGTGCACCTCTCAGGGATCAAAGGGTTGCGGCTCTCTTGATTTTGATGATGATGCGTAAAAGCAAAACCCCACAAAAATTCGGCCTGTCAAATAAGCAACCCCTTCTCAATTGTTACGCACGGCTCTTAGGGGATTGGCTTCTTTAAAAAATGATGCAAGGCTCTTGGTGATTAATAAAAATGATGCAAGGCTCTCTTCTCAATATGAAGCCCCCCTCTATTTAAGTTGTGGCTGAAGCTCTCCTGGGTATGGGCGGCTAGGTTTTTTTTGTGTTGATTAAAAAATCATGCGCCTCCTTGGGATTTAAAAGGGACGGTTGTGCCTGTTATTCTTAAGGGAATTTTTGATTTTGCAACAGGATGAGCACAAAAAACATTGCGGCTAACAACTTGTATTGTTTTGATTGGTGAAGCAATGGGCAGTTAATGAGATAATGAAGCACAAGTTCAAAGGAACCCAAACTCTTGAACTATTGAATTCCACTTGATCAATATATACCTGAAATCACTTAACAAACACGTCAGAACATTCACACGCGTTTGATATCATCAAACATGAAGTTCATAGATCGTTGCTACCAACATCGTCATCTACCACACTAACACTTTTTAGAGCCCCACCCAGTTTGTCAAGGAGAATGTAACCAAGACGAACTCTTGTAAAATCCAGATTAGACAAATCAAATTTCTCGTCCGTTTCTCTTAGATGCCAGAACCAATCATACACATTGACTGGAATAAAATGTTTCGAAGATGAAGGGGTACCTCACGCTGGACCAAAATTGGGGAAAATGGCACAATTTCCAAATTCGGCATGTCATTGGGATGCATGTGACCAAAGGGAATTGGAATAGGCAAGGATGAGGAGGGACGACGGGAAGGCGCTCAGGCAGATCGGGACACCACCCTTTTCTTTTTCATTAGAGGAGGAGAGGATAAGGAGGCCCCCGCCTTTGCTGAAGCGGAGCGACGAGAGTATCGGTGAGGCTTATGTGTAGACTTCTGATTTTGATCACGGGCCATTGAAATGGAGAGGGTTGAGAGATGGAGAGGGTTGAATCTTTCGCAGAGAAGAACACGGAAACCTTAGAAGGCCAAAAGTCCTTTTTCTGAAAAATTGAGTAACTGGAATTTGAGCGCGGAGACCCATGCCTGAATCTCAGTGGCCTCTTTATATCAAAACATCCTCTATGTTATAACCTGCACTATATTTTTTTAAAAAAAATTAAATGCGGTAAAGCCCAAGGGCTTACCGTAACTCTTCAAATCTGCCTGAGTCAAGTGGCTTCGTAAAGATGTCTGCCAACTGACTCGATGTTGCAACATACTCCATGACAAGGACGTTCCTCTCAACCAATTCTCTGATAAAATGGTGACGTATGTCAATGTGCTTTGTTATAGAGTGTTGTACAGGATTCTTAGAAATATTGATAGCACTTTGATTGTCACATAGAACCGTTAACATAGATTGTTCCACTCTGTAATCCATCAGCATCTGTTTCATCCACAATAATTGAGTGCAACAACTTCCAGCAGTAATGTACTAAGCTTCTGTAGTAGATAGGGAAATAGAGTTTTGCTTCTTACTGTACCATGAAACAAGGTTATTTCCTACATAGAAACACCCACCAGTAGTGCTCTTCCTGTCATCAGCATTACCTGCCCAATCAGCATCACTGTATCCTAAGAGAAAGGTATTAGTATCCTATGTATACCAAATACCATAGTCAGCGGTACCATTTATGAATATGATGATTCTCTTGACTGCGGTAATGTGAGACTCTTTAGGAGTTGCTTGGTAACGAGCACAAACTCACACACTAAAACTAATGTCAGGTCTGCTGGCAGTGAAATATAGGAGACTCCCTATCATACTTCTGTACATGTTAACATCAACTGACTTTCCACTGTCATCTAGGAATGGCAATATTGCAGGGCGGGGCGGGTATTTAACTACCCAAGATTGCCCCGACCCATCTACAGGCTGGGGCGGGGCGGGTTCTTTCTTACCAAAACCGGGTCGGGCCGGGCCGGGTCAAGTCATTAGTGCCATCCATATGAATTCCAAATAAAAATTTTATTTGTGAATTGGGAGAATTTTGAGTTATTTGGTAATTTGGAATTGGGAATTGGCCCAATTAGGAGAACCGTGGAATAGAGTATGTGTTATGGGTTATTCGCTGACTGCTTGGTCCGCATAAAAATAGTAAACCTCTATAGTTTACCGGGGCGGGTCGGGTCGGGCAGGGGTGCATACAAAGCCCAAGCTTGCCCCGACCCGGCTGCGGGCTGGGTCGGGCCGGGTCAAAACCGGGTCGGGCCAGGTCGGGCCGGGCGGGTCAGGCCATTATTTCCATCCCTATTGTCATCCCTAGTGAGCTTTTCACCTATAGACATAGTTGTACGAACATGACTGGTATTCTCCAACCCAAATTCTTCACAAGGTTCCTTGCATACTTACTTTGAGAGATAAACAGCCCTTCTATGGATTGCTTCACTTGAAGACCAAGGAACATATTGAATTCACCAACCATGCTCATTTCAAATTCCTTCTGCATAAGATTAATGAATTCTTGAACAAATTTCTGAGAAGTAGATCCAAATACAATATCATCAACATAGATCTGAGCCACTATCACTGTAGACTTGGTTCTCTGAACAAATAAGGTCTTGTCAGCTCACCCTCTTTCATAGCCTTTCTGAAGCAAATATCTGGTTAGCCTCTCATACCAGGCCCTTGGTGCTTGCTTCAAACCATAAAGAGCCTTTTTCAACTGATACGCATGACTTGGAAAGAACGGATCCCCAAAACCCTTGGGATGCTCTACGTATACTTCTTCATTTAGAATACCATTAAGGAAGGCACTCTTCACATCCATATGATGAAGTTTGAAGTTGAAGTTGCATGCCAATGCAAGTAAGAGTCTGATGGATTCCACTCGAGCTATAGTAACAAAGGTCTCATCGAAGTCTACACCTTCAACCTGAGCATAGCCTTGAGCAACAAGTCTTGCTTTGTTACGAGTGATGTTCCCCTTCTCATCAGTCTTGTTTTTAAAGATCCATTTGGTACCTATAACATTCACCCCATTTGGTCTTTCAACAAGAGTCCACACATCATTTCTTTGAAACTGATTCAGCTCTTCTTGCATGGCTGACACCCAGTATTCATCAACAAGAGCTTCTTTCACATTCTTTGGTTCAACTAAGGAAATAAAGCAAACATACCCTGCAAGGTCTCGATAGTTAACATGGCTCGTCCCTCTTGTATGACGTTCTTCAAAGACATCCCCTATGACCAGCTCAAGTGGATGGCTCCTGATAACTCTGGTAATTCCATCATCAGTATGAGCAACATGTTGATCATTTTGAGGTTCCTCAGCCAATGTTGTCTCTTGTGTTGCAACATTAGTTACAACATGATCATGTGTCATGTCTGGTGTTGCAACATCAGTCACACCATACTCTTCTTCCTCCGTGCACTCTTCTTTTCTAGGACTACCTTCACCCATGGCAGTCTCTTGTTGCTGATCAAAATCATCCACAACAATGTTAATAGATTCCATCATGGATTTAGTGCGCTTGTTATACACTCGATATGCACAGATAGATGTAGAATACCCCAAAAAGATACCTTCATCGCTTTTCGCATCAAACTTCCCTCTTTGAGTACGATCATTTAATATAAAACACTTTCTTCCAAAGATGTGAAAATAAGAAACATCTGGCTTTCTTCCCTTCCAGATCTCATATGGAGTTTTCTCAGTTCTTGGGTGTAAGTAAACTCTGTTGATTGTATAGCATGCCGTATTAATTGCTTCAGTCCACCACCTCACACTGACTTCTCTGGCATTTAGCATAACTCAAGCCATCTCTTGCAGTATGCAATTCTTCCTTTCGACCACTCCATTCTGTTGTGTAGTCTTTGGAGCAGAAAATTCATAAGCAATCCCTCGAGATTCACAGAAATCAGCAAATGACGGTTTTCAAACTCCTTTCCATGATCTCTTCTGATTCTAACTATCTTGCTGATAATGCTTCCTTTCTCATTTTGAATACGAACACATAGTTTCTTGAAGGCTTCAAATGTGTCTGATTTTTCTTTAAGGAAATCTACCCAGGTAAACCTAGAAAAATCATCAACACAAACAAAGATATATTTCTTACCTCCAACGCTAGTTTCAGATGTTGAACCAATGAGATCCACATGGAGGAGTTCCAAAATTTTGGATGTAGTAATGATCTGCAGTTGTTTGTGACTAGTTCTCTGCTGCTTGCCAAGTTGACATGGACCGCATACACCATCCTTCTTCCTGTTTTAAACAGGCATTCCTCTGACAGCTCCAAGCTTAGAGATTTTCATAAGGTTTTTGGAGTTCAGATGCCCAAGTTTTTGATGCCACTATTCAGATTCATCAACAACTATTCGAAGACAAGTATTAGTTTCTTGCAGAAGACAACAGTTGTCAACAGATCTTTTCCCAATCAGAATGCATTCTTTATCAGTATTAAATACCAAACATTTCTCCTTAGTAAACCTCACCAGTAACCCCTGATCACACAACTGGCTAATACTGATAAGATTGGCTTTAAGATCTTCGACATGCAGAATGTTCTTGAGTTTGGGAAGACCGACCACATTCAGATTTTCCTTTCCGACTACCTTGCTTCTGCTTCCATCACCAAAAGTAACACGACCCCCAGTACAGTTTCTGTAGTTATCAAGAAGTTTCTTGTTGTCGGTCATATGTAGTGAGCACCCACTATCGAAGTACCATCTGTTATCTGAGGATGCTAGCAAGGAAGTATAAGCCACCTTGCTGTACAGTTCTGACTTTCTCACCCATTTCTTCTTCATTCTCGTGTCAAGACATCTGACATTTCTGCCTTCCAAAGAATGCCACATGCGACTAAAACAGTTTCTATCAGAATGACCAATGAACTTGCAGTATTCACAAACAGACCTTCCTCCTTTGATGAATTTAGTCAACTTCTTCTTATAATCATGACTCTTGCAATGACCCATCTTCTCAAGCTCTTTAGTAACTTGACTTCTTCTTTCAGCAGACACATTATAGTAAGCTCCTCTATTGTATCCCACTCCAGTGCGATCTCTTGAAATCTTCCCCATATTCAATATATCATCTAGTTTAGATTTCCCAGAGTTTCACTTATTCAAAATGCTCTCAGCTTTCTCTACCCTGGAGGACTATTTTGAGGGTACTCTAAAGCTGTCTAAAGTTTTGCTCAGCTTTTAGGCATTTGACTTTGGCTTCTTCCTTTTCTTCCTTCAGTCTAGCATTTTCATCTTTCAGATGTTTGTTGCTATCACAGATTTCCAACCATTTACTGTACATCATTTGGTAAGCTGTTCGGATATCCTATTCACTAACATCCTCATCACTGTCAACTTCTGAGTCTGATCCACTGATAGATGTTGTTGCGAGGTGGAACTCGCGTACAATGAATTTTATAACGGCTGGTTTGTGTGATAAATGTTATTTATATCTAAATGAAATTGTTCGTCTTCTTTATTTACTTCTCCGCGCTCGCATCTTAGTATAGGATCACTCTTGGAACTCACTAGGATCATCCCGAAGCTTCCCGCTTCACTTTGGCGACTTCCTGTGCAAGTTAGCCGGTTCACGTTGAGGAGCCGACCGACTAGATGTTCATCTAGTCGGTCAACAACTCCTCATGGACCGACTAGTTCTTGTCAGGCTTTTTCCCTTGAGTTACTGTTTGCGCTTAGTCGGTCTAAGTTCAACCGTCGACCGACTAGTTTTCGAACTAGTCGGTCAACACTTTTTCGCAGACCGACTAAGTACATAGATCATTTTTTTGCATCAGGTTACTGTTTACCCGTTAGTCGGTCAAAGAACGAAAACCGACCGACTAGTTGACGAACTAGTCGGTTAAGCATCCTTCTCTGACCGACTAATCTTCAAAATATCTTGTTGATCATTCTCACCCTTTAGTCGGTCTATGAACACTGGCCGACCGACTAGGTTGCAAACTAGTCGGTCGACGAGCCTTCACAGACCGACTAACTCTATAATTTTTCAACAACCCTGTTCACGGTTTGGGTTGTAGTCGGTCACAGTTATACGACCGACCGACTAGTTTCTAAACTAGTCGGTCGACCGCCCTTCTCTGACCGACTAGTTGACCCCGAAACCCTAATTTCTGTGCTAGCCGCCGTTTCGTTTTCTTATTTAAACGGGGCTTTCTCTTTCATTTCTCCAGATTATTTCCAGTCTCCATCTTCCCCAATCATACTCCCCTACCTCCCACGTCCTCCCCTTGCTCCTTCCTCCATCCTTGCGCCTTCCATCTTCCCCAAAAGCTCTTCCTCTTCTCTCTTTTCCTTTTTCTTTTGCCCTAGCACGGAGTTCTCGTCTCAGATCCAGCAGCAACTACGCCGAGAGACGCTGAAATCTTCACCACCACCGGCGATTAACATTCCTCGCTGCGCTACCCGCGGCCTAAGGATTTCCGGACGGCGCAAAGCTTCCATCTTTCCAGATTCGACGCCGGATCTTCGTGCAAACGTCAATTTCAGGTTAGTGCCCTAAATTCGTAGTAACCCACACCATAGGTGATCAAACCCTAATTAAAATCAGCAACCTAATCAAACTAAGTTTATTTTCCGCTGATCTTTAAAATGTTGTACAAACCGTAGAAATCGACGAATGGACATTATGCATGTACACATAGGATAGATCGTCGATTAGGTTAATTAAATTAAAAATGTGATTTTTAATTAAATAGGATAGACCCGATAATCTAGACACTACCCTAATAGGGATTAATGAATCTTGATCTGACACCGTCGCCGTGTCACGATTTTCAGACCTTTTACCCCCGACGAAACGATTGGACGAGGCGTACCAGGGAGACGACGCGCTCGCCACCGCAGGCAAGTGTATCACTTGCGTTCTTGGCCATGTTTAGGCCTTCATCTTGTTAGGAATGTCAATTTAGAAACTTGAGAAACGGACGTGAAATGATAGCGTCCGGGACGCCCTTGACGACTCGGATTTGACAACGAAATCTGAGTCCAACAACAACAATTTCTGACATCATAGGATTGACATGCGTGTGCGTGAGTTGTGGACACCCTAGTACAACCCTCCCTATTTTGTCGTGTCTTATTCCTTTTTCCGTCTGCACAGCCCGCTGGGCAATAGGGCACTCGCCAAGCCAGAGCGAGTGATCCTTTGTACTAGTTCACAGCCCGATGGGTAATTGGGCACCTGTCAAGCTAGAGCAGGTGATCCCATGTACCGTTACACAGCTCAGGGAGCAATTGGGCACTTGTCAAGCTAGAGCAAGTGATCCCATGTCTTGTCACGATTCCTGGGGTTATCGGGTAGGGTTGAGCGTGCAAGCGGCAAGAGGGATTGATCCCCATCGAACCAATCAGGCGTGAACCCTTTCGTGTCTTGTCTTGTCTTGTCGTGTCTGGCTTTCCGTGTTCCGTCTTGTCTTGACACCTGTAGGCTAGTCCCGTAGTCCATAGCACTCGCTGTGACTACCACTTGTCTTGTTTACTTGTCTGTTGTGTTTTCTTTCTGTTGTAAGAACCTCAGCATGTTAATCAACCAGTAAAATGTTGTAAGTAATTGGTACACTTGTAGTTTGGTCTAATCTTTCCTTGTAGACCTTACCTGACGTACAGTTCCTTCTTCTGGTGCTGTACGTCAGGGATTGAGCCAGAGTACGTGGAGGAGACTGACTTGCCGGCCGACGTGGAGCCAGAGAGCGTCGATCCCGAGTACGACCCTGAGGAGGATCAGAGCTAGAGGCTGTTGGTAGTAGTTTCCAGAGGCGACATTATTCTTGTTGGGTGCGTAGCACCTTTTATGTTTCTTGTTTAGGTTGGGTGCTTGCACCATTAGATTTACTTTTCTGCTGTTGTAGCCCTTCAGGCATTGAGACTTGGTACTTTGATATGTTGGAATAAAATTTGTGATGTTCTTTTCTTCTTGTACTTTTATTGTTCTGTACTAACATGCATGGACCTGTACCTTCGTCTTGGTACCACACAGACGCTTATTGGGTCAGGGCTCCTCAGCTCTGGCCTAAGCGGGCCTCGTCACGCTCCGCCTCCGCTGTTTTGGGAAGCGGGGCGTAACATGGTTTTAGTGGTGGCCCATGCAGGTCCATGTCCCATCCTTCTGCAAGTACAGAACAGTAAGAGTAAGGACATTCACTTTTGATATTCAAACATTGTACGAGTCTAACCTTCATCTCTCTGTGAATAGGATGGCCGGACGACGCGTTACCCGATCGGGGAACTTAGGCGATGAAGTCTCGGAGGACCAGGGCGGAGAGTTCCGTCAATTTCTGGGTGTGATGAGGGAGATGCTGGATGTTCAGCATCAGCTGGTTCAGCAGTCTCAGCGTGCTGCCCAGGCACCACCTGTTGCTCCACCTCCACCTCCGCCTGCTCCGCGAGCTGCTCCAGGAGTGAAGCAGTTCAACGAGCTGCAGCCGAAGACCTTCTCTGGGAAGGAAGGGCCTCTGGGTGCCGATGAGTGGGTCCAGAGCACTGAGGAGAAGTTGGTTGCTGCGAAAATTCCTGAT
The DNA here is from genome assembly GCA_030789695.1 of Scilla litardierei. Taxonomy (NCBI): domain Eukaryota; kingdom Viridiplantae; phylum Streptophyta; class Magnoliopsida; order Asparagales; family Asparagaceae; genus Scilla; species Scilla litardierei. The sequence goes on along the minus strand of CM061131.1, from coordinate 23,552,754 downwards.
GATACCCGTGTGGAGATAGCAAAGATGCAACTGACGGAGAATGCGAGGAACTGGTGGCGTATCGAGGAGAGGCGTCTTGAGAAGCCAGTGGGATGGAAGAACTTCAGGTCTATGTTCAAGGATAAGTATTTCACCAAGTCTGCTAGGAGGGAGTTGCTGGGCAAGTTTATAGACCTGAAGCAGGAAAATATGACCGTCGAGGAGTATGAAGCCGAGTTTGAGATGCTGAGTTGTTTTGCCCCACACATGGTGAAGAAGGAGGAGAAGCGAGCTGATCGTTTTCGTCAGGGACTGCGTCCGAAGATTCAGGCTTCGATGTCTTCGGCGAGTTTCTCGACTATGAGGGAGGTGCTTGATGCTGCGAAGAATCATGAGCTCATAGCTCTTTTGCCTGACCCTCCAGCTGATAAGGGGAAGCGTCCTATGGAGCAGTACCGGGCACCTGCCAGGCCGGCGATGAGGCCAGTTCAGACAGTACCATTCAAGAGGCCTGGAGCACCAGTGCAGCAGCAGAGCAAGGGTCCGTGCCATTTCTGCGGCAAGCCTGGTCATGTTCAGACCAACTGTCGGAGGAAGCTGGGTCTGTGCCTACTTTGTGGAGATGCTTCGCATGCTGCGAAGGACTGTCCTAGAGCTCGCACTGCTGTTGTTGGAGCGCCAGCCCTGTTGCAGATGAGGGCACCTGCTCTGGTTCAGAGAGGGCCTGCAGTTCGTGGACCACCCTTGGTGCCACAGAGGATGTACCAGCGAGCAGTGCAGCCTCCGCGGCCGGCTTATACTATGACTGCTGTGGAGACCGAGGAGCTGGATGGAGTGATTGCACGTAACATCTTGACCTAGTCTTTTCTTTTCATAATTATATTGTATTGCTAGTCTTGTTGGTGTGTTTGTTTGTCTGATTGTTAGAGTAGTGTGACCTTGAACCCCTGTTTTCTTAGGCACCATTCTTGTGTTCTCTCACCCCGCTTTGGCTTTGTTTGACTCCGGTGCGTCTATGTGCATCTTATCCCGGAGGTTTATAACAAAGCACTCCATTCCTACCCATACACTTCCTAAGAGTTGGGACATCGCTACTGGGAACGGAATAGTGACGGTGAATCTGGGATGCCGGTCGATTCCTTTAGTGGTTAGCGGACATGAGCTATATGCAAATTTCATCGTCCACGATCTACCACATTTCGATGTCGTCCTCGGCATCGATTGGTTGGGAGATTTCCACGCATCGATCGATTGTCATAGCAAGAGAGTGGTTTTCCGAATTCCAGGTCATCCGGAGTTCGAATTCCGAAGCCGAGACGAGTCGCTTGGGCCCATTAGATTTCGGGCCCAACCGGAGGTGCCGGTGATGGCAGCGTTGCAGATGGGGATGGAGATTGACCGACCAGCGGTTGTCAGAGACTTTGACGACGTCTTTCCGGAGGATATCTCGGGTCTGCCACCCGACAGAGCTTTGGAGTTCGGTATCGATCTGATACCGGGGGCGCAGCCGATATCGAAGGCGCCGTATCGGATGGCTCCTGCAGAACTTGAGGAGCTGCGGAAACAGTTGGATGAGTTGTTGCAGAAGGGATTCATCCACCCTAGTGTGTCACCATGGGGTGCACCTGTTTTGCTTGTGAAGAAAAAGGATGGGTCCCGCAGGATGTGCGTGGACTATCGAGGATTGAATGCTGTCACCGTGAAGAATAAGTATCCGTTGCCACGCATCGACGACATATTTGATCAGCTGGGTGGTTCGAGAGTCTTCTCAAAGTTGGATTTGAGGAGAGGATACCACCAGTTGAAAGTTAAGAAGGATGACGTCCCGAAGACAGCTTTCCGGACGAAGTACGGGCACTATGAGTTCGTGGTCATGCCGTTTGGTGTGACCAATGCGTTGGCTGTGTTCATGAATCTGATGAATTTAATATTCTACGACTTCCTGGATAAGTTTGTCGTTATTTTCATTGACGACATCCTTATTTACTCGAAGTCTGAGGAGGAGCACAGCTGTCATCTGAGGACCGTGCTGGAGACGCTGAGGCGACACAAATTGTATGCCAAGTATAGCAAGTGCGAATTCTGGCTAGACAGAGTCGCATTCCTGGGACACGTGGTGTCTGGTGATGGCATATCTGTGGATCCAGAGAAGGTCAGAGCAGTCAGGGATTGGCCGACCCCGCAGTCAGCATCCGACATCAGGAGTTTTCTTGGCCTAGCAAGCTATTATCGACGGTTCATTAAAGATTTCTCGAGGATTGCGGAGCCGATGACGAAGCTGACGAGGAAAGAGGAGGAGTTTCTTTGGTCTGATGCTTGTGAGGAGGCTTTCAGTATCTTGAAGGCAAGATTGACCACGGCACCAGTTTTGACGGTACCGGATCGGAGCGGAGGTTTTGAAGTTTATTGTGATGCATCGGGGAAGGGCTTGCATCAGCATGGCCACGTGGTCGCGTATGCTTCTCGTCAATTGAGGACTCATGAGAAGAATTACCCGACGCACGATCTGGAGTTGGCAGCAGTGATTTTCGCACTGAAGATTTGGAGGCATTTCTTGCTGGGTGAATGTGTGAAGATTTTTACAGATCATAAGAGCTTAAAGTACATATTCACGCAGAAGGAGCTCAACATGCGTCAGAGGCGATGGTTAGAGCTCATGGCTGACTACGAGATAGATTTGCAGTATCATCCGGGGAAGGTGAACGTTGTGCCGGACGCTTTGAGTAGACTTCCTATGGCTATGGTGTATACTGCTGACTGGAGGATTCAGCAGGAGCTGAGGGAGATGGATTTGGAGGTTGTCCTACCTGGTGTGATTCATGCTTTCATGAATTTGCAGATTCAGTCCACGATCGTGGATCGGATCAAGGCAGCACAGGCAGGGGATCCGAAGTTGCAGAGGATCAGGAGGCAGGTTGAAGCTGGGCTGCGTGCGGAATTCGTGATTCATGAGGATGGTTCACTGCGGTACGGCAGCAGACTCTGTGTACCTGCAGGTGATGTTCGCGAGGAACTGTTGAGTGAGGCTCGTAGCTCTCCTTATTCTATACATCCTGGTGGCACCAAGATGTATAAGGACCTCAGGCAGAATTACTGGTGGATTGGCATGAAGAGGAGTGTGGCACGGAGCGTTGCCAAGTGTTTGATATGTCAGCAGGTGAAGGCCGAGCACCATCGTACTGCTGGGTTGCTGCAACCGCTTCCTATTCCGGAGTGGAAGTGGCAACATATTACGATGGATTTCGTGACTGGTTTACCTCGGACCCCGAAACAGAACGACGCAGTCTGGGTGATCGTAGATCGGTTGACTAAGTCTGCGCATTTCATTCCTTTCCGAGTGGGCCAGTCTACGGAAGCTTTGGCGAGGAAGTATCTAGAGGTAGAATTCCTTCTTTTACCTCTTTTTGATTTTCCTCCTTGATTAGTTGTGACGTAGGCCATGTACGTGCAGGAGATTGTACGCTTACACGGGTCCCCGTGAGCATCGTGTCTGACAGAGATACGAGGTTCACGTCTCAGTTCTGGAGAAGTCTGCAGGAGCATTTGGGTACGAGTCTGAGTTTCAGCACGGCGTACCACCCGCAGACCGACGGCCAGTCCGAGAGGACTATTCAGATTCTGGAGGATATGCTGCGAGCTTGCACACTCGATTGGAAGGGATCTTGGGAGGATCATCTCCATTTGGTGGAGTTTTCTTATAACAACAGCTACCAGGCGAGCATTGGCATGGCGCCGTTTGCTGCCTTATATGGGAGGAAATGTCGATCGCCACTGAGCTGGGATGACGTTGGAGATCGGGAGCTGTTGGGTCCAGAGATGATTGTTGAAGCTGTGGATGTCGTGAGAGACATCAGGGAGAAGCTCAGAGTTGCGCAGGATCGCTTTAAGCATTGGGCGGATGCCAAGAGGAGACCTTTAGAGTTTCAACCTGGAGAGCACGTTTTCCTGAAGATTTCTCCGAACCGCAGAATTATTCGTTTCGGGAAGAAGGGGAAGCTGAGCCCGAGGTACATCGGACCGTTCGATGTGCTGGAGCGTGTGGGAGCGGTGGCCTACCACCTTGCTCTACCACCATCCTTGGTGGGAGTTCACGACGTTTTCCACGTATCTCAGTTACGTCGGTACGTCAGTGATCCGTCGCACACGGTGGATTTCTCGGAGATCACGGTCCGTCCGGACCTGACCTATGACCAGCAGCCGGTGCAGATTTTGGACCGTCGACAGAAGCAGTTGAGAAACAAGGTAGTCGACCTGGTGAGAGTGATGTGGCATCACGGATCGCCTGGAGAGTCCACATGGGAGAGAAAGGATGAGATGAGAGAGCGTTACCCTCACCTATTCTGAAAGAAATTCCGAGGGCGGAATTTTCTTAAGGTGGGTAGGATGTAACGGCTGGTTTGTGTGATAAATGTTATTTATATCTAAATGAAATTGTTCGTCTTCTTTCTTTACTTCTCCGCGCTCGCATCTTAGTATAGGATCACTCTTGGAACTCACTAGGATCATCCCGAAGCTTCCCGCTTCACTTTGGCGACTTCCTGTGCAAGTTATCCGGTTCACGTTGAGGAGCCGACCGACTAGATGTTCATCTAGTCGGTCAACAACTCCTCATGGACTGACTAGTTCTTGTCAGGCTTTTTCCCTTGAGTTACTGTTTGCGCTTAGTCGGTCTAAGTTCAACCGTCGACCGACTAGTTTTCGAACTAGTCGGTCAACACTTTTTCGCAGACCGACTAAGTACATAGATCATTTTTTTGCATCAGGTTACTGTTTACCCGTTAGTCGGTCAAAGAACGAAAACCGACCGACTAGTTGACGAACTAGTCGGTTAAGCATCCTTCTCTGACCGACTAATCTTCAAAATATCTTGTTGATCATTCTCACCCTTTAGTCGGTCTATGAACACTAGCCGACCGACTAGGTTGCAAACTAGTCGGTCGACGAGCCTTCACAGACCGACTAACTCTATAATTTTTCAACAACCCTGTTCACGGTTTGGGTTGTAGTCGGTCACAGTTATACGACCGACCGACTAGTTTCTAAACTAGTCGGTCGACCGCCCTTCTCTGACCGACTAGTTGACCCCGAAACCCTAATTTCTGTGCTACCCGCCGTTTCATTTTCTTATTTAAACGGGGCTTTCTCTTTCATTTCTCCAGATTATTTCCAGTCTCCATCTTCCCCAATCATACTCCCCTACCTCCCACGTCCTCCCCTTGCTCCTTCCTCCATCCTTGCGCCTTCCATCTTCCCCAAAAGCTCTTCCTCTTCTCTCTTTTCCTTTTTCTTTTGCCCTAGCACGGAGTTCTCGTCTCAGATCCAGCAGCAACTACGCCGAGAGACGCTGAAATCTTCACCACCACCGGCGATTAACATTCCTCGCTGCGCTACCCGCGGCCTAGGGATTTCCGGACGGCGCAAAGCTTCCATCTTTCCAGATTCGACGCCGGATCTTCGTGCAAACGTCAATTTCAGGTTAGTGCCCTAAATTCGTAGTAACACACACCATAGGTGATCAAACCCTAATTAAAATCAGCAACCTAATCAAACTAAGTTTATTTTCCGCTGATCTTTAAAACGTTGTACAAACCGTAGAAATCGACGAATGGACATTATGCATGTACACATATGATAGATCGTCGATTAGGTTAATTAAATTAAAAATGTGATTTTTAATTAAATAGGATAGACCCGATAATTTAGACACTACCCTAATAGGGATTAATGAATCTTGATCTGACACCGTCGCCGTGTCACGATTTTCAGACCTTTTACCCCCGACGAAACGATTGGACGAGGCGTACCAGGGAGACGACGCGCTCGCCACCGCAGGCAAGTGTATCACTTGCGTTCTTGGCCATGTTTAGGCCTTCATCTTGTTAGGAATGTCAATTTAGAAACTTGAGAAACGGACGTGAAATGATAGCGTCCGGGACGCCCTTGACGACTCGGATTTGACAACGAAATCTGAGTCCAACAACAACAATTTCTGACATCATAGGATTGACATGCGTGTGCGTGAGTTGTGGACACCCTAGTACAACCCTCCCTGTTTTGTCGTGTCTTATTCCTTTTTCCGTCTGCACAGCCCGCTGGGCAATAGGGCACTCAACAAGCCAGAGCGAGTGATCCTTTGTACTAGTTCACAGCCCGATGGGCAATTGGGCACCTGTCAAGCTAGAGCAGGTGATCCCATGTACCGTTACACAGCTCAGGGAGCAATTGGGCACTTGTCAAGCTAGAGCAAGTGATCCCATGTCTTGTCACGATTCCTGGGGTTATGGGGTAGGGTTGAGCGTGCAAGCGGCAAGAGGGATTGATCCCCATCGAACCAATCAGGCGTGAACCCTTTCGTGTCTTGTCTTGTCTTGTCGTGTCTGGCTTTCCGTGTTCCGTCTTGCCTTGACACCTGTAGGCTAGTCCCGTAGTCCATAGCACTCGCTGTGACTACCACTTGTCTTGTTTACTTGTCTGTTGTGTTTTCTTTCTGTTGTAAGAACCTCAGCATGTTAATCAACCAGTAAAATGTTGTAAGTAATTGGTACACTTGTAGTTTGGTCTAATCTTTCCTTGTAGACCTTACCTGACGTACAGTTCCTTCTTCTGGTGCTGTACGTCAGGGATTGAGCCAGAGTACGTGGAGGAGACTGACTTGCCGGCCGACGTGGAGCCAGAGAGCGTCGATCCCGAGTACGACCCTGAGGAGGATCAGAGCTAGAGGCTGTTGGTAGTAGTTTCCAGAGGCGACATTATTCTTGTTGGGTGCGTAGCACCTTTTATGTTTCTTGTTTAGGTTGGGTGCTTGCACCATTAGATTTACTTTTCTGCTGTTGTAGCCCTTCGGGCATTGAGACTTGGTACTTTGATATGTTGGAATAAAATTTGTGATGTTCTTTTCTTCTTGTACTTTTATTGTTCTGTACTAACATGCAGGGACCTGTACCTTCGTCTTGGTACCACACAGATGCTTATTGGGTCAGGGCTCCTCAGCTCTGGCCTAAGCGGGCCTCGTCACGCTCCGCCTCCGCTGTTTTGGGAAGCGGGACGTGTCAAATTTGTATTATGGGGAACCAAGGGCACGATGGTTATATTGATAAGAGGATTTAGATGGGCTATTTAACAAGTGATTAGTGGGGTGAAGAGGCTAAGCTTGTCGCCGGGGAGGCCACGGAGTCAAATCTCACCGGACGCGGAGGAGGAGGATCGGGCGGCGGGAGCCGAAGGCGGATGTCGACCAAGGGGTGAGCTACCATGCACAACGAGCAACTCTTCAGAAGGGCCGGGTTGGGGTCCAACCCTTAGCCCCTCCGATGCCTAAGTCAGTAACTGGACTTAATGTGGGGGCTAGACACACAGGTCGGACTGAGGGTGTGTCGACCGTACGTGACGAGCTATAAGTGGGAGAACAAAGATATGGACGACCTTTGCTCTCGTGTGTGAATAAGGGGATTCAGAGGGAATTTGCAAACCCCCTCACCGTAAGAAGTGAGGGGGTATTTATACCTGATGGGAGATGATTAGGTGGGGCTGACCTGGCATGCTGACTCGATGTGCTGAGCTGGCCCGGCTGTCAGCGGAAGATTTGGACGAGGATGTCAGGAACAGGAGTGTCTGCCTTGCTTTTGTCAGATGGCACAACGGTCAGGGGCAATTTTGTCAGGGTGTCAGGGCCGAAAGCGTTAAGTGTCAAGGGGCGCAGCATCCAGGGGGTGCTTTGTCAGGTGGTCGGGTGGCGCTAGTGTCAGTCGTGTCCTTATACTAGGTTGTTTTTCGTGCGTGATGAATCCAAAGGTCCGGCAATGCTATCGCCAGCGGCGAGGTTCGTGTGGACCCGCCGGGTCGACCTGTTCGTGGGTTGTTCGGCCCAGCCGCGCGCCTTTTAGGTCGTGGATCGTGGACCGCTGGCAGGGAGGGATATGCACGTGCCTCTGTCAGCATCCCAGGCCGCGCTGTCTGGGTGTTCCCCAAGCGCACTGCCCCTGGCGGGCGGAGCGAGTGCGGTTGTATGCCTCGGCCGGGAGGGGGGTATTGCGAGGTGCGCCCATTCCCATGTAGCTTCGGACCTCCGGGCCGACAGTCCCTTTGCAAAGGGGTGAATCAATGTGGTATATTAGTGGTTCCGGGCGGGAGTCGAACTCCTATGATCTTTGGGTCGTAACAGATGTTATTAATGATGTTGCAACACTGGATCTGACACCATCTGGCTTATTGGCTGATGTCATGACTGATGTTGCAACATTAGATCCAACATGACTGTTTGTGTTGCAATCTGATTGCCTTTTCATTAATGAGAAAAAAGCAACATAGTTACTGGTGATTTCCTCATCTCCAGCACTCCCTTCAGACTCATCATCACTCCAGGTACTGGTTAAGGATTTCTCTTTTTGCTTCTTCAACGTGTTAGCACACTCAGCTTGTATGTGCCCAAAACATTCACATTCTCTACACTGTATCCCTCTTCCTTTCTTTTTCTGATCATATCTTTGGATAGAACGACTGACACTTTTCCCAGTAGATGTGTCACTTGGTCGTAGCACACTATTTCCTGATGTGAAATTTGGCCCTTTGCTACTGATTTTCTTCAGCATTCTACTGAAGTTTTTAGTTGACGCACCCGAAACTTACACCTAAATTCCACCTAGCGGTGTCATGGTCTCTAGGCGTAGTATGGCTCCTAGGTGGCAATCACAGGCTCTATCCGCAAGCGGACGGTGTCAAATTATAGTATAAAAGATGTCGGATCCCACAGAGAAGGTGACAGTGTATTTGAGGTCTCAGATTATTATTATATCTCGAAGTGAGATAGCTGTCGGTTTGGAAAGTTTGGTTTTGATGTTGTTGTTGACTTGATAATAAATAGAACTAGGGTATTAGGGATCACCGCTAAGACCGTCGGAGATCGATGTTGAAATGGAATCCTTACGTTGCATTAGGGTTAGGGGATTAGTCTCTCAATTCATACCACTCTCGTGGGTTAGAATTTCGAGGTATTTCGGTGGCTCTCATTGACGCAATGGTTGTAGCCGTCAATGTAGCGATATAGTTCGTCGGTGGATCTCTTCAAGGCACAAGCCGGTCATGGTCACGAGCCTTGGTTGGATCCACTGATTTCCCTAATTAAATCCCAAGGATACTCCTTAAGCTCATCAATTCCACAGACAGTGGGCATGATCTCAGTACGAGTTATCCTAAGGATTCGGATGGATCGACCAAAATACACCCATTCATTCCCAATTCAACCTAGAGATCCAGATCTACATCTCCCCCCCTAAAGTCTTAGGGCTAACCCATCACCCCTAGAGGAGACTACTCACACATGGTGATTTTGATGAATAAAAATATGATTTTTATCAAGGAAAACATTGTAACAAATTAATCGAATAAGGATTGAATAACTTACGTACCGAAGGAGAAGAAAAGCAGTAGCAAATAAGAATCTGAAGAAATCCCAAAGATTCCAGAACGCAAGAGCAATAGATCTCCAAAAACAATTCAATAATCCTCAAAACGAGTAGGTTTAGCTCTAACAATCGTTTCTAATCTCCTCCTTCTTCCCAAAATGTAATTCAAAATACAAAAGAAAAGAACTCCCCCTGACTTGCATTCCTCCGATCCGCACTTCACTCAACTGCACACATCAGACGGCCACGAAAATTTCCAAAAATGGCCTTCATTGTTGCCGACCGAGTCAGTGACTCGGTCAAGCAGAGGCTTGCTCGGTCGGGCTGCTCGGTCGAGCAGCCCTCCTGCTCGGTCGAGCAGCCCTCCTGCTCAGTCGAGTACGTCAGTGAGTCGGGCTTCTCCAAAAAAGTATCACTCTGTCTGCTCAGCCCAAGTCAGCCTTGCTCGGTCGAGCAGCCAACTGACTCGGTTGCATGAGTCCTGCTCGGCTCGAGTAGGATGTTGATTGAGATTCGGAAATGGGAGTTGCTCGACCGAGTCACCATACTGCTTGGTCCGAGCAGCATGCGTATCAGCCTTCATTCTGCTTCGTGCATCAGCTCGACCGAGCAGGAGCTCTGCTCGGTCGAGTTGCTTTGGAAGATTCCAGCAGCTTCTTGCCTGCTTCTCTTCCACTCTTGGCAATCCCCTCTACTCCTCCTGTAGGCTTCCAAAACTAAGCGAACTCCTGTAGAGCTTCGCCAACGGGCTCAAAGGCATACCAGATGTGTCCATATCTAAAATGGGTCCCGAATCGCTCCAAAATCTCTGAAAATCCATAAAACTCTACGAAACTCGAATATGGCGTTAGAATTGCAATATCGTAGGAAAATACGGGATTTGGATGCGAATATGGCATGAAATGCAATGGCATGATGCTATGAAAAGATGGAAAATATGGACACATCAAAATCCCTCAAGCTTACCTCTTACTTGTCCTCGAGGAAGACGAATACTAGGTATGCTGGGCGATAAACAAAAGAAATAAAAATAAAAGAGAATAGAGATGGATGGAGGGTGCTAAGATTGTTCAATCAGATCTCAAGCCTCAGAAGCATAATACGATGCTTCGAATGGTAAAAACACATGCTAATGGTATTTTCAAGTTTTACTAATCATATGGCTAGCATGCAATAAAGACAAAAAATAAGGATCTTCTAAAATAATGCCATCAACTCATATCAATCTCATGCAGTCTATAGAGTCTAGTATAAGAAGAGTTAGCAATGCACTTTTCAATCAATAGATACAAGTGGAGCATATAGAAATCACACCAGCATGCAATAAAGAATGGAAAGGAATCATGCTATTCAAATATCCACTTCGAATCATGAAAAATCTCTAAAACTAAAATATTTCGTAAAGTTTAAGTATTATCTAATCTCCCCGTTGTGCACCGTCTCCACTGTAATGTTATACTCACTTATATGATCAATTGGTTCACCCCCCAAGCTTAGCTTGAGGCGTCGCATCTAGGAATAGGATATGGAAATTTTTATCTTTTTTAAGTATTTATGATAGCTTCTAATAAAGGATATAAAACTTTTTATTTCTTTCTTTTCTTTCTTTTTCTTTTCTTTTCATTTTCACATTTTTTTCATTTCATTTAGAAGCTATCTTTTTTCTTTCTTTTGGGATTTTTGGGAAGTAAGTTGCGGTAAGGGTAGCTGTGGTGGTGAAACCAACTGATATGTAGAGAATCATAAAGATATGTGGAGAAGGAAAATAATGAATCACTCGGTTCACTCATTAGAGGTGCACAACGATTCAATAGGATAATACTCTAACTAAACTCATAACTAGCATGGATATTTTTATTCATCTAGATGAATACTGAAAAGCACGCAGTAATAAGCACAATAATATCAAGCATGAAAACAGAAGTGAATGAGATAGCAAACAGATGCTCCAAGTGTTCTAATGATACGTGAACCTATGTGCATTATCCAACAAAATGCATACTAGATACTATTTCATGCATTCAATTTCAATTCATATCAGGCATTAAATTAGATAGATCAACAAAAGAATATGCCAGCATACAGATAGTAAAACTGAAACTACCCTAAATAGCATGTCATCAAATAATAAGCACCGTGAGTAGCTACTGAGGGCAACGAGAAGTATCATCATGCAGAACAACCTTAGCAAAAAGAAAAAAGGGTGGAGAAAATAAGAGAATGAGAATAGACATGCATGCATGCCAAAAATGAAAAACGTGATGCTGTATGAGGAAACAAAGATAAAAAGGTGGAAAATGGGTGGAAAAGTAAACTAAAAATCTGAAAAAAGGAATAAAAATATAAAAGAAAAATGAAAAATAAAGCGATAGCGCTTATCCCCCAAGCTAAACCCAGCAGTGTACTCACTGCTGTGAAAACGCTAATATGCGGGAGATGATGCTAGAAAGGGTGGGTAGGTGAGGGGATAGAAAATGAATGAGAAATAAAACTGTGCAGAAGAAAATAAGACGTGATATGATGCAATGCGGAAAAGATGATGCGTATGTAAGAAATGATGCATGGTGGGTCTTCCCCCAAGCTATGTAAGACCAGGGCCCCAAAAAGACAGATGGGCACAATATAACGTAAGGGAAGCAAAAAGTGAGTAGGGACAGCATCAAGCAGGGGCACCACCCTCTGGAGGTGGTGATGGGTCCCGCTGCTGTGGAATATGGATGGCGGCGATCGAAAATAGGACGATAGTAGTAGTGGACTAGACTGTGGTGACCGACTCAGGTGTGGAAGAAGCAGGCTCTGCAGAAGCCTGAGAATGTGGGACACTGAGTGGTGTAATGGTCGTCACATGGGCTAGCCGGGGTGGAGTGGCATGAGCTAGGATCACGGGAGGTGGGCCACGTGTCTGAAGCAGGTCAATGACGGAGGCTAGGTCTACCTCGACTCTCTCATGATGTGTGGCCATCGAGAGGACGAAGGCATCGAAATCCCGCCGAAGGCAAGAAGTCGACTCCTCCAATGCAGTCAGATGACCGTCAGTGGTACGGGAGTCGAGGGGAGGACGAGAACCGTGAGACACCACTCTCATAAAACGGCCTCGTGGAGATAATCCACGGTGTTTAGGCTAAAAAGTCGGAGAGGGTGTACTCGATGGGATCTCAGTAGTGGAAGTGTGTTGTGTAGTGTGGTTGAGATCAGGAGAGCTGTGGTAGAAACAGTGGCAGCAGAGGATAGAGAAGTCGTTGACACAGATGCGTGGACAGAAGTCAAGAAGCTCTCTGTAAGGACATCAGCTACTGGTGATGAAGTGGTGCCAGCGAGTGGAATGTGGGACCCTAAGGAGATGGACAGTGAAGCAATAAGGTCCCTAAGAGGTGGAAGGGTGGTGGCTGGATCGTGCTCAGTGAAGTACAGAGCAGTAGGATCTTGAGCAGACAAAATATTAGTGCCCTCAGGCACGGGTACAGTGGAGACAGTAGTATGGGCCTCGGGGCAGATAGTGGTGTCAGTCTCCGAGGTCTCGACAGTGGTGGAGGTGGTAGATACAGAGGTGGAAGAAGAAGTGCCTCCTGGGGGTGGTGGGTGCACAGGCAGAGCTGGAAGGGCAGCCATAATGGCAGCCAGGTCATGCTCCTCGTACTCGGAGGAGCAGGGAACCCGGTTGTCGGTGACTGCCTCGACGGGAGCTCCCGGGGGTTCGAGTACGTGGAGTGCTGGTAGTGTGTGGACCCTGTCAATCATCCAGCTCAGCTGGACGGGTGCTATGGTGGTGAGGTGAGGGGCGGAAAGGACGAGGTGGGGTGTGTGGTGGGTGCCAACAAGGTGTTGGAAGCAATGATCTAGGATCTTGGTTTGATGATGACAACCGTGTCGGTATATCTAATGCGTGTGCTTAGTGTGTTTCAGGCTTGGCGAAACAATGTATTCAAGGTATTTGGCGAAATTGCTTCGTATAGCACATTGGGAGAGATGGAGCGTGTGTGCACAAAGAAGTTTGACTTGGTCAATGAAGAGCAAAATTTGGACTTGGTCCAATATGGGGTGAGATGGGGATGAGATGGACTTGATCAAATCTTTTAGTAAGATTTACAAATATTTGAATTCTTCCTAATCCCATTAGTATTGCTATAAGATCAAATAAGAATCCCAAATTGATTGACTCAACCCTATCACTAGCCAATTTCAAAATTCCTAGTTGGTTGTGTCCTCATCCTAGCCAAACTCTATCACATTCAAATTCCCTATCCCTTGCCATCTTGCAAACCCTAACACTACAATATAAATATCATTGTGAGGGGCTACAAAAGGGGGTGTGTGCTGCAATCAAAAGAAGGGGGGCTACCATTTTTTACGACCAAATTCATATAAACGAAAAACCCTACTAACATCTCCTAGCAGCAATAAAAGCATCAAAAGCCAAAAGAATCCCCTTGAAACATCTCTAGTGCCGCAATCCTCAAAGCCCATATTCATTGCACACGCATCAACAAAGGAGGAGGCCATGCAATTTTCAAAAGTGCGTATGGCAAAATACTTGGCTCCTTTTTAATCATCAAATTCCCAAGCCCACATCTTTAAACCGAAATCTCCAAAGCCTCAGCAGTTCGTGTGGGTTGCCGTTCATCTGTGCTGCTCGTGCTCAAGCCTTCATCATCGTCGTCTTCAACGTGCTGTCGTTGAGAACATAGCCGCCGTACATCAAACTCGCCGTTGACGAAGCAACATCGGAGAAGCAACTGCTGAAGGTCCGTCGCCTGCTATCCACGCCGTCGTCATCAACGAGAGCCCCGTTGCTTGAAGATCACCGCCAAGAACTGAGAACCCCACCGGAGCTCGCTGTCAAAGCTTTACATCACCGTGGAGCGTCACCATAGCTGCAGCACAACTCGAAGCCGCCGTATCCACTCATCACCATCGAAGTTAAACGCCGCCGAGGCCGCTGCCGCTCTCACTCTGCATTCGAAGAAGTTCGCCGTCGTTGCAGTCGCTTGGAGTTGCCGTCGTCGAAGATCTTGCTCCACGAAGAACTCGCCGCCAGTGCTGCTGCCATCGTCGCTGCCGTCTGAAGACCTCGCCATCACGTTGCTCTGAGATCGCTTCCAAACCGCCGCCATCGCTGTGGGTTGTCGCCGTCCAAAGCCGTTGCCGCCTTCACAGTTCGACGTTGAGTCGTCTGCATGCCCTAGCGAACGGAACGAAGGCGAAACGAAGTCGGATCGTCTCTTGAGCTGACGTGGCAGACGCTGTGCCGCAAGATTCATCATCAACGGCGAGGGTTCTTTTTGCGATCGACAGGGAAACGAAGCCGCACGAGAGTTACGTGCTGACGTGGCGGGGGAAATTTAATTGAGATTTGCTTTGCGCACCGACCGGGATTAAAATTGATTTGAACTGAATTACTGAGCGCACCGACAGCCAAGTTCAAAGGAGTTGCTGAGCGCACAGACAGCTGCTTTTATAAGGATTTGAACTGAATTGCTTTGTGCACAGACCAGTGCATAACTTGACATCCAGGAGTCGGATTGAGACACCGTTTGCGTCAGATTGGAGCTGACGACGTGCTGATTGACAGAGACGCCTACACAGACACAAACTAAGCATTTCTAAACCCTAAACTCCTTTATTTGTGCCTTAGTGTAACGTTCTCTGTAGGGGAAACTTTTACCTGTTTTTGGTGACTATTTTGGGACTTGTCTAGTTGGGACTAGACAAGTGGGACCCAGCTAATTTGGGACTAGCTGGTAGAAAGCTTTGCTAGGATTGATAGTGAGAGGAAACACTGTGTGTGAGGTACTGAGAGTCTGGCGAGTGTAGAGACGTAGAGGGTGCTCTAACTTGTGACTTTGTACCTATTGCACTATTCAATCTAGTATTAGCTTTGGGGGCTGGAGTAAGTCGTTGGGACGACCGAACCAGGGTAAATCTGCTGTGTACTCTGTGTCTGCTTTTCATTACTCTGGTTGTGCTTTTAACTGTGTGTGATTTCTCGTGGGTTGCACGAGAATTTTTTATTAGCCTATTCACCCCCCTCTAGGCTAGGATCCAGATCCAACACAAGGTAGGTCCAGTGACGAGCTCCATAAGGCCTAATGATATGCATGTGCTCAAGCACACCTAGAGTCAAGCGTGTGTGACCAACGGGGGTCACTAGATTATCAGGAAGATCAATACCAAGCATCCGTGCAAAAATGGTGAAAAATCTGCCACAGCAGATATCGGTAGAGTAGTGTGTGTGGGCGGTCTAGATAAGGCGATGACACAGCCAGTGGGCTGCGTCAGAAAGTACGAAAGGGAAGAGGGAGCCGTCGGGGTGGAAGCGCATCGGTCGGGTCATCCCCATAAGATGGGAAAGCTCGGGTAGGGACATGGTCCCGACCTCTGGCCTGCAAAAGATTGTGGTGGCAAGGTGTCTCTGTGCGTAGCAAAGGCAGGGATGCACAATGCATGATGCCTTTGCCCGGCTATGGCGGTAGTGGTCCAGACCTGAAATGCGATACCAGAAAGCTGAGGCATTAAACGTGCCAAGGTCGTAGTCTGGGGAGAAGGCGGCTCGGGGGTCGTGGATGGCTGGGAAGTGGAAGTGGGCGCGGATCATGGCGTGTGTGATCGTGAAGTCGTGATCCATCAGACGGAAGGTAATACCATCGCCCGCCTCGGTGCGGGCGATGGAACTCAATGCCTCCAAAGTGAGGTGAGAATAGGTGGGGCGTGGACTCCTAGGAGACGATCGAAGCCAATCGTGCGGTAAAGCCGATGGACTCCCTGCAAGAGTCCAAGGGATCGAAGAGTGGAGACGTCTATGAATAGTGTGGGAACCAGACGATGCTGTGACAGCCGGACAAAGCGATCACGATGCTCGTCATCACGGAAGGTGATGCCGTATGTTCGCACACGGGGAGGCAGGGTGACGGGAGCGGCGGGAGGTGCGAGAGGTGAAGTGGTGGGGATAGGTGCGGAAGTGGTGGGTGTGTGTGTGAGACGTGGGAGAGAAGAGTCAGACGCAGACGACGGATCGCCCACGTGCTCCTCCTCGGTGGTGGGGGTGGTGGCATGGCGAGGGCGTCGTGTAGGTCGAGAAGAGGAGGCACCAGTGGCCGGCCTCTTCCCACGACGGGGAGGTGTGGGGGCTCCTTTAGTGTGAACCATCGTGCAAGAGGCAAGGCTGAAACGTCGGTATAAAAGTAAGAAGGGCAAAGAGTGTACCGACAGAGCAATCGCAGAGAAAGTCTCCCCCAAGCTAAATCCGGAAGTGTCATGTGATGTAGGCAAAACGTACCTGAAATAGAAACAAATACAATGTCAAGGATGAGCTGAAGAATAAAACAGGGGATATGTTCATTTGCTCGACCGAGCACTAGCCTTGCTTGGTCGAGCAGTGTAGATGCTGAGAGGGTTGAGTTGGGGCTGCTCGATCGAGCTGATGTACTGCTCAGACGAGCAGATCGGCTCGTTTTGGATGTCCTGACCGAGCATCAAATGTGCTCGGTCATCTATGTCGATCATCATTAGGGAGGAGGCAAGCTGCTCAGTCGAGCACCATGGTTGCTCAATCGAGCAGGCGGAGATGCCCTAGGGCAGCGGTAGCGGGGAAATGGGGGGGGTGATGCACGATGAGAGGGGGGATGGAGGAGAGTGGATGTATGGGGGTGTTTTAATAGGAAGGGGGGTTTTGTGGGGGGCGTCGGCGCCGGCATGGGTGGCGCCGACGGCGTCTATCGACGATCTGAAAGGGGGGAAGGGAATAGGGGCGGAGAGAGAGAGAGAGAGAGAGAGAGAGAGAGAGAGAGGGAGGGAGGAGGGAGGGAGGGAGGGAGGGAGACAGGGAGGGAGAGAGGTAGACTGACTGGACAAGCGGCGCGGCCGGTGGTGCGGGCGGAGGAACGGGAGGTGGCGATGGCGGGGTAGGTCGAGTAGGGTAGGGATATCATGTTAGGGTGATGGTTTTTGATTAATCAAGAAAGCTTAGGGGTAAATGAGAACGAGTTAGGTTTTAAGAACCCAACTCGTTTGGAAATGGGCCCGTAAAAGTAGGATAAAATGACTCGGTCGAGCAGCTGAGCTGCTCAGTCGAGTTAGACAGATATAAAAATGAGTTTAGAACACTCACTCATCTACTCGATCGAGCAGGTCTTTTGGTAGCAACGATCTACAAACTTCGTGTTTGATGATAACAAATGCGTGTGAACATTTTAACGTGTGCGTTAAGTGTTTCAGGAATGACGAACGTGTGATTAATTCACAGAGAGACTTGGTCAATGTGCAAAGGAGAAAAGGGGAGAACCTAACTTGAGTAGACTCATATCTATTGGAATCAAACCCTAATCGTATTCCGTATCAAGTCCAAACTTCATTCCTATTGCAAATCACCCTATCACAAGGATTCTCTATAGCCTGATTAATCCTAGCCTTTGATCTCTTTTCCTTGCCACAAAAACCTAGGGCTGACCGTAATAAAAAAGAAACACCCCAAATATTTTAGATAGAGCACAACCGAAAAAATAAAATAAAACCCTTGAACCCAAAATTCTATGAGATTCCGCACAAAAAATTTCTTGTAGCCGAAATCTATCCCTAAGCACAGGCCGAGAAAAAAATCTTAATGCTTTCCCCTTTTGAAAAGACTAATGTGAGGAGAGCCGTAACTGCCAATTCTTTTTGGTTTTTGTAGCAGCCAAAACCTAGAGAGGTCTTCATCTTCGAAAATCACCATCTCCACAACAAGCCGCACAAATTTTCAAAAGACATCTTTCATGAGGCAGCCGCAAAAAATTTCGAGAGAGGGGAGCCGTAAGCTTTAATCCACAAGAGCCAATCATCAAAGCAAGCTGCACTTCAAGAGTCAAACAGCTCCAAGAGCTTCTCGTTGCAAATCAAAAGAGCACATCACTTTTGTTTCCTTTGAAATATCTCAAAAGGACGCAAGCTGTTGGGTTTTTGTTTGAGGCAATAAAGATTACGGCTGCCGCATCACTTGTTTGTGATGACCTAGGATGCAAGCTTTTTGAGTTTGGATTGAGGCAACAAAGATTTATGCAGCCACAAGTTTTGAACTCAACCCAGCCGCACGTTTCATCAAGAGGGAGGCCAAACTATAGAGGGGACATCATAGGTTACTACTTGGCAGAATTGATCTGACCTCGCGCTGATTGACATAGACATCAACACCGTCACGACTGAGCAATTCTAAACTCCGAACTTTATTTTATTTGTGATTTGGTTTTGTGATCTATGTGAAACTATTTTATTATTTGTTTGGGGACTTGGCTAGTTGGGACTAGCCAAGAGAGAGCTTTACTAGTATTGTTATTGTTTGGGCACTTTGGTGAGTGCAGGTACTGAGGGCCAGGTGAGTGTAAGGTTGGTGCTCTAGCTACAGGTTGTACCAGTTAACTTTAACAATCTAGTATTGCTTTTGGGGTTGGAGTAGGTCATGGGTGCGACCGAACCAGAGTAAAATCTGCTGTGTATCTGTGGTTGGTTATTGTTTACCCTGCCTGTGATTATAACTGTGTGTGATTTCTCGTGGGTTGCACGAGAATTTTTATAAGCCTATTCACCCCCTCTAGGCTTAGATCCAGATCCAACAAGTGGTATCAAAGCCAGTTTAGAGGATCTAGCCTAGTTGATCATGTCTATGAATATGTCTGATTCTGCTTTTGCCGAGGGTCAGTCTATTTCTCGTCCCCCTAAGTTTAACGGTGTTGATTTTGCATATTGGAAAACTAGGATGAAGATTTATTTAGCTGCTGTTGATTATGATATATGGAGCATTGTTGAAAAAGGCTATAAACCTCCTACCATTAATGTTGCTAATAATGAAATGTTAAAACCAGAAGATAAGTGGGATGACTTTGATAAGAAGCACTTTTCATTGAATAATAAAGCTATGAATGCATTGATTTGTGCTTTAGATAAAGCTGAGTTTAACCGTATATCTCAATGTCAAACTGTAACAACTGGTTTTCGTGTAATTGGATTATCTATATTAAAATATATGCTTGGTGGATTTTCTCCTTGGATGTGTGGTTTTCGTCGCCATAGCTTTCACTTTCGATCGTTTCGTCGTGATTTTCTAGCTTCTTCCTTCGATCGTCGATTTCGGAGTAAGTCATTCGTGACGAGCTTCAAATCACTCATATCTTAGAGTATAAATCGATCCTAGAAGCCATAGAAGTCTTCCCGAAGCTTCGCGCTTCGAATCGACACTTTTCGTGCACGTTAGTTGGTTCAAGAAGAAGAACCAACCGACTAGATTTCAATCTAGTCGGTCAGCAATCCTTAATGGACCGACTAGTGGGCTTTGATTATAATTCAGGAGTTACTGTTCCTTCTTAGTCGGTCTAAGTTCATCTTTCGTCCGACTAGTTTTTAAACTAGTTGGTTAAGTTATGTACTCAGACCGACTAATTCTTCGTTCTTCTGAACAGTCGAGTACTGTTCACTCTTAGTCGGTCTAAGAACGTTCATCGACCGACTAGATGCCAAACTAGTCGGTCAGCAGTTGTTCATTGACCGACTAAATCTAAATCCTAATTCTGTACATGAGTTACTATTTACACTTAGTCGGTCTGCGTTGGTCGACCGACCGACTAGTTGCCAAACTAGTCGGTCAGTGGTTGCCCTTTGACCGACTAATCTGTGTTAAAACCCTAATTTCTGGGCAGCCGTCAGCCCATCCTATTTATACCCCTCCCAAACGTTTTCTTCTTCCTCCACTCGACCCAAAACCCTAGTTTCTCCCCCATTAAGCCCACATCTTCCCCAAACCCTTATTCCTTCATTCCAAGCCCAAGATCCATCATCCAAACCCTCCATCAACTCATTCTACCTCTCATCTTCCCCAAAATCTCATCAAATCCCCAAAATCCCCCCCAAAACCCTAGTTCTCCAAACTTCTCCATTCGTTTCCAGATCTGGTCCCTAGGTTCTCCGGAGTGTTTCTCCCGCCTCCTCTCGGTAAGAAATCGATCTCTTGATGTTTTCATAACCTATTTGTATTTTTATGAAACCCTAATGAATGAATGTTGTTTTGATGGTTGTTTCCCCATAACAGCGATTTCCCCGTAGTTTAGCATCCACGAGACGAACCTTCGTGATCGTCATCCCCGGTGCTAGGCAAGTGAAACTTGCCACTTAGGGTTTAGGCCATGTTTTAGGCCATTTGCTTGTTGTAGGCGTAAAAGAGACTAGGCGACGAAATGATACTCGCCTAGGCGCAAATTGGGGAACTAGCTTGACAACGAAGCTAGTTCCGACTTTTATCATGTTGCACAATTACCATGTCATGTTTAATTTCTATTAATGGTACGTAAATTAATTGTCATGACATTGCATTCTTTAAGCGTTTCCATGAATGCGTAGCTTCGCTACAATGCTTGTGTTCCTGGCTCGTGTTCCAGAAGCGGGCCATGTGTTGGTTGATAGCCAATGCCCGAATTGCTTGTTTCTGGCTAGGTGCACCCCTACGCCAATTGTTTATGAATCGTGAACTAGAATGCTAGCTCCTGTGCGGGGCAACCCCGGCTCATTTACTGAGCTCGTGTGCGGGGACCCTGGCTCGATTACTTGTGGGTATTGTGGGTAAGAGTTAAGCGGCCAATCAACTTGGAGTCTGCCCGATCAGCAACTGCAGTGGTAAGGCGTAAACTCTGGGTTTGGGGTAGTTGTTAAGCGGCCAATAAGCGTGAATGTGAAACCATTCAGCTGTAAGACGTAAATATCTACAAACAACTTGAAACATGACTAGTGAAATGATTGAGATTGTTAGTAGCTTGGCTACTCTTGTCTTGTCCCGATAATTGTTCTCTTGTACTTATTGTCTCGCCATGTCTTACTTGTGCACTCATGTTATAACTGCCATGTCATGCATACTATAACTGCTAGGTTGCTAGTTTACCTTCCTTTCAGTTTCCTTGCCCAAGTCTTTTAGACTTGCTGACATGTGTCCCTTTCTCTTTGGGTGTCGCATGTTAGTTGCCGAGCCAGAGCTTGTTGCAGAGGACGTTGTGTTTGCTGAGGAGGAGTCTTGTGGACACCGGTGACTTGTTGAGTTTCCCCTTTATGTTTTAGGATCCCTGTTAGTTGTCGGTGCGTGGCGCTCCTGTATGTATGTTATACTTTGTTGGCCATGTTGGGCCTTAGGCTCTTTTTCCTTTAGCCTGATGGCTTTTCTGTGATATTGTAATTTGTTTATGGACATTTGGAGATTCAATAAAATGTCGTCTCATTTCCTTATTATCATTGTTGTTTCGTTTCGCTTTGCAAGGACTTGCCATAATAAGTGTTTTTATACGCTTATCAGACTTGGAGCTTCACAGCTTCAAGTTTGTGCGGACCTTCTCACGTCTCGTCTCCACATTTTTAGGAAGCGGGGCGTGACAGGTTTTAGTGGTGGCCCATGCAGGTCCATTTGCAAATGCGAACTCACGGAACAACGATAATAATTATAGAATGTCCGTTAAATAAATTAGAACATCCAAGTTATAAGCCCGGAGTCTAGGTTTTTAGCGTTCCTATGTCTTATGTGGCTGGTAGGCATGTTAGAGCATCTGTCCCAGCTTGGTAGGAAATCCATTAGATCAGGACCATAGTGAGACTTAGTTAGAAGTTTGTGCTTGCTAGTTAGGGATCCTTGATTGTTAGTTAGACTCCATGCTAGTGATCGCTATGATAGTCTTAAGAGTTACCTTAGTGGTTCCTGTCTAGCCCTGACCATGATAGATTCCTAGGATTTCTTTGGCTGTTCGCTTGGGTTCATCGATTTCGGACCAAGCTAAACTCATTGCATTGCTGACCAGCTCCCTAAAGAGTCTTAGCGCTTAGTTCCATAATCTTTGGTTGGTTGACCGTAGGAGTTTCCGTAGATTTTCCTAAGTCATAACCTAGGCGTATTTATGTTTTGATCATCCGACCAAATCCCTTGGCCTTTAGTTAACCCGATGATTAGAACCCCCCTGATTCAATCTTTCCTGGTCACTACACCTTGGTGTTACTGACCATAGATCTTCATCATGGTTTTCTTGCATCGTGATTTAGGTGCATGCCTCACACAACCACATTCATTGCCCTCGATTCACATGATCCCCTCCTTACTATTATCGTTGACCTTTCAAATCTTTCCCGTTGCAAATCTTGATTCTTCCGAGGTCATTTTCGAATTTTCCCTTATTAAAAAGTTTCCACTTGATTTTAAATTTTGTTTTAAACCTTCTTTCAATATATTTCCATTACTTCCATTTGAGCTAAAAGTCATTCTTAGATTTGAAGACTTTTTGGTCGTAATTTTAAATTACTATATGGTAACTATCTTTCTAACATATATCGTCCGCACTTGATTTTAAACTTTAGTACTATTTCGATAATTCGATATACCACATTTTCTACTATTGCGAAATTCATTTTAGCTATTTACCGTACGTACTTTAAAATACTTCTTTCAAGATAAGTAGGACTCCAATTAATTTATGAATATATACTAAATTACAAGTTTGTCGTACCCGTACTTCAAGTCTTTTACCAACCCATTCTTGTGGCAAATCCTTGCTTCCCCTAAAGGTATTTTCGATGTTCCTCTTTCGCTAAGTTTGAATTTGTTCGCGAACTTTTAATGCATATATTAGGTTTCGTACTCTTTCGCGACTTAAATTTATTTGTTCTTTTCTAAACATTGAAACTTTTGTCGAGATTTTTGATTATTAGTTTATAATATTCTTCAGCCTATATTTTCATATCAATATAAATGACTTGCCTCTTTTCATATACTAATTTTCTTCTGAACCTTGCATCTGTTTTTCCTAACCTGAATTATAATTTTCTTTTCTTACTTATGCCATTAAAACTTATTCGAATACCGCATTATGTTTGCTTCTTATATACCTTTCAAGTCACATGGGGTTTCAGCTTTCGGCGAGTCGATTTTATGCTCAACTTTTCCCTAGTTCAGATTTTTGTAAAATTACTTTTCGAAATCCTTTCTTGATTTAGACCTCCAAAATTCGGTTTCAAAGTTTATTACCAATTTAATAATCCTATATATGTATATATTTTCCCCCCACTTACTTCCATACCCCTAAGATGTTATTATCTTTCCATTCGTCATACATATTTCTAAAAATGATTTCTAAAGTAGAACTTCAATTAATTTTTATATATCAGTACTACGACCGTTATGCTCCTCGTTTCCCCTATTACAGATCTTTGTAAAAATCATTATTTCATAACCTTTTCTGATCTAAACCCTCCATAAATTTGATTTCAAAGTTTCACTACCAATTTTGATAATACAACTAATAAGCTATTGTTATCTTTCCGTTCACCCTACATGCCTTTAGAATAATTTCTAAACTAAATTGAATTTCGAATGTTTTCATATATCCGCATTAGGCTCATTAGCCCGTATGTTAAGAGCTTTGTGTAAAACGATTCCTTTTGGCAAATCCTGGTTACACTAAAAGGTAGTTTCAATATTGATTATTTGAGCTTTTCCGGGCTTAAAGACTTTGAAAGTATTTGGCATGAGTTTAAAATTCTTTCGTTAATTTAATTTCGTTTCAAAACTTTTGCCAACATTATTAAATCACTGCCGTATAATATTTTCTAAACTACGACCTCAAAATTCGTGTGAATGATTCACTTTCTTTTAATGACCTTACGTGAGCCAATGAACCGTTTTCTCCTATTATGTATATTCGACTCAAACTTATTTCAAACAATTTGTTTTGTCGACCTCTAAATATTTTTATACGGAAAAGGACTCCAACTTTGAAGTATAACGGTTTTCAAACTTTTCGTATTTTAGAATATGTTATTTACACTATTTTCCATGTGTCCTAATAGAGCATCATTACATCATTGTACAACCGTTTTCATGCTTTTCGATCCTTCTATTCATTACGCTCTTGATTTCAATTTCTTTCCTTTTGTCTAGCCAATAGAGCTTGTCGTCGCCGTGTCAACCTTGATATAGTTTGGTGGGCCCCATTAGTGTAATTTGATGTGTCGTCGTAGTGTATTTGATTTCATGGTGCATATGAAGTTGTGTGTGTGTTGGTATTGGTATATTGTGTGTAGGTAGTTATGTACTAGCTGCATGAGTGTAAGTGTGATAAACATATGATAGTAGGATTATAATTGTTTGATTGGTGTTACTTGTTTTTATGAGATGTCGTATGCGTGTATACCATGAGGTATGCCCGACTACAGCATATCTTAACTAATGTATGAAGTGAAAATGTATTGATGTACCAATTATAGGTGGATGGATATGGTATGAATATATACGATGCTTGGGTGTGACTATAGGTAAATACTTTTACTAGGGAGAGTATTGTAATTATAGGTATGCTGATGTTTGTAATAATACCATGGTATATGAAGTGATTGATATATGTGATATTACCTGGTTAGATATTAAGGGTGTTTGACATTTAGATATGTATGTGGTTATGTTGGTAGACGTGTATGCATTAGATAGTATTGGCATATGTATGGATGCTATGTTATGTATATGGAATTATTCCGCTATGATTTTGAGTCTCACTCAAGCTTGAGTGGGTACACTCTATGTACATTGGTGTATTGTATGTGGTTGGTGTATAGTGATGGATGATGTATGTATAATGGTTAGATTGTTTGTGCCTGGTTGTGTTACGCACGCGATTGTAGGTGGCTATACCAATATATAGTTATGTGAGTTGGTCTTGTGGTATAGTTATTCACTAAGGATTTGGTTGCGTGAATATATGTGCGCTAGTTAAACTAGGTGCGTAGATGTGCTAAGCATATGGTGGTGTGATTGGTGTATATATGAATGAAATATTAGCGTGTGTGGGTGTGCACCATGGACGGGTAAGTATGTGATAATTATAGGAATTGGTGACTATGGTATGTGTGGTGTGTCGTGATTATAGCTATAGGACTATATATGAAGTGATAATATGGTGAAATGTGTGCATGCATTTGAATGACTATAAATTGAGAAATTATAATGATGGTGAATGTATATTAGATATAGTGAACTTGTTTTAACAATGGTATGGTGTGAATTCGCATGTTGATTGTTTGGCGTATACTAGGAGATATAGGGACTAGTGTACTCTTATTGTCTTGTCCATATGTAGTTACCTATACGTGTAGATTCCGATGGTATTTTCTAGTGTGAAATTATTTTCAAATAAGTAAGAGACTTGGTTATTTTCATATAGTGTGTAATAAGTGTTTTATAGTTATATGGAATATACTTGCCTATATGAATGATTTGAATACGTGAATGGAGTTGTTTGATTATAATAAGTATAAGTGTACTATGTGCGTGAATATATATTTACTTACGTGGTGTTAATAATTGACTACCTAGAGTATATATATATAAGCACTTGAAATGAATGTACTTGGTTGAAATTTTGATGTGCTATTGATTGAG
The DNA here is from genome assembly GCA_030789695.1 of Scilla litardierei. Classification (NCBI taxonomy): domain Eukaryota; kingdom Viridiplantae; phylum Streptophyta; class Magnoliopsida; order Asparagales; family Asparagaceae; genus Scilla; species Scilla litardierei. Next base: position 23,526,957 of record CM061131.1, on the reverse strand, counting down.
GGTAGTTACTAGGGTGACTAGATATAGCTATAGTTAGAAAGTCCGAGGACGGACTTTATTCTAAGGTGGGTAGGATGTAACGACTGGTTTTCGTGTAATTGGATTATCTATATTAAAATATATGCTTGGTGGATTTTCTCCTTGGATGTGTGGTTTTCGTCGCCATAGCTTTCACTTTCGATCGTTTCGTCGTGATTTTCTAGCTTCTTCCTTCGATCGTCGATTTCGGAGTAAGTCATTCGTGACGAGCTTCAAATCACTCATATCTTAGAGTATAAATCGATCCTAGAATCCATAGAAGTCTTCCCAAAGCTTTGCGCTTCGAATCGACACTTTTCGTGCACGTTAGTTGGTTCAAGAAGAAGAACCAACCGACTAGATTTCAATCTAGTCGGTCAGCAATCCTTAATGGACCGACTAGTGGGCTTTGATTATAATTCAGGAGTTACTGTTCCTTCTTAGTCGGTCTAAGTTCATATTTCGACCGACTAGTTTTTAAACTAGTCGGTTAAGTTATGTACTCAGACCGACGAATTCTTCGTTCTTCTGTACAGTCGAGTACTGTTCACTCTTAGTCGGTCTAAGACGTTCATCGACCGACTAGATGCCAAACTAGTCGGTCAGCAGTTGTTCATTGACCGACTAAATCTAAATCCTAATTCTGTACAGGAGTTACTGTATACACTTAGTCGGTCTGCGTTGGTCGACCGACCGACTAGTTGCCAAACTAGTCGGTCAGTGGTTGCTCTTTGACCGACTAATCTGTGTTAAAAACCTTATTTCTGGGCAGCCGCCAGCCCATCCTATTTATACCCCTCCCAAACGTTTTCTTCTTCCTCCACTCGACCCAAAACCCTAGTTTCTCCCCCATTGAGCCCCCATCTTCCCCAAACCCTTATTCCTTCATTCCAAGCCCAAGATCCATCATCCAAACCCTCCATCAACTCATTCTACCTCTCATCTTCCCCAAAATCTCATCAAATCCCCAAAATCCCCCAAAAACCCTAGTTCTCCAAACTTCTCCATTCGTTTCCAGATCTGGTCCCTAGGTTCTTCGGAGTGTTTCTCCCGCCTCCTCTCGGTAAGAAATCGATCTCTTGATGTTTTCATAACCTATTTGTATTTTTATGAAACCCTAATGAATGAATGTTGTTTTGATGGTTGTTTCCCCATAACAACGATTTCCCCGTAGTTTAGCATCCGCGAGACGAACCTTCGTGATCGTCATCCCCGGTGCTAGTGTCACGCCCCGCTTCCCAAAAATATGGAGGCGAAGCGTGAGAAGGTCCGCTCGGACTTGAAGCTACAAAGCTGCAAGTCCGATAAGCGTCCATCAATTTAAAACTGCAGGTCCTTGCAACGCGAACGAAACAAAGATAATAATAATGAAATGAGACAAAAGAATAATCTCAGAATATCCATAAATATAAATTCCAACAACACAGAAAAGCCACCAGGCTAAAAGAAAAAGAGACTAAAGGCCCAAACATGGCCAACAAAAGTACAAAGTGCAAACGACGGTGCTGCGCACCAATAACTAACAAAAGGCCTAAAACAAAATAAAGCTCAACAAAGACTCAAGGAATGGTCACCGGTGTCCACCAAAATCCTCCAGGGCAATCATGGACTCAGACTCAGCGTCAGCAAAACACCACGTACTCAGCAACGGTCTCTGGCTCAGGGTCTAACATGTGACACCCAAAAGAGCAAGGGGCACATGTCAGCAAGTCTAAAAGACTTGTGCAAGTGAAACTGAAAGTACAAGTAAAACAACCTAGCAGTTCTAGCATGATGCAATGACATGGCAGTTAAAGTAATGAGTGCAACAGGTAAGGTAAAGTAAAGTAAAGTACGAGCATGGCATTTAAACATGGCATGAATGACAAGTATTGCATGAATCATTCACAAGACAAGTACAAGACAAGAAAAGTAAGCACCTCGTGCACAGAGATTCCGTCTTTTGGCTAGAGGGCGGATCAGGCCACTCCTAAGCTCAAGTAACCGTTTATCCCTACCCCTCCACGTGTATCGGGCATTGGTTTTTAGCCAACACATGAGGCCCGCTTCTGGACCACGAGCCAGGAAGTGTTTAAACAAGTATGGCGTAGGGGTGCACCTAGCCGGACAAGTAGTACGAGGACAAGTATTGTAGCGTGTGCTACGAATGCAACATTCAATGCATGGATGACATGGCATGGCAAGTAGTAAAGCGTACAAGTAAGAAAAGTAAACGTGACAGTTTAGCATGCATGAATGACAAGTTTAAGGGTTGGATCTAGCTTCGTTGTCAAGCTAGATCATTTAGGTGACGGATCTAGTTTCGTTGTCAAACTAGATCAAGTAGGCGTCTAGCCAGCTATCATTTCACTGACTAGTCTCTTTTACGCTAAAAGCAAGGAAGTGGCCTAAAAACATGGCCCTACACAAGAGTTGGCAAGTTTCACTTGCCTGCAAGTACGACGTCTGAGCACACCGTCCAATGAGTCCAAAAATCACAATTATCCTACGTGCACAAGTCCACCGGCCTAAAGTCCATATTATTAATCTTGATTAGTGAATTTAAAACATTTAAAATACTTTAAAAATACTGATTTTAGTCTTGATTAGCATGCAATTTGGTTGGGGGTCCTAGGGGTACAAAGCGTTACCTCAACACGACGCGAAAGCTACACCGGCGTCGGGTAGCGACACCGGGGGTTGGAATAATAGAACGCGCTCCAAGTCCTGATTCCAATATATATTCCTCGCTGGAAAATTCAGAGCTTCAACCGGAGCGACGGTTCCAGATTCCAAAGCTAGCACGTGCGACGACGGGCTACGACGTGCGACGACGTCGTACGCGGCAAGTCGTCAAAGAGAACGCACCTAGGTGGGGCCCACAGTAGTCCTAGGGACCTTTGGGGGGCCCACAATAACTCTGGAGAACTTGGGGGGCCCACGGAGGCAAGTGGTGCGACGGATGCGGGGTTGCGACGTTCGCTCTCGGTCGTACACAGCCAAATGCAGGGGCTGCCATCGGTCGCTGCGGGGGAACGGGCTTGGTGCAGCGCTTGGGTCGGTCGCAGCCTTGGTTCTCTCGGTCGCTGCGGGGAGGGCCGTCGGTCAGACACTGGGGAACGGAAGTTGCAACGTCGCAACGTTGCAACGATGCGGAGAGCGGTCGGTGCGGGCGAACGGCTCGGTCAGATGCGGAGCGGAGCGGGCGAACGGTGCGGGGGTCGGTGCGGTGCGGAGATGCGGGGATGTCGAGCGGGTCTCTCGGTCTGACCGAGAGATCCTATCGGTCGAAGCGGGGAACGGAGCGGCTGCAGCAGCGGGGTGCAGGCGGGGCTTGGTGCGGGCGGAAGCATCGGTCGGGGCGGGGAAAACGGCCTCGTTTCTTCGGTCGTGCGGTGGCGAACGTCGCAACGTTGCGACGAATCGTCGCAACGTCCAATTTCAAGTTTGGAAGAGGCTAGGGCTAATTTCTTGCGAAAATAGGTCTTCCTAGGGGTTGCTTATATAGTATAGGTGGGTTGACTTGGTCTAGGGCTAAATCTAATAGGATTAGAATATTAAAATGATTTAAAATTTGAAATTCAACTTCTCCAACTCACCCTAGGATTTGACTTGGTCCAAATGAGCTGGAAATTTCCTCAAAAATTCTTTAAAACGTTTAAAACTCAAATAAATTTTATTTGGCCGAAAATAATTTATAAATTAATTATTAAAAATATTATAAAGCTTGTTAAAAATATAAAAGTGGTCAAATAAACTCCAAAAATTATAAAATAAATATCGGGGTGATCGTGACGACGAATGTGAGCTAACTAAGAAGACGGATCTCCAATTTGACGTCGGACGACGAAACTAAAAATAGAAACGTCTCCCGTCAAGAGTGAAAATCGTCACGTCTCATCGAGTAAGTTTAAATTGTGGAAAAACGACTCGAGAAGTGTCGTTCCAAGATAGTGCCACTATTTAACATTCTCGGAGACGTTCACAACGGCATATCACACGAAAGTGTTCACAAACAAACGAAGTCTAAAACAAACACGTGCACGGCCAAAAGCACGTGCACGAACAACGTACCACGAAAAGTGGTCGTTACAGCTAGGCAAGTGAAACTTGCCACTTAGGGTTTAGGCCATGTTTTAGGCCATTTGCTTGTTGTAGGCGTAAAAGAGACTAGGCGACGAAATGATACTCGCCTAGGCGCAAATTGGGGAACTAGCTTGACAACGAAGCTAGTTCCGACTTTTATCATGTTGCACAATTACCATGTCATGTTTAATTTCTATTAACGGTACGCAAATTAATTGTCATGACATTGCATTCTTTAAGCGTTTCCGTGAATGCGTAGCTTTGCTACAATGCTTGTGTTCCTGGCTCGTGTTCCAGAAGCGGGCCATGTGTTGGTTGATAGCCAATGCCCGAATTGCTTGTTTCCGGCTAGGTGCACCCCTACGCCAATTGTTTATGAATCGTGAACTAGAATGCTAGCTCCTGTGCGGGGCAACCCCGGCTCATTTACTGAGCTCGTGTGCGGGGACCCTGGCTCGATTACTTGTGGGTATTGTGGGTAAGAGTTAAGCGGCCAATCAACTTGGAGTCTGCCCGATCAGCAACTGCAGTGGTAAGGCGTAAACTCTGGGTTTGGGGTAGTTGTTAAGCGGCCAATCAGCGTGAATGTGAAACCATTCAGCTGTAAGGCGTAAACATCTACAAACAACTTGAAACATGACTAGTGAAATGATTGAGATTGTTAGTAGCTTGGCTACTCTTGTCTTGTCCCGATAATCGTTCTCTTGTACTTATTGTCTCGCCATGTCTTACTTGTGCACTCATGTTATAACTGCCATGTCATGCATACTATAACTGCTAGGTTGCTAGTTTACCTTCCTTTCAGTTTCCTTGCCCAAGTCTTTTAGACTTGCTGACATGTGTCCCTTTCTCTTTGGGTGTCGCATGTTAGTTGCCGAGCCAGAGCTTGTTGCAGAGGACGTTGTGTTTGCTGAGGAGGAGTCTTGTGGACACCGGTGACTTGTTGAGTTTCCCCTTTATGTTTTAGGATCCCTGTTAGTTGTCTGTGCGTGGCGCTCCTGTATGTATGTTATACTTTGTTGGCCATGTTGGGCCTTAGGCTCTTTTTCCTTTAGCCTGGTGGCTTTTCTGCGATATTGTAATTTGTTTATGAACATTTGGAGATTCAATAAAATGTCGTCGCATTTCCTTATTATCATTGTTGTTTCGTTTCGCTTTGTAAGGACTTGCCATAATAAGTGTTTTTATACGCTTATCAGACTTGGAGCTTCACAGCTTCAAGTTTGTGCGGACCTTCTCACGTCTCGCCTCCACATTTTTGGGAAGCGGGGCGTGACACAAACTGCGCAGGAAATTTGGCATACTCTGGAGGCGACTCATGAGGGTACATCACAGGTTAAGGAGTCCAGACTTGCGCTGCTCAGCACTGAATATGAAAGCTTCCGCATGCTTCCATCAGAGTCAATTAAAGAGATGTTTGTGAGGTTCACAGACATCGTGTACAAATCTACCTCTCTTGGAAAGCCGTACTCGAGTCTGGAGCAAATCAGAAAGATCTTAAGAGCATTACCTAGCACCTTTCGTCCAAAATCACAGCTATTCAGGAAGCAAGGGATTTATCGCAAATGAAAGTGGAGGATCTGATAGGGAACCTGATGTCCCACGAGCTGGAGCTGCAAAGCATTGAACTGAGAGAGAAATATGAAATGAAGACTTCAAAGGCAATAGCCCTTCAGGCTAAAGAGGATGAAGATGGAGATGAGGAGGAGGATTTTTTGGTGAGAAGCTTCAAGAAATATATTAGAACTGGCAACGGGAGATCAGAGATGAAAAGGTTTAATCGCTCTAAATTTAATTCTAATAATAAATCTTTTGAGCAGACTGCTACTGATCCATTTATATGCTTTAAATGCAAAAAGTAGGGACACTTTATGAAGCAATGCCGTCAAGGAAAGAACAACGCTACGGAGCAAAAAGGGAAATCTTTGATGCTCACATGGGATATGGACGGCGAGGATGAATCTCAAGAGGAAGTTGCACACTCCTCTCTTTGCCTGATGGGACAACTAGATGAGGTAAAATCTTTAACTAAAGCTCAACTCGTGACTACTTTTAAAGAAATGCAAAATGAAATTGAAAGATTGGAATCAACTGTTGAGTTACTTGAATCCCATGCAGAGAAGTTTAAAAATGCTAATTTTGAATTGCAACAAGACAATTATAATATGTCATTAGAAGTTGATGAAATTAGAGAGAAGCTTGTTGCATGTGATTCTACTATTAGCTCTTTGAAAAATGGAAAATCTTGTATACCTACTGAAACTGAGTGCCTGAACTGCTCTACTTTACTTAACGATATTAGCATGTTTAAACTAAATATGATTAAGCTAGAAGTTGAAAATGAATCGCTAAATGAGAAGATTTGCATGCTAATAAATGAAAATAAAGAGCTAGAAAAGAAGATGGCTAATCTGAAAAAGAGTGAGGAAGAGAACAAGAAGGCCTTCATTAGTAAATGTACCATGCTTGTTAATGAGAACATGTTTTTAAAGTCTAAAATATCTGATCTTGAATTGTCTATTAAAAAATTTGGTGTTGGAAAGCATTCATTAGACATTATTCTAGGTAATCAGATACAAGGAAATAACAGGCGTGGTTTGGGATATGGAAATAAAATTGATGAGAGGCCTAGAATTAATCGAAAGAATGAAAAAGAAACTGGTGTAGGAAGAAGCATGTTTGCTAAATGTTATACTTGTGGTGGTGTTGGTCATGCTTATTATAATTGCAAGTATAGGAATACCGACATCAAATTTAAGCAAATTTGGGTTCCAAAAAATAAAGTGACTAACACTAGTGGACCTGTATGGATTCCTAGGTCACACATATCATGCTCTTCTTATGTGTAGGTACATGGAACGGCTAAGGGACAAAAGTGTGAATGGTACTTAGACTCTGGCTGCTCAAGACACATGACAGGTAAAAGAGAAAAGTTCCTTAGCCTTGCAAAGCATGAAGGAGGAAGTATTACTTTAGGGGGGGACAATGGAAAATGCAAGGTAATTGGTAAAGGTGTTGTAGGTAACGACACCTTTCAGCTTACAGATGTCCTATTGGTTGAAAAGTTGAAACATAACCTCATTTCTATCAGTCAGCTGTGCGACAAAGGTATGAAAGTTGAATTTGATGCAAAACTTTGTAGAATCATTGATATCTCCACAGGTGACATTATTATTACTGCAAATATAAAGAATAATGTTTATACTCTTATGATTGAAGAACTAACTGTTTCTAAATGCTTGCTTGTAGGTGAAGAAGAGGCCACGCTATGGTATAGACGATTAGCACATGCAAGCATGGGATTGATAAAGAAGCTGGAAAACAAAAATTTGGTAAGAGGACTACCACATCAGACATATGAGAATTGTAAGTTGTGCGTGGCATGCACCAAAGGTAAGCAAACTAGATCTACTTTCTCTAGCATTAATGGAGTTGCCACCACACACATATTGGAATTAGTGCACATGGATTTATTTGGTCCAACAGACATTGCTAGCCTAGGAGGTAAAAAGTATTGTTAAGTATTGGTGGATGATTTCTCTAGATATACATGGGTATACTTCCTAGCCATAAATCAGACTCATTTGACCATTTTCAAAACTTTTGTATACAAGTTTCTAGTGAGAAAAATTCTTTCATTGTAAAAATTAGAAGCGATCATGGAGGTGAGTTTGAAAATGCTATTTTTGAAAAATTTTGTTTTGAAAAAGGAATTTTACATGAATTCTCTTCTCCTAGAACACCTCAACAAAATGGGGTGGTCGAGAGAAAGAATCGCACATTAAAAGAAATGGCTAGGAGTATGTTAAATGAATATAGCTTGCCTATGTCTTTTTGGGCTGAGGCCATTAATACAACATGCCATGTATGCAATAGAGTTATGCTTAGACCTATACTAAATAAAACTTCTTATGAACTATGGCATGGCAACACCCCGAAAGTCTCTTACTTTAGAGTTTTTGGATGCATGTGCTTCATATTAAATACTGCAGATCAGCTTGGCACCTTTGAATCAAAATCAGATAAGGGAGTGTTCGTAGGATATTCAGCAAGGAGTAGAGCATACATGATTTATAATAAACGCACCCTTGCTATTGTTGAATCTATAAATGTAAAATTTGATGAATCTGATATAAACTCTTTGGATTACAGGCAGAACAATGAAGAGGAAAATGTAGAGCAACAAAGCGTTCCAAAAGTTAATGAGGAGCAACCTGAAATACAAAAGGAAGCTGAAACTGACATGCCAGAAATATAAGATGAAGCAGTTACCAGAGGAGAGCTGAGATTCAATCCAAATCACCCACCAGACTTAATTCTAGGTGAGCCTACGGCAGGTATTCGCACACGTTCCTCTTTTAGAGATCTTTGTGTTCTATGTATTTATGGCGACTTTATTTCTGTAATAGAGCCTAAGACTATAGATAGTGCTTTAGAAGAGGAAAGTTGGGTTTTGGCCATGCAAGAGGAATTAAATCAATTTGTCAGGAATAATGTCTGGAAACTAGTACATAGACCCACTGATTATTATGTAGTTGGTACTAAATGGGTGTTTAAAAATAAGCATGATGAATCTGGTAATGTTATTAGAAACAAGGCTAGGTTGGTAGCTAAAGGGTATAATCAAATTGAAGGAATTGATGTGGATGAGACTTTTGCACCAGTTGCTAGGCTTGAGTCCATTAGAATCTTGCTAGCTTTTGCAAGTTATAAAGGGCTCAAACTGAAACAAATGGATGTAAAAAGCGCTTTTCTTAATGGCTACCTAAAAGAAGAGGTATTTGTTGAGCAACCCCCAGGCTTTGAAAGCTATAATTTTCCAAACCATGTTTATAAATTAGAAAAAGCTTTGTATGGTCTTAAGCAAGCTCCACGAGCTTGGTATGACCGTCTAAGCACATATTTGTTGGAAAATAATTTTAAAAAGGGGAGTGCTGACAATACACTATTTCTGATGCATGAATCTGAAGATTTTCTCATTGTGAAAATTTATGTTGATGACATTATTTATGGTGCTACTAACGATCTTCTTTGTCAAAAGTTTGAGAAAGTCATGCAGGATCAGTTTGAGATGAGCCTTGTAGGAGAGCTGAAATATTTTTTGGGGTTCCAAGTAAAGCAAGGAAAGGAAGGCATCTTTCTATTTCAAACCAAATACATCAAGGAGCTTTTAAAAAAGTTTGGGATGGAGAAGTCTAAGAGAATTGGAACGCCGATGTGTCCCAACACAAAAATGGACAGAGATGAACAAGGAGTTGCAGTGGACCAAAAGCTATATCGAGGTATGATTGGTTCTTTGTTGTACTTGACTGCTTCTAGGCCTGATATAATGTTTGCTGTATGCTTGTGTGCACGCTTTCAGTCAAACCCAAAAGAATCTCATTTGAAAGCCATTAAAAGGATCTTTAGGTACCTAATTAGTACACCTACTTTAGGCCTTTGGTATCCTTCTAGTGGTAATTTTGATTTGGTGGGTTATTCTGATGCTGATTATGCGGGTAGTTTAACTGATAGAAAGAGCACTAGTGGCACTTGTTTTATGCTAGGACACTCTTTAGTTTCATGGTCTAGCCGTAAGCAAAATAGTGTTGCATTATCCACTACTGAAGCAGAGTATATTGCCCTCGGCAGCTGCTGTGCTCAAGTACTGTGGATGATGCAAACATTATCTGACTACAGACTAGCTCTTAAAAGAATTCCTCTTCGATGTGATAGAAAGAGTGCCATAGATCTTTCTAATAATCCCGTACACCACTCTCGTACTAAACACATTGACGTAAGACACCATTTTCTTAGAGATCACCTCACTAAAGAGGATGTGTCTGTGGAGTTTGTTCCTACGGAATCACAACTTGCAGACATATTCACCAAACCTTTGGTTGAGGCTCCCTTATGTCGTCTTCGTCTTGAGCTTGGTATTATTGATAAAACTTAGTACGAGACTCCATGCTTTCTTGTGTGCTTGAACTTTTTTCTTGTTTGTATGCTAGTAGTTGTATTGTTATGTGTGCATGATTTGTTTTTTATTTGTGTGATTGCATCTCATGTTTGCTTTAGTATCTCATGCATTAAAAAACAAAAAAAAACAAAAAAAATGAAAAACAAAAAAGGGTGCTTAAATGTGTATCTGTCTCTTTGATTCATTAAAAAGGTATTCATGAATGATTTTCATATTTATGTAGAAATTGCTGTATTATTTCCTCTGCTACATGCGCATGTTCATCTTTCTAAATATTCATGGCATATTCAATGTTAGAAAATAACTTGATGATCTACACCTCCTATTTCACTCCCACATGTATTATTTTTGTTGCACATTTGGGGATATCGTTTATGAAATTGGAAATGTGAATGTAGGAGGAAAACTTAACTGAAAATCTAAGGGATATGATATACCTTGCCATGGATAAAAATTGAGCATTAAAAACATGTTACTACAAGTATAAAAACTGAAAAAGAAAATACATGCTCTGTATGAAAAATGTATACAATCCTTGGCAACGGTATTACCCACGAGTATCCAACATAAGCTTTATGGGTAAGCTTTAGCGTTGGTGTATTTACTCGTCAAGCAATGCCACCCACACTTCTAAGAGTCCTTATAGGCTATGTTTTTGGGGTGCGGTACCTTGAACTCAGTTTTAATGAGGTGGGAACAATCAATCCTAGGTGATAGAATGTTATTTGGAAAATGTGGATTGTTTTTGGTTGATTTTCTTAATGATTCTCCTTATGTGCTTCAATTTTAATCATCGCACGTACACGTTGGTGTTGAAGTCGTAGTTGCTTAATTTCATTGGATTTTGACTTGATTATTCTATGATTGTATGCATGCAATTGTTGGTAATGGTTAATAATATTCTCTTTTTGCATAATATATGATTTTGACTTCGTGGTATGCCTTTTGATGATAACAAAGGGGGAGAAAAGTTTGGGAAGATTGGGTAAAAGTTTAGGAAGACGTGGTATTTACTTGGTGTGCTTGGTATTTGGCATTTGGACTATCTTTGTAATGCTCGTGAAAATATGATTGTTTGATTAAGGGGGACCATTAATGAATGTTGGGGTAGCACAAAAATAGGGGGAGCATGCTTACTGCTAAACTTTACACATTATTATTCGCACATCATTTCATCTCATTGCATATCACCCACTATTGTCACACTTTCACACACACTATTTGGTTACTTAATGTGCAAATCTTATACCTAGTTTGTTATCATCAAAAGGGAGAGATTGTTGGTAGCAACGATCTATGAACTTCGTGTTTGATGATAACAAATGCGTGTGAATGTTTTAACGTGTGCGTTAAGTGTTTCAGGAATGGCGAACGTGTGATTAATTCACAGAGAGACTTGGTCAATGTGCAAAGGAGAAAAGGGGAGAACCTAACTTGAGTAGACTCATATCTATTGGAATCAAACCCTAATCGTATTCTGTATCAAGTCCAAACTTCATTCCTATTGCAAATCACCCTATCACTAGGATTCTCTATAGCCTGATTAATACTAGACTTTGATCTCTTTTCCTTGCCAAAAAACCTAGGGCTGGCCGTAATAAAAAAGAAACACCCCAAATATTTTAGATAGAGCACAGCCGAAAAAATAAAAAAAACCCATGAACCCAAAATTCTATGAGATGCCGCACAAAAAATTTCTTGTACCCGAAATATATCCCAAAGCACAGGCCGAGAAAAAAATCTTGATGCTTTCCCCTTTTGAAAAGACTAGTGTGAGGAGAGCCGTAACTGCCAATTCTTTTCGGTTTTTGTAGCAGCCGAAACCTAGAGAGGTCTTCATCTTCGAAAATCACCATCTCCACAACAAGCCGCACAAATTTTCAAAATACATCTTTCATGAGGCAGCCGCAAAAAATTTCGAGAGAGGGGAGCCGCAAGCTTTAATCCACAAGAGCCAATCATCAAAGCAAGCTGCACTTCAAGAGTCAAACAGCTCCAAGAGCTTCTCGTTGCAAATCAAAAGAGCATATCACTTTTGTTTCCTTTGAAAAATCTCAAAAGGACGCAAGCTGTTGGGTTTTTGTTTGAGGCAATAAAGATTACGGCTGCCGCATCACTTGTTTTTGCTAACCCAGGATGCAAGCTTTTTGAGTTTGGATTGAGGCAGCCACAAGTTTTGAACTCAACCCAGCCGCACGTTTCATCAAGAGGCAGGCCAAACTATAGAGGGGACATCATAGGTTACTACTTGGCAGAATTGATCTGACCTCGCGCTGATTGACAGAGACATCAACACCGTCACGACTGAGCAATTCTAAACTCCGAACTTTATTTTATTTGTGATTTGGTGTTGTGATCTCTGTGAAACTATTTTATTATTTGTTTGGGGACTTGGCTAGTTGGGACTAGCCAAGAGAGAGCTTTACTAGTATTGTTATTGTTTGGGCACTTTGGTGAGTGTAGGTATTGAGGGCCACGTGAGTGTAGGGTTGGTGCTCTAGCTACAAGTTGTACCAGTTAACTTTAACAATCTAGTATTGCTTTTGGGGCTGGAGTAGGTCGTGGGTGCGACCGAACCAAGGTAAAATCTGATGTGTATCTGTGGTTGATTATTGTTTATCCTGCCTGTGATTATAACTGTGTGTGATTTCTCGTGGGTTGCACGAGAATTTTTATAAGCCTAGTCACCCCCCTCTAGGCTTAGATCCAGATCCAACAGTGTCTGCTCGGTTGAGCAGATCGCTGTTGATTTCTATCAAATCATCTGCTCGGTCAAGCATGCGTCTGCTTGGTCGAGTCGACGCCTACTCGGGCCGAGCAGAGGCTGTTCGGACCGTGTAGACAGAACATCATTTTTTTCTTGTTTTCCCGAGCTTGCGCTACTCGACCGAGCACGTGGATGCTCGATCGAGTCAGTGTCTACACGGATCGAGCAAAGGCTGCTCGTGCCGTGTAGACAGAGTGACGTTTTTGCTCTTTTTTCTTGTGCATGTGCTGCTCGACCGAGCAGATGGCTGCTCGGTCGAGTCACCTGTGTCTTCTCCTTTGGTCTGCTCTTCAAATCAGCTGCTCTCATCCAGCTTTCTTCCATTTAAAACTTCGATTTACGTGCCCCTTTATGTTCAACCTGTAAAAAGGAAGAACCCATCAAATTTTTATGATTTTTGTATTTTTAAGAAAAATAAATAGCGTTTTTATTTGGTTTTCTCAAATAGACAAAGTAAAAATAAGAAATTGGAAAAGAGAATCAAAGATATAAAAGATTGGGTTGCCTCCCAATATACGCTCGTTTTGAGTCATGAGCTCGACTCCCTCTGGTTCATCAATAGTTATTTGGTGCGCATGAGATTCGCGCATCGTTCTTTCCAACGATACCGTGTGGCGGTGTTTGGCTTCCTGCCACTCCAGATTTTTCCTCGGTGGCGTAACTGATGGTATCTGGCTTTTCGTAGTGCAAAGAATGATCCATGAGCTCATCATCCAACACACGAAGATAGGCGGCAACCACCTTGTTGTAAACGGGGTCGTCGTCATCATCAACACTCATTCTTATCGGGTCCTTCATGACCCCTTCAGTGGCATGTTCCTCTACTGCATCATCTTCTAGGAGCTCCAGATAGCTAGCTCCTTCTCCTCTGGCATGCTCCCTCATGGGATTCTGTAGCCTGAATTCAGCTTCAATATTGCCGACATTCAACGAGAGAGTCCCTTCACGGACGTCTATCAAGACGTCGGTCGTCGCCATGAAGGGGCAGCCAAGTATAAGCTGGGAACTCCCTCCCTCATGCATATTCATAATAACAAAATCTACTGGCACACACAACCCAGGAGGTATCTGCAGAATAATGTCCCTGGCAATGCCTACCGGATATGTGATCGCATGGTCCGCTAGCTGTATGGACATGTTCGTCGGCTCCAATTCACTTCCGGTCTGCAGTCTCTCAAATATAGAAAGCGACATCAAGCTGATGCTTGCTCCTAGGTTGATCAAAGCACGGCTGATGGGCATGCCTCCAATAGAGCATGGAACAGTGAAGCTTCCCGGATCCGGTAGCTTCCTCGGAAGATGGTTCTTTATAATGGAGGTAGAGTCATCCATAAGCTTTATCTCCTTATGTCTCCGCTTCCCGGTGATGAGGTCCTTCAGGAAATTTACGTAGATGGGAATTTCTGTGATGGCATCCATGAATGGAATGTTGAGCTGGATGCCCTTCAGAAGCTACGTGACCTTGGAATACTTCTTTTCCATTTTAGCCAAAGCCAACCTCTGTGGATACGACGGAGGTGGTCGGCTTCCTTTTTTCTTTGCGACATCATTAGGAGACGGCGTTGTTGTGGGTGTGGTGGAGGGTGAATCCGCTTTCTCCTCATTCTTGGTAGGCTCATACGTAGCCTCTTCACTATCACCACCAATAATGGCCTCCTCAGTTATGACTTGTTCCTTGTTCACAACTGGAATCATAACGGGGTCGATTTCCCGTCCTCCACGTGTGGTAACAGAGACCACGACATTGGTTTGAGCCCTCGGATTTGGCTCCGGTTGCGAAGGCAACCTCCCTTGGTTCTTAAGTAACTGGGACATCTGGCCCCTCAGCTCATTGAGCGACGTGTTTATATTTTTGAACTGAGCGAACGTGTCCTGGTTGAAACTGACCTGCCCACTCATGAATGTTTCCAATGTGGTCTCCAAATTGGACCGAGGCGGAGATGGTGCATAGTCCTGCTGAGGTAGGCGATTGAACTGGTAGCCTGGTGGTCGATATGGCCCAGCTGGCCTAAACCCACTCTGCTGTTGATTTGGCGTCTGCCCTTGCTGTTGTTGAGGAGTGTAACGCCCCGCTTCCCAAAACACGACGGAAGCGAGAGCGTTACTGGGTCCGCTTGAACCGGAGCGGTGAAACTCAGGTTCATTAAGCATCTGTGGTAAAACGCAAGGGCAGGTCCTTCGCACGCTTTTCAGAACAACCAGAATTATTCATACATTACAAGCCACATCCAGAAATAATAAGCGTCCGCACACGAAATAAAACTACAAGCCTCAGCTGGGCCGAAATACAACAATAATAACATACACTCAACAATAATAGAAAACAACTACGGCAAGCAGCAACAGAATCGACCACTAGTTCTCCGCAGGGAGAGACTCGGCGTCTACAGCGAACTCCTGACTCTCCAAGTCAGGTGTCTCGTAAGGAACCTCCTAATACTCAAGCTCGGGATCTGACATACATCCAAAAACATGAATGTATGTCAGCAAGGGTCTGCAAAAAGGTGTTAGAACCCAAGGCAAGAAATATACAACTTTATACTGCATTTAAGAGGCATTAATCATTTAAATGAGATAACGACGAAAGGATTAAACAAACTGATTATAAAATGATTTAAAGTAAAGACATTCTAACATGCAGTTCTAAGCAGTGTAGATCTTTTCTTTGTTTCATTAACATGTCAATTCAACTGAGACAATAATTTCAAGTTGCAAGTTTCACGATGTTAGCATTTCACGATTGTTAGCATTGTCAATTCTACAATAGGGTTCTCGCCCTTAGGACGTGATGAGTGAGTCCTTCTTCTCACGGGGGCTTACCGTGATTGGCGCTAACCCACCGCCTACGGGTGGTGCCCTTGAAGAGAGTACCCGTTCATACGCCTAGCAGCCGCTCAACCCTTACCCCACCCAAGATTTGTGCTGGAACACGAGCCAGCCTAATTCACGAATTACAAGCACGAATTTGTCAACTTACATGACATCACGAAAATCACGATTTCGCCTTCGAGGCGCACGATCTCACGATGTCACTCTCTAATGACCAAGCAAGATGTTCTTTCAATTTAAGTCGTCAACGTTTCACCATTAATTTACGACATTCACAATAAATAAAAGAATGGCAAGCAGGTTAGTTTGATGAACATTTTACAGAAAATGATTTTTTCTTTGTTATCATTAAAAATTTGACATATATCAGGTAAAAGACCAATTGAGCACCCAATTTCAAAAATACATTATAAATTGTATACTTGCCTGTTTTCGGTGATTTTGGTGCAGTTGGGTTTGTCTCGACGAGTGCTACGTGTCGGTACTGTTGGTTCTCTGTTTCAGTTAAACAAATCAAAGAATTAGACTCATGGCGAGATAATCAAATTATCGTGTTAATCCTAAAAGTGGGTTCGTCTAATTTTACTAGGTTCTCTGGCTAGGGCGGTATCTATATTACGTTACACTAACATGATACGCCTCATTCCATGTATTATTATTAACCCAACATTAATCACAATTACTAGATAGCTGAAATTTCTTAACAAATTATTATTTAAAATTAAATTAACACTAACTAACCCAATTGTTAATTATCCTAAGTCAATAGCTATGTTAACATGGCATCAAATGGTATACCTACTCTACACCTACTACAACCCTATTATAATACCTATCTAACATATATTACCAACAATCAATTTCATTTCATTATTTCCTTTTGAAACAATAGGCTGTCACCCACTATTCTAATATTGAATAAGGCCATCCCTTCTTTTAATGTCTGACACTCTTCCTCTTTCTCATTAACAATTCTCTCAACTCTCCTATTCTCTTCTTCGTTCCGTTTTCTATTTCCTTCTTTTTTTTGGTTTCAAACACCAGCAGCTCACGCAAAAGGGCAAGGGGAGGGCTTACGCACGTGCGACGGGGAGAGGGGGCGACGGACGGATCTGGCGGCGGGGCTCCTGGCCGGCGGCGGCGACGCGGCTTCCGGCAGGCGGCGGCAGCGGTTGGCCGGCGGCGCGCGCGGTTGCTCCGGCGTACGGCGGCAGGGGCTGCGGCCTGTGGCGTTTGCGCGCGCGGGCTGCGACGGCAGGTGGAAGAGGAGGGGGAGGAAGTTTGAAGATCAGGTCTGGAGTTGCTTTTGCCTTGAATCAAAAGCTGTTTTGGATCTGAAATTGGTTGTTGTAGAGGGTTTAATCTTTGTAAGAATCTGAAGTTTTGATTTCAGATTTGATTTGTTTGCTCTTCCCTCTTGATTTCAGATTTTGGGTTTGTTGGGAATTTGATTTTGGGGAGAAATTGTTAGAAGAAGAATCTGATGATGTTTTGTTTGATTGATGGAAATGGGTTTGCAGATGAAGGTGTGGGATTTTTGCAGATTGGTTTGCAGGTAGAAGACGTTGCCCGTTGCCTTAAGAAGATTAGTAGGGGGACACACTTTATCATTTGTCAAAGGAGTCTTAATAAGATTATGATGGGTGTTTAATGAAATCGGTAGACCATGGGGAAGGAGAGACGTGCGGTTTTGTTTAAACGAAATAACGTGCGTGTTGATTTCTAAAGCTAATTTTGACTAAGTTTTTAGGAGGAAACTGATTTCCGAACGTGTAGGTTGTCGTTTTTGTAGGGTTAAGGTCAATACGTGATTAACGTAATTAAGTAAGTCTTAATAGTAATAATAAAAAAAAGATGTAATTTGTGAAAGTAATTAAAGCGATTTAGGAATTTGTAATTAAGGAATTTGTAATTAGTAAATTTTAGGTGTAATTAATAAGGAAATTAGTGAAAGTAATTAGCGGGATAATTTAGTTAAACTTAACGGTAAATATTGACGGCACGGTAAAATGAAAGCAGTGACGCGCTCGCGTCAACTCGGACGGATAAAAGTTAACTGGTTGACAGAAGTAAAATTCTGGCACGGCACAATCGAAAACTCGACTAAAAATTACTGGCCGTTACATTCTACCCACCTTAGGAAAAATTCCGTCCTCGGAATTCTCATCAACTAAGGAGGAGAAAATAAATATGGATAATGCTCTCGTATCTCATCTTCCCGCTCCCAGGTAGACTCTCCTGGCGAGTCACGACGCCACATTACTCTGACTAGATCAATTGTCTTGTTCCTGAAGACTTTTTGACGTCGATCTAGGATCTCCACGGGTTGCTGTTCATACGTCAGATCTGGTCGAATTGTAATTTCCGAGTAGTCCACAGTATGAGAAGGGTCGCTGATATAACGACGGAGCTGGGACACATGGAAGACATCATGAACTCCCTCCAGAGACGGTGGCAAAGCTAAGCGATAAGCTACTTCTCCAACTCGCTCTAGCACATCGAAAGGTCCAATATATCTCGGACTAAGCTTGCCTCTCTTCCCAAATCGAATCACTCCTCGATTTGGTGAAATCTTCAGAAACACATGATCTCCTGGCTGAAACTCCAGAGGACGTCGTTTAGCATCAGCCCAATGCTTATAACGGTCCTGGGCAATCCGAATCTTATCTCTGATATCTCGCACCACATCAACAGCTTCCACTATCATCTCTGGTCCCAAGAGCTCTCTATCACCTACGTCATCCCAACTCAGTGGCGATCGACATTTCCTCCCATAGAGAGCAGCAAAAGGCGCCATGCCAATGCTTGCCTGATAGCTGTTGTTGTAAGAAAACTCCACCAGGTGCAAATGATCTTCCCATGAACCCTTGAGATCCAACATGCAAGCTCTCAACATATCCTCCAAAATCTGGATAGTGCGCTCTGACTGTCCATCAGTTTGCGGGTGATACGCAGTACTGAATTTCAGACTGGTACCCAAATTCGTCTGCAAACTCTTCCAGAATTGAGACATGAATCTCGTATCACGATCTGATACGATGCTCACAGGGACTCCATGTAAGCGCACGATCTCCTACACGACATAATTTACGTCACGACTAGTACTAGGAGGAAATTACTAAGGTATGAGTTGGGTCATTACATCCATATACTTCCTTGCTAATATCTCCGTGGATTGCCCAACTCGGAAAGGTATAAAATGCGCAGACTTGGTCAATCGATCGACGATGACCCAGATCGCGTCGTTCTGCCTGGTGCTCCGAGGTAAGCCAGTCACGAAGTCCATCGTGATGTGCTGCCACTTCCACTCTGGAATCGGCAGAGGTTGAAGTAGTCCAGCAGTGCGATGATGTTCAGCCTTCACTTGCTGACACACGAGACACTTGGCAACGCTACGCGCCACACTTCTCTTCATCCCATGCCACCAGAAATTCTGACGAAGATCCTTGTACATCTTAGTACCCCCAGGATGAATAGAATAAGGTGAACTGTGAGCCTCATTCATTAACTCCTCTCTGATATCTCCTGCAGGCACGCAGATCCTACTACCATATCTCAAAGATCCATCCGCATGAATCAGAAAATCTGTCCGAAGTCCTGCTTCGACTTGTTCTCTGATCTTCTTCAACTTGGCATCTCCAGCCTGAGCAGTCTTGATTCGATCCACAATCGTCGATTGAATCTGCATGTTCATTAATGACGATGTGACTCTAGGTAGGACAGCTTCAACATCCATTTCTCACAGATCCTGCTGCAATTTCCACTTAGCTGTGAGAATCATCACTTCGGGCAGTCGACTCAAAGCATCTGGTACGACATTCACTTTTCCTGGATGGTACTGAAGATCGATGTCGTAGTCCGCCATCAATTCCAACCATCTGCGTTGTCTCATATTCAGCTCCTTCTGAGTGAATATATATTTCAAACTTTTGTGATCAGTGAAAATTTTCACTTTCTCACTCAGTAAGAAATGCCTCCAAATCTTCAAAGCAAAGATGACGGCAGCTAACTCCAAGTCGTGTGTCGGATAATTCTTCTCGTGGATCTTCAACTGTCGAGAAGCATAAGCGACTACATGACCGTGCTGGTGCAGAACGCATCCAAGTCCCTTGCCTGATGCGTTGCAGAAAATATCGAAGCCTCCGCTTCTATCCGGAATAGCTAAGACTGGTGCAGTAGTCAGTCTCTCCTTCAAGGTAGAAAAAGCTTGAAGGAAGAAAAAGCTTGCTCACAAGAGTCTGACCAACTGAACTTAACATCCTTCCTTGTCAATCTCGTCATCGGCTCCGCTATCCTCGAGAAATCCTTGATAAATCTGCGATAGTATCCAGCCAATCCAAGGAAACTCTTGATGTCCGATGTCGATCGAGGTGTAGGCCATCCACTGACTGCTTTGACTTTCTCCGGGTCCACTGAGATGCCAGCTCCTGATACTACATGACCAAGAAATGCAATTCTATCCAGCCAGAATTCGCATTTGCTATACTTGGCATATAGTCTATGGTGACGGAGCGTCTCCAATACTATCTTCAAATGTTCTCCATGCTCTTCCTCGCTCTTCGAGTACACCAGGATGTCGTCGATGAAGATCACTACGAACTTGTCGAGGAATTCGTAAAAGATAAGGTTCATGAGATTCATGAACATAGCAGGGGCGTTGGTCACACCGAATGGCATGACAACGAACTCATAATGCCCGTACTTAGTCCGAAAAGCGGTCTTGAGTACATCTTCCTTCTTGACTCTGACTTGATGGTATCCGCTCCGGAGATCCAACTTCGAAAAAACCCTCGATCCGCCAAGCTGATCGAAGATATCATCAATACGGGGCAGTGGGTACTTGTTCTTCACTGTGACATTGTTCAGCTCCCGATAATCCACACACATCCTCCTTGAGCCATCCTTCTTCTTCACCAGGAAAACGGGTGCACCCCAGGGCGATACGCTGGGATGAATGAAACCCTTCTGTAGTAGCTCATCCAACTGCTTCCTCAGCTCTTCCAACTCAGCAGGAGCCATACGGTACGGTGCCTTCGAAATTGGTTGAGCCCCTGGCATGAGGTCGATGCCGAACTCCAACGCTCGATTGGGCGGCAGTCCAGAAATGTCTTCTGGGAAGACGTCTTCGAAGTCTCTCACTACTGCATGCTTCTCTGGTTCGGCTATCATGGATGCAATAGTCAAACTGTACGGCTGGGCCCGGAATTTGACAGGTCCAAGCGAATGTCCTCCGCTGACAAACTCGAACACTGGGTGGTCGGGAATTTCGAATACCACTTTCTTCCGATGACAGTCGATAGTGGCATAAAAAGTTCCTAACCAGTCAATGCCGAGAATAGCATCGAAATTGGATAGGTCGTGGACAATGAAATTAGCATATAGTTCGTGTCCACTAACCACCAATGGGCATGGTCTACATCCCAGTGCAACCTTCACCACACCATTCCCAGTTGTAATATTCCAACACTTAGGAAGTGTATAGGTGGGTATCGAGTGTTCGACTACGAACTTCCGAGATAAGATGCATATGGAAGCTCCAGAATCGAACAGGGTCAAGGCCAGTTGAGATGAAACTAAAATGACACCTAAGGGTAATATACAACTAAATTAACATGGATCTAACTAATCAAATATAATGCATAAATAAGAAAGACTAGTCTAGAGGTTACCTGCAATTACGTCGTTCTCGGCTTCAGCCTCAACGGCTGTCATATTGAATGCACGACGCTTAGGCGGATTGACCTGTTGGAAAGCTCGTTCCTGTGGAACCAGAGGTGGTCCACGCTGTCCAGGTGCAGGTGCGGTTCGCTGTGCAGGTCCAGGTGGTCGAGAACCGTGGGTGCAATCCTTCGCAGCATGAGTAGGCGATCCACAGATCAAACACTGATTCAGCATCCTCCTACAGTCTTTCTTCATATGACCAAGCTTGCCGCAGAAGTGGCAAGTCAGCTCAGCTCGGTTGGGGATAGGTGCAGCTGGCCTTTTGAACGGTGTGGTCTGAACAGGACGAAAACCAGGCCTAGGTGCACTCCTCTGTAGCTCCATCGGGCGCTTGCCCGTCTGACGTGCCCTCTTCTGATAAGCTACCTGCTCGTGCTTCTTCGCAGCTACTAGGACTTGCTCATGAGTGGTAAAGGTGTGCACAGACAACACACCCTGTATGTCCAGATCTAAGCCCTGTAGAAAGCGGTGTGCACAGTCCTCCTCATCTGCTACCAGTGTAGGGGCGAATTGACTCAGCATGGTAAATTCCGCCTCATACTCATCGACTGTCCTGGTGCCCTGCTCCAGGTTGATGAAGCGCTGCTGCATCTCCCTCTTTGCAGCCTTCGGGAAGTACTGGGTGTCAAACCTCTTATGAAAGGTAGCCCAAGGAATCGGCTTGGTCAGCCTAGCCTCTTCGGCATCCCACCAGTGACGTGCATTGTCTGTCAGCTGCTTCTTGGCGAGATCTACCCAATCGTTTGGATTGACTCGGGCAAGACCCAAGTTATCCGCAGTGTTGCGAAGCCATTCCTCGGCTGCTAGTGGGCCCTCTCGTCCAGAGAAGTTCGTCGGGTGCATCTCTCGGAACTGCTTGGCTCCAGGCTCATAACGAGGTGGTGGGGGAGCTGGTGCAGCCTGACGTCCCTGCTGGACCAAGTGGTGCTGAACCTCAAGCATTTCCCTCATAACACCAAGCATCTGGCGGATGTCATCACTTCCGCCACCAGCAGGTACGGGTCCATTTTGGGTGCTTCGTTCCTCAGCCATTCTGAGATAGGAAAAACCCGAGTTAACCCCGCGTATGTGATCTTCTAGATGTTTGGCCGATGAAAATATTCTCATTGTTCTGAATTCCCAAATGCAAAGAGACGGACCTGCATGGGCCACCACTAAAACCTGTAACGCCCCGCTTCCCAAAACACGACGGAAGCGAGAGCGTTACTGGGTCCGCTTGAACCGGAGCGATGAAACTCAGGTTCATTAAGCGTCTGTGGTAAAACGCAAGGGCAGGTCCTTCGCACGCTTTTCAGAACAACCAGAATTATTCATACATTACAAGCCACATCCAGAAATAATAAGCGTCCGCACACGAAATAAAACTACAAGCCTCAGCTGGGCCGAAATACAACAATAATAACATACACTCAACAATAATAGAAAACAACTACGGCAAGCAGCAACAGAATCGACCACTAGTTCTCCGCAGGGAGAGACTCGGCGTCTACAACGAACTCCTGACTCTCCAAGTCAGGTGTCTCGTAAGGAACCTCCTGATACTCAAGCTCGGGATCTGACATACATCCAAAAACATGAATGTATGTCAGCAAGGGTCTGTAAAAAGGTGTTAGAACCCAAGGCAAGAAATATACAAATTTATACTGCATTTAAGAGGCATTAATCATTTAAATGAGATAACGACGAAAGGATTAAACAAACTGATTATAAAATGATTTAAAGTAAAGACATTCTAACATGCAGTTCTAAGCAGTGTAGATCTTTTCTTTGTTTCATTAACATGTCAATTCAACTGAGACAATAATTTCAAGTTGCAAGTTTCACGATGTTAGCATTTCACGTTTGTTAGCATTGTCAATTCTACAATAGGGTTCTCGCCCTTAGGACGTGATGAGTGAGTCCTTCTTCTCACAGGGGCTTACCGTGATTGGCGCTAACCCACCGCCTACGGGTGGTGCCCTTGAAGAGAGTACCCGTTCATACACCTAGCAGCCGCTCAACCCTTACCCCACCCAAGATTTGTGCTGGAACACGAGCCAGCCTAATTCACGAATTACAAGCACGAATTTGTCAACTTACATGACATCACGAAAATCACGATTTCGCCTTTGAGACGCACGATCTCACGATGTCACTCTCTAATGACCAAGCAAGATGTTCTTTCAATTTAAGTCGTCAACATTTCACCATTAATTTACGACATTCACAATAAATAAAAGAATGGCAAGCAGGTTAGTTTGATGAACATTTTACAGAAAATGATTTTTTCTTTTTTATCATTAAAAATTTGACATATATCAGGTAAAAGACCAATTGAGCACCCAATTTCAAAAATACATTATAAATTGTATACTTGCCTGTTTTCGGTGATTTTGGTGCAGTTGGGTTTGTCTCGACGAGTGCTACGTGTCGGTACTGTTGGTTCTCTGTTTCGGTTAAACAAATCAAAGAATTAGACTCATGGCGAGATAATCAAATTATCGTGTTAATCCTAAAAGTGGGTTCGTCTAATTTTACTAGGTTCTCTGGCTAAGGCGGTATCTATATTACGTTACACTAACATGATACGCCTCATTCCATGTATTATTATTAACCCAACATTAATCACAATTACTAGATAGCTGAAATTTCTTAACAAATTATTATTTAAAATTAAATTAACACTAACTAACCCAATTGTTAATTATCCTAAGTCAATAGCTATGTTAACATGGCATCAAATGGTATACCTACTCTACACCTACTACAACCCTATTATAATACCTATCTAACATATATTACCAACAATCAATTTCATTTCATTATTTCCTTTTGAAACAATAGGCTGTCACCCACTATTCTAATATTGAATAAGGCCATCCCTTCTTTTAATGTCTGACACTCTTCCTCTTTCTCATTAACAATTCTCTCAACTCTCCTATTCTCTTCTTCGTTCTGTTTTCTATTTCCTTCTTTTTTTTTGGTTTCAAACACCAGCAGCTCACGCAAAAGGGCAAGGGGAGGGCTTACGCACGCGCGACGGGGAGAGGGGGCGACGGACGGATCTGGCGGCGGGGCTCCTGGCCGGCGGCGGCGGCGCGGCTTCCGGCAGGCGGCGGCAGCGGTTGGCCGGCGGAGCGCGCGGTTGCTCCGGCGTACGACGGCAGGGGCTGCGGCCTGTGGCGTTTGCGCGGGCGGGCTGCGACGGCAGGTGGAAGAGGAGGGGGAGGAAGTTTGAAGATCAGGTCTGGAGTTGCTTTTGCCTTGAATCAAAAGCTGTTTTGGATCTGAAATTGGTTGTTGTAGAGGGTTTAATCTTTGTAAGAATCTGAAGTTTTGATTTCAGATTTGATTTGTTTGCTCTTCCCTCTTGATTTCAGATTTTGGGTTTGTTGGGAATTTGATTTTGGGGAGAAATTGTTAGAAGAAGAATCTGATGATGTTTTGTTTGATTGATGGAAATGGGTTTGCAGATGAAGGTGTGGGATTTTTGCAGATTGGTTTGCAGGTAGAAGACGTTGCCCGTTGCCTTAAGAAGATTAGTAGGGGGACACACTTTATCATTTGTCAAAGGAGTCTTAATAAGATTATGATGGGTGTTTAATGAAATCGGTAGACCATGGGGAAGGAGAGACGTGCGGTTTTGTTTAAACGAAATAACGTGCGTGTTGATTTCTAAAGCTAATTTTGACTAAGTTTTTAGGAGGAAACTGATTTCCAAACGTGTAGGTTGTCGTTTTTGTAGGGTTAAGGTCAATACGTGATTAACGTAATTAAGTAAGTCTTAATAGTAATAATAAAAAAAGATGTAATTTGTGAAAGTAATTAAAGCGATTTAGGAATTTGTAATTAAGGAATTTGTAATTAGTAAATTTTAGGTGTAATTAATAAGGAAATTAGTGAAAGTAATTAGCGGGATAATTTAGTTAAACTTAACGGTAAATATTGACGGCACAGTAAAATGAAAGCAGTGACGCGCTCGCGTCAACTCGGACGGATAAAAGTTAACTGGTTGACAGAAGTAAAATTCTGGCACGGCACAATCGAAAACTCGACTAAAAATTACTGGCCGTTACAAGGAGGGGGTGACGGTCTCTGAAACTGTGGAGGTTGTAGCCCTCTACTTGGGTTCCCATAAGAAAATCCCGAATGATTTCTAGCGTCCGGGTATTGCCACTGATTGTGCCTCTCTCCTTGGACGTACTGCACCGACTCAGATGATTCGGAACCATCATAATGTCCCACATTAGGAACATAACTGTGCTCTCCATATTCCTCTGAAAGATGATAAGCAGAGGTGCCGGTGGTCGTTGGGATGGAGTCCAAACGTTGTTCAATCCTAGCCACCTATTTACATAAAGTCTCGATGTGAGAATCATGGTGGCTGACAGCTTTAACTCGGGGGGTCCGGGCGACAATGGTCCGCTCTTCGCTCCACTACTGATTATTTGCCGCCATATGCTCAAGTAGGTCGATGGCTTCCTCAGGTGATTTATCCAGCAGGGTGCCTTGCGCGGCAGCATCAATTATCATCTTTGTGTGGGCTACAGCCTATTGTAGAAACTCTGAACCAAGTCCCATGACTGGATCCCTTGATGAGGGCACTGATGTTGAAGGTCCTTAAACCTTTCCCAGGCCTCGTAAAGAGATTCTTGCGGAAGCTGTTTGAAATTAAAGATAGCCCCCCTGATCTGCACCGTCTTTGAGGGTGGATAGAACTTGTCCACAAAGGCGAGCGCCAGTTTCTCCCATGTAGTAAAATGGTTGGGTGGATGGGCCCGTAGCCAGTATGAAGCTTTATCCCTCAAGGTGAAGGGGAAAATCCTTATCTTGATGGCATCGTCACTCACATCTTTAGCCTTAAAAGTATTGCACTTTGCCAGAAAAGTGTCGATGTGATGATTGTGGTTCTCGTGAGGATGCCCATGGAAGGGATCCTGCTGCATTAGATTTATAAGCACCGTCTTCAACTCGAAGCTAGCTGCTGCCAGTTGCGATCTCAGGATGGAAGAATTATTTCCAAAGGTAGGCTTCATGTGGTCCCGGATGGACCCGGTGCGAGGTGGGGCAGTAGTATTGTCTGCCATCTGACCAGAGGGAGATTGATTTCTATTTGAGGCCCTCAGAGCCCTTGCCGTCTTATCGATCTCAGGGTCGATTAATAATTCTTGATTAAATGCCCCAAAGCGAGTGTTCATGCACCAAAACAGCTCAGAAAAATACCATTAGTAGCAAGTTAATAATTAAAAGAATGAAAGGGAGGGTAAGATAAGGAATGGTGAGATTCACTAGCAAATTCTTCAAAATAAAAATAAACTGAGATATACTATTGCCGTCCCCGGCAACGTCACCAAAAACATGATGCACCCGGAACTTACACCTAAATTCCACCTAGCGGTGTCACGGTCGCTAGGTGTAGTATGGCTCCTAGGTGTCAATCTCGGGCTCTATCCGCAAGCAGACTGTGTCAAATTATAGTATAAAAGATGTCGGATCCCACAGGGACGGTGACAGTGTATTTGAGGTCTCAGATTATTTTTATATCTCGAAGTGAGATAGCTGTCAGTTTGGAAAGTTTGGTTTTGATGTTGTTGTTGACTTGATAATAAAGAGAACTATGGTATTAGGGATCACCGCTAAGTCCATCGGAGATCGATGTTGGAATGGAATCCTTACGTTGCATTAGGGTTAAGGGATTAGTCTCTTAATTCATACCACTCTCGTGGGTTAGAATTTCGAGGTATTTCGGTGGCTCTCATTGATGCAATGGCAGTAGCCGTCAATGTAGCGATATAGTTCGTCAGTGGATCCCCTCAAGGCACAAGCCGGGTATGGTCACGAGCCTCGGTTGGATCCACCGATTTCCCTAATTAAATCCCAAGGATACTCCTTAAGCTCATCAATTCCACAGACTGTGGACATGATCTCAATACGAGTTATCCTAAGGATTCGGATGGATCGACCGAAATACACCCCTTTATTCCCAATTCAACATAGAGATCCAGATCTACATCTCCCCCTAAAGTCTTAGGGCTAACCCATCAACCCTAGAGGAGACTACTCACACATGGTGATTTTGACGAATAAAAATATGATTTTTATCAAGGAAAACATTGTAACAAATTAATCGAATAAGGATTGAATAACTTACATACCGAAGGAGAAGAAAAACAGTAGTAAATAATAATCCGAATAAATCCCAAAGATTCCAGAATGCAAGAGCAATAGATCTCCAAAAACAATTCAATAATCCTTAAAACAAGTAGGTTTAGATCTAACAATCGTTTCTAATCTCATCCTCCTCCCCAAAATATAATTCAGAATACAAAAGAAAAGAACTCCCCCTGACTCGCGTTCCTCCGATCCGTACTTCGCTCAGTTGCACACATCAGACGGCCACGAAAATTTCCAAAAATGGCCTTCATTGTCGCCGACCGAGTCAGTGACTCGGTCGAGCAGAGGCTTGCTCGGTCGGGCTGCTCGGTCGAGCAGCCCTCCTGCTTGGTCAAGTACGTCAGTGAGTCGGGCTTCTCCAAAAAAGTATCACTCTGTCTGCTCGGCCCGAGTCAGCCTTGCTCGATCGAGCAGCCAACTGACTCGGTTGTATGAGTCCTGCTCAGCTCGAGTAGGATGTTGATTGAGCTTTATAAATGGGAGCTGCTCGACCAAGTCACCATACTGCTCCGTCTGAGCAGCATGTGTATCAGCCTTCATTTTGCTTTGTGCATTAGCTCGATTGAGCAGGTGGTCTGCTCGGTTGAGTCGCCTGGGAAGATTTCAGCAGCTTCTTGCCTGCTTCTCTTCCACTCCGGCCAATCCCCTCTACTCCCCCCGTAGGATTTCAAAACTCGGCGAACTCCTGTAGAGCTTCGCCAACGGGCTCAAAGGCATGTCAGATGTGTCCATATCCAAAATGGGTCCCGAATTGCTCCAAAATCCCTGAAAATCCATAAAACTCTACAAAACTCGAATATGGCGTTAGAATTGCAATATCGTAGGAAAATACAGGATTTGGATGCGAATATGGAATGAAATGCAATGGCATGATGCTATGAAAAGATGGAAAATATGGACACATCATTAGTCAACAAGGCAATTTCATCATCTAGACCTGATTCTTCATCATCTTTAGAGACATCCCCAGACTCATACTTTTAAGGACACTCCCTTTTTCCTTTTGTTCTGTTTTAGATTCAAGTCTGTAGAGACCCCATAAGTTCATCAAGTCTCATGGTAGAGATATCCTAGCTTCCTCAATAGCTGCAACTTTAGCAGAAAATTTGTCTGGGAGGGATCTTAAAGCTTTTCTAACCAACTTCACTTCTGAATATTTTTTACCAAGTTGAAAGGCTTGATTGGTTATAGTTAATCTCCCATTAATTCGGCAATAGTCTCCTCATCACCCATTCTTAATTCTTCAAACTGAGATTCAAGCATTTGGAGTTTAGAGACTTTTACCGCATTTGTTCCTTCATGCACGTTCTGAAGTATATCCCATGCTTCTTTAGCGTACTCACAAGTAGAGATAAGTTTGGACTGCTCTTCATTCACAGCCGCGAAAATGGTGTTAACTGCTTTAGAATTCCACAGGGCAGCACGATCTTCATCTTAACTCCAGTCTCTTGTCGGCTTGAGATGTTCCTTGCCATCTTTATCAACTTCAATTAATGGGGACCATCCTTCAATCACAACGATCCAGGCCTTCTCATCTAGGGATTTAATGAAGAATCGCATCCTAGACTTCCAGTAAGTGTAGTTTGTACCAATCAGCAGTGGAGGACGAATACCGGAGACACCTTCTCTTGTATTCATGATTCAAGTACTGAAATCCCAAGATCACACCCGTTTTGACAAACAAAGCAGCACAGATGACCTGCTTTGATACCAATTGTAATTCAGTACTTAGATGTTAATCAAATAAAAAAGCATGAACATGATGTAAGTCCAAAATAAAACGACACGTAAAAACTTAGTAATGCAGTTCGGTACGCATACCTACATCTACGGGGCCACGCCCAGAAAATCAGATTACTCCACTATAATAAAAAATGATTACAATCATTAATATCAGATTTCTATTAGGAGGAACATACTTACCCTCAATACAAATTGCGATGGGTGATCTCAATCAAACCCATGGAGTAATCCATGCAAGATCCCCTTGCTCAACCGACTAGATCAACTCTCTTGATCCCTACCTCAAGTAGTCGTCGGCCTCCTTCCCAGGATGTACGATCACCAATCTTTTTCCAAAGAGAGATAAAACCTTAGAATAATCCGCATAGCCCTTATATATCCCGTCCTCCTTCAATCTAGTAGATGTAATGGAAAACAGCTCAAATAGAATCCCATGCAGAATATTCCGTCCGCAAATCTCGGAACCACTTAGGGCAAGTGATCCCGCACATATCGGAGTCCATCAACGATTGCGGCTATATGGCTGCAGTTAAATCTTCAGCAGATCTTTTACTAGAATAACATACAACAGAATATCTCGAGAGAATCTAGAAAAGCAATAAAATATCTGAAGGCGTTTACAGTAATAGATCTTCAATACCAGAAGTCAGAACTACTCTCCATGAAGTCAAAGTCGCATGTTGCAAGTAATGTTGCAACATGACTTAAAAAATGATCCTGCAGAACTCACATGTTGTAACTGTGTTGTGACATGACAATCAACATGATCCATAAATCCATCAAGATTACCAAGTTCTCACTGAAATAACCAAGTGCCACTAATGAATATAATACCACACCACGTGTGACCCAACATCCACCTACATGTAAGGTTTATTAGTGTTAGATCGTGATCTAAGCCTTGAGGGAGGGTACCTTATGGGAAATTTTCACGTAATAAAAATTTGGCCTACTCAATCAAGCAATCACAAAGCAAATATGGTGCAGAGAAAATAAAACGGAAGCAATCACTGAGTGCACACAGTATTTACACTGGTTCGGTCGCCCCAACGACCTATGTCCAGCCCCAAATTAATCACTAGAATAATAATGTCAATGGTACAAATACCCAAAACTTCATGCACCAACACTCAACTCACCAAGTCTATACCGCACTCCTCAAAGTGTCGAATACTACTATTTTAGCAAACACTTTCCATTGACTTGCCACAAGTCAAGAGCCCAAAAAGAAACCCAAAAGAAGAGTATAAAATGATACAACGATCTACCAATAAAATCACAAATAATAATAAAATAATGAATTTAAAATGCTCATTTTGTGATGTTTAGATAGTCCCTATCAATGTGCTTGTCGTTAACTTCGTGCTTGTGCAAACAGTGTCTAAAATCCAATCTCTGGAACAAAAGATATGACCCTCCAAAGTTTGTTGTACAATTCAGACTAAAAGCTGTCCATGCTTAAACCAACTGAGTCTGGTGCTTGCCTCAAAATATTGTGCACTCTCAAGTGTACGATGTCAAGAAGTAATAACATGGTGAGTCAGATATCGTATCCACAGGGACAATGCTTGTCTACAAAATCAAAATTAAAAATTAAGTTTGGTAATAATTCAATAAAATACGAACAACCTTTTGAAGGCGAAATGATCGTTGCAGAGTTTGAATAGAGAAATTAAACTAAATCTATGCTGGGGGAAGTGTGGGTGAGATAATATGATAAGGATGTGTGTGTGTGTGTGTGTGTTGTGACTTCATTATGGTTATGCCCTGCAATGCATTCCATTCTCGACGTTACGCCTTTTAGGCTAACAACATCAGATAACTCAATCTCACATCCATGCCAAGGTATGTGGATCGAAAGATATAGCGATCAAGCACGATAATATTCATGTCATAGGTGTTCATTGGGTTTACGAGTTCTATATCCTAATTTCTAGGTAATGCCTCGTGGCACACCACCCCACGTTCGTGTAGGGCTCCTCGACGGGTCTTATACACTTAGGTAATGCCACACGGCACACCATTCTGGGATTCCTCGACGGATAGTATATGCATATGTAGATAACACCTCACATCGCATCACCCCATTTGGGACCCCTCACGGGTAGTGCTAGTCCACGTAGGAGGTCCCTCGCGGCATTCCATCCTCATCGAACCCCTCGATGGGTGATGCATTGCAATACAAATATAGTAAACCCTAATTCAATGATTAAACATTAAATACAAACATGATTGAATGGAAGCATAGAGGGAAACAATCCCAAATTACATCACATCACACACCAGAGATTAGCCAGTCTTAGAAATAAAAACACTAACTTCCATTGATAATGAAAAATAGTTCATTACAAAGATTGAAAGCTAATTAACAAATCAAGAAGGAGAGTTACGAAATCTCTATAACCAAATTAGACTATAGCTCTGCCTTAAACTCCACTTGCTCAGTGGTACTTCCCCCAAACTTAAGCCATTAAGCCCTAAACCTAAAAATGAAGAAGATGATGAGGGAATGATGTATAATCCTAACCCTAATTACAATCTCATATTTATAAGCCCTCAACTATCCAATTGATCTTGTCCATCTGGTCACAAACAGAGTGCCACAAACGCTCCAGATAGAGAGATGATCAAAATCGGGTTTTAGGTCATGTTGTGCTCCAAAAATTGCAGCTCGGTTGACACGGCTGTGTCAAGAGTTGACATGCCGTGTGGTCCTTCATCCAGCAGCTTTCTTCTCAAGCTTGACACGGTCGTGTCGAATTGACACGACCGTGTAACTGTGTTGCTCAAACTCCCAAGCTAATGTTCTTTTAATCCAAAGCCTGGCACGATCGTGTCACAGCTTGACATGACCGTGTAAGGGGAGCTGCTTTAGTATCATTGGCTTTAACCACACGGTCGTGTGACCCCGATCGTGTGCTGCTGCTTTGTGTGAACCCAACCGTGTGTTGCTGCTTTGGCTTCACTTGTTACACTCCACACGACCGTGTGAAGTGTAACACACTACTGTGTAGGGAATGAATTCCTTGCTTCTCAAGCCCCAAGCTTCGTTTGAGCTCCGAAAACTTCCCAAAAAATTCCTACAAAATAAGTTAAGCATGATTAAGTCATAGTAACCACATTTTGTGCATAAATAAATGGATAGCTCCAAAATAATATGATATCATAGAAACTCATGTATTAGAACCCAAAATGCATAACATGTATGCACAAAGCCAGGCAAAATAGGGGGAAAATATGAATTATATATCTGAATCACAACCCCGACTAGCTCTTTACTAGTCCCTAGTAAGGTGAGTGAACATTCTAAAAATATATCTTACACACCATATTCACTTCAATGACAATAAAATGAATCAAGAATAGCATCATCCTACAAAGTTCAACATATACCATGGGTTTTCATGAACCAATGCAAAAATTCACAATGTCATCCCAATCCACACATATATAGCATAATACAAATCCATGCCATGCAATTGAGTAAATATGTAGGCAATTTAAGACATGGCCAACATAACACTTACTAATCAAGGCTTATGATTTTGAGCGTACTCATCACATATCCAATCTTATTCTCATATGTCATTTTTTGAACTTAAACGGATTCATTTAGTGAGGTTTAATTAGGTCAATAGCTCCTATAGACTGGATGGTCTTAGGGTATTGGGCTAAGAAGGACCCCTTGGACTTAACGTCTCGAATACTTTAAGTTTATTTTTTATTATGCACTCCTCCATACTCCATTTTTCAACGCGAATCCTCAATCCTTCTTGAGGCATGAGGATCCAGTTACTAAATGAAGTTGGAAGAACGGTGCATTTTATTCATTATTCTTTTTTTAATTTTTTTATATGAGATATATATGAGTAAAATTCTCAATCATCCACTAATGGTAAGCTTGTGTATGTGTGTAGACAATATCCAATTGGTTTAGAACTTAATCCACATGATTACCACTTTAACAGTGCATACATGGAAAGAAAATGCATTACACCAGACATTAGCTTCAATAGGCAACAATTATGAACACATGCACTAAATCCATAAGAAATTATGATAATTTGTTGTTTCATGCTTGTGTGTCTATTCTTAATCAATCTATGAATATGAGTGTTCAAGCAAAGTGTATGGAATATTCACTACAAGGGCACACAAATGAATTTGGTGAAAAGAAACACACTCTCGTTTATTCTCTCTATATAAGCATATCTATATGTATATCTATAAGCAATGAAAAATTTTGAATTTTTTTCTATATGTATATATATAAGCACACATAAAGGAAAATTCAAGCAAAACTCTACAACCTCCCCCTAACTTAAACATTTACATTGTCCTCAATGCAAGAAAGGGTCGTATATTATTCAAAATGCATGCGAGAGATGAAAACATTTGAAAAGAAATTATACTATTAAAACGATAAAAGTAAAAAATTTATTTATTTTAAACTACGCTATTAGATATGACACACCATGATCAAACGACATATCCAAGATCTCTAGTGGAGGTGGTAGCTGCTCGATTAGCTCCTTGCGCTCCTCAGTGAGCATCCTCACAACCAATGCTCCACCTCCATGCCGAGCATTGGTGCATCATGACACAATCCCTAACATCTCCTTGGAGTGTGGTCCTGCGCTATTGGGGAGACAAATTGTGTTAGATATTGATGGGTATATTTTCCCTAAAATGAATGTTTCCCAAATTTAATCATTAAATGAAAAATATGAATATAAAGCGTAATGAAAACTTTAAAAAACTTCCTGGAAGGTTTCGGGGGATTTGGTTTGGTGCTCCCCTCGCCCATCTCAAATTCCTGCACAAAAGACAAATCATCAATATTATTAATAAAATTATCAATAAAGTTATCGATAAAATTAAGTGCATGTGCTAAATCGAGTTGGTCGTCCTCGGGGGAAGGGGTGGTGGTTGTTGGGGTGCGTCTATATGATGGTGGAGTTTGGGTTCCATCATGTCGATTCACTCTCTCCCTTACTCACATCCTCCTTAACACTAGGAAAAAACATACTCTCAGCAATCCATCCAAGGCTCTCAACTACCACTTCATTCGTTTCCCCCTCTTTCTCATCAGCTTCATCATCGTGTTGGGATGAAGGTGGACCGTTAAAGATAAGTTTTAAGGGTTCCTCCAGTCCTCCTTCGATGTCTCTCCTTCACTTAATTGCTCTCCCATGTACCTTCACTTAATTGCTCTCCCATGTAAACTTGGAAGGAAAAGACTCCATCCCATACTTCACTCATGACTACCATATTATATCCATCCATGTCGCCATCATGTTTTTCAATCTCCACTTGACATGTGACTATCGATTCGCAAGTAGTCGGTATGGTGAGATCTTCGATGTTCTAGAGGTCCTGGGCCTGGAGGATTGCGTCATCAACCATAAGCGCATGTTGGCCACCATGCGGAGGCTCTAATGGCTCACTCTCCTATCTATCTGGAGTCTTATCCAAAGTCTGAACATTCTCTATCATAGACTCTATATATCACCAGGCATCATGTGCATTCTTCTCCATGAATTTACTATCGTCCAACATCTCCATAACTAATTAGGACTCCGGCTCAATTCCTTCGAAGAAGAATTGAAAGAGTTCCACTTTTTGGTACCCATGATCTGGACAACCTAGCACAATCTCTGTGAAGCGTTTCCAGGCCTCATAAAATTTTTTGCCATCCAATTGAGCAAAGTTCACCATCTTTAATTTCCATATACTGGTCCTGCACGAAGGAGACAATTTTGTGAAGAATTTAACTCATAGTGCAAACCAAGAAGACATATGTCTAGGAGGTAAAGCATCGAACCACGCTCTAGCATTGCCCTCCAGAGAAAAGGTAAATAATCCCGGATAAATCATTTCAGCATTGGTGTTACCATCAATATAAAGTAGGCAAACTTCTTCAAATTTCTTTATATGAAGATGTGGGTTCTCCGCATCCATACCATGAAAAATTGGTAGGAATTGGATTCCCTCCATGTCGTAGCCAAGAAAAATTGAAATAATTGCCATTTCTCTTCTCTTTTTAAGAAAATTTTTTCAGCCTATAATTTTTATAATATGAATATATGTATACAAAATCAAAGCAAAATTTTTGCAATTGATAAAACCGGATGTACAGAGAATATATACACAAAAGATGGGAGGATCTCACCAAATTCTCTAAGCTAACTGAAAATTATGAAACTATAGAACCGTTGTCCCCGACAATGGCGTAAAAAAATTGCTTGGCTCAAAATATTATGCACTCCCAAGCGTAGGAGGTCAAAATGTAATAACCAGATGAGTCGGGTATCATATCCACAGGGACAATGCTCGTCTGTAAAATCAAAATTCAAAATCAAGCTTGGAAATAATTCAATAAAATACGAACCACCTTTTGATGGCGAAATGAACATTGGAGAGTTTAATAACGAAATTAAACTAAATCTACGTTGGGAGAAGTGTGGGTGAGACAATAGGATGGGGGGTGTGTTGTGACTTCATTAGGGTTTTGCCCTGCTATGCATTCCATTCTCGATGTTGTGCCTTTTGGACTAACAACATCGGAAAACTCAATCTCACATCCATGCCAAGGTATGGGGATCAGAAGATATAGCGATCAAGCACAATAATATTCAAGTCATGGGTGATAATTGGGTTTACGGGTTATATATCCTAATTGATTGGTAATGCCTCGAGTCACACCAACCCAAGTTCATCTAGGGCCCTTTGATGGGTCTTATGCACTTAGGAAATGTCACACGACACACCTTTCTTGGATTCCGCAATGGATAGTGTAGGCACACATAGATAACGCGTCAGGGTGCATCACCCCATTTGGGATCCCTCACGGGTAGCGATATTACAAGTAGGAGGTGCCTTATGGCATTCCATCCTCATCGAACAACTCGAGGGGTGATGCATTGCAATACAAACATAGTAAACCCTAATCCAATGATTTAGACATTAAATACAAACATGATTCAATGGAAGTATAGAGGAAACAATCCTTAATTACATCACATCTCACACACACAGAGATTATCCAATCTTAGAAATAAATACACTAACTTCCATTGATAATGCAAAATAGTTCATTACAAAGATTGAAAGCTAATTAACGAAATCAATAGGGAGAGTTAAGAATCTCTATCACCAAACTGGACTGAAGCTTTGCCCAAGACTACACTTGCTTAGTTTCCACTTCCACGAAACTTAAGCCCTAAACCTAACAATAAAGAAGATGATGAGGGAATGATAGATAATCATAATCCTAATTACAATCTCATATTTATAAGCCCTCAACCATCCAATTGATCTTGTCCATTCGGTCCCAAATCGAGGGCCACAATTGCTCCAGATATAGAGAGAGAGGATCGAAATTGTGTTTTGGGTCGTGTTGTGCTCTAGAAATCGCAACAACTCGGTTGACACGGCCGTGTCAAGAGTTGACACTATCATGTGGTCATTCATCTAGCAGCTTTCTTCTCAAGCTTGACACGGTCGTGTTGAATTGACACGAAAGTGTAACTGTATTTCTCAAACTCCCCAGCTATCGTTCTTTTAACCCACAACCTAGCACGATCGTGTCACAGCTTGACACGACTGTGTAGGGGGGTTGCTTCAACATCATTGGCCAACCACAGACGATTGTGTCAACCCGACAGTGTGCTACTGCTTTGGCTTTTTACACTCCACGCAACCATGTGGAGTGTAACACACGACCTTGTAGGGGACGAATTCCTTGCTTCTCAAGTCCAAAGCTTCGTTTGAGCTCTGGAAACTTTCCAAAATATTCATACAAAATACGTTAAGCATGATTAAGTCATAAGAACCACATTTGTGCAAAATGCATGATATTTATGCACAAAACTAAGCAAAATATGGGGAAATATGAATTATATATCCCGAATCATCTGACACTGTGGATTCATGGGTCAGGTTATGGATTTGACTGATTCCGCTTGGTCGGAAGTGCTTGGCAGACCTACTGCGTGACTTCGGTCGGTGCGTTAAGAAAGCGGTCTGTAGGCAGGGTTAGCAATGAGTTTGGCTCGATGGTTCACTGAGCCTGGCTTATAGAAATCACCAATTCCAACTGGGCTGTGACTTTGGCAGCCCCCCAGTCAGCAGCTGAAGATGGCCCTTGATTTTTACGAGCCAGGTTTTCTTTGGTTGTGTCCGAGTCTATCTTGGGCTTGGGCTTGCTCCTTGGTTGTGTGGCTTGTGTTGCTCCTTTGGACTTCTCTAGCTTGATGATTGAAGAAGCTTTGACCGTGAGTTGTTAGGACGATGAAGGAGCTTGATGCTTGGATGTTGAAGGGACTTTTGCTTGTGTCTTCGATGGAATTGCTTCAAGCTTGCATGAGTTGCTTGCTTGATGATCTTGGTAGGTTTGGTTGCTTGGAGATTTGTTCAAGTCCCTTTGGCCATGGGTTAGAGCTTGGTGCTTGAAGACGAATGCTTTGTCTTTGAGAAGTTGTTGCTAGCACCAATGTAGCTTGAAGTTTGATGGCATGTGGTTATGTTGCTTGGATGAAGAGAAACCCATTTGTGCTTGCGGCAAGTTTGAGGATTTGCTTGAAAGAAGACTTGCGACAAGAAAGAGCTTGAAACTTGATTCAATGAATGAGAAGCTAGGGGTTTTAACAAGGGTGGCCGGCCTTGGCTTGAGCAATGTGGAGGGTAGGGCCGGCCTATGCTAGGGTTTGGCTTGTAGAATATATTTTCTTCTCTCCTTGGAATTTTGCTTAGTGACTCAATGCGTATTTATAGGAGATGTAGACACTAAAGTTGTAGTTCCATTGGGACTCTTGTAGCTCTCACATTAGAGATGAACTCTTAAATAAATCCCTTGCACTTGGACATTCCTAGATCCATTAGGACTCCTTCAAATTTGATTAGCTAATGTTCTCATCTATTTGGTGCATTGGACTTGGTCAATCATCTAACAATTAGGACTCCTTGATTTTATTTGAAATTCAAATTTGATTAGCCAATCTCTTAGTCTTCATGTACATTATACTTGGACCATTCAGGATGAATTTGAACCAATTACATTCACACATTATCCTCTCCTCAAACCAATTATCATCTCCTTCTCTCTTTGACTTTCTAGAAAATGTTTGACCAATCAAGTATTGCAAGTTTGACACTTTTAAAATATTCACAAGTTTGCCACTTTGAACATATTCTCACAATTTACAACTTTGCCAATATCATTCTTCTTCTTCATTTGCACTTGAAAACACTTAACAGACATATCAAAAATATTCATGAAGGTTTGTCATCATCAAACAAGAAATTATAGATCGTTGTATCCGACATCGTTGTATGCAACATTTAGCACGTCTCAGTCAAGAGACTAAGCTGCACCAATTGTCTGTCACCTGAAAACTTCTATTAACAGTCATGGTATGATTATCATATAGAATCTCTTGACGAATCATTCTGTGAACTTTTTCTCTAACAAGCGCATGTATACTGTCTCACGATGTTCCCACATCAAATGCTATGAGACC
This sequence comes from Scilla litardierei, assembly GCA_030789695.1. NCBI lineage: Eukaryota > Viridiplantae > Streptophyta > Magnoliopsida > Asparagales > Asparagaceae > Scilla > Scilla litardierei. The sequence goes on along the minus strand of CM061131.1, from coordinate 23,488,181 downwards.
AGTAATTACCATTGCTATGGTATAGATTAGGGCACACTGTTGTATCCGGACTACTAATGTCTCGTCTTGATATTCTTATGACCATGAACATCTAGGATCTTTGCATAAGCTGATCGGGCCTCATTATCATAATCTCATCATAAATCTAATGTACTCACACAATTCTAAGGACTTCATCCATGCAAGCACAATATAACATCCATACATACTCAATTGTATTACAGAATCACATAGATAAAGAATCACCAAATAGCATACTTTTATTTCAAATGAGATGTATCAATTACAATAATAGATCTAAGGGCATACATATTCCAACCATCTTAAAAGTGTGACATGCAGTAGTTTAGTGAGACTTCTTCAATGATGTCATGTAAAATAATGAAGAATATCTGTACAGCTAAATTTTAATGGGCTAGCTTCTTTGTAATGATCAAGCTATAAGAGTTTAAGGTGGAGAAGAGTACAGATTTGATATGGTGAACATTCTTACAAGATTATGCACTAAGCTTTAAAATTTGGTATTAAATATTGATGGGAAAGATAAATCCCTATTGTTGCTACCGTTTTTTTAAATAATGCATCCGGGAGTTTGAAGACTACATCTTTCATGCGAAGGAAGACAATGATGAAACATAATATAATGGTAATGATATTGGAAAATGTAGAGTTTTGCATGCTGGTGAAGTTGACAGAAATTAATATAGAACTTGTATGAAAGAGAAAGAAGCGCTAATTAAAAGGGGGTTGAGCATCATGACATGTTTAGATGGACATCAAAATCTCGCAAGGATCATCATAAGTACAAGAAATGTATATATCAAGTTGAATGAAAGGGAATTTAAGTCCCTAAGAATGAGCCAAGCAAACAAAAAAAAACTCGATAGAGATAGAAGTATACCTCAATGAATAAGAGTACTGGTTGAAGAAAAAGTAGAAGTCTAAGGCATTAGCTCAGTGAGATTGAAAATGCTTGATGCAATGAGATTACACTCAGAGGTGTACAATATATATTGGTACAAAGCCAGGAATATCAACTGACTAGATGGCTTGATCAAAATGAGAGATGGGGGTTTGTTAAAGGACATCGGTCGTGATGAAAAAGGTAAATGACATCGGTAAACCTTTATCGATCAGATGGAAGGAGATGCACAAATGGAGATGCATGTCAAGCAAGGTGAAGCATCAACTATCAATTATGAGAGGGATGCAAAACCTAGTGTGTGCAACCAAAGATGAAGGAAATTGAAGTTGAGATGGAGATTGTAAGTGTAGCACCACATATTTTGGTTCCAAGATGTCCTAGGAGTCTTTGACGATGTCATGGTCCGAAGTGCCTTGTGTGAAGAAAAAGGCCAACATAGAAAGGCAAAACTTATGGAGTTAGTGACATCTACACAGATGAAATCAAAATATAGGACATGCATCGTTGGATGGCTCATTCATCATTTTCCTATGATTCACAGATTTCATTAATTGGATATGGGATGAAGTAGTTACATGTTAAAAATTCAGATGTGTGTGTGTTTCTTTGCAAAACTTTGGTTTGGTATTTACTGTTAGTGAGTCTTGGTTGGAATCTTAGGGAGAGAGAAAATGAGTTTTGTGTTTCTTTTGTTGGAAAAGGGGTTGGAAAGTGGGTTTGAGACTTGTTTGTGGGTCCCACACTAAAATCTTGTGTTTCTTTTGGTTAAAGTAGGGGTGAGCATGGTTTGCTCAAACCGCCCGAACCGAACCCAACCGAACCAGACCGAGCCAAAAACCGAACCGAACCAGACCGAGCCAAAAACCGAACCGAACCGCTCTCCATCGGTCTGGTTTGGTCTCAATCGTTGGAAACCGCCATTTATATGGTCTGGTTTGGTTTCACCCTGTCGAAACCGCTTAAACCGAACCGAACCGACTCCTAACATATATTATATATTGTGCTGGAAATCTGTTGGGATTTTAACCATAGTCCCCAGGAACCCTAGCCTAAGGCCTTTAGACTGAGCGACGCCGCGCCGGCCCTATTTGGCTATCTGCCATCTTCAATCTCCAGTCTTCACTCTTCAGAGTTCAGACTGCATTCGTTTTTTTCCCGTTTGAGCATCGCTAATTCTCCATACACTTAACGCATCATATAACTTTCTTTAACTTGGAGAAGAAAATGGGATGTGCTTAGTTGACAATGAGATAGTATGGGACGTTCCTATCTGTAGAAACATCAGTAAATTAACATGATCAACGCAATTCAACATCAAATACCATTTTGATACAACTTCTAGTGATGCCCTAACTGCTATAGAAAAATGAAAATACATAGAACAATAATAACCGCACCTGTCGCAGTCACAGTTAGAACTCCTGCAAGCGATGCAGTGCCTAATTTTCCCTGGTTTGATAAGGAGCACAGAAATGAAGCCATGTCATGAAATTATTTTAATGACAGTCTATATTTAGCAAAATTGGGTATACGATGGGATCTTCCGTCATCATATGTCTGAACCGCGGTTCCAAACCGAACCAAACCGCTCCAAGCGGTTTTCGTCGGCTCGAAAACCGTCGGTCTGGCGGTCTGGTTTGGTCTGGCCTGTGAGAAACCGCTGCTTATACGGTCTGGTTCGGTTTAGGTCCCAAACCGCCGGTTTGAGACCATGCTCTCCCCTACACATGGCCTCTAAGTTTTTTGGTGTCCATTTAGGAATCAGAGACACTGTTGTGGGGTTAATTAATCGTTAATTTAATGTAGGTTAGTTTAACCAAATTGGTTATTTTAATGATTATAATTAAATATTTTAATTTAATAATTAGTTTAATTATGTAGGTTAGTTTATAACTAATTGGGTTATTTAGTACTGACCCCCTGTGTTTTCTCGGAAATTAGTAGTACCCCCCTATGGTTTCAATAATTAGTAAGACCCCCCTCCGCAATTAGTATCACCCCCCCAGGGTTTCTCAAAAATTAGTATTACCCCCCTATGGCAAGGGGGTCTTACTAATTATTGAAACCATAGGGGGGTACTACTAATTTCCGAGAAAACACAGGGGGTCAGTACTAAATAACCCTAACTAATTATATTTAATTATTTCTACTAATATTTATAATTTCAATAAAATAAAATAATAATTAAAAGTAACATTTATGAATAACTTAAAAATAATTTAAATTACTTAGGATAATTACAAATAATTTATTATTTTATCCCGTGGCCCCACGTCAATCTATATTCATAAAATTCCTTAAACCAAAGAAACAAGAAAGTTGTGTAGACCCCACATAAAATTCTTAATCCAACTTTCCAACCAACATTCTAACAAAAGAAACACAACACCCAACTTTCCACAAATCAGGATTCCACTGCTCCTCAACTTTCCACAATCTCATTTCTCAACAAAAGAAACAGACCCTAACTCAAAAGAGAATGAGTTTTTTTTCTCTTTGTTCAGATAATTATAAACAGCTTCGATGTCTATCAAAATACAAGTGCGTAGAACCTCGAGTAAAGAACACGTATAAAAATATAAAACTAAACTATTACAACCCTTGACGACGGTAGGAAATTAATTATTGCAACCATGACGGTCGTGAACAACACAACAGCCAATAATCTTATTTTTCCTGTAGGAGGAGATGTCTTCAGATCGGAAGTAGCTTAATGTGAACACAGAAGACTTGATCAATATTCGCCTCCTCGATCGTACACTCGTACACACCAATAATTGTTCACCAACTGTATTTAATATTTAATATGACTATGCTCCATTGTGCGAGAAACATGAGCATAAAAAACGCGCCCGGGGGGTTGGAATTGGAAGGGACTTCGCAGACTCCGATCGCTATAAATTCTACAAGCTCCTCTTGTTGCAACACCACCAAGGAGCCAAGCGCAAAGGTTAGTTTGTTACGTTTTGCCTTCTGCTACTCGGTTGATCTGCAAATATATGTACCTCTTTAATTATATATAGATGCAAGCAATTAATTAGTTGAGTACTGAAGTAGCAACTGAATTTATTAGCTCTAACTAACCTTCAATTATTAGCTAGTCCGAAATAATAGCAGCAGCATGAGCAGCAGCAGCAGCATGATGGCGGGAGCCAAGAAGACGTGGAAGTGGAACAAGGATTCCGCAGATATTGCCGTCAATGAGAGCGAAATGACGGGGGGTTACTACGATGAGATACTTACCAAGCTGCGCGCCAGGCTGGAAAGCGACCACATAAGCAGCCGCACGCATCGCCGCCCCATACTCCCCACGGTCGGGACGACCACCGCCAAAAACAGATGGTTTGATCTCCGGATGCATGTCGACGCCAAGACCACCATCGACCTCAAGTTGCAAAGGGAGGACCTCTACTTGCAAGGTTACCGCGTCAACACCCAGCAATGGCGTGAGTTTGGGGTGAAGGGCAAGGATACCCCACAGATCGATAAGAACTCCCAGTTACTCGGCTACAACGGTTCCTATGGTGAGCTGCGACGCTATGCCACCCTGGGGACCGTAGGCCGTGATCCACTCATTCAAGCAGCCACCGATCTGGGAACCAAACCGTACAATGATCCGGCCATAGCCAGAGCTCTGTTCGTCATCATAGTCATGTTCTGCGAGGCTTCGAGGTTCGTCCCCGTGAACCTCTTCGTTCAGAGGGATTTCCTCAACTCTGTGGCCGTCTCCGATTGGGTGGACAATCTCGTGCATAGATGGGGATCGTTATGCGGGCACGTCCTGTATTTCCATCTCAATCCAAAGGAGAAGTGGGTGAATCAGACTCTGAGGATTGATGTGAACGGACATGTGAAGGATGTCGTCGTGAGAACGCTTGACGACATGTTGGAGTACCTCGGCATCCTCATGAAAAATCCTGCTAAAATCCAACCCGCCCCTGCGAATTAATTGATTCAAGCTTCTGGATCTCCACCGAGCATAAACGTAAACCTCCGTGCTACCTTCATCATCCTTTGCAATAATTTGGTGTGCTTATTATCGAGGCTTTTGTTTCCTACCAGCTAAAATAAATTGTACTGTGAAAATAAATTAAGGGCCTGCATCAGTCCTTGTCCTTATTACGACTATGTATTTTTTTTTTTTTTTTGCGATGTTGTGATACATTTCTACCAGTCGAACTCTAGCTTTCATTTTTTTTTACTGTTAATGCAGTTTTTTGTTATGCGGACTTAATCTTCGCTCGCACGCACACACACAGAGGCATGCATAAGGCTCAACAAAACAAATCCACACAAGCAAAATAAACCAAGCGTTCAGATAACTTCAACATCAAGAACAACGAAAAAATTGAACAACTTAGAACACATCAGTTCATTCAGCAATAAGGATTGTTGCGGGGGTAAGATCCGCGTCCAATAAATTTGTATTGAGAGGGGACCAAGGACACGATGGTTACTAGTGGGGGTGATTTGGTAGGTCGTTTACAAGTGGAGATGGGAAGTCGAGGCTAAGCGCACTTCGAAGGATGATCTCGGGATCACTCTAGCAAGGTTGCCCCTTGTTCGCCGCTCTCCTCGATCGGGTAGGTCGCCGGTTGCTCGCTTGGAGGAGCTCACCTGCATAAAGAGCAGCTCGTCAGAAAGACCGGATTGGGTTCCAACCCTTAGCATCTCCGATGCCTAAGTCAAAATTAGGGCTTAGAAACGTGTGTCGGATACACAGGCCGAGTTAGAGGTAGGTCGACCTTACGTGGCGAACTTAAGTGGAAGAACAAAGATGTGGACGATCTTTGTTCTTGTGTGTGCGTGAGAGTTTGAGAATCAATTTACCAACCCCTCTCTCGATGGAAGTGGAGGGATATTTATAGCTGATGGAGGCGGTTAGGTAGAGCTGACCTGACGTGCTGAGCTGCCGTGTCAGACCGCGGAAGGTTCGGTCGAGAATGTTAGAGCAGTGCGTGTCAGCCATGCTTTTGTCAGACGGCGCAACGGCCAGGGGTGCTTTGTCAGAGTGTCAGAGCCGAAAGCACCAGGCGGTCAGACGGCGCATCGGCCAGGGGGTGTTTTGTCAGGCTGTCGAGCGGCGAAAGTGTCAGTGGCGTTCTCGTACAAGGGCGTTTGTTGTGTCCGATGGGCTGAAGGGTCATCAAGGTGCGTCCGAGGAGCGGGGCCACGCATGGGTCGCTTGGTCGCTCCCGAAGGATGACAGGCGAGCTGGTTGTTCACCTGACGAGCTTAGAGGGAAGCATGCGACCAACTGGCAAGGTTATGGGCGAAGTGCGCCCTTACCACTAGTCGAGGCGGACTTTGTGGTGGCGAGCGGGTTAAGGGGGCAGCAGGAGACCAACCAGCGAGGTTGGGACGAAGCGCGCCCTTCCGCTAGTCGAGGCGGACTTCACGGATGGCGGGCGAACTTGTCGTGTGTCTGGCGAACTTGGAGGGAAGGTCAAGGTATCACGATCTTTGTGTCGTAACAATTGCCCCGTCATTCAAGCTTGAGGCAGAAGCCCGACCTAGTTCGGATGACGCACCATCTCTCCATCTGCCCGGAGGGGGAAGGGACAGCTTTTGCTCTGAGTGTTCGAAAAGGGCGGGGGTTAGTTTGAAAACCCCGTCCACTGTTTCACTGCCACCATTTCGATTTGAGATGCGGGAAAAGATCGATCCGTCCCATCCATCCAAAGGGCAATGCGTGGCGGACGTGACTGTGGGTGGCAGTCGAGGGGTCACAGAAGCTCGGATCCGTGCCACATGGCAGAGCTTCGATGGTGGAGATGAATCGGCGTCCGCTATAAGTAGGTGAGGGGGGGAATCCAGTAAGATTTTTCCTACTTCTGAGTTCCTTCGAGCTTTTGCCTTCTTCCGAGTTTCCGATCGTCGTCGTCGTCGCTGCCGTCGCCGGAGTTTTTGCTACTGTTCCGACTGCTTCATCGGACAGTCTTCCTTCTTATAGGTATTGTTCTTACTCTTTAGCATGGGTTCTCCTACTTCTTCACGTTCGACTGCTTCGAGAGAGATAGAACAGTGGTTTAGGGGTGACGGAGCACCGGACAGCTCCGCCACGAGCACGGAGGAGCGGGTGGAGGAGACATTGTCGGCCAGGCAGGATCAACCCGAGAGTAGGCCGGCGGCCGAGCTTGCTACGGGGTTGTCGTCAGCCGACCCTATGGACCCGAGGAAGGGAAAAGGGCCGGCCACAATGAAGCACAAATTGTCTGCTCGGGCCGTCGTGACCAGGGCCGAGGCTGGGGACATTCATGCGGAGATCTCCGATGTCGAATCTGTCGTGCTAACTTCTTTCATCCCTTTGGCCCGTGCAAAATACCTTAGGCCGCCCTACACAGTCCACCTCCCGACCTACACCAAGCGGGTGTGCTTTCCAAAGGACTATGAGGTTGGGGTCTACGTAGCCTGTTTCCACCAAGGACTTCGCTTCCCCCTTCCTCCTTTGATTCTTAACATCCTAAACTTCCTTGAACTTCCCCTTTTCCAACTAATGCCGAACTCCATCAGTGCAATCGTTGGCTTCCTTGTCCTTTGTGCGGGGATCGGCCTCAATCCGACCCTCCCCCTATTTCGGTACTTCTTCAGAACCACGAAGCTGGGGGCGTGTAATGCCATGAAAGCTACTGCACAAGTACTAGAGGGGGGGTGAATAGTACTTTAAAAATAACAAGGAGTATAATTCCTAATTATCATGAAAACTACTTCCAACAAATGCGGAAGCTAAAATTGACAACAACAAATATTCAATGCAAACAATTGATATGATGGGTTCGGATCCACCCAAGTCTCCCCCACTTGTTCCCGGTGATCCTACGTCCCAATACACCCGGATCCCCTCCGGATACTTAGGTTAGAAACCCTAACCCAAGATTTCCACTATGAATACCTTGTGAAAAACCTTCACAAGATCAAATCATACAATCAATAGCAATAGTGAATCCCACAACCCGGGATCACAACCTTCTTTCACAACCGAGAGAATCAATAGCAATAAATGAGTGTATGTGAAATAAACAACAACTTACCACAAACCCTATACCTTGAGTATTCTTACCAAATAAGGGCAAGGATGGATTTGAGGAAGGAGAAGACACCAAGACCTAGCACCACCAATATGAGCAGCAATGGGTGCCTAGGAATGAATAGGAGACTTGAATCAAGCAATAGCTTGGATGGCTCAACAAGAACAAAGTTCTCTCAAGATGGATTCTAGATCTCAAATGAGGGAGAGAATGATTTCTTGTGAGGAAGAGAGCTTTGGAAATGAGTTTCAATCTCTAACTCTTTCAATCTGAATAAGGCTCTCAATAGCAGCTCTAACCTTGAGAGAAACGACCAAGCTTTGTATTTATAGGGTCCCATAAAATCGAGCTAGGTCAACTCCCAACGTTTGGAAATCTGGAGCAATTAGTCGGTCAAAGAACAACCACTGACCGACTATTTCATCAACTAGTCGGTCGGTGAGACAGCATAAACCGACTAAGTGTGAACAGTGATCAGATGAAATTTCAGACCTAGAGAACTAGTCGGTCCAAGAAGACTTTCCGACCGACTAGTTTCTCAACTAGTCGGTCGGTCAGTAAACTTAGACCGACTAAGAGTTGAAAACAATTAGTCTGAATACAACTTGATTTAGTCGGTCCAAGAACAAATGTTGACCGACTAGTTCATCAACTAGTTGGTCACCAAACGTTCTTAGACTGACTAACGATATACAGTAGCTGAGGCTCAAATTTGCATGAACAGGGAAAGCTCAACTAGTCGGTCACAGAAGCATCACTGACCGACTAGTTCACAAACTAGTCGGTCGGTGAGTCAACGTAGACAGACTAACTGTAAACAGTAAAGAGCTTGGAATTTAGGAAACAAACTAGTCGGTCCAAGAAGCTTTTCCGACCGACTAGATCACCATCTAGTCGGTCAGTTCTTCTTCTTGAACCAACTAACATGCACAAGAAGTCCCGAATCGAAGCGCGATGCTTCGAGAAAGTTTGAATGTACTTCTACTAAGATCCTAGCTCTAAGATAGGAGTGATATGAAGATCAAATGATAATACCTACTCAAGGCTTAACATTCTAAAGAACAAAGCTAGAAGACTAAATATAAATCTAGACAAACCGTCTTCAAAAGCTTCGATCGAATCTTCATGACTTCAAAGTTGGTCCAAAAGCTTCAACGAAGCTTTAGGCATATGAATATGTGCTTTGAGAAGTCTTGAGACGTCGCTTTGGATGTTCATGTGAATTTGGCGACGATCTCCATAACTGCGCTCACAAAGTGTTAGTTCACGATTTATTTATGTTTGCTCATCATCCAAAACCAAATCCGGGGAGTCCAATACTCAACATTCTCCCCCTTTTTGGTGATGACAAACCAACATAAATAATAATCAAAAATAATGATTCAAATGTAAAATACTTACTCCCCCTGCATTGATGACACGTTAATTCCAAATTGAATAAATATAATACGCATCAAGCAGAAGTGGGAGATATAAAACATGATCCAATTATTGAAATTTAGGATCGTAATCCATTTTTATATCTTCACTCCCCCTGAATCTAATCATAATAAATTAGATTCATGGACAATAGATTTAAATTTTCATTTTGCCCTTGTCATTATTACTATCTCTCCCCCTTTGGCATTATCCAAAAAGAGTGGGGGGGGGCATACAATGACAACAACAAGGCTAAAGAAAAATCCAACATCGGGAGTCGAAGAATACGACGATGGTCCAAAGGACACCAAGGATAAAATACATGAAGAAAATCAAGGTGTGCCAAATTGACCATTATCCAAAAGCGAAAAATGAAATCATCAAAATACAAAATATAATTCACTTATTGAGTAAAGGAACGTGCTCTCCAATCTCAACATTTTGGTTAAATTAGTGCATGGAAAACAATTCTATGTTTTCATAGAAATAAATTCTTTTTAACCAAGTCATTATCGTCGAGCGACGAAATCGAACAACATAGACATTAAAACGAATATAAAATGTGCACAACGAAGTAAAAGAGAGCAACGATCTATATATATATATGAAGCATCATGAGTACAACCAAAAGATACATCGACTCCATACAATCAAAGGCACAAAATACACTGACTACATCAAAATGTCACAATCCATCATCGACATCAACACCATCAACATACATCCAAAAAAGATACAACATCGACATCAAGCATCAAAACATCAAAATACATCAAAAACACCACCAACCCTGTCCTAACCCAAAACTCTCTCTCAAAGATGAATCATCCAAGGAGCATCGGAGAGTCCTCCAAACAGACTCTCAAGAAGGAGTGGTAGGATCAGCAGTCTCCGTAGGTCCAGTCGAAGGAGTGGACTCAGGCTCTGCTGGGAGGACTGGTGTGTCAACAGAAGCAATCGTCGGGGCAGGAGTGGAAATATCAACAACAGGCTCAACAGCAGAGGCACCAACAGGAACGTCAACTGGAGCAGATGTCTCTGGAGCAACAGTAGACTCATCCACTGGAGCAGAAGACTCTGAAGGACCTGCAGAAGTGGCAGCTCCAGCATAGGATGTGGTAATAGCAACAGCAGTGGCCTCAGCGCCACGAGCAAGAGAATCAACGAGCTCATCGAGCTCCTCATCATCCATCTCCTCATCCTCAGAAACTGGAGGAGGAACCTCAACACCCATAGCACGAGCCAAACGAGACAAAATCTCCTCGGTACGAGCATACCGAGACTCGAGACAACGAACAGAACGATCGAGATCATCAAGTGTGGTGGGAGGTCTAGGAGCAGCAGCTGCAGAAGAGGTGCCCTGAGAAGCTGAAGGAGTCGTCCTCTGCACGTGACGGAGTGCCGCAAGAGATTTCTTTACGGCCATCGCGTTCAGGGGAGGACCAAGTGGACGCTCATCGTCAGGAGGCAAAGGCACGTGGAAATGATGAAACACCAAAGTCAACAGACAAGGATAAGGGATATGCGCAGATTTCGTGGTCTTGCAAATACACTCGAAAGAGTCCATCTTATCGAGTATAATGCGAGCCCAGTTAATCTCGCAACCCAAGAAAAGAGCGTAAATCAACTTTAGAAATGGCTGGGATGGCAGAGAAGATGAGCCGTACTTTGGGAGTAAGCACGACTTCAGGATAAGATTAAGCACCCAAGCATTCGGCTTGAATGACTTCGATGGGACACCTATGAAAGCTGGAGGGATCACATGGAAGATATCGGCGAGAACGAACTGATCTAACGAAGAGATATCATCAACTGAAATATCAGACGGGAGGAGACCACACGACGAACAAGCCAGCAACTCCCCCAAGATTTCTGCTGTGAGGACTATAGGAGTCCCCAAGACAGTAGTCTCGATGGTGTGGGTCTCATCGTACTGACCCCGGGTACGGTTTGCATAGAAAAGTTTGACCAGGCGAGGATAGGGTCGAGGGTTTGCCTTAGGGTCAAAGTGAAGGTAGTCTAGGAGCCCACTATAGGATAGAAGATCTGCTAAGCCAAGGAAGTCGGAAAACTGAACATAGTGCTCCAATAACAGCGGGCAGTGCTCGATACGGTTGTAAGCCACGAGACAAAAAGGGTCGTCGCGACACAACGATATATCGACACCACCTGCTGGCATAGGAGCCTTTCCCTTAGGTTGTCGAGTCCTAGAACGAAGTGGAGGAGTGGGTTCCTTATGGCCAGGCTCAGTCTCAGGTCTAAATTCAGTGTCTGAATCTGAAGGTGTAGTGGGGGTATGGAGTATAGGCTTCCTAGACTGAGAACGTCTACTGGGTTTGGCGGTCGCCGTCCTCTGCTTCTTCAGAGGAGGCGAAGACGATGAAGGTTGGGTTGTTTTAGAACGGCGTTTGGGTTTCGATGGATCCCTAGAGTGTGGCTCAACAGTCATATGGGATGGGCCAGAGGGAGTGATCGGTATTCTCGTCTTTTCCATAAGTGTGACAAAACGAGTGCAAACAATCGCAAGTAAGAGATCAAACAACCCTAGATCCGAAACCCTAAAGCTGAAATCAAAATAAGCTTGAAAATGAAACCTTAGGAAGGAAAAATGACCTAGACTAGAACCCTAGCAGCTGAAAACAAGTCCTAGGAGGAGGAGAATTACCCTAGGAGGCAGATCGACGACGGAGATAGACGGAAATGGCCGGAAAACGTCCGGAGATCGGTCGGAAGTCGAAGAGGTTGATCGGGGGACGGGGGTTTTCTGCTGGAGAGAAGAGAGTCAATCGATTAGAATGAAAAGAAATCGAATAGAAACGAGATTAAGTCGGTCGAAATGCGAAAAGACACGACTGTCCCTGAGCACTTAGTCGGTCAGAGTTCAAGCACTGACCGACTAGATGACGATCTAGTCGGTCGGTCAATGAGCTTGACCCGACTAAGTGGAAACAGCCGCCAGTCAAAGTTTTTAGGGCTAGAGTTAGTCGGTCAAAGTTGAAGTACTGACCGACTAGTTTTCATTCTAGTCGGTCGGTAAGTGAACGTGGACCGACTAAATGATGTCAGTAGCAAGGGAAAATTATAAGCTTGAACTAGTCGGTCTGAGTTCATTAGCTGACCGACTAGATGTGCATCTAGTCGGTTGGTTGATGAACTGTAACCGACAGATGAGTCCAAAAATTTTAGAATACGAAATTTTGAGTTCTCTCCCAATCGCATTTGGACGAAACATCGTTCAACTCTCAAAAATCATCATACTACCCCATTAATCATCGAAAAAACTTAAATACGACGTTCAAGAGTAAATTCGAGCATAAATTCCAAAAATTCACAAAAATCCCGAAAACAAAATCCAATAAGTCTAGCATGAACAAATATAGCGAAATAGAATAGCATGCAAGATTATTGAATAAAAATGAATCCTATATCTCGGATTCATCCATAATCCCCAATTCTCGACGTAACCGCACAAAGGAGTCTTCCTTTAGGGGTTTCGTGAAAATATCGGCGATTTGCTTCTGGGTTTCAACGTACACTAATATGATGTCCTTTTTAGCAACATGATCATCTAAGAAATGGTGTCGGACATCTATGTGTTTCGAACGGGAATGGTGTACCGGGTTCTTGGAAAGACAAATTGCACTTTGGTTGTCCACCATGATAGGGCAAGTATCACAATTTATACCAAAGTCTTTAAGTGTGTGTCTCATCCAAAGAACTTGAGCACACGCGGCACCGGCGACAATGTATTCCGCCTCGGTGGTTGAAAGTGATACGGAATTCTGCTTCTTGGAAAACCAAGAGACAAGAGAATTTCCTATAAAATGGCAAGTGCCACTAGTATTTTTCCTATCGGATTTGCATCCCGCATAATCTGCGTCACTATATGAGATTAACTCATACGTGCTAGATTTTGGATAAAGTAATCCAAAATCAAGTGTATAACTTAGATAACGAAAAATACGTTTTACCGCTACTAAGTGTGACTCCTTAGGTTGAGACTGATAACGAGCACATACGCATACAGCAAACATAATATCGGGCCTACTTGCGGTAAGATATAGTAAACTACCAATCATACCTCGATATAGACGAATGTCTACATCCTTACCGCTCGTATCCTTATCAAGATGCGTAGTCGTGCTCATTGGAGTCTTCTTTCCGGAGGCATTCTCCATTCCAAATCGCTTAAGCAACTCCACCGTATACTTCGTTTGGTGGATGAAGATTGCATCGTCCATTTGGCGAATTTGGAGACCTAAGAAATATTTGAGCTCACCTATGTGGCTTATCTCAAATTGATCCTTCATCACATTAGAAAACTCTTCGCAAAGAGCAAAGTTAGTAGCACCGAAAATGATATCATCAACATAAATTTGAACTAAAAGTATATCATTATTCGAATACTTAACAAAAAGTGTAGAATCGGCTTCTCCCATTTTAAAATTCAAATCCAAAAGAAAATTCTTTAGGCGATCATACCAATCTCGAGGAGCTTGTCTCAAACCGTAAAGTGCTTTCTTTAGTTTAAAAACATGATTTGGAAATTTTTCATTAATAAAGCCCGGAGGTTGAGAAACATAAACTTCCTCAACAACATCTCCGTTTAAAAATGCACTTTTTACATCCATTTGAAATAGTTTGAAATTTTTATGGCATGCAAAAGACAATAATAATCTAATTGATTCTAATCTAGCTACCGGAGCGAAGGATTCTTAGAAATCAATACCTTCCTCTTGACGGTAGCCTTGAGCAACCAACCGAGCTTTGTTCCGGACGACGATTTGGTTTTCATCGGTTTTGTTCTTGAAGATCCACTTTGTCCCTATAACGGTGTGGTTCTTCGGTGGCAATGGAACAAGCTCCCAAACCTCATTCCTCTCGAATTGAATGAGTTCCTCCTCCATGGCTAAGATCCAAGCACCATCTTTGCACGCTTCATTAACATTCTTTGGCTCTATCGAGGAGGCAAAGGCACAATGAGCGAAGTAGTTCACTTGCGATCTCGTCTTGACACTATCATGGATATTGCCAATGACTTTCTCATGAGGATGGTCACGAACGGTATGAAGCCGTTTGGGAATACCTTGATCACTAGGAACATTCTCAACAACTTCATTAGTAGGGTTAGTCTCAATAGAATCAATAGAATCAATAGAGTTAGAATTACCAATTGAATCACATAAGACATCCATAGAGTCATCATCATTAGTAATTCTAGTTGGAACAAATCCTTCATTAAATGAAACATGAAGAGATTCCTCGATCGTTGAGGTTCGTTTGTTGTATATTCTGTAGGCTTTGCTACGCGATGAATATCCAACAAAAATCCCCTCATCGGATCTTGGATCGAATTTGTCCAAACTACAATACGTGTTCTTAATAAAACATTTTGAACCAAAAACACGAAAATGTTTAACTTGAGGCAACCTACCAAACAACAATTCATAACAAGTTTGTTTAGTGCCGGGCCTCAAAAGTATTCTATTAAACACATAGCAAGCGGTGTGTACCGCTTCCGCCCAAAATTGATGGCCAAGTTGGCTATCATCAAGCATCGTGCGAGCACACTCAACTAGCGTCCTATTCTTTCTCTCAACTACACCATTTTGAGGAGGTGCACGAGGGAAAGAGAAGGTGTGTGTAATACCAACTTCATCACAAAATGTCTCAAAAGACTCATTCTCAAATTCCCCTCCATGATCACTACGAATAGTGACAATGGTGGTTCCAATGAGATTTTGTACTTTCTTAACAAAAATTGTGAAGTTTTCAAAAGCTTCATTTTTATTACATAATGAAAATACCCAAGTAAACCTAGAAAAGTCATCAACGATGACAAGTCCATATCTAGCATTACCTAATGAAGCAACTCTAGTTGGCCCAAATAAATCTAGATGTAATAGCTCTAGAGGCTGCTTAGAGGAAATGCTTTTCTTAGGTTTAAATGAAGATTTTGGAAGCTTGCCTCGTTGACACGAGTCACAAAAGCTTTTCTTTTGAAAGACAAGCTTAGGGAAGCCTCTAATAGAGTTTAACTTGGAAAGCTTAAAAAGCGTTCCAAAGTTCACATGACCAAAACGTCGATGCCATAAGTGTTGTTCACGTGTGTTGGCAATAAGACATTGTTCATGTGATCTTGGAAGATCTAGGATATATATATCCTTATGGCGTGTGCCGGAAAACAATAATTCATTATTATCTTTTCTTAAAATATGGCACATTCCTTTCGCAAAGTTAACTTTGTAACCTTTGTCACAAAGTTGGCTTATTGAAATAAGATTGTGGTTTAATCCTTTAACAAGGTAAACATCACATATTAGGGGGTTTAGAAGGATTACCCACTTTACCAACACCAATGATGGTTCCGCTCTCGTTGCCTCCAAAGACTACCCGGTTCCCATTTGCGATGGGCACCACTCCGGAGAGCAATTGAGCGTCACCCGTCATGTGTTTTGAACACCCGCTATCGAGTATCCAATTCCTCTTGGAGCTAAATTTAAATTTGTTGCTCCGTTCCTTTTTCTTGAGTACCTATAGATATGAAATATCGTATCATGTTACCCAAGGTCATTGGGTCCTAAAGATTAGACCTTTGGAAGCCAAGTCCAATTGGACTTAGACTTCCCTACATAATTACTACTATGCACAACATTCGAAAAATAAGCATTCATATAAACTTGTTTTTCATCCATGCTTGTGTCCTTTGGGCTCCAAATAGTGAAAATCTTGGGTGCCCTCATCCTATTGGGTGCATGCATGTGACGTTGATTTCTACGTGATGCATGTTGTGGATAGGCATAAGGAACATGATGGAATGGTGCACGACGATAATTATTCATATAATGATGTGGGTGAACATATGCATGTGGGGGAACACGTGCGTGAGGGTGTCTCACATGGTGTGCACGTGCCCGTGGATGTGTAGCATAGAAATCATCATATGTGTGAGTCGGTGGAGTAGGACGTGTGTTCCTACGTGACATGGTATTGGTGTACATGTAGGCATGGCCCTTCTTTGGAGGTCCACCCAAAGTGGGTTTCTTTCCAAACGACGGCGTGGACGAGGTGGAAGCACCATTGGTAGATGAACTACCAATAGAGTGTTTGCTACCACTCGTTGAGGCACCGGAAGTTGGCCTAACAAAAGTAGTGCCCGATTTGGATGAACTTCCCATCGTATACCCCAAGCCAATGTGGTGATTGGCCGGAGGTAGGACATTTAGGATGTTATCCAAATGGCCCTTACCCTTATTGAATTCATTGATTCGGCCTAATGTGTTCTCATATTTCTCGGTGAGAGAACGCAAAGAAGTATCCAAAGTGGATACTTGCGATGTGAGCACATAAACACGAGATTGGAGACTTTCATTCTCATTACTCAAAGTCGAGTTTTGAGAGGTCAAATCCTCTATCTTATGTTCTTCCGGATCCTCAATGCTAACATGTTCAAGTTGAGTCTTGAGATTAACAATCTCATTCTTCAACTCTTCAACAACGGTGTCGTTGTTGGTGATGATAGTTTTAGGCGAGGTTTGGATGCTAGCTAAATCATCTTTTACTTTAGTATACCTATTTACTAACTTAGAGTATTTAGACCATAATTGCTCATTAGCATTTCTAAGGTCATCCATGGTTACCTCATCGCCTTCGTTGTCGCTATCATCGGAGGAGGAGGATCCTTGATCATGCTCCTCTCTCGCCATGAAGCACATGTGCGCTTGCTCCACTTGCTCATCGTCCGACTCTCCGCTTGAGGAATCCTTGGAGTCGGTGAATGTTGCTCCGACAAGTCCCTTTTTGTACCCTTTCTTGTACTTCTTGGACTTATCGAACTTCGGCGCCTTCCACTTCTCCTTTTGCTTGTTTAGAAGACACTCCGCTTTCATGTGTCTTGGCTTGTTGCATTTGAAACACAAAGGAGAGGAGGCGTTAGAAGAATTGAACTTAGATTTGTTTTTGAAGTTACCTTTCCGGAAGAACCGGTTGAACTTCTTGACCATGAGAGCCATGGACTCCAAGTCCAACTCGTCTTCCGAGTCTTCATCATCGGTTGATGTGGATGTGGATGGAGCGGCCTTGAAAGCAATAGCCTTCTTCTTTGGCTCATCTTGCTTTAGGTAAGACTTCATCTTGTCCTGCAACTTCAACTTGCTATCTTTGCGTACCTCGTATGACATTAAGGTACCCATTAGTAGAACAACGGTATAGGTTTTCATGTCATTACCTTCCTCGATGGCGAAGGTCCGTTTCTCCCAACTAGAAGGAAGTCCATCGATGATCTTCGAGACTTTCTCCTTTTGGGTGTAGGTTTTACCGAGAGCCTCCAACTCGTTTGTGATGTCGACGAAGCGAGCATAGTACTCCTTCATCTTCTCACCCTGTAGCATATGAAACAACTTGTAATCTCTATTAACTACAACGAGTTTAGAGTCTCTTACCTTACTTGTCCCTTCATGCAATATGAGGAGGGAGTTCCATATTTGATATGCACTCTTACATGTGCATATCTTGTTGAAGTCCTCGGGCTCCAAAGCACATTGCAAGGCGTTCATTGCCTTGGCATTGCTTACCTCCGCGGCGACCTCTGCGGGAGTCCACTTCTCAAAATCCTCTTCGGCGGGCTCGACGTATTCCTTCATCGTGGCCCTCCATAGTGAAGCACTCCGGTGGAACGTTTCCATCCGGCATTTCCAGTACCCGTAGTTGGTACCATTGAAGAATGGAGGCCTCGTCGAGGAATGTCCTTCCATCACCGAAGACGCTCTTTCACGGTTCCTGAAGGTGCTATAGTCAGAAGGTGGACGAACGGTTTTGTTGTCATTGGTAGACATAGCTATAAACTTGGCTCTGACACCAAATGTAATGCCCTGAAAGCTACTGCACAAGTACTAGATGGGGGGTGAATAGTACTTTAAAATAACAAGGAGTATAATTCCTAATTATTGTGCAAACTACTACCAACAAATGCGGAAGCTAAAATTGACAACACCAAATATTCATTGCAAACAATTGATATGATGGGTTCGGATCCACCCAAGTCTCCCCGACTTGTTCCCGGTGATCCTACGTCCCAATACACCCGGATCCCCTCCGGATACTTAGG
This sequence comes from Scilla litardierei, assembly GCA_030789695.1. Classification (NCBI taxonomy): domain Eukaryota; kingdom Viridiplantae; phylum Streptophyta; class Magnoliopsida; order Asparagales; family Asparagaceae; genus Scilla; species Scilla litardierei. The sequence goes on along the minus strand of CM061131.1, from coordinate 23,469,703 downwards.
TTATAAACCCTAACCCAAGATTTCCACTATGAATACCTTGTGAAAAACCTTCACAAGATCAAATTATACAATCAATAGCAATAGTGAATCCCACAACCCGGGATCACAATCTTCTCTCACAACCGAGAGAATCAATAGCAATAAATGAGTTTATATGAAATAAACAACAACTTACCACAAACCCTATACCTTGAGTATTCTTACCAAATAAATGCAAGGAGGGATTTGAGGAAGGAGAAGTCACCAAGACCTAGCACCACCAATATGAGCAGCAATGGGTGCCTAGGAATGAATAGGAGACTTGATTCAAGCAATAGCTTGGATGGCTCAACAAGAACAAAGTTCTCTCAAGATGGATTCTAGATCTCAAATGAGGGAGAGAATGATTTCTTGTGAGGAAGAGAGCTTTGGAAATGAGTTTTAATCTATAACTCTTTCAATCTGAATAAGGCTCTCAATAGCAGCTCTAACCTTGAGAGAAACGACCAAGCTTTGTATTTATAGGGTCCCATAAAATCGTGCTAGGTCAACTCCCAACGGTTGGAAATCTGGAGCAATTAGTCGGTCAAAGAACAACCACTGACCGACTAGTTCATCAACTAGTCGGTCGGTGAAACAACATGAACCGACTAAAGGATGAACAGTGAACAGATGAAATTTCAGACCTAAAGAACTAGTCGGTCCAAGAAGACTTTCCGACCGACTAGTTTCTCAACTAGTCGGTCGGTCAGTTAACTTAGACCGACTAAGAGTTGAAAACAATTAGTCTGAATACAACTTGATTTAGTCGGTCCAATAACAAATGTTGACCGACTAGACCATAAACTAGTCGGTCGCCAAACGTTCTTAGACCGACTAACGATAAACAGTAGCTCAGGTGAAAATTGGTATGTACAGTAAAGCTCAACTAGTCGGTCACAGAAGCATCACTGACCGACTAGTTCACAAACTAGTCGGTCGGTGAGTCAACGTAGACCGACTAACTGTAAACAGTAAAGAGCTTGGAATTTAGGAAACAAACTAGTCGGTCCAAGAAGCTTTTTCGACCGACTAGATCACCATCTAATCGGTTGGTTCTTCTTCTTGAACCAACTAACATGCACAAGAAGTCCCGAATCGAAGCGCGATGCTTCGGGAAAGTTTGAATGGACTTCTACTAAGATCCTAGCTCTAAGATAGGAGCGATATGAAGATCAAATGATAATACCTACTCAAGGCTTAACATTCTAAAGAACAAAGCTAGAAGGCTAAATATAAATCTAGATAAACCGTCTTCAAAAACTACGATCGAATCTTCATGACTTCAAAGTTGGTCCAAAAGCTTCAACGAAGCTTTAGGCATATGAATACGTGCTTTGAGAAGTCTTGAGACGTCGCTTTGGATGTTCACGTGAATTTGACGACGATCTCCATAACTGCGCTCACAAAGTGTTAGTTCACGATTTATTTATGTTTGCTCATCATCCAAAACCAAATCCGGGGAGTCCAATACTCAACAGGGCGCACTACTACATATCGACGAGGAGAAAGCGGCCTCCAGTCCTGGGCTTGCCAGGGAAGATTAAAGGTTAGAAGGAGAGGTATGTGTTCGTCTCGACTCCCAAGGATCTAGCGTTGAGGTTGAACTAGAGCGTGCTCAATCCGGAGGCGAACAGAGAGGTTCATCTTGATGCGAATGACGCTGAGCGGGCTAGGATCTTGCAGGAAGTCCCAGAGGTGGACATACAATATGAGAAACTTGCCAAGGAGGAGATGATAGTCCGGTACATCTGGCCAGAAGGTAATCTGAGCTTTGTAATTGTCGCTCCTAATTTGCTCACCCTGATCTATTTTCTTCTTGGAGGTGAAACGATGAGCTTACCATAGACGAGCTGGTGAGGCTGGCCTCGGAGCATGCAGCCAAACAATATGCGAAGGGCGGCCCAAAGAGAGCTCGGGAGGGCACGTCTACGGCGAAGGCTGAGAAGCTCGTCCGGACGAAGAAGCTGAAGGTAGTGGGGGCTACGGCTGCCTCGGGCCCGCTGACGAATGTGGCAGACACCGACTGTCCTACTGAGAGCGCTGCCGCCACATCTACCCCGACTCCGATCGATCTCGACGCCGAGGAGGAAGTGCAGACCGAGCCGGGAGCCCAAGGGTCTCAGAGTGAGCGGCGACCAATGATTCCTGCAATCCCAATCTGGACGGCCCCGCCTCAGGGGTCTCTAGCCGGGTCGGGCTCCAGCGGACGGATGATGGCCACAGATCGCTGACCCCCTACGGTTGCCCGTCGTCCGGGCTCGGGAAGCCTGCTCACCCGAGCTGCGAGGCGGTGCTCATAGTGTTCAGGTCCAAGAGAGAGAGGAGCTCGTGGCTTTGTCGACGGAGGACTCGTTGGCGGTGTTGTACCCAGTGAGCTCCACCGAATCTGTTTTTGACGAGGCTGTGATGGCGGCACGACTCGCTGAGAACAGCGTGTTGCCAAGTGTTGGGAGATGTATGCCCTCAGATCATTTGTATTTGAAGCAAATGATAACCCCTCCCCAACCCTAGCACAACCCATACCCTAGACCCAAACCCAACCCCAACCCTAACCGAACCCTAACCCACCCTAACCATTCCCTAACCATAACCATAACACTAACCCTAACCACAACCCAAAACCTTACCCCAACCCCAATTCGACACCTAACCTTTTAACCTAACCTCAACCCGATCCTAGCCCTGACTCCAACCCTAACACTAACCGAACCCTAACCTAAAATCATATTTTTAAACCCTACCCTACCCCAACACCTAAACCGAACCCCTACCTTAAACTCTCACCCTAAACCGAACCGCTTCACATACCCTAACCCTAGCCCCAACCCCTTCCATAGACTCAACCCCAACCCTAACGCTACCAAAACCCCAACCCCAAACCCAACCCGAACCCGAACCCCATCCCCAACCCAAACCCTAACCCTACCCCTACCCCTAACCTTAACCCGAACGCAAACCCTAACCCTAACACTAACCCTAACCCTAACAATTAACACGTTTCTCGAGGGGGGCACCGGTGAGGGATGGGTCGGTGCGGGGTCGGGCGTTGGGATTGGGGGAGCAAGAGAGAAAGGGGTCAGAGGGGGCATCGGCAACCGCCGTCGCCCCAGCTCATGCTCTCCTCCTTAAGTTCAGAGCGTACCTTGCACTGCGGCTGTCTTCGTCGGCGTCGGCGTCGGCTGTCTCCTTCGTCGTCGTCGTCATCACACACACACTCTCTCTCTCTCTCTCTCTCTCTCTCGCGGATAAAAAGTGAAATCTTACCCAAATTGGGGGGCTCGGTGTAACGACCCATTTCCTGGTCCCGTTACTTTTTGGTATTTGCGCAGGTCCTGCAGTTAACCAGTGAAAACAAAATAGCCACAATGCAGAGATGTACAAAAATACCCAAATAGTGTCCAATTATTACAATCCATATTGTACAAATGTTCCAACAAGATACATTGAGGAAAGAAAGTACAACTGAAAAATAGCTCTGCAAGCTGTGGACTCAGGGTCGAACTCTGGCGCTATTAACTCAAGAGCATCTATCTCCATATGTACGTCGTCTGCGGTGCCATAGAGATGGAACCGTAGGTAAGTCACAACAATTCTAGCAATAGAAACAAAGTAGTGTAAAAGTATGGAACAGACTATAATAAACAAAAGATGGTCATGCAGGTGCAAAAAGTAAGGTAAGAACAGACATGCATATATGAGCGAAAAGTAAAGTACTGGTGGCTGCACATGTGTGGTAAGTAAAGCATATGTAATACGTAAAGTAAAGGTGACTGTGCAAGTGCAAAAGTAACGTACAAGACTAACAACTGTGGCATGGCAAATAGTAGCAACAATATTATAACCAACAGACAAAGTGATGACGATAGTTAGACATCCAGGTGGTTGTGGCAACACTCAAGAAGGTGAGCGTCGCTTGACTATCTAATAGTGTAGGCAGGCCTAATAATAAGACGTCTAGTTTAACTCCCAAATCAGCCAGGCAGTCAGGGCTTGAAGGCACAGGTCACTTCAAAGACCGCAGGAACAAGTCCCTTGGTTGACCAACCCCCTTCCCGTTCCTTTCTAGACACTGATTCGGTCGTAATTTTAAGACCGCTCATTATTAAACCGTTCTATCACGTTCGAGTAGTCTCGGCTTAATCAATAGAGTAGTCGTGACAAAAGCAATGGTATCAATGAATTATCAATTAGTGCAACATCAATCAAACTAGTGCATCAGCCTTGGCTCGAGTGTACGATATGCAACCAGAAGTGCACCCATCCCACGGAGCAACTCGTGGAATATCTACCTACCATTCCTGCAGGGTGATGGTACAGCTTAACTAATAAGGGTGGACCCGGTCACTCCCGTACACTGCGTAGCTCAAGACTACCTCAAAACCGTGTCTTATCATAATCCAATGTTCTTACTGGTATTCGTATCAATGTGGCCTCATGGGCCCTGGTATCAATCAAGCTAGTGCAACAGTCTTAGCTCGAGTGTACGATATGCAACCAGAAGTGCACCCATCCCACGGAGCAACTCGTGAAATATCTACCTACCATCCCCTTCAGGGTGATGGTACAGCTTATCAAATAAGGGTGGATCCAGTCACTCCCGCACACTACGTAGCTCAAGACTACCCCATAACCCGTGTTGCATCACATTACACATTTACAACTGTATCTGTATTCATATCCGTATCCATGTCCGTATCCGTATCTGTATGGCCTCATAGGCCCATCATTTCGTACATCCAACAATGTGTACAACAATACATCCATCAATGAGTACAGCAAATACATTTATATGGTATTGACTTGCTGAAAAGTCAAGGTAGAAGCCTCAACAGAGAATATCAGTCCTGAGCAATGCTTTGAAGTCCAACAATTATGATATCTAATTCCATAAAAGTGCATTATCTCAATTTAGTCCGAGTAAATGCTTTGAAGTCCAACAACTATGATATTTAATTCCATAAAAGAGCACTATCTCAACTTAGTCCGAGCAAATGCTTTGAAGTCCAACAACTATGATATTTAATTCCATAAAAGTGCACTATCTCAACTTAGTCCTTTAGTCATTCCACTATTGATTAGTCCTATGGTTAATTAGGTCTCTAATCATTGGTTCAAGTCAATAGCTGTATATGAGGTCCTAAGTTCATACGAGTACACTATCCAGATTTCTAAAGTTAGAATTAGAGTGACTTACCCTGTTTGGGATCGTCGTGGTAAGACGAGGTTAGAGCTAAAGCCTTTAAAGATACTGGTGCACGAGAATTGGTACCTGCAAACACCAGAAATCATTAGTTACAGGCTACCCTATTTTCCATCTATTTAATTGGTCGTTCTGATTTTTAAAACTGGTTAAAACATTGTCAAAAAGTGTTTTAAATTTTTGTATAGGCTAGATATGTTGAAAAGAATTTTACTAGAGGAGAAAATATTTTTCTGAAGTTTATAGTAATTTTTATAATTTTTAAAAGTTCAAAATAGATTTAAAAACTAATTTTTAATTAAGTACGTAATTATTCAATAATTTATTCAGGATGCAATCTGCATCGGAAAGTCGCAAATGGACTGTCAAAATGACCGTCTCGAAGAGTACTTTAACATATATTTTTATCACGTATTTGTTTACGTGAAAATAGCGAATTACTGATTTTTGAATGAAAATAACCTATTTAACTTTTAGTGTTAAAAATTAATTTTGGAAAATATAAGCGTCAGATTGAGACAAAACTAGTGACATTGGGTCCAGAATGTCATTTCTGATTTTCTGAGACTAGTCTCGTAATTTTCTGAGGCCTGTACGAATTACCATGAATTTAAATCCAATAGTATCAATTTATAAATATACATAAATACGTAAATACGTATTAAAATACGTATTAAATACGTATTATTTTAAAACACACAGAACGTCGTTTCTCACCCCTTAAATACTCGACGAAGCAGCGGGGGGGCTCCTTCGCGTTCGCCGACGGCGGGGTCGTGGCGTTACGGCGGGGCGGCATCTGCGTGGCGGTTAGCGACGGCAGTCGGCGTCCACGGCGGCGGTTTCAGCGGCTAGGAGCGACGGTGGTGTCGAGCGAGGAGGCGGAGGGGCGTCGAGCTCTCAGAGGCGGTGGACGATGCGGGATGCTTCGTCGGAGACGAAGTACGGCGAGAGCAGGGCGACTGCGGGGTCGTCGGCAGGGAGACGTCAACGGCGAGGGTCTGGGACGGAGCGGGGAGCGCTTGGGGCTGCTGGGCACGAAGACGGAGACGGGAACAGGGGAGGGGGCGGTGTTGTGCTGCGAGGGTGGCGGCTGTGGCGACGTGTGCAGCGGCTGTGGCGACGTATGCAGCGGCGAGGCGAGCGACGTCGGACGGGCATGGGCAACGATCGACGAACGGGCCTAGGCAGTGGAGGGGTTTGCTGGCAACGAGCGGGCATGGGTTTCTTCGATGGTTTCGCCGGCGTGGGAAGCGGGGGTTTGCCGTGTGCGTGAGTGTTTTTGAGGGAGAGAGAGCGGAAATAGAAATGGGTTTCGAGAGGAGTAGGGGTGTACTGTGTTTGAGTTTGAGGGAGAGATAGAAAAGCTGTGGGTTCGACTACGGGGGTGTCGGGCTTAATAAGCCTGGGTGATTGAGTGTGAGGGAGAAGGGTTATTGAGGGGGTTTAAATAGAGTTTAATTTTGTAATTAGTCAAAGATAATAAATGACATTAGGTACGTATTAATGAAATTAGGTTTATCTTTGAAAAAAATGAAGAAAACTTTAAACGTGTCCCTCACGTTTAAGACATGATTAGGGTAATTTAATAGTCAATTAGGTTAAGGTAATTAGTAATTTGGTAGGGTAATTAGTAAAATTTGTAACGAAATTACGATTTTGCCCCTACTAGTAAACGTGGCCGAAAAATTACGAAAACATACCCACGGGATCGTATCGTCACGAGGATCGCGAATATGAAGTCCGTTTCATGATTTGAGCTACGAAAATACGAGTCGTGGGCCAAAACGTTTAGGAAGCGGGTTTGCGGGTTCTCTATTGGTTTGACTTCAGAAAATTACGAAATTAATGTGGAAAGCCCTAAATGATCATTGAATGTTACTGTAAAAGTTTGAAATCGTTTTGATGATGTTTTTATGGAAATAAATTCATTAAGTCAAAACGGTAATAACTGAAAATGAATTTTATCAGAAATGTTTTGAGTATTTGATGAAATCCGATCTTACTAAAATACTCCATAACTAGTCTGGTACTTCAAAATATTTTTATAAGAAAATTTTGAAATCAGTAAAACTCCTGACAAACCATTATAAAATAGTTTAAAAATTGAAAAAATTGGTCAAATAGGTAAATAGTTTGTCTTGATGAAAACAGGCCGTTACACGCGGGCTCCCCCAATTTGGGTAAAAAAATTTTACTCGCAACGGACCTTTAGCCACGGATATATCCGTGGCCGTTACAATTATTGGCCATGGAAATATTCCTGGCTAAAACGTAACAGACACGGAAAATTTCTTCACCACTTTTCCATGCCTGATAGTTATCGGACACAGACAATTCTGAGGCAGAAGGTCCACTAACACCCACGGAAAATTCCGTGGGCAATATTCCGTGGGCCAATATTTCATTCAGCCACAGATATTTGGCCACAGAAAAATCTGTGGCTGATATCCTACTATCAGCCACAGAATTGTTCGTGGCCAAATATACGTGGCTGTAGACCCTTTTTTCACCAGTGTAAAACGAGCGTCGACCGTAAGTCGAAAGGGATACTCATTCGCCACTGAACAGCTCTCCTAAACCAGCGTCAACCGTAAGTCGAAAGGGCCACCCCTCACCACTGAACAGCTCTCCTAAAACGTCGTCAGCCGTAAGTTGAAGGGGTCATCCCTTCGCTACTAAACGACTCTCCTAATCGAGCGTCAGCCATAAGTCGAATGGCCACTTTTTGCCATTGACCAACTCTTCTAAAAATGTCGTCAGCCGTAAGTCGAAAAGGTCACTCCTTCGTTACTGAACGACTCCCGTGCCATCAATCATGATTCGAGGAAATCGCTCCCTCATCATGGGACGTGGTGATCAACTTCAAGACATGGTTCAATGGTTTATCCTCGATCATCTTGGAGCAGTGCTTAACCCATCGAGGGGGCCATCAGGGGTTATAACCACCACACGACAACCAGCAAAGAGACGCAATATGGCGCTCCTATTACAAAAAATTACTTGTTTGTTCACATTTACATCAACCCATATACATCCAAAAAATTTCTGAAACAGGCGTAAAAACGTCGAGACCATACGACGGCTGGCTAGGCCCTTGGTCTCCATCTAGCGCGGTCGCAGACTCTGGGTCCATCGTGGCATCTGCTCCTGCATCATCATCAGCTGTGATGGCAGCGTCGTCAGGAGGAACGACTTCCTCCGTGCTTTGGCTCGATTCATCGTCACCAAGGTCCAGAAATATCACCGAGATCTCGTCGATCTCCACGAAGAGGTCAGGGAATCGGTTCTTCATCTCCAATCAGCATCGCTCATAACCTGCCTTGTATATCTCGTCGAAGTCGGGAAATGAATCCATGAAATCCCGAATCGCTCTCTCCGCAATGACCTCGGCTTCGACTCTCTCCTCCAGTAGAGCATCTTCCGCTCACACTCTTAGGGCAATTTGTTCGGCCTCTCTCCTACGAGACTCGCTTAACTCATGCTCGAGTTTCTGAATGCGATTCGATCTTGTCTCGGAGAGGAGGCTGATTCTATCCAGCTCAGCCTGATATCTATCCACTCTCGACCTAACAGCCTCCAGGGTGACACCATGATTGGCCACCACTGGAGCACGAGACGCAACGCCACGATCGCCATGAGGACCTGCAAGGACAACACAACGGTAAGCATACATGCTGGCATCCCCTACAAGGGGGCTATAGCAACAATCAACTGGGCGCTGGCGTGAACGGCTATTATGACTCGTCTCAAAATGTAAGAGCGCTACTCCTAAGTGTAGGACCTAAGTGTAGGAGATCGAACAAGTAATAATCCTGGTGAGTCCAGGTATCGTATCCACGGGAAAACTGACCTGCAAAACCACGAATTTCATTTTATAAAGAGTACTAAAACGATAATAACCAACCACCTATCAAGTATAAATATATGGTGTAAAGAGTTTCAAATAATAAAAGAAAATTCTACGATAGTTACGGTGAATTCGATATTGGGGTACTAATATGGAGAGTATGTGTTGGTAGTAATTTCATTAGGGTGTGTGCAATCAATGATTATTAATATCTTTTCTATAACTCAATGTTTCGTCCGGCTAGGGCACGAGAACGTCGGAAATTATGGCGATAAAGCGCATAAAAACATGCCAAATGGTAATCACGTATAACGTCGATTTCATAAGAAAAATACATACAAGTGCCCTCTCGGGTCATGATACATCCTCTCGGATCGCATCATGAATAAGTCCGCAAATATCATATTCGATTCAAGCATGCCCACGTCTCCGTATAACATACTCAAACAAGATATATGTAGAAATCGACAAAATACGTGATTATAACATGAATATTGGGCTAAACGGTATTAAAATCAAAGAATACGACACCCTAACTACATCAACACCAACACATATGAAGATTAACCATGCATGAAGAGAATATATTCAGTATTCATAGACAAATACATCATCAAAACCTCAAAATACGTGAATAATACTCCAAATATATGCCAAATACGTGAAATATAAGGCTAAAGATAGGAAAAATATCACCAATTCTCTCCAATCAGTCTCCAATCAGCCCAAATCTCATTCAGATATAGATCTAGCCTCTGTCCACCGGGGCTCCAAATTTCATGGCCAAATACGGCTCCTAGAGCCCCAAATACGCCAGAATACGCAACAAAACCCTAAAATACGTTTATATAGAGGCATTGAGGGTTTCCAAGTGCTAACGGGTCTAAAATCCGCTTCATTTCGCATCCAACCCCAAAATCTGCCGCCGGCTCAAACGTCAGCCGTAGATCTTTGCGGGATTCGCCCATGTGCCGCCACGTGTCCACCGATCTATCGGATCCGCACCCATGCTCCGACCCGCTGCTTTGGATCTGCTTCGATGTATTCGTATTCGAATCGTGATCGTTATGGGCCGTTGGATGCACGATCTAACGGATCTGCGCTTGCCACGTCGCCCAAGGACCGCCCGCGTCTTCGATCGATCCGAGTTCGATGCGGGGTTTACCTGGCTGTTGGATCAAGATTCAACGCTCCGTAAAGCGCCACGTCGCCCGTTCGTGGAAATCGTTAGATCTAAGCGGGAGTTTCTCAAATTGCGCCATGTGTCCCCCCAAAGGCCAGCTGCTGCGTGCATCATTTGGGCGGTTGGATCTTCATCCAACGGTGATTAAGCGGCCGCGTCTCCCTATTAGTTGAAGCGTCAGATCTGGATCTGGCAGCTGTGATGTGGCCACGTGGCTAGGCGGAGGTGGGGCGCCGTACGCGGTCGTATATTTATACGTATTTAGGCCGTATTTGCGTATTTTCTCCTTTAAAAATGTATTCTGCATTCAACAATTCATCGTAATTAGCACAGATCTCAGAAAAATACAAATAAATAGTCGTTGGAATCGTGAGATCGAGATCTAGCCATGAAAAATACTAAAAGTGCAGAAATACTCAGTATATTGCTGTTTTGTGTATAAAATGAGTGTTTGCTCTAATAATTACGTTCGTATTAGAGACCAAATAAGTATCATTTATGCACAAAATGGGTCTAAAAGAGGTGTTAAATATGCAATATTTACCCTGAATCACACCCCCAACTAGCGATTTGCTAGTCCCTAGCAAAAAGAGCGATTTAGTCGGATGATTAGTAAATCAATAAATTCTATCAATCGCTTATGGTATGGCTCAATAATACGCTTTCCAACATGATTTCGACCATCAATATACACAATCCATGAATAAGATCAATCACATGATATTTTCTCTAATTTAATTTGAATAAATAACATACAATCATCGTTTTGCGCAATCGAAAGTATAACACGTCGTTATGTTCTAGTTTTCTTGTTTCCAAGGAATTGGCATCTCAAAAATATCGTTCAAATTATGGGTATTGAAGTTGCTTAGTTTATTCATCATTTCTCCTTTTTTTCTCTTTTTTCTTCTCTTTTGACGACTTAGACTGATCCATGTAGCGAGCTTTCAGTTAATGATTCCTAGGCCAGACGACCTTCAGACATTAGGCTCAGAAGAGCCCCTCGAACTTAATACTCGAATCATCTAAGTTTTATTTTCTCTTCTTTTTCAATGCACTCCCCATTCATCCATCTTTCAACGCGAATCTCCAATGCTTCCTGAGGCACGAAGACCCGGCTAATCAATGAACTCAAGGGAACGATGCACTTTTTCTTTTTCACTTTTTTTCTTTTTTTTGGTAAGCAACTCAACACCCATAAACATGAACATATTCATTAGTAACAAAGGCCAAATTCCTCTTCAACTTGAATACTGTTCTAATAAATCGTGTATACTTAAGCTTTTACATCACAGTAGCATGCATGAAATAAATTCGAACTATTTCAAGATATTAATCATGACAATTGAAAGTTTTCATAAATAGCATATTAATAGTATTCCATGAAGAGAAAAATAATTAACTCAAGCCATAAACAATTTTTAGAACACAATCAATGCATAATCATCCGCCAATGTGGTTTGTGAAGGAGTTTTAAATAATGAGGATTAGTACTTTATTCTTTTCTCTTGCTTTATTTTAAACAAAATCCTAAGGTCTCATACACTCCCCCCAACTAAAGATGGACATTGTCCTCAATTTCGAAAAGAGTACGAGTTTATTCAAAAGCAAGCATCCTAAAAAGCATATAAAAATCTACGCTAATGGAAAGAACACACCGTGGTCAAATGGCAGATCGTGGATCTTTAATGGTGGAGGAAGTTGTTCTATTTATTCCTTGCGCTCCTCGGCCAGTAATCTTCCTCTAAAAGCTAAACTGGATCTCAGCAACGTAACTCCCAGCATCTCTATAAAGTAGTTAACTGTATCCTGCAAGAGATGACTCACGTCAATCCATTTTAGTCTTAAATTCCTTTCAATAAAAATATTCCAAATGTAGTCATCAAAATAGGTGAAATAAATTAAAGCATGTTGATGACTACTCCATGAAAGATATGCACTACTCTCGGTTTGATGCTCAGCTATTGGGGAGAGGGATAAGTTGGAAAAAACTGGGGGAAAGAGTGGTTCGGGCTCCATATCGATAATCTCTAAACCCGTGTCCCTAGCTGTCTCCTCCTCCTATCCATCCAAAATTGCTAGCTCGTCCTCTCCGTTGCACCCACTTCCTGCCATGTTGATATTTTTATTCGTGACTTCATCGTGACATGGCTCGCTCGATATACCTGCAATAGAAGATGAACTCATATTATATTCTTGAAATTGAATTTCAAAAGAATTATTTTCTTCTAAGCAAGTGGCAATCAGAGTAAGATTTTCAATGGATTGCTGAATTTGCCGACTTCGAGCAAGGAAGTTTTCTTGGAATTGATGGGATGTAGCCTCATGTGTCTGAATGAGCAAATAAACTTCCTCTTTCAAGGGTTGCAATGGTACGTCTACGCTTTGCTCTCCTTGATCAAGGTAGGAATGCTCCGTTGAATCACGCTCTGAAGTTTCTTTCATGATTTGTTCATTCTCTTGAATCACGCACAGAACTATGAAGCCCATCAGCATACCAATGGCATTCGGCATCAGCTGGCAAAGGGAAATGTTCAGGGTACACAGGAAGTACCACAAGAAAGGGTGCATGGGAAATCGAAGGCCATGCTCGAAGGCTCTGACATAAACCCCCATTCCCGATCGCTAGGACGATGAGCCCTCTCGTCCCTCCCAGACAGCCTAATTTGGTAGTCGAGACAGACAACTCCATTGAAGCTCGGTGATCTGACCGACCTTGACTTTGGACCTCACATTCGCCAGCAAGCCCGGCTGCATGATCCCTTCCCGATTATTCTGCACGGCTGTGACCAAGTTCCTCCCGGAGGCAGAGATGGAGGACGAAGCCATTGCTTTCGAGCGAAGGAAAATCTGAATCAAGAGAATGAAGACGGTACTTTTGCACTCTATTGCTGGAACCGTCATATATGGGCGAGGCAACAACCGCATGATGGAACACGTGCCGAAGATCCAAGAGCCCAGAATGTCTTGGATTTCGAACCGCAAATCATCTGAATCGACGAGGCAAGCGTTTTTGGCGCCTAGAACTCAAGTGCTATTTTCTCGACTGCCGAGCGCCATTAATGCGATGTAACGTCACTTGACTTCAGAGGATGGATCCTTCAAGGTCGTGCGACAAGGGCCATTGTTGAGTCATTGGGCCAGCGTTCGAGATTACTCAGTCGACAAATGATTATGGTCCGCAAGGCCCACCAAAGAAGCCCGACACCGACTCAGTCAAAGCCCAATAGTCAGTCGACCGTTGAGTCCGCTTCACTCGAACGTGGGATTAAAGGCGGGCTCGTGAATCTCGGCGACGTGCACAACATTTATTCATATTAATGGCGAAGATCATGGCCCCATTATAGGTGGCCATTTTCACCCCAACGTCTCCAACGGGACCCTGAACGTCTATAAATAGAGGAAATGGTCTCATTTCCAAGGTACGAGGTCTAAGATATAGAACTCTACTTTCTGAGCTTATACTTCTTATACATTCGAGTTTGCGCCGCCAATCTTGGGACGAACCTCCGTGGGTCGATCTCAGCTGCACCAAGCTCACTTTCTCCCTTAAGTTCCATACTAACTTAATCATCGAAGGGAATTTGGGTTGGAACCCAGATCCGACCCCCCTAACGAGTCCATGTGGTGCAGATCGACGGTCATCATCCAACGTCGAAGGACAACATTGAGCTTTCCAGCCTCGAACAATCGACGCAACTACCGCTCGAAGGTCGATCGAACGTCGTATCATCTTCAATTACCATCACCCGACCCTGCTTCGTCCAACCGAGGGTCACACTCCAGCTGCTGCTGAGGCTCCGACTCAACATCTCGAGTCTACGTCAGCTTGACAACTGTCTCAATCAATTTTGACCTGAACACCATTTATTTAGGAAATAGCTAGTAAGTATTCCAACATTAACAGAAGGGATTTAACCGTAGTCAAATACTATAAGAAACACATTGGGATAATATTCAAATGACACTTGGTAAGTGGGGAAAAAACGCAGGGTGGTAATTCATCCAGAGATGCCCCACGGCTTCAATCTCATTGCTCACCGTACGTAGCATTCGGGCTATGCTTTGATTGGCCATCACCAACGGAGAAGGCAACTCACTCTCGCTTCAGACTGTGGAAGTAGCTTTCGAAGAAACCGCCAATAATCTTGTTTTTCTTGTAATGGGATTATAATATGTAAAATAATTTAATGTGAACACTTGCTCAGTAGTAGCCTCTTCGTTCACACCAATAATTGTTCACCTACTGTATTTAATAAGACTATCGATCGTCCAGTGGAGAGAGAGAGAGAGAGAGAGATTCATGACTTTTTTTTCTCTTTGTTGAGATAAATAAGATCAGAGTTAATGTACGTCCATCAAAATACAAGTGCGTAGGACCTCAAGTAACGAACACAGATGAAAATATAAAACTAAACTATTGCAACCTTTGTCGATAGTTGCAAATTAATTATTGCAACCATATCAAAGGTCTTACTTAAACAACTAAAAAAGACAACCAAAAATCATATTTTTCCTGTAGGAGGAGATGGCTCAGATTGGAAGTAGCTTTCGAAGAAACCGACAATAATCTTATTTTTCTTGTAACGAGGTTATAATATATAAAATGAGAGTTGCTTTATACACCGAAGACCGGTGTGGAGATGTGACCGTCTTTCCAATTTGGGAAAAAATAAAATCAAAAATCTGTTAAATCACTCTCACTCTCTCCTTGTATCTTCCATTTTGAGGGTGATTGTCACCTCCATACACCGAAACTAGGGTGTATTGAGTCCGCCTCTATAAAATAATCTGTAATGTGAACACTTGCTCAATATTCGCATCCTCGTACACACCAATAATTGTTCACCAACTATATTTAATATGGCTATCCTCCAGTGTGCGAGAAACATGGGCATAGAAAACACACAGAAGGGGTTTCACAGACTCCGATCGCTATAAATACAAGCTCCTCTTACTGCAACACCACCAAGGAGCCAAGCTACTCAATTGATCTGCAAATATATTTTCGTCTTCAATTATATATACAAGCAAGCAATTAATTAGTTGAGTACTGAAGTAGCAACTGAATTTATGAGCTCTAACTTTTAATTATCAACTAGTCCGACATAAAAGCAGCAGCATGAGCAGCAGCAGCAGCAGCCTGATGGCGGGGGCCAAGAAGACGTGGAAGTGGAACAAGGATTCAGCAGATATTGCCGTCAACAAGGAGGAAATGACGGGGGGTTACTACGATGAGATACTTACGCAGCTGCGCGCCAGGCTGGCAAGCGACTACATACGCAGCCGCACGCATCACCGCGCCATACTCCCCACCGTCGGGACGACCACCGCCAAAACCAAATGGTTTGATCTCCGCATGCATGTTGACGCCAAGACCACCATCGACCTCAAGCTGCTAACGGAGGACCTCTACCTCAAAGGTTACCGCGTCAACAGCCAGCAATGGCGTGAGCTCAAGGGGGACGATGGCAAGGACACCCACGAGATCGACAAGAACTCCCAGTTACTCGGCTACAAAGGCTCCTACGGTGACCTGCGACGCTATGCGACGCTGGGGACAGTAGGCCGCGATCCGCTCATTCAAGCAGCCATCAATCTGGCAACCAAACCGTACGACGCTCCGGAGATAGCCAGATCGCTGTTCGTCATCATAGTCATGTTCTGCGAGGCTTCGAGGTTCGTCCCCGTGAACCTCTTCGTGCAGAGGGATTTCCTCAACTCTGTGGCCATCTCCGATTGGGTCGACGAGCTCGTGCATCGATGGGGAAAGTTATGCGGGCACGTCCTGTATTTCCATCTCCATCCAAAGGAGAAGTGGGTGAATCAGACTCTGAGGATTGACGTGAACGGACATGTCAAGGATGTCGTCGTGAGAACGCTTGACGACATGCTGGAGTACCTCGGCATCCTCCAGAAAAATCCCGACAAAATCAAACCCTCCCCTGAGAATTAACTGATTCAAGCTTCTGGATCTCCACCGAGCATAAACGTAAACCTGCGTGCTACCTTCATCCATCCTTTGCAATAATTTGTTGTGCTAATTATCAATGCTTTGTTTGCTACCAGCTTATAGGGTTGTAATCGCTACCGTGAAAAATAAAGGGCCGGCATCAGTCCTTGTAATCTCTACTTATTACATCTATGTATTTTTTTTGTTGCGATGTTGTGATACATTTCTACCTTACTCTCTGCGTTTGTTTATCCATCGACTTCTACTTGGTGCACTGCGGCTTTCAATTTTTCTTTAACTATTATTGCAGTTTTTTTTTGTTTTGATACATCGGAAAGCAGGAGGGAGAGGGAGGAGAATGGCATCAAAGAGAAATTGCTCATTTGCATTAATGCAGTTTTTTGTTATGCGGACTTAATCTTTAGTGTCTGTGAGAGTGAGTGAGTGAGTGAGGATCAACAAAACAAAGCCACATAGGCAAAATAAACCAAGCGCCTAGAAAAGTTCAACACCAAGGGTGATACAACCATTTTGAGACGGCCCGAGAACGAGCAGCTAGGGATGAGAATGGGCATGCCTAAAGCCCGATTGGGCTTCCAATTGGGCATGCCACATCCTCGTCCCTACTCATCCTTTCACTAATTCTTACTAATTCTTTCTAGAATTAGTGAAAGGATGAGTAGGGACGAGGATGTGGCATGCCCAATTGGAAGCACAATCGGGCTTTGGGCTTGTCCATTCTCATCCTACGAGCAGCCCAAGCCCACACTTGAAGCTGGAGGCCCCCAAAAGGAGTTCGGGCAGACCGTCGAGGCCATCACAATGACTCGGAATCGGGTCGACCATGAACGGAACCTACGCCCCGTAAGCCCACATCAGCGCGAGCTAACCACTCCCCAAAGCACGCCCCCTTAATGACCATTAAGGGGCCCCATTAACCCACCTCCATGGCGCATGCGGGCGACTTCAAGGAGGCAGATCATGGAGGCGGAGAGTGGGGGACATTGTGGGAGAGCGATCGTGGGAAGATCCCTATAAAGGGACTCGAGAGGCAACCAAGAAAAGGGATCTCATCCCGGATATCAATAGACGGAGGTATTCTAGACAAAGACCTTGTTTTCCACTTTACATTCCCTCCCCTAGCTCGGTCCGATGACACGCGTATCGGCCATCCTGTGAGCCACACCGGTCCCGCCGTGCATCTTTCAGATACGTTCTGACTTAGGCATTGGAGGGGTCTTGGCCGGAACCAAGGTCCGGTCCCCCTGACGAGCTTCTTTATCTGTCCAGGCCAAGCAGATCCCGCGACGCCGAGGCTACTCCTCCGCGCCACACCGATCGAGGCCGAGCGCACCCAGCAGCGAGCCCGCTCGCCCCTGACGAGCTTCTTCGTCAACCAAGGCTGAGCAGATCTCGCGGTGCCGAGGCTACCCCTCAACACCACATTGACCGAAGCCGAGCGCTCCCATCAACGAGCATGCTCGCCCCCGACACGCCGAGGCTACCCTTTGAAGAGCCAGCATAAGGATCCAAGCTACCCCCGTTGGGCGATAACAAACTTGACGGAACCTAGGGGTCTCACCTGTCCCCTTGACCACGTTGACCTTCTGTCCTTCGGTCAACGATTCAGTGGTGAGAAAACACCCGTAAACATCTGACGTCGTCTGTGGAAACGAACAAAAACCCACGTCAAACCACCGCATCGCCGAAATGGAATCAGTTTGCAACAGCACGGGGCGCATGTCCCCCATCCACGAGGAAGGTGACTATGTCCTTCCCAAGAACCAGCACAGCCACACCACCAAGGGGACCGATGACTCGCGTTCGGTGACCCAAGAGCAGCTCTGCCTCTTTGCTCAGGAGACCAATGCCCACCTCCGGACGTTGGCCGCGACGATTCAACAGCTCGTGGGCAACCCGTTCCTCCTGGAAGATGGGTCAGCGGCCGTCCCCGGTCAGAGAGGGATCCGCAGACCTTTACGCTCGGCCGTAGTCACCGACCACTGTGGCGAGGGTGCCAACCCAGAACGGCGGTTCACCCTGCCAAACTTCGTCCAAGTGCGGTCCCTCACACCAACCTCACTCCGGCATGAGGCTGAAGGAGGTCCCGAACAGGCTGGAGACGAGTCGGCCACATCCTCGTCTCGGCGACCACGCTCAGCACTCCGACAGTCGCCCGATCGTCGAACCACCGGGGACCCACCCAATCGGAGTGAGAGTCCCCGTCGGAGGAAGCGAAGGAGCCGTGAATACCGTCGAGAGATGATAAACGCCCGCCGACCAACGCCAGTCCCTGGCTCGGATGGGCTCCGAGAGAACTCCCATCGTCGCCCCGTCAGCTCGCCTCGGCGGATCGACCTTCATGTCGATGCGAGGAGATGTCTGAGTGGCTCCAGGGATGACCATTGCCCGTTATCCAAGAGCATTACTGATGCACGGGTACCCTCCAGATTCAAGGTGCCGATTTTGGAAAAGTACGACGGCACGGGGGACCCAGAAGACCACGTGATGGAGTATTAGAGGGTCATGGCATTTCAGGGTGCCGACGATACCTTGCTCTGTCGAGGTTTCTACTCCACTCTCCGAAAATCTGGCCGGAGCTGGTACCACAGCTTCCCCAACCGTTCCATCGACAACGTGAAGGACCTCTCCCAAAAATTCTGCAAGTAGTTTATGGCTGGTCGACGGATAAAGCCGAACTCGGAACTTCTATTCAATGTGGTGCAGGGTCCGGGGGAATCCTTGAGAAGCTACATGTGTCGCTTTAATACGGAGAGACTGAATGTGGAGAGCTGTCACGAGATGGTTGTGAAAACGGCCCTGAAGAAAGGGCTTCGTCACAGGGGCATGAAGAAGTCGCTACACAACGAGCCTTCGAGGGACCTCGTCAAGGTGATTGCCCGGGCAGAGAGCTACATGCTGACGGAGGAAGCGTTGGCGGCAGAGGAAGGGAGTCACCCAACGGGGGTCAAGCGAGGCTCCAAGCGAGACGAAAGAGAACGCCGCGAGCTTGACGAATCCCGGCGGGAGAAGAAGGCCAAGGGAAAGCAACGCAAGGAGGAGGCACGACCCTCCAGGCTGAACGCTACTCCGGACGTCGTCCTTGTGCAGGCTCAAAAAGAGGGACGCTTTGGTAGGCCACCCCTGAAAATGAAGAGAGGCGAAAGGGACGAGGAGAAATATTGCAAGTACCACAAGGACAGTGATCATGACACCAACGATTGCTGGCACTTGAAGAAGGATATAAAGAAATTGGTCAGTCGTGGCCACCTGAAGAATTTCGTCGATGATCCAGCGGCGACCCCCGAAGAAGGGACGTCCAGACAGATGGACAAAGGATAGAAGGTGAATGTCATCTAGACAGCTATGCATGTCATCGAGTGAGGGGATGGGACAATCAGCCGTAGCCTCACCCAGGCAAGATTAGCTTGCATTTATCTTTCTCGTTTTATTTTCCTCCAAATGTACTCCCGGATCGAAAGAATGAAATGTTAGTCCGTGTTAGTACAAATTTGCTCCTTCTCACCGTATCTGGCTCAGCAATCGGCCGCAAAGCAGGGGGAGCTCCTTCGGCGGACCTATTATGATGATCGTCCATAAGGCTGGGGCAACTCCCCCAGCGGGCCGATCACACAGGTCGACCGTAAGGCTGGGGGCAACTCCCCCAGCGGGCCGATCCCGAGGATCATCCATAAGGCTGGGGGCAACTCCCCCAGCGGGTCGATCCCTAGGATCGTCCATAAGGCTGGGGCAACTCCCCCAGCGGGTCGATCCATCGATCTACCGTAAGCCCGGGGGTAGCTCCCCCAGCATGTAGACCGACCCGACCGTCCGTAAGGCTGGGGGCAACTCCTCCAGCAGGCTGGTCCATCGGTTGGCCGTAAGCCTGAGGGTAGCTCCCTAGCTGACCAACCGACCTGATCGACCGTAAGGCTGGGGGCAACTCCCACAGCGGGCCGATCACCAGGGTCGACCATAAGGCTGGGGGCAACTCCCCCAGCAGGCCGATCCTTCGATCTACCGTAAGTCTGGAGGTAGCTCCCCCAGCATGTAGACCGACCTAACCGTCCGTAAGGCTGGGGGAAACTCCCCCAGTAGGCCGGTACATCGATTGGCCGTAAGCCTGGGGATAGCTCCCCCAGCGGGCCAACCGAACCGATCGACCATAAGGCTGGGGCAGCTCCCCAAGCGGGCCGATCACCCGACCGCCTGTAAGACTGAAGGTTGCTGACCCCTTACCACCTGCCGTGTGGGGTGGATGGCCCCAGGAACGTCACGTCGAATCACCTGGTGAGTCAGTCCCTGGGAAGTGTTCTAGGCCGACCAACTGTTCGGCCTGCTGAGGGCTTGCCACTGTCTGTGATCCTCAGGTCGAGCGGGCGATCGCCTTGCAGGAGTGGGGGTTGGAGAATGCTGGCCTCAAAGGATCAACCATCCTAGTCAACCCAAACACTACTGTCGTCCACAAGACCAAGGGCCTCCTCCGCTGCGAAATAGCTCAATCAGTGGAAAGAAAGATCTGTAGCAGTCCTAATCAGCGGTCGACCCCGGATGATAAGGGGATCGAGGGGGAGAGAAACGGAGGGAGACAACCCAGAAAACGATTGACGGAAACAAAAAAAAGTACGACATAAAGAACGCGACAACATGCGGAAAGGTACAAAGGCCCGCAAAACAAATTATATATCGCTTTCAAAAACTGTTCCTTGTCACAGGGTGGGGGGATGCACAAGGCTGGAGAAACGTCGCCTATGGTGCCGGGGCCGGGAGGAGGCATCACCCGGAACCTCGCCTTGCTCGGATTAAGGAGGCTCCTCGGGACCTGGAGGGAGACGGGGAACCACCTGTCGGACCCATTCCTCGAACCTCTGGAAGGAGACCCGAAAGGCTCTCACGATCCTGGGGGTGAAGAGGTCCTCATAGGAATCGAATGCCTCCTTGAGGGCTTCAGCGATCCTTTGTCTCAGAACCCCCTTGTAGCCCCCTCTCCACATCCTTGACAAGCCGGATGGGGTGCGCTTGTCGCAGGGCTCCCATCTCGGCCCAGAGCTTGTCTCCCTCTCGTCGGAACGCTTCCTCCGCCTTTTGGGCAGACCTCTGAGCGTCAGTCAGGGTCCCCTTTAGGTCCATCACCTCGGAGGTGAGCTCGTCCACCTGACGTCGCATGTGGCGAGCCTCCACGCAGAATTCTTCGGCCGCCACCTCGGCCGCCCCAGCCCTCAGGCACTCCCACGCCAAGGACTCCTCGAGACTGGTCGCGTGTGCCGCACGACGATGTACCTCCACGGCTATCACGGTGGCCTGCAAAACAGAAGAAGTGAGTCAGGGATACCACGAGGCGGGGCCGGATGCGGCAGAAAGATCAACCTACTGGAGTTGCCAGACCAGGTCATTCGCCAGTCGATCGGAGCGAGTCCTCTCCAGGAGAGAGCGGTGCCTTGGAAGGACGGAGCTCCGCACCAATTGAGTGGCCACTCCCCAGTCAACAAAGACCGACTTCCCAGGCATGACCTCTGCCAGCCTCGAGCATCAACAGGGCACCACCCGCGTCGGACAGAGACGGCTCGGCCAGACCGACAAGGGCGGCCACTTCTGCCAGCGGGAGGGTCGCGTCCGAGACAATCGACATCTCGGGAACCGTAGAGGGGCAGACCTCCACGGTCTTCTTCTTCTTCTTCTTCTTCTTCTCTTCGTGCCCCCCCGGACTTCGGAGGGGGGGCGCTTTCGCTCCCCGCCATAACCACCCGTGGGTGCTCGAGGCACCGGGCCGGCGCCCCCGTTGCCCCCCTCAGTATGGGTAGAGCTAGGGGGACCGACGGCCACGGTCTCCCCCGCAGAGGATTCAACCGCAACCTAGGCCGGCGGTGCTGCAGCGACTGCTGGCTCCAGCCTCCCCACTGCCGGCCCGGCCCGACGGATCTCATCCTCCACCATGCGGCAAGGCGCATGGCCAGAAGGGTTTCCTCGGCCGCTGCTGGATCCCCGGCGGATGAGTTCACCGACGTCGCGTCTGAATTCCCGACCCGTCATTTCTGCAGTGAGAAAGAAGATCAGGGTAAGTAAAAGGCGAAGCAGAAAGAAAACGGAACACCTACCATGAGACCACATGACGGTCTTGAGGAGTAGGTCGTCCAGCAGGGGCCAGACAGACCTCTTCACTAAGGACAGAGACGACAACAACTGAACCGCAGCCTGATCGGCCTCGAAGAGGGTCAACGTCAAGTCATACTGACATAGACCTCCCAACCTGTCAGGATCATAGCATCCCCAGGGAAAATGACAAAGACGTAGTTCGAGCTCCAGTCCCCCACCCAACGGGGCAGGCCGACCAAGCACTCCCTCCCCGTTTGGACGCAGATGTGCTACCACGATCCTCGACCGACCGTCTGAACCCAGAAATATTAAAAGAAGATGGGCAAGGTCAGCTGCAAGCGGTGCACGCTGCAGATCATAACGAACCCGACCAGCGCCGTCATTGAATACGGGGTCAGCTGGCACAAGGCCACCATCAAGAACTCCATGACTCGGATGATGAAAGGATGGAGGGGGAAGCGGAGCCCCATGCGGAACATCTCGACGTAAACACCGACCTCGCAGCTCCTTGGGAAACAGATCCTTTCGTCGCTAAAGGGGATCCGGACGTCATACGGGTGACACAAATACTTCTCCCGGATCTCTGTGGCCGTCGAGAAGGGGACAGTGGACGATGACCTGAAGATCATCGGGGAACGTCGAACATCTCCGTCGCCTGAACCTCATCTCTACAGACCGGGTCATCAAATAGCAAGCCCTTCCCTTTGTCCCGAACTGGACGTATCGTCGGGGGGTTACCGGGCCTTGAGGACGGAGGAGTACCTGACTCAGGAACCGGAGGAGCCCCGAACCCTGACGCGGAACCACCTATTATAAGTGCGGCCATAGGACAGATCGAGTGGGGCAAAAGAAGGAGGAGGAGGTTACCTTGAAAGGAATCCGAAGGGAGGAAGAAGAATGAGAATTCGCAGGTACTCGCAAGAACATGGTCTGATTGAAAAGCACAAAAGATCAAATTCGGAAGGGCGGAGTCTTTATATGAGGAACAATCCCAGAATCGGGACCGTTCAAAGGAGGGCGCGTGTCGACATCTGGCGATCGGCGACGCTTCAAATTCCGCACCCAGGGGCGGGAGAAGTTCAACCGGCCAGTGTCATGATGGCTCACATTTAATGGCATTTTCTCGACCGACGCGCCAGTCAAGATCCACACCAGTCACATCGCCCGAACCGAACCGACAGAATCCGATCAACACGAGCGATGGGGGCAATTGATACGACCATTTTGAGACGGCCTAAGAACGAGCGGCCCAAGCCCACACTTGAAGCTGGAGGCCCCCAAAAGGAGTTCAGGCCAACGGTCGAGGCCCTCACAAGGACTCGGAATCGGGTCGACCACGACTAGAACGTTCGCTCCGTCAGCCCACATCAGCAGGAGCTAACCGCTCCCCAAAGCATGCCCCCTTAATGACCATTAAGGGTCCCCATTAACCCACCTCCATGGCGCATGCGGGCGACTCCAAGGAGGCAGATCATGGAGGCGGAGAGTGGGGGACGTTGTGGGAGAGCGATCGTCGGAAGATCCCTATAAAGGGACTCGAGAGGCAACCGAGAAAAGGGATCTCACCCCGGATATCAATAGACGGAGGTATTCTAGACAAAGACCTTGTTTTCCACTTTACATTCCATCCCCTAGCTCGGTCCGATGACACGCGTATCGGCCATCCTGTGAGCCACACCGGTCCCGCCGTGCATCTTTCAGATACATTGTGACTTAGGCATTGGAGGGGTCTTGGCCAGAACCAAGGTCCGGCCCCCCTGATGAGCTTCTTTGTCTGTCCAGGCCAAGCAGATCCCGCAGCGCCGAGGCTACTCCTCCGCGCCACACCGATCGAGGCCGAGCGCACCCAGCAGCGAGCCCGCTCGCCCCTGACGAGCTTCTTCGTCAACCAAGGCCGAGCAGATCTCGCGGTGCCGAGGCTACCCCTCAGCACCTCATTGACCGAAGCCGAGCACTCCCATCAACGAGCCCGCTCACCCCCGACACGCCGAGGCTACCCTTTGAAGAGCCAGCATAAGGATCCAAGCTACCCCCGTTGGGCGATCACAAACTTGACGGAACCTAGGGGTCCCACCTGACCCCTTGACCACGTTGACCTCCTTCGGTCAACAATTCGGTGGTGAGAAAACACCCGTAAACAAAGGGCAAAACCACAAAAAAACTCAAAATACTAGAGAAATTAGAGTGTTGTTATTCGCACTACAGAAATTTATAAATACACCACACTACTTGATTCACCACACCTATATTTTTAACATCAGATATTCGGATTTGTAGATCCGAACAGCTATAATACAATACATGTGTAAATCTGACATAATACATATTTTATTATACTGTTCGGCTTTGCAATTCCCAGAATCTCGTTGTAATCTTGATGGTTACTATATTTGTTGAGAAATATCCGCATGAGATTTGATTGAAATATTTGTCTGAAATAGTTAAATGGTTCCTCGATTTATGGGACCACTTACTGGAAATGGTCCCTAGATATATGGCGAAAACCTGCATGAGATTTGATTGAACTGTTTACCCGAAACAGTTCCTGAAATGGTGTAGGTTGATTTATAAGGCGCTCATGCAGATTCTACAAGGGTGTATCTCTTTCGTGAAGATTGTTGATCGACATCCTGGGAAGGAGGCCGAAGGCTACAATGGTACGGATCGAAGGTAGTTTGATCTAGTCGGTTTATGCAAAGGGATATTGCACACAAGTGGATCTTACGGTGATTACTCTATGGGGTTGATTGAGATCACCCATTGAGATTTGTATTAAGGGGGAGTGTGTTTCTCCTACTGAAATTGCAATATTAGTGATTGTAATTGTTTTTGATATAGTGGAATAATCTGATTTTTCTGGGCATAGCCCCGCAGATAGCTTGGACGCCTGATAGCTCGGATGGAAGCTCCTTGAAATTCTTCAAGAGTTTGGTTGAGAAATGATGTGATATCGATCTTAGTCAAGGCCAAAGTAAACACCGACAAAGAGTTTGGAGATCTCTTATCGAAGATTCAACCTAGGGTTTCTTTACACAGGGCGTCCCTGCCCCAAGATGCCAATGCCTCATCCCCGAGCATAAACCTTTGTGCCCGAGTGAAAAGGTTATCCAGGTTGCTCAGGGGGTCGTATTGTAAAGATTTAAAGAGCCTTTTATGACGAAGTCCCTTCTTGAACGCTGCCATGGTCATCTCATCGCTGCAATTCTTGACATTTAGCATCTCTTTTTGAAACCTCTTGATGTACTTGCGGATTCTCTCTCCTTCCTTCTGTACTATTGCAAGCAAGTGGTCCGAAGCCTGCTTTATTCATCGGCTAGCCATGAATTGTCGGTAAAATACTTGCGTCAGTTCTTTGAATGAGTCGATAGATCAACCAGGCAAACTATTATACCATTCCATCGCTGACTTTTCCAAAGTGGTTTGAAAAGCTCTGCAAAGGAGGAAGTCATTTGCCTCCAGAATCTCCATGCGGTGCTTATACCGTTGGATGTGATTTTTAGGATCACCTGATCCATCATACAGTTCTACATCAGGGAATTTGAACGTTCGAGGAACACGTGCCGATGTGATTCTTCTTGTAAAGGGGTCGATCTCATCGTCGGAACTACTGGATAGCGAACTAGAGCAGCGACGATGGTTTCGACGTCCTCTCCACCTATTGCCTCGGTGGGGAGTTTGGCTCCTGTCACGTCGATCACCCCTGTAATGATGATCACCGTGACGATCTTTACGGCACGCACTCTCGCTTTTATGACGTCGATCATCAGGGTGAGAACTCCGGATCCTACTACACCAATCATCACGACGAGGACTCTGGCTCCTTTCACGCTGATCCACGTGGCAAGGACTTTGGCTTCTCCCGCGCCTATCGACACGGCCATCGGGTAGATCGGTTATTTGCATCTCGGTCCGTTGAACGGTTTGCGGTGTGATCGCGATCCCTTTGCCCTTCGTGAATCGACGAAGTGGTGTGGATGACGCCATAGGTGACCTCGTTTTCCATAGACATCACCAATTGTTGATGGAAAAATCCACCAAACAATAAATTTGTATTAATGGGATCAAGGTTACAATGATCTTATGTGATGTCGATGATGGAAAGAAGATTTGATGAGCTATCTCATTCGTGATGGGGATGACGATCCGATCTATGAAGGCGCTGCCGAGCTATCTCCTGGATGGCGAGCTTTAATCCGAACAAGGAAGGTGCTATAGAAGACGAACTGAACTATCGCCGATCTATTGAAGAGTTCATCGATGATATGGATGACGTAGATGCAGACAAGCCAAGCTTGAGCCGATCTCTCGTATCTCCATCCGAGCTATCCTTGATGGTGACGATCTATGTGCTTGTCTGTAGCATGAACAGCTCGTCAAGGGGGTCGGGCTAGAATCCGACCTGTGCCCCCTCTGATGCTTAAGTTAGCCTCTGGGACTAAAATAATATAAAGTATGATTATCGGGTTATAAATTACCTCTTTTTGGTTTTTCCATCCCCCCTTTTCTCTTGGAGAATGACTCCTTTTATAGGAGTAGGATGGATAGGGCCTATTGATGATGTCTTTTCATCTTCCACATAATGGCTTTAATATCAAAGACATTTGGCATGCTTCATTTAAGGTAGAAGCTCCAGA
The DNA here is from genome assembly GCA_030789695.1 of Scilla litardierei. Classification (NCBI taxonomy): domain Eukaryota; kingdom Viridiplantae; phylum Streptophyta; class Magnoliopsida; order Asparagales; family Asparagaceae; genus Scilla; species Scilla litardierei. The sequence goes on along the minus strand of CM061131.1, from coordinate 23,442,769 downwards.
GTTTGGTCATTGATGGAGTAGCTCAAGGGTTGCATCTATGTATCATGATGTGACTTCCACCTCTTGGTCTTCTCATCTCTATAACTTCTTGTCTCTTGGTCTTCTTAATACGTCGAATACGAAATTCTATACGTAACAGATGAGATTCTTAAGCAAATAACCTTCTACAAAGATTACTTTTGAGAATTAGATCTCTTCCATATTAAGTGGGAAGGAAGGAGGGCAACATTGTCACAACCTGCTTTCCAATGTGTTGGAAGGGGAGACGGGACAAGTCCGCCCGTAGCTAAGTCAAAAGAGATTTTTTTTCCTGTTTGTTGAGATAACTATGATCAACGTCAATGTCCATCAAAATACAATGCCCATAAAATACAAGTGCATAGGACCTCAAGTAAAGAACACAGATAAAAATATAATACTGTTGTGAAGGGAAAAGTAGGGAAATATGTGTAGGGGGTTAAGAGCCCCTCTACCCTCATATTTATAGCTTTCAATGATGGGCCGGATACCCAATGGGCCTCATGGGCCTATTCATAAAACTTCCCCTTATTCAACCAACATTGAATAAGAGGTGGATTCTTCAGGATCCTAGTTAGGATAACTGCCTTGTTAAATAAAGAACAGTTAATCCATAACTTCCCCTGTTTTAGGGATGTGTCTAGGGGTGGATACTTCAGGATCCAGAGTCAACGAGGTTGCCTCGTCAAAACCTTGACTACGGAAAACCCTGTGGGAAAAAACCAGTAGCCAAGGGAAAAGAGTACAACTCTGCAGTTGACTCCCCCTCATCTGACCAAGCTTCAGGCTTGCAGATTTTCTATGAATCTATACATCAGTCTCCTATGTATCTATGAGTTCATAGTCCTCTCATCCTGACCCAGTTTACATTTTCTCACTCTCCTCATCCCAATCTCATATACAAGTTTCTCAAAGATACTAGTAGGCAGGGATTTGGTAAGCAAATCCGCCAAGTAATTACATGATTGGATCTTCTGTACCTCAATCGGCTTTTGCTTCTGAAGGTCGTGCGTCCAGAAGAACTTGGGAGAGATATGCTTTGTCTTGTCGCCTTTGATGTAGCCGTCATGTAGCTGGGCTATACATGCTGCATTGTCTTCATGGAGAGGAGTAGGTACAAGTACGCCGGTCATCAGGCCGGTGGAGGTGAGAATGTGCTGGATCACAGAGCGTAGCCAGAAACTCTCCTTGCTTGCTTCATGGATCGCTAGAAGTTTTGAGTGAGTGGATGAGACGGTTGTTATGGTCTGCTTTACAGATCTCCAGGATATGGCAGTGTCGCCATAGGTAAACATATATCCAGTCTGAGACTTCTCTGTATGAGGATCGTGTTGGATCTGGATCGTATCCTAGAGGGGGGGTGAATAGGCTATTAAAAATATTCATGCAACCTACGAACAATCCCACGCAGTTATAAGCACAGACAGAGCAATAAAATACCAATCACAAAGTACGCACAGATATACCCTGGTTCGGTCGTCCCCACGACCTACTCCAGCCCCGAAAGCAACTACTAGATAGATATGTTATCAAGTACAGCTACAATGAGTCAAGATCCCAAATCTACTCTCACCTAGCTCGTACGCACACCACGTGCTCTACACTATCAATCTAGTCAGATGCTCTCCCTCCGTGACGACTCCCAAGTCGTCAGGTCCCCAAAAAGTAACACAGAAGGTAAAGTTTCCCCTACGAGGGTCTAACACAACAACTACACAAAATAATGATAAATAGAGTTTAGGAATCTCAGTTTGTGTAGCGGCGATGTCCTCGTCAGTCAGCACGGGTCAGATCTCGTCTGACGTAGATGTAGACTCAGATGTCCCCTCAATAGTTCGGCTCCCCTCTCGGTGAAACTTGCGGCACCTCACCTTGTAGACAATAATTCCTTGCGGACTGTGCTTCTCTTCAAAAACTTTTCGGCCAAGCTCCTTTCCCTAATTAATCGTGCGCCCTATCATCAAAACAAAGAAAAGGATAAGGAAGCAAATTAAACCAAGCTTTGTAATTTGAAAAGGAGTTAAGAGTAATGGTCCCTTGGTTGCTCAAGCAAAGATGCGGCTTGGTCTCTGAAAATTGCAGCCTGGGCATCAAAAATCAAAAGTGCGGCTGTACTCATAAAACAATTGCTCTCCTTGAAAACAACAATCCAGCCTTATCAATTTGTTTAACCTCAGGTGTTATTCATTGAGACTTTCAAAGGGGGAGTGAAAAAAAACATGGCGGCCTTTTGAGATTTGCAAAGACAAGAGGTTTCGGCCTGCTCTTTTGATTTTCAAAGAGGAAGGGACACAAAAAACATAACAGCCTTTGATATTTGCAAAAGAAAAATGAATTCCCCCCTGTGTTTTTGATTTGCTGTTAACTTCAAAGGGATTGCAACGCTTGTGATTTTTGGGGAGACTGGTCAAAAATTTCGGCTGCCATGTGAATGACCAAGGTTGCGATTTTAATATAGGAAGCTTGGGATCTCAGGTTTTTTGGAATTTCTCGATGCTGGGGAATTTTCGGCTGACCCTTAGGGTTTTTAGGTTTTCAGCTTGTAGAATAATTTCTGTGCTCCCAAAAAAAGAACTTTTGACCAAGACAAAAACCTCCTTAAAAATGCGCACATAAAGGATTTGGGGAGAAAAAAAATTGACTGCCTTGGGGATTAAGTATTTGAAGGGGCGGCTCACTCCTCAGGGAATTTTCGGCTCAGTGTCTATTTCTCAAACCCTAGACAATGTATTCATATAGCCGGCTCTTGGGGAATTTTATACAAGCAATTTTTTGCAAAGAGCATATGAATTGAAACAACAAAAAGTCGACAGCAGCCTTGGAGATTTGCAAAGCCCAAAGAAAACATAGCCATGAACAATGACCAAACATATATAAGTACTTATATAGGTATATAAATAAAACTTGGTACTTCCATGTTCTTCTTTGCACATTGACCAATTCCCTTCATGAGTTAATCATACGTTCGCCGTTCCTGAAACACTCAGCACACACGATAAATAGTTCACACGCGTTTGTCATCATCAAACTAAAGTTCCTAGATCGTTGCGTCCAACAGATCGGACCTGTATCCTGCATTAGCATAACCAACTAAACCAGTTGATGCCCCTTTCCTGTAGAATAGACCTAAGTCTATGGACCCTTGGAGGTAGCGCAGAAGATGCTTAACTCCGGCCCAGTGCCGCTGTGTAGGTGCAGCACTATATCTGGCTAGTAAGTTTACTACAAATGCTATGTCAGGACGAGTGCAGTTAGCCAGGTAAAGGAGTGCACCGATAGCACTTAGATAAGGCACCTCAGGGCCTAGTACTTCCTCCCCCTCTTCCAACGGCCGGAAGGGGTCTTTATGCACATCCAATGATCTGACGACCACTGCGGTGCTGAGGGGGTGGCACTTATCCATCTGAAACTTTTTCAATAAGTTCGATGTGTAAGTTGACTGATGTAACAGGATCCCATCGTTAAGATACTCTATTTGAAGACCTAAACAGAATTTTGACTTTTCGAGGTCTTTCTTCTCGAATGTTTCTGTCGGGCTTCTAGAAATCTCGGCGATCTCTTCAGGAGATCCAATGAGGTTCAAGTCGTCTACATAGACGGCTATAATGACAAATTCTGTTGCCTTTGCTCTTATGAAGATGCAAGGACAGACTGGGTCATTTGTAAATCAGTGTTTTGCCAGGAAGTCGCTCAGTCTGTTATACCACATCCTTCCGGATTGTTTTAGACCAGACAATGATCTTTGCAGTTTCACTGAGTAGATGTCACGGTGTCTCTCTTTTAGTGCTGCAGGCAAGGAATAACCGTCAGGCAATCTCATATAGAAGTCTCGGTCTAAGTTGCCATATAGGTATGCAGTCACGATGTCCATAAGCTGCATATCTAAACCCTTTTGGGCTGTTAAGCCAATGATGAATCGGAAGGTGATCGCATCCATGACCGGGGAATATGTGGCATCAAAATCCACCCCTGTGTTTGATATTGGACTCCCCGGATTTGGTTTTGGATGATGAACAAACATAAATATATCGTGAACTAACTCTTTGTGAGCGCAGTTATGGAGATCGTCGCCAAATTCATATGAACATCTAAAGCGACGTCCTGAGACTTCTCAAAGCACGTGATCGTATGTCTAAAGCTTCGTTGAAGCTCAAGGACCTTTTTAGAAGTCATGAAGATTCGATTGAAGCTTTTAAAGACGGTTCGTCAAGTTTTATTTATAGTCTTTTAGCTTCTTTCGTAGAATGTTAAGCCTTGAGTAGGTCTTACGGTTTAAATCTTCATAACGCTCATATCTTAGAGCTAGGATCTTTGTAGAAGTCCATACGAACTTTCCCGAAGCTTCGCGCTTCGATTCACGACTTTTTGTGCATGTTAGTTGGTTCAAGAAGAAGAACCAACCGACTAGATGGTGATCTAGTCGGTCAGAAAATGTTCTTGGACCGACTAGTTTGCCTTCTCAAATCATAGCTCTTTACTGTTTACAGTTAGTCGGTCTACGTTGACTCACCGACCGACTAGTTTGTGAACTAGTCGGTCAGTGATCCTTCTTAGACCGACTAGTTGAGCTTCTACTGTACATGCCTAGTTACTGTTTATCGTTAGTCGGTCTATGTACATTTGGCGACCGACTAGTTGATGAACTAGTCGGTCAACATTTATTCTTGGACCGACTAATTCAACTTCTGTTCAGACTATTTGTTTTATCTCTTAGTCGGTCTCAGTTGACTCACCGACCGACTAGTTGTGAAACTAGTCGGTCAGGAAGTCTTCTTGGACCGACTAGTTCCCTTCAGTCTGAACTTATTCTTCTTGGCTGTTCTACCTTTAGTCGGTTCATACTGTTTGACCGACCGACTAGTTGATGAACTAGTTGGCCAGTCAACCTTCTTTGACCGACTAGTTTGGTTCAGAATAGAGCCGTTGGAGCATTTAATACCACGATTTTCTCTCTCTTTCCTCTATCCTATATATACTTGGAGTGCTGCATTCATTGCACTCAAGGCTGATATTAAGAGAACTTTAGAGATCAAAGAGAAAGCATTCATTCCTCATTTAAAGCTCTTTCATTCCATTCAAGAATCTCTCCCTCACTCTTATTTCAAAAGAGATATTCAGCCTTCCAAGCCAAGTGCTTGATTCTAGGTCACCAATAACCTTATAGCTCTCCATCGCTGATCTACTTCTTGGAGCTAGGGTTTGGTGCCTCTTCATCTTCCCCAAAATCATCTTTGCCCTAATTCGTAAGTTTACTCAAGGCATATGTATTTTGTGGTAAGCATTTCTATTTCAATTTACTTTGATATTGTAAGTGACTCACTCTCGGTTGTGAGAGTTTGTTTGTGATCCCGGGTTGTGGGAGTCATAATTTTCATTTGTGTATGATTTGACTTGTGAAGGTTTTTCACAAGTATTTCATAGTGGAAATCTTGAGTTAGGGTTTCTAACTTGAGTATCCGGAGGGAATCCGGGTGTGGGACGTAGTATCACCGGGAACAAGTCGGAGAGACTTGTGTGGATCCGAACCCAGTAATATCGTTTGTTTGCGATTGTCTTATTTGTTGTCTACATTTACATTTTCTCATTTCCGCATTATTGGTAGAGATTGCAAGATAATTAGGAATTATCCTCTCAATTATTTTAAAGTACTATTCACCTCCCCTCTAGTACTTGTGCAGTAGCTTAGCAGGGCATTACATTTGGTATCAGAGCCAAGTCTATAGCTATGTCTGCCAACGACAACAAAGCCGTTCGTCCACCTTCCGACTACAGCACCTTCAGGAACCGTGAAGGAGCGTCTTCGGTGATGGAAGGACACTCCTCAACGAGGCCTCCATTCTTCAACGGTACCAACTACGGGTACTGGAAATGCCGGATGGAAACTTTCCTCCGGAGTGCTTCACTATGGAGGGCCACGATGAAGGAGTATGTCGAGCCCGCCGAAGAAGATTTCGAGAAGTGGACTACCGCGGAGGTCGCCGCGGAGGTAAGCAATGCCAAGGCAATGAATGCCTTGCAATGCGCTTTGGAGCCCGATGACTTCAATAAGATATGCACATGTAAGAGTGCATATCAAATATGGAACTCCCTCCTCATCTTGCATGAAGGGACAAGTAGGGTAAGAGACTCTAAACTCGTTGTAGTTAATAAAGATTACGAGTTATTTCACATGCTACAGGGTGAGAAGATGAAGGAGTACTATGCTCGCTTCGTCGACATCACAAACGAGTTGGAGGCTCTCGGTAAGACCTACACCCAAAAGGAGAAAGTCTCGAAGATCATCGATGGACTTCCTTCTTGTTGGGAGAAACGGACCTTCGCCATCGAGGAGGGTAATGACATGAAAACCTATACCGTTGTTCAACTAATGGGTACCTTAATGTCATACGAGGTACGCAAAGATAGCAAACTTAAGGTGTAGGACAAGATGAAGTCCTACTTGAAACAAGACGAGCCAAAGAAGAAGGCTATTGCTTTCAAGGCCGCTCCATCAACTTCCACATCGACCGATGATGAAGACTCGGAAGATGAGTTGGACTTGAAGGGTTTTCTGGGACCCTTAGGGCACAAAAACTCTATGCCCGTCCTAAGTCAGACGGAACAAAGACAGAAAAGCAGCGGAAAAATAAACATCATGTTAATCTAATTAACATTTAACCCTAAGGTCCAAGACCCTAATCCAAGATCTATGCCGACTTGGGATGGGTCTGACCATCCCAAGAAGGATCTAGCCTGCTGCGATTAAAGTAAACTAATGCTTAATTAAACACATACCTAGAATCTCAGCCCTGGGGCAGGCGAGATGTTTCACACCGTCTTCCGAGCCGCTCCCCGTCCCACGCCGAGCTGCCCCTCGAACCGCTCCCCGAACCGCTCCTCGAACCGCTCCGCATCCCGAGGCGAGCAATCCTCGTGCCACCGAGCCAACCACGCGTCGAAGAAAGTTTCACACGAGTGAAACCTCCGCCTAGATTTCGGATCCGAATCCGAACTCCTTTGCGGCTTTGCCAGAGCCCTCAAGAGTTAGGCAGAAATATTAGGGAGATAAAGAAATATTTAATTTAAGCTTAGATCCGAGCGTGCTCCAACATTTACGAGAGCAGCTCAGATCTAGAGCTTGGGACGAGTTTTGAGGAATAGAGCAGACCCCTATCTATATAGGCGGCCGACTGCTCCCCTTCTCTCAAAATCCGATGTGGGACTATTCGTTTGAGTTAATTAAAATCAAGTTAGTTTGCACTTCACAAAGTGCAAACTTCTGTGAATTTTAAATCCCTCACTGTTGAACTTCAAGATTGATACAACCTATCAATTCGAAGGGAGTTCAACGGTGAACGCATAGGAAAAAAAATTCGTCAATCGGAGTTCGTTTGACCCTCCAATTGACTGTCCAAAGATCAACCCAAAGCCATACATTTCAGAAATCTGCAGCCGCCAAATTTTCCTAGGGTTCTGAACCCACATGGGTCCCATAATGGGGCCCACAAATTCTGGCGTGCGCAGAAACCAAGCCAGGCGCGTGCAGCGCATGCGCCCCGATGCACGTGCGCCGCACGCGCCTGTCTGGGCGCGCAGCGCCCGCTTCTGGCGGGCGCCCGCGCCCGCTGGAGCGGGCGCGTGCCTGCGCCCATCCTCCAGCGGGCACCCGCTGAAGCTGAAGCGGGCACGGGCCTGCGCCCGCTCCCAGCGGACGCCCGCGCCTGTTTCCAAGCAGGGGTTTGGGCTCCTTTTGGCTGTTTTGGCTCTAACTTGAGCATTTGGTGTCCGATTTGGACGCCGTTCGAACCTGGGTCTAGACCGGGACATTCACGTTCTTACCCGTGAACTTTTCCTTGCGTTTATATTATTAAATATAGTTTTAAACAATTTAAAACACATTTAATCTCTTTTACATCAAATGCAAATTAGTCCCTTATCTAAGCTTAAATTGTCCTATTGCATCAAATGCAATAATTCCATCCCTTTGCATCAAATGCAAATATTCTCCCTAACTAATTTCTACCTATTACTAGACGAAGATCGCACTCTGTGTGAGACCCTACAGCCTGACCCTTACAACAGGTTGGGCTCGAAGCCCTATATGGCAGTGACCACTAGCAGTGGTTGCCGTCCCTGCTTCAGGAATCATCATTATGTGGTTGACTCATTGACATGAGTATTATCGGGACCACCTACCTGTTTTCATGATGAATTCTGCAGTTATAGTCTCTTCGTCTTAACTATGTCGTGTAGGTCAAGTCTAGGGTACGGTCAAACTGTCAACCCCAATAACTTGACTCTAGTTAGTTTCTATCGATCTTTAGTCAATAAATGTTGGACTTCTTCCAACATACTCTGCGCAGAGATTATACTAGAGAACGAACTAACTCTACGACACTAACTCCCATTGACCGGGAGAGACGAATCCTCTTTTGGTCATTACTCGCCTCGTATGTTTCAAGTGACACCCAATCAAAAGACCTTTCGACAGGCCTTGCCTCGAAGCTAGGTCAGTTGATCTAAGTGGCACCATTCACGCACAGGTTCGTCAAAATGACCTTAAGTTAAAAGACCAACTAGCCTATCATCATTAAGAGTTATCATTGACAGATTGGTCAATGTAACCATATGATAACTCTTGTGGATCGTTCAGTGAACTCATTCTCTAATGAGCACCTGTGTCTTGTCTCCGACTTCGCCAAGTCGAACGATCATGAGATCATCGCCACCGCTTAACGGTGAAGACTAAGACACAATGGTCTATCCGATGTTTCGATATCCTTGTCTCGAAACATATACGACCACGAACCCTTTTAGACTTATGCTACAGACAGTCAAACATTTCTCCATGATCGAGATACTCATCTCGATATCTGTTTGACCTTGCATAAAGTCTCAGGACTTTACCTAAGTTGATATCTAATGTTAACTACATTATAATATAACTTAGATAAATCATTACCAAACAGCTTACTGTTATTTTGAACAAGACGTTTGTGCTATTCACACAGAGATAAATAGCCTGGAGGGCATCATTTCTCTACATCTCCCACTTGCACTCAGGCCCATTTATCTCTGTATCTTATATTGTTTTTACACATAAGTTTTGTCGACTTCATGTGGTAGAGACTTCGTGAGTGGATCTGCTAAACCCTTCTACACTATAGACTTAAGGGGTTTTTATGTTCATGTTAGACCAACCATTTGAATCTCATTCAAATAATTCATTTGGTCTTTCAGAATCAATAATATTTTTATTTACTTGGATCTTATCCAATTCATCGTACCTTATGATAATAATTTTTAAATTAGTTATCGGTCATTTTAAATGGCTCATATCTATTTCTAATAAAGTATCAAACTCTTTGATTACTTTGTCAAAATAAATGTTCCATCCCTTTGATAACTCACATGTAATTTATACGCTCCCACTGACCTTGAAAACTATCTGGCCAATTCATATAAGTTGGTCTGTCTAAATCATATTTAGAAAACCGAACTTATAAGTGAATGCTCCAATTTTCATGGTCAACTTAAGCGTTTACATCGAGTTTGGTCCTCGTAGATTGGTACCCATCTGCTGGCGAAAAACAGTTTCATTCTAATCCGTTTATAGGAATTAGGATGAAAAAGCCATTCTTGACAAAACATGATTGCACTTTACTATTTTCCTTTCTGCACCAACCTTTCAACTTAAAGATTTACTTGCAGAAAATGAGGAAACATTTTCCTTGTGCACGTAAACTAAATTCCAAAATTTATGTACCCACCGGACCTTTTCTGATTGCATCAAGTTTTAAATCGGAGTTACTACTCCAAATTTTATCCTAGAAGTTGACTGAGTCATCATCATTTATGATGTCTAACTCGCCTTTTCGTCTCACGAAATTCGAGTAATTATACAACTTCCTAATGATTGATTTTATGAATATCTTATTGATATGTCCTCATAGAACATTATCAAAACCTAGGTGTTACGAGGTGGAACTCGCGTACAATGAATTTATATTATGGGGAACCAAGGGCACGATGGTTATGTGGAGAAGAAGGTGTAGGTAGGCTGTTTTACAAGTGATTAGTGGGGTGAAGAGGTTGGATCCGTTGCCGGTGGTGCTCACGGGATCGTATCTCGCCGGACGCAGCTGAGGAGGGTTGGACGGCAGGGGGCTGACGCTGACTTTGGTCAATGGGCGAGCTCTCCTGCGGCACGAACAACTCGTCAGAAGGGCGGGGTTGGGGTTCAACCCTTAGCCCCTCCGATGCCTAAGTCAGTAATAGGGCTTAAAATGGGGGGCTGGACACGCCGGTCGGACTATCTGTGTGTCCGCCGCGCGTGACGAGCTATAGGTGGGAGAGCAAAGATATGGAAGACCTTTTCTCTCGTGTGTGAATAATAGAAATGAGAGAGAATTCTCCAACCCCCTCTCCGTAAGAGGAGAGGGGGTATTTATACCTGACGGGTGATGACTAGGCGTGCTGAGCTGGCTCGGGTGTCAGCGGAAGCTTCGGACAAGGACATCGGGAACAGGAGTTCCTGACCTGCTTCTGTCAGGCGGCGCAACGGCCAAGGGGTGCTTTTGTCGGGATGTCAGGGCCGAAAGCGCTAACCATCGGATGGGTCAGCCGCCTGGGGGTGCTTTGTCAGGCGGTCGGGTGACGTATGTGTCAGTCGTGTCCTTATCCTAGGCTGTTTGTCGTTAGCGACGAACTAAAGGTCGGGCTGTGTCACTCTAGGCGCCGCGGTTCGCGGGAATCGGGCGGGCCGTTCCGATCGGGGGTTGTACGGCCCGGCCGCGCCCCCCGATCGGTCATGGGGCATGGCCCGCCGGTACGGAAGGATACGTCCGCGCCCGTCAATAGGCCTGGCCTAGCTACCCAAGCGTCCCCAAGCGCGCTACCCCGGTGGGTCGGGCGGCTGCGGTTGTTCGCCTCGGCCGGCTGCGGTTGTTCGCCTCGGCCGGTTCGGGGAACGCTGCAAGGCGCGCCTGTCTCCATGATGCCCCGGATTTTCGGGGCGGCGGCCCTTTTGTGAAATGGTGAGTTAATGGGGTATGTTAGCGGATCCGGGCAGGAGTCGGGCTCCTACGATCTTTAGGTCGTAACAATTGCCCCCGGCATTCGAGTGCGAGGCGGAAGCCCGGTTCGTCTCGGATGGCGTAACGATACCGCGACACTATCTTTTAACGTTACCCGGGCTTGGATCCAAGCTTAGGGGGGATGCTGGTCCTGCGGGGTGTGTCCCGCTATAGCGGGATCGCGAGGTCTCTTCCGGAGTGTGAGCCAAGCGGGGCGGTGTCCCATAACGAGGTGCCGTTGTTGGTGGTTATTGGGTCGGATTTAGGGGGAGCTCGACTTTTTGAGAACGTTAGGGTTCTTGTTGAGAGGCGTTCATCGGACGCGCTTGTAGTTTTCGCGGAACTTCAGCCGGGCCGTGCCCGGTGAACCCTTCCGCTGATGTGCGCTTGGGCTAAGGGGGAGGAGTCCGAAAGGGGGAATATTATACACCAATCTTTATCGGAGGTCTAAGTGATATTACAATACTATTAGAAGGTGTGGGTCAACCGGTGGTTGGGACGGAGGGTTATCCTCATTTGTTGTTCGCTCCGTCGGGAGGAGCAGATCCCCGCGTCGGGGCGGTCTTCCCTTATGTCGTGAGGGTTTAGCCTTCGGGGGGGTGACCCTCGGTCGTAGGAGGGGACCCTCTTCCTTTCCCTTTCATCGCTTCCTCGCGTTCTGCCTCGCTGTCGTCGTGCTGGAGGGTCGTTCGGCTTTGCCGGGGACCCCGCGCACCGAGGGGGAACCCCAGGGAGGCCGAGGACGAGGTGGCGGTGGCGGCGCCGCTGGGGGAGCAGTTGGGGGGGTTCCCCCCCTGACACCCTGTGGGGATCGCCGAAGGTGACGGCGTTAATTGGGGTGTTGCGGCACGCGGACGGCCATCTGGACCTGCCTTTTGATACAGTAACAAGCAGGAGGCAAGCTGGTGGGCGGGGCCTTCCGCGTGTAAGGGGAATATCCTGTCGGAGGTGGCGGGGCTGTGGCGCCCATCGTCGGGGGAAGTGAGGTCCGTCGGTGGCTGTCAGCTTTTTTCGTAGCTCGGTGGGGCGTTTAGGGCCGTTTTATGCCCGGAGTGAGGGGAGGGGAATCCCCTACGTCTCTCTTCCTCCTTTACCCTGACCTCTGGAGGGGGGGTATTTATAGCGAGGTTCTGCGGAAGGGTTTCTCTTGGGTAATGCGGGGGATTAGCGTCACTAATGGGCTCCGCGGAATCACGTGCTTTGGGAATCGCTTTTCCCTGGCGGTATCCGGCACTCTGGCCTCTCGGGGGGTGTTGCTGCTGATGCCGTGTTGACCAAGCGTCCTTTCGTTATGTTGAGTCGCATCGTGGCGCTGTTCTGACGAGACAGGGCCGCTGCCTTTTCTGGACTGGGCGCATATTTCGCGGCCTCTGCCTTACGACCGGTCCGATCCAGGTCACGTGTCTTGGCTTCTTGCGGGAGTTACACAATTACCAATTATGCCCCCAACATTCCCGTGTCCGAGATCGCGAGGTCTGGGGGAAGGGGATGTTGTCTTCTCGTGTTGCCTTTGGGGGGGTCGGCGAATGGGTTCGGGATGAGACGCACTGTTCTATCATGATTTGGTCTCGGGCCGAACTGGTTACGCAGGGCGAGCCCCAGTGCACCTCTTTCCTCTTTGGGGAAAGTTGTTGGTGACTTTCAGGGAGCGGGGGGAGCGGGGCTGCGCGTCCTAGATTTCGTAGACGTCCTAGGTCAGTTAGGCGGGGTAGCGCGTTGCTCGCCCGGTGCTTGGCGGGGGGATAGCCACATGCTATGGTATTCTCCGAAAAATCTGAGCGTATATATAAAGAAGAATGTTTTCGTTCAAATTTATAAGCGCTGAGCTACAGCTTGTACATGAGTTCTTAGTTCATCGCCCGTTGTGGGGTCAGATCCGGCTCGGGGAGGGGCTTTAGAGCTGTCCTCGCCCGGCCGTATGGGCCTAATGACCTCCGGATCTAGGAGTCACCGCGGGCCGTGTGGGCCCGTTTTAACTTGAGTCGATCTTGGCGCGGAGGTGATTGGCCGCCTTCTGTGCTGAAGTGTTGCGAGGTCTCTTTGGCCCGGGATAGGTGGGGGGGTGGATCTTGCCGATCGGGCCGCCTTCCCTCCGTTGCTTCGTCATCTCCTTCCGCGGACCGGGTTTTCCTCGGTCCGGTAGAGGCGCTGAGAAGGGAAGCCGTCTTGCTGGGGCTTGCGCCTTGGGGAGGTTCTTGAGCATCGGGCCGTCCCCCGCCGCCCCATGTCTCGCTGCTTCGGTTTGAGGGTGGGGTTCAGCGCTCGGTTGTGTATGGGCGGGCTGACACGCCATGACTCGCCATTTGGGCTCGTCGGGGATGCAGCCTTTCCGAGGTCCTCGCCCGGAGGTCGACGGCGAGGAGGTACTGGCCGGCAAGTGCTGGGGGCTCTCGCCTGCCCAGCCGGCTTTGAACGGATGCCATTCTCTCTCCGACCCGTCGTCGTTTAGGGCGGACGGAGCCGTGAAAGGTGGATTTTCCTTGTGTAAGGGGAATAACCTTTTGGCGATCCGTTTGTAAGGGGAATAACCTGTTAGCGGCGCTGGAGATGTAGGAACCGCCGCATTGGGCGGCGGGAACCATTGATGGCCGGTGACCTCTCTTTTGTTAGGGCGGTGTATCTCGGCCCGTTTCCCGGTGGGTGGGGGGATCAAATGGCGGTTTTTCATGTCTGCCGGTTCTCCTACTTTCAGAAGGGGGAGTGGCGTCTTTATAGGGAGATCTCGCTTACGGTTTCTCCTTCTTTCAGAAGGGGGAGTGGCGTCTTTATAGGGAGATCTCGCTGACGGTTTCTCCTTTATTTATTGCGCTGAGTTGGCACCATTAATGGGCTCCTCGAATTCATGCCCGTAGGAAACCGCCTTTGCCAGGTGGCTCTTACGGGTCCTCTTTTGGAGCGCATCATTAATGGTGGCGTGTTTCTCGAGCGTCCTTTCATTTCGTCGAGTCACATCGGGGCCGCCTACTCGGGAACTGACGTCGTTTCGTCCCGGTTTGTGTGCCCCTGTTTTCTTTTGATTTTTCGAGGGCCACGGGTGCGTAGCCCCCTCCGGTTTGGGTGGCTAGTGTTGGCCCTGTCCCAGAGGTCTCGAGGGGGGAGTGGGCGCGTAGCCTGGCCCGTGCCCTTCTCTGGTTTGGGTGGCTAGGGTTGGCCCTGCCCCAGAGGTCTGAGGGGGGGGAGCGGGCGCGTAGCCCGGCCCGTGCCCTTCTCTGGTTTGGGTGGCTAGGGTTGGCCCTGCCCCAGAGGTCTGGAGGGGGGGAGCGGGCGCGTAGCCCGGCCCGTGCCCTTCTCTGGTTTGGGTGGCTAGGGTTGGCCCTGCCCCAGAGGTCTGGAGGGGGGGAGCGGGCGCGTAGCCCGGCCCGTGCCCTTCTCTGGTTTGGGTGGCTAGGGTTGGCCCTGCCCCAGAGGTCTGGAGGGGGGGAACGGGAGCGTAGCCCGGCCCATGCCCTTCTCTGGTTTGGGTGGCTAGGGTTGGCCCTGCCCCAGAGGTCTGGAGGGGGGGAGCGGGCGCGTAGCCCGGCCCGTGCCCTTCTCTGGTTTGGGTGGCTAGGGTTGGCCCTGCCCCAGAGGTCTGGAGGGGGGGGAGCGGGCGCGTAGCCCGGCCCGTGCCCTTCTCTGGTTTGGGTGGCTAGGGTTGGCCCTGCCCCAGAGGTCTGGAGGGGGGGAGCGAGCGCGTGCCCGGCCCGTGCCCTTCTCTGGTTTGGGTGGCTAGGGTTGGCCCAGCCCCAGAGGTCTGGAGGGGGGAGCGGGCGCGTAGCCCGGCCCGTGCCCTTCTCTGGTTTGGGTGGCGAGGGTTGGCCCTGCCCCAGAGGTCTGGAGGGGGGAGCGGGCGCGTAGCCCGGCCCGTGCCCTTCTCTGGTTTGGGTGGCGAGGGTTGGCCCTGCCCCAGAGGTCTTGAGGGGGGAGCGGGCACGTAGCCCGGCCCGTGCCCTTCTCTGGTTTGGGTGGCTAGGGTTGGCCCTGCCCCAGAGGTCTGAAGGGGGGAGCGGGCGCGTAGCCCGGCCCGTGCCCTTCTCTGGTTTGGGTGGCGAGGGTTGGCCCTGCCCCAGAGGTCTCGAGGGGGGGAGCGGGCGCGTAGCCCGGCCCGTGCCCTTCTTGGTTTGGGTGGCTAGGGTTGGCCCTGCCCTAGAGGTCTGGAGGGGGAGCGAGCGCGTAGCCCGGCCCGTGCCCTTCTCTGGTTTGGGTGGCTAGGGTTGGCCCTGCCCCAGAGGTCTGGAGGGGGGAAGGGGGCGCGTAGCCCGGCCCGTGCCCTTCTCTGGTTTGGGTGGCTAGGGTTGGCCCTGCCCCAGAGGTCTGGAGGGGGGAGCGGGCGCGTAGCCCGGCCCGTGCCCTTCTCTGGTTTGGGTGGCTAGGGTTGGCCCTGCCCCAGAGGTCTTGAGGGGGGGAGCGGGCGCGTAGCCCGGCCCGTGCCCTTCTCTGGTTTGGGTGGCTAGGGTTGGCCCTGCCCCAGAGGTCTTGAGGGGGGGAGCGGGCACGTAGCCCGGCCCGTGCCCTTCTCTGGTTTGGGTGGCGAGGGTTGGCCCTGCCCCAGAGGTCTTGAGGGGGGGAGCGGGCACGTAGCCCGGCCCGTGCCCTTCTCTGGTTTGGGTGGCGAGGGTTGGCCCTGCCCCAGAGGTCTGGAGGGGGGGAGCGGGCGCGTAACCCGGCCCGTGCCCTTCTCTGGTTTGGGTGGCTAGGGTTGGCCATGCCCCAGAGGTCTGGAGGGGGGAAGCGGGCGCGTAGCCCGGCCCGTGCCCTTCTCTGGTTTGGGTGGCTAGGGTTGGCCCTGCCCCAGAGGTCTGGAGGGGGGAGCGGGCGCGTAGCCCGGCCCGTGCCCTTCTCTGGTTTGGGTGGCGAGGGTTGGCCCTGCCCCAGAGGTCTTGAGGGGGGGAGCGGGCGCGTAGCCCGGCCCGTGCCCTTCTCTGGTTTGGGTGGCGAGGGTTGGCCCTGCCCCAGAGGTCTTGAGGGGGGGAGCGGGCGCGTAGCCCGGCCCGTGCCCTTCTCTGGTTTGGGTGGCTAGGGTTGGCCCTGCCCCAGAGGTCTGGAGGGGGGGAGTGGGCACGTAGCCCGGCCCGTGCCCTTCTCTGGTTTGTGTGGCGAGGGTTGGCCCTACCCCAGAGGTCTGGAGGGGGGAGCGGGCGCGTAGCCCGGCCCGTGCCCTTCTCTGGTTTGGGTGGCTAGGGTTGGCCCTGCCCCAGAGGTCTGGAGGGGGGGAGCGGGCTCGTAGCCCGGCCCGTGCCCTTCTCTGGTTTGGGTGGCTAGGGTTGGCCCTGCCCCAGAGGTCTGGAGGGGGGGAGCGGGCGCGTAGCCCGGCCCGTGCCCTTCTCTGGTTTGGGTGGCTAGGGTTGGCCATGCCCCAGAGGTCTGGAGGGGGGAGCGGGCGCGTAGCCCGGACCGTGCCCTTCTCTGGTTTGGGTGGCTAGGGTTGGCCCTGCCCCAGAGGTCTGAAGGGGGGGAGCGGGCGCGTAGCCCGGCCCGTGCCCTTCTCTGGTTTGGGTGGCTAGGGTTGGCCCTGCCCCAGAGGTCTGGAGGGGGGGAGCGGGCGCGTAGCCCGGCCCGTGCCCTTCTCTGGTTTGGGTGGCTAGGGTTGGCCCTGCCCCAGTGTCGAGGGGGGGAGCATAGGGTTGGCCCTACCCCAGAGGTCTGGAGGGGGGAGCGGGCGCGTAGCCCGGCCCGTGCCCTTCTCTGGTTTGGGTGGCTAGGGTTGGCCCTGCCCCAGAGGTCTGGAGGGGGGGAACGGGCTCGTAGCCCGGCCCGTGCCCTTCTCTGGTTTGGGTGGCTAGGGTTGGCCCTGCCCCAGAGGTCTGGAGGGGGGGAGCGGGCGCGTAGCCCGGCCCGTGCCCTTCTCTGGTTTGGGTGGCTAGGGTTGGCCATGCCCCAGAGGTCTGGAGGGGGGAGCGGGCGCGTAGCCCGGACCGTGCCCTTCTCTGGTTTGGGTGGCTAGGGTTGGCCCTGCCCCAGAGGTCTGGAGGGGGGAGCGGGCGCGTAGCCCGGCCCGTGCCCTTCTCTGGTTTGGGTGGCTAGGGTTGGCCCTGCCCCAGAGGTCTTGAGGGGGGGAGCGGGCGCGTAGCCCGGCCCGTGCCCTTCTCTGGTTTGGGTGGCGAGGGTTGGCCCTGCCCCAGAGGTCTTGAGGGGGGGAGCGGGCGCGTAGCCCGGCCCGTGCCCTTCTCTGGTTTGGGTGGCGAGGGTTGGCCCTGCCCCAGAGGTCTGGAGGGGGGGAGCGGGCGCGTAGCCTGGCCCGTGCCCTTCTCTGGTTTGGGTGGCGAGGGTTGGCCCTGCCCCAGAGGTCTTGAGGGGGGGAGCGGGCGCGTAGCCCGGCCCGTGCCCTTCTCTGGTTTGGGTGGCTAGGGTTGGCCCTGCCCCAGAGGTCTTGAGGGGGGAGCGGGCGCGTAGCCCGGCCCGTGCCCTTCTCTGGTTTGGGTGGCTAGGGTTGGCCCTGCCCCAGAGGTCTCGAGGGGGGGAGCGGGCGCGTAGCCCGGCCCGTGCCCTTCTCTGGTTTGGGTGGCGAGGGTTGGCCCTGCCCCAGAGGTCTTGAGGGGGGGGAGCGGGCGCGTAGCCCGGCCCGTGCCCTTCTCTGGTTTGGGTGGCGAGGGTTGGCCCTGCCCCAGAGGTCTTGAGGGGGGGAGCGGGCGCGTAGCCCGTCCCGTGCCCTTCTCTGGTTTGGGTGGCGAGGGTTGGCCCTGCCCTAGAGGTCTGGAGGGGGGGAGCGGGCGCGTAGCCTGGCCCGTGCCCTTCTCTGGTTTGGGTGGCGAGGGTTGGCCCTGCCCCAGAGGTTCGGAGTTTTGGCGAACTGCAAAACTTGTGTAGGAACAACAATGTTGCGTAAAACGAGTAGAGGTGTATATTGCGCGTAAAGAAAGGGAAAACTCACAACTATTGGTAGAATTTTAGCAGATGTTTCGCGTTCCAAGGGTGGGCCAGTTCGCTCCCTTCGGGGGTAGCCAGGATGTACGTGGCCGGCCCGACAATATCGATGATCGTGTAGGGCCCTTCCCATTTAGCGGCCAGCTTTCCCCGCTTTGCAGTCTCGGGGCGGAAGGTGGCATCTCGGAGGACCAAATCGCCGATCCTGAATGTCCGCGGTTTCACCCGGGAGTCGTAATACCGTGCCATCCTCTGGCTGTGTTTGACGAGGCTGGTCAGGGCCCGGTCTCGTACCTCGTCTATTAACTCAAGACTGAGGCCGAGTCCTTCTCCGTTCATTTCTTCGTCGAAGAGCTTTAGCCGGAGTGTTTCCTCGCCGATTTCCACAGGAACGACCGCCTCCGATCCGTATGCTAGCATGAAGGGGCTTTCCCCGGTCGAGGCCTTGTGGGTGGTACGATAAGACCATAAGATTCCCGGCAGCTCGTCAACCCAAGCCCCCAGAGCGGCGTCCACCTTCTTCTTCATTGGGTTCAAGATACATTTATTCGCGGCCTCCGCCATTCCGTTGCACTGTGGGTGGGCGACTGACGCGAACTGGAGTTTGATCCCCCAGCCCGAGCAGAAGTCGCGGAAGCCTTCGCAATCGAACTGCTTTCCATTATCCGTGACAATGGAGCGGGGAATCCCGAAGCGGCATATGATGGATTGCCAGATGAAGCCCTTCATGTCCGTCCACGCGATTCGCGCCAGCGGCTCTGCTTCGACCCATTTTGTGAAGTAGTCCACGGCGACGACTAGATATTTCCTTCCCCCGGAGGCCTTTGGGAACGGCCCCAGGATGTCGAGTCCCCACTTGGCGAAGGGGATCGGGCTCAAGATGGGCATCAGGTTGGCCGGGGGTGCAGTCGTCCGTCGGCAGAACTTCTGGCACGCCTCGCACTTCTTGACGTACTGTACCGCGTCCCGGATCATCGTCGGCCAGTAGTATCCTTGGCGCATTACTTTGTGGGCGATGGTGCGCCCGCCATGGTGGTTTCCGCAGAAGCCTTCGTGTACCTCGCGGATGACTTGCTCAGCCTGCTCCGGGCCCAAGCATTTCAGGTAGGGCAGGACGTCAAAATTGGCGCGGCGGCGGCGGTACAGCACTCCGTCGAGAAGCACGAATGACAGGGCCCGCCTCTCCACCTGTTTTGCCAACATCCGCTCCTCGGGTAGCTCACCCGTCTCTAAGTACTTCATAATGGGGGTCATCCATGACGTCCTCGCGCCCGTGCACATCAGTTCTTCTTCGTCAACGGTCAGCGTCAATAAGCTTTCCACGTAGATTGCCTTCCCGATCTCGGCCGCCGAAGAAGAAGCCAGCTTAGACAGGGCATCCGCCCGGAGGTTGCTGGAGCGGGGTAGGTGTTGGACGTCCGCTTTCTTGAACTTGCGGAGTTCGATCTGGATGCGATTCAGATATCGCTTCATTGTTTCCTCTCGGGCTTCGAAGCCCCCCAGGATCTGTTGGATAACGAGGCGGGAGTCACTCAGGAGCAACACGTTCGTCGCCCCTACCGCCCTAGCGAGTTTTAACCCGTTAACCGCGGCTTCATACTCCGCGACATTGTTGGTGGCTGGGAAGCTGAAGCGCAGGGCGTATTCCAACGAACATCCATCAGGGGTCTGAATGACTATACCTGCTCCTGTCCCGGAGCCTGTTGCGGAGCCGTCGACGTGGATGGTCCATAATTCGCCCGCTGTCGTCGGGGAGGGCGCTGAGGGTTCGCCCACCTCGGTCCTCCGCGGGGACGTGGTCGCCGATGGGAGCTCTGTCCGGCTCCCCGGCGGGACCTCCGCGGTGCATTCCACCACGAAGTCGGCCAGCGCTTGGCCCTTGATCGCCGTCCGGGCTTTGTACGTTATGTCGAACTCGCTGAGCTCGACGCTCCAGTTGAGCATCCTCCCCGACCGCTCCAGCCTTTTCAGGTTCTTTTCGAGGGGCATGTCGGTGTGGACGATTATGGGGTGGGCCTGGAAGTAGGGTCGGAGCTTCCGGGCCGTGGTGATTAGGCAGTAGGCGGCTTTCTCGATAGGGCTGTAACGAGTCTCCGCCTCCCGGAGGATCCGGCTGGCATAGTAAACGGGGCGTTGCACCCCTCCTTCCTCCTTGATCAGGACGGAGCTAACGGCCTCCTCGTTGGTCGCCAGGTACAACCCCAGGGGTTCGCCCTCCTCCGGCCGAGCGAGGAGCGGTGGGCTTTGTAGGTATGCTCTCAGCTCCGCGAACGCCCGCGCGCAGTCGTCGTCCCACGGGATCACCTTCCTTTGGTCTTTAGCTTCGCCAAAGGCTGTGCGTAAGACCCTGAAGAAAGGGAGCGATTTCTCCGCCGATTTCGACAGGAATCGCCCTAAAGCAGCGATCCGGCCGTTCAGTCGCTGCAAGTCCCGGATCGTCCGGGGCTCCGTCATACTGATGAGGGCCGTCACCTTGTCGGGGTTCACCTCGATTCCCCGCTTCGTTATCATGAAGCCCAGGAATTTTCCCGATTGCACGCCAAAGATACACTTCGCGGGGTTTAGCCTCAGGTTGTACCGGCGGACCCTCTGGAAGGTTTCCTGCAGGTCGGCGAGGTGGTCTGGGGCCCTTCCGCTCTTTACCAGCATGTCGTCGATGTAGACCTCCAAGTTTCGTCCCACCTGAGGGCCGAATATTCGGTCCACCATCCGTTGATAGGTCGCCCCGGCGTTCTTCAGTCCGAAGGGCATCTTGGTGTAACAGAAGGTGCCTTTATCGGTGACAAAAGATGTCTTCTCCTCATCTTCCTCCGCCATCGGTATCTGGTTGTACCCCGAGAAGGCGTCCATGAAGCTCAACAACTCATAGCCGGACGCCTGGTCCACCAAGTGGTCGATTCTGGGCAGAGGGAAGCTGTCCTTCGGGCATACCTTGTTGAGGTCGGTGAAGTCGACGCACATGCGCCACTTTCCACTGGGCTTCTTCACCAGAACGACGTTGGCGAGCCAGTCGGGGTAGTCCACCGGCCGAACAAATTTGGCTTCGAGGAGTCGCTCTACTTCTTCCTCGGCCGCCCTCTTCTTTTCGCCCCCCGCACTTCTCTTCTTCTGTCGAACAGGTCAGGCTTCCGGGTCTGCATTCAACCTGTGGGAGATTACCGCCGGGTCCACCCCGGGCATGTCAGCGGGTGACCATGCGAATATGTCCGCGTTTTCCCGGAGCAAGGCGACAAGGGCCGTCCTCAACGCGGACGGGAGTTTTGTCCCGATGGAGACGGTTCTTCCCTCGTCCGAGGCCACTGGGACCTCTTCCACTTCCTCTGCCGGGGTCGGCCGCTGGTCACAGAAGTCCTCCCTCTCGTCAGGGATGAGAGCAGTCAGGGACCGCCTCGGGCTCCTAGGCAGGGACGGCGCCTGGTTGTGGTCTCCGGGCACCTCCCGTCCTCCCCGCACCTGTCCCACCCCCCGCGGGGTCCGGAACTTCATCGTCTGATGTTGCAGGCTGGGGAGCGCCTCGATGGCTGTCATATATGGACGCCCGATGATTCCGTTATACGCCAACGCGACGTCGACGATGACAAAAAGCGCTTCCTTGGTCACGACCCTCGGTTCTTCCCCCAGGGTCATGGGTAGGGTGATCGTTCCCTCAGTGGGGATCGCATGGCCGGTGAAGCCAGCAACAGGGCCCACACAGGGCTCTAGGTCTGCACGCCCCCATCCCATCCTCTCGACCGTTGACAGGAACAGGATGTCGCAGGAGCTACCAGTGTCAATCAGGAGCCGGTCGACGTCTATCGCCCCGATCCGAGCCTCGATGACGAGAGCGTCATTGTCCTGGCTCCGTGCCCCCAGCCAGTCCTCCTCGGTAAAGGTGATGGGGGTCGGTGTGTCTTTCGTCGCTTCGGTCGGCGGCCAGCGGCCGCCACCATCACCTGTCGGGCTCCGGCCCCCGGGATTGCGGGCGCCCGCCCCGCCGAGGAAGACCCTCCAGTTATCATCTCAATTCGCATGACCGCCCTTGGGGGGCGTGGCTCCTCCTTATCGCGGTTCGCCGGCGGTTCCCGTCCCCCCTCCTCCGGGGGGGGCTCTCTCTCCTGCTGCCGCCCGCCTTCCCGCGACGAAGTTCCCCAGGTGACCCGCCTGGATCAGTCGCTCGATCTCTCTTTTAAGGGAGTAACAACGGTCGGTGTCGTGACCGTGGTCCCGGTGATAACGGCAGTATCTCCGGGGGTCCCGCCTCGCCGGGTCCGTCCTCATCTCCCGGGGAGGCTCCAGTAATAACCCGGCCCTTGTCACCGCGGCCAGCACCTCCATCATGGGGGCATTGAGTCGCGTGTAAGGCGCCTGTAGGGGGCCTTCTTGTCTTGGGATGACTCCGGGGGGCCCCCGCGCCGGGGCGAGCTCGCGCACCGGGCCAAGGCGATCTTGTGGGCGAGGCTCGGGCGGCTCCCGCCGCGGTCGGGCTATCTGATCACGGTCTCGGCCCCTCTCTTCCTGCCTCGGCCGAGGGTGTGGCCGGGGTCCGTCTTGGGACGGTGTCGCCGGGGGGAATACGGCCTTTGCACCTAGAGTCTCTTCGGCCAACGTGTGCCTTTCCGTCATTGCAACCAACGCTTCATAGTCGGTCGGCGGATCTCGGAGCAGGGATTTGTGGAGGCTCCGAGTTCGCAACCCCGTCTTGAAGGCCAGCATAAGCACCTCATCGCCACATGTCACCACCGCCCGTCTTTCCTCCTGAAAGCGGCGGAGGTATCTACCCGTCGTCTCTCCTTCCCCTTGGACTATTGTGCTGAGATAGTCCAAGGGCTTCTTCTTCGTCCGCCCGGCTCGTAACTCTTGGCAGAACTTATGGGACAGCTCGCCAAAGCTCCCAACAGATCTCGCGGGCAGGCCAAAATACCAATCCAGCGCGGTGTCCCTCAGGCTTTGGGAGAAATGTCGGCATAGGAATGCCTCGTCCACATCCTGCGCCTCCATCGCCCCCCGGTATTGTTGCACGTGCGTGAGGGGGTCGCCTCTCCCATTGTACGTGGCCAAGTGAGGGGGCTTGAACCTTACGGGCCTTGGGGCGGACGTGATCCACCGTGCAAGCGGCGTGGCCTCCTCCGGATAGGTAGGGCGATCCGGCACATCCCCTCTCCGCCATTCGGGGGTCTGACTTCGGTCACGCCTCGGCCGCCGACGGTCCTCCGTCCCCGAGGAGTAGCTCCTTCCCCTGGCCGAGGATTCGACGGGTTGCGAGCTATGGTTCTCCCAGCACCAGCGCCTCCCGGCCAGCTCTCCTCGGGCCTCCATCTGTTCTTGATTCTCTCGGAGGAGCCTTTCGCGCTCGGCGGCGAGGAAGCGTAGTTGTCGACAAACGGCTTCCTCGTGTAGGGTATCGGAGGGGTGGTGCTGGCGATGTGGGCTGCCTCCTCCGGGTGGGGACCTGTTCAGTAACGGGTCCCGCCCGTCCCCGAGCCGCCGGCCCGTCGTCGTCTCGTCCAGGATTTCTCGGTTGCTCCTGTTCTCTCTCCTTAGCCTCTCGCGCTCCGCGACGATGAGGCGGAGGTGGCGGTGAGCGGCCTCTTCTTCATGGTAGGCCCTTCGGGCGGCCTCAGCCGCTTCGTCCACACGCCTTTATGCGGCGGCTGCCTCCCCCAGGCGCCTCCACCGCCACGCAACTTCCATCTCCTCCTCCAGGAGCCTTTGCTGGGCCGCAATCTCCTCAGCGAGCCCCCTGTTCTCTCCCTCCTCCTCGAACTGAAGGCGGAGGTTCCGCCTCACGTTCTGGGGCTCTGAGGGGCCGGGCGGTGGCTCCGTTCCAGCCGTCTGATAGCCTCCCCTGGCCTGAGTAACGGCCTCGAAGCTCTTCAGGACGGCGTGGGCTGAAGTATGTTCAGTTTCGGTGCCCACCCCCAGAAGGGGGTCGGATGCCGGGGTCATTTGTAGAGAGAGCGGTTCCTGATCCACGGGATCTTTGCCGTGGTCAGGGTTCCGCGGGATCGGCATGGAGTCTAACATGGGTGTGACCCTTCGTTCCCACAGACGGCGCCAATTGTTACGAGGTGGAACTCGCGTACAATGAATTTATATTATGGGGAACCAAGGGCACGATGGTTATGTGGAGAAGAAGGTGTAGGTAGGCTGTTTTACAAGTGATTAGTGGGGTGAAGAGGTTGGATCCGTTGCCGGTGGTGCTCACGGGATCGTATCTCGCCGGACGCAGCTGAGGAGGGTTGGACGGCAGGGGGCTGACGCTGACTTTGGTCAATGGGCGAGCTCTCCTGCGGCACGAACAACTCGTCAGAAGGGTGGGGTTGGGGTTCAACCCTTAGCCCCTCCGATGCCTAAGTCAGTAATAGGGCTTAAAATGGGGGGCTGGACACGCCGGTCGGACTATCTGTGTGTCCGCCGCGCGTGACGAGCTATAGGTGGGAGAGCAAAGATATGGAAGACCTTTGCTCTCGTGTGTGAATAATAGAAAATGAGAGAGAATTCTCCAACCCCCTCTCTGTAAGATGAGAGGGGATATTTATACCAGACGGGTGATGACTAGGCGTGCTGAGCTGGCTCGGGTGTCAGCGGAAGCTTCGGACAAGGACATCAGGAACAGGAGTTCCTGACCTGCTTCTGTCAGGCGGCGCAACGGCCAAGGGGTGCTTTTGTCGGGATGTCAGGGCCGAAAGCGCTAACCATCGGATGGATCAGCCGCCTGGGGGTGCTTTGTCAGGCGGTCGGGTGACGTATGTGTCAGTCGTGTCCTTATCCTAGGCTGTTTGTCGTTAGTGACGAACTAAAGGTCGGGCTGTGTCACTCTAGGCGCCACGGTTCGCGGGAATCGGGCGGGCCGTTCCGATCGGTGGTTGTCCGGCCCGGCCGCGCCCCCCGATCGGTCATGGGGCATGGCCCGCCGGTACGGAAGGATACGTCCGCGCCCGTCAATAGGCCTGGCCTAGCTACCCAAGCGTCCCCAAGCGCGCTACCCCGGTGGGTCGGGCGGCTGCGGTTGTTCGCCTCGGCCGGTTCGGGGAACGTTGCAAGGCGCGCATGTCTCCATGATGCCCCGGATTTTCGGGGCGGCGGCCCTTTTGTGAAATGGTGAGTTAATGGGGTATGTTAGCGGATCCGGGCGGGAGTCGGGCTCCTACGATCTTTAGGTCGTAACACTAGGCATTACTATCTGGGACTTAACCCAGAGGGAGGACTTAACTCAGAGTCACTTGCAATGGATCACACCAAGTCTAACTAAGTGTGATTCATACCTTTTAACACACGGATGTGTTAACAGACTTGACCTGAGAGAAAATCACATTTTCTTTTAATTACGCAAGATTTAATGTAGCTAAGTATTTGACCATTCGATCTAATCAAATCAGTTTAAATACTTTAGTCATTTCGTTCTTTATTTTATCAGACTTGTGTTTCATCAAGAACACGTGTCTTAATAAAATATACGAATAACTTATTTTGGTTAATATAGACTCGGGTACATCAGTATGTACCAGACTGAGTTCGACAACTCATTCTCCCACTGTCTCACAGATGGATTTCGGCCATTATATCTAAGAGGATAAGACTCACAAGTGTTCGTAGACTTCATAATACGAGAGGTCAGACCCCTCTTTATGTGACTTGTGAAGCTTAGTCTCTCGATACGGCCTAATCTATTTTGCCATACAAGTTAGCTACTATCTTGTGAGTTTATATACATTAACATTTAATATATATTATCGTTATACATATTACTCATTGCTTCAGAAGCAATGTGACGACATTCGTCAAAATGTGTTAACCTTTTGTATAACAATAATTATGAAATCGTGACATCAGAATATGTCACATTTTTATTTCCTCTTCCTTATGCCTTTACTAATGATAAATTAAACTAACTTTCTCAATTGACTTTCCGGAGTGCCTTCTTCCTTTCCTAAATCACATTTAGATATAAAATAGCCCAACATAAATAAATAGCTATGCAAGCATCTCATGTATCCAAACGCCTGAGAGTTGCAATCTTGGTGTAGCTCAAGAAGGTGCTTGTCTCAAGATCCGGTTGGGATACATAGTCTTGCACCGCTCATGCATTCGTATTCGACTCAAACAGTTTGATCGAATTCTCGAACTTTGCGGATCAAAATTGTTTGTCCATACAACCTTGAGGGTAGCTCGACAAGTTGTAGGGAGAAACATACTTCAAATATCCTATATGTTCAAGCTGCCTCATATAGAGACGAGTGTCATGTAGCTTGATTTTATTTGTTGGACCCAGAACTTAATGAAATAATATTTCTCAAGTCTGTTTCTTTAGAAGGTCATTTTTAATAATGTCAACGAGAATATAGTTTTAATTCTATCAATTAGAATTTAACTTGATATTCAATTAATCAACCTATTTTCCAGTTAACTAATTTCATTAAAATATTATAATTAGACCCCTTCGGTAAACATAGTCTTGCCCTAGTTTTGGCATATGTTCAAAATTAAATATAGGTAGAATGGCTTTTATCTATCTATATCCTCCCACTATTTTTACGATCGTTTTAAAGCTTAATAACGAACGATTTAATCGAATTAAAATTAATGGGTAAGAGGTCCAATCACCTTGAGTCTAACAACCTTGAGTGTAGCTCAACAAGTTGCTTGACTCTGCGATCGGAAGATGACTCTTCATCGATCATATTAGATATGACCCTCTTAATCGGTTTTTGCCCCTAGCCATTTGTGATCATGAGTGTGCTCATCCAAATCACAATGTCTAGTCTAGTCGGACCCTTGTTTTCGTGTCTAGCCTGACTTGCTCCGCCGCTCGGTGTATTCACGACACGTCGGTTTGGGTCAGGACTTAGACTACATCTAGTCAGACTACATCATTGATTTTAACTTACGCCGGCGCTCGGTGTATTCACGACAACATCGGTTTGGGTCAAGTCAAGATTTCATCTTATGTATTTAAGGAGTTGGTTTCTACAGGGTTGCCATGTCACAGCTTGAGTGTATCTCAACAACTATAACACGGGCCCTATAGTTGCTAACCCCTAAAACAAGGAGGGCTACGGCTAATCTTGAAAAAGATCATTAACGTATTTGACTTAGATATAGTCCAGGGTGTCATACAATCATGATTCGCGACATTACGGTCCAGCGGAACTCAGCCAGGGAATTGACTAAGCCAGGATCACTATCCCTTAAAAGGTGATCCAGAACTCTTAGCCAAGCACATTGACTGGATCATGGTCCATTGAATGAAGCTTGTCATTTTTGTATGTGTGCCATAGACTAAACATCTTTTATTAACAACTAATTAATCCTATCAACTAGTTGAATCCTTAAATTCAAAATTTTAGGATTTGTTTAATAACTTTTATTAAGTCCTTATCAACTATAAGGTTCACGTGCTATCCTAATCGTTATTAGGATTTTAATAAATCTTATTAACAACGCTAAAAGCGAAGTCCTTTAATGAGAATTAATTTCATAACATTTATAATAAAAATCATTAAAGGGACTACCCTAATCAGGAATTAGGTCTTTAAGGGTTGTTAAAAGTTTTATTAAAACATAGCATGTCATTAAAATTCAATTAATAAATTTTAATCATTTTTAATGGCTAACCTAAAGTGTTGTCTTGTGTTATCAAATAAGGGACAAGAAAAAAAGCCATTAAAATAAAGCTACACTAATTTATCGCATAAAGATAGTGCACAACTATTTAACAATTAAATAGACTAAGTTTATCGCATAAACAATTTTAGCATGCATACATAAATTTAACATTTAAATTTAAAATATGATTTTAAGAATATTTTATTTTTATCTCATAAAAACTTGTTTTAAAATCACAAATTTGCACACTACTTTACAAAATTTATCACATAAAAATTTTTAACCTTTAAAATCAGTTTTAAAAATATCTCATAAAATTAAAACATCATTTTTAAAAAACTTTCATGCTTAAAAAATTTATCATATAAAATTTTTAGGCACTTTAAACTTATCGCATAAATTTTAAAAGATTTAAAATTAGTTTTTAAAATTATCACATAAATTTTAAAACGTCATTTAAAAATTTCATATTCAAAAATTTATCACATAGATTTTTAAACATCAAAAACATTTTTAAAATTTATCTCACAACTTTAAAAACATTTTTTAAAAGTATTTAAAAGCATTTTAAAGTTTAAAGAAATCGTAGGCTAGATCGTAACACAGACCGAGCTCCGATACCACTGTAGGGTTTTCTGGGACCCTTAGGGCACAAAAACTATATGCACGTCCTAAGTCGGACGGAACATAGACAGAAAAGCAGCGGAAAAATAAACATCATGTTATCTAATTAACATTTAACCCTAAGGTCCAAGACCCTAATCCAAGATCTATGCCGACTTGGGATGGGTCTGATCATCCCAAGAAGGATCTAGCCTGCTGCGATTAAATTAAACTAATGCTTAATTAAACACATACCCGGAATCTCAACCCTGGGGCAGGCGAAATGTTCCGCACCGTCTTCCGAGCCGCTCACCGTCCCACGCCGAGCTGCTCCTCGAACCGCTCCTCGAACCGCTCCTCGAACCGCTCCGCATCCCGAGGCGAGCAATCCTCGTGCCGCCGAGCCAACCACGCGCCGAAGAAAGTTTCACGCGAGTGAAACCTCTGCCTAGATTTCGGATCCGAATCCGAACTCCTTTGCGGCTTTGTCAGAGCCCTCAAGAGTAAGGCAGAAATATTAGGGAGATAGAGAAATATTTAATTTAAGCTTAGATCCGAGAGTGCTCCAATATTTACGAGAGCCGCTCAGATCTAGAGCTTGGGATGAGTTTTGAGGAAGAGAGCAGACCCCTATTTATATAGGCGGCTGACTGCTCCCCTTCTCTCAAAATCCGATGTGGGACTATTCGTTTGAGTTAATTAAAATCAAGTTAGTTTGCACTTCACAAAGTGCAAACTTCCGTGAATTTTAACTCCCTCACCGTTGAACTTCAGGATTGATACAGCCTATCAATTCGAAGGGCGTTCAACGGTGAACGCATAAGGAAAAACCGTTCGTCAATCGGAGTTCGTTTGACCCTCCAATTGAGTGTCCAAAGATCAGCCCAAAGCCATACATTTCAGAAATCTGCAGCCGCCAAATTTTCCTAGGGTTCTGAACCCACGTGGGTCCCACAATGGGGCCCACAAATTCTGGCGCGCGCAGAAACCAAGCCAGGCACGTGCAGCGCACGCGCCTGCCTGGGCGCATGCGCCGCACGCGCCCAGCGGGCGCACAGCGCCCGCGCCCGCTGGAAAGCGGGCGCGGGTCGGCACCCGCTTCTGGCGGGCACCCGCGCCCGCTGGAGCGGGCGCGGGCCTGCGCCCATCCTCCAGCGGGTGCCCGCTGCAGCTGAAGCGGGCGCGGGCCTGCGCCCGCTCCCAGCGGACGCCCGCGCCTGTTTCCAAGCAGGGGTTTGGGCTCCTTTTGGCTGTTTTGGCTCTAACTTGAGCATTTGGTGTCCGATTTGGACGCCGTTTGAACCTGGGTCTAGACCGGGACATTCCTGTTCTTACCCGTGAACTTTTTCTTGCGTTTATATTATTAAATATAGTTTTAAACAATTTAAAACACATTTAATCTCTTTTGCATCAAATGCAAATTAGTCCCTTATCTAAGCTTAAATTGTCCTATTACATCAAATGCAATAATTCCATCCCTTTGCATCAAATGCAAATATTCTCCCTAACTAATTTCTACCTATTACTAGACGAAGATCGCACTATGTGTGAGACCCTACAGCCTGACCCTTACAACAGGTTGGGCTCGAAGCCCTATACGGCAGTGACCACTAGCAGTGGTTGCCGTCCCTGCTTCAGGAATCATCATTATATGGTTGACTCATTGACATGAGTATTGTCGGGACAACCTGCCTGTTTCCATGATGAATTCTGCAGTTATAGTCTCTTCGTCTTAACTATGTCGTGTAGGTCAAGTCTAGGGTACGGTCAAACTGTCAACCCCAATAACTTGACTCTAGTTAGTTTCTATCGATCTTTAGTCAATAAATGTTGGACTTCTTCCAACATACTCTGCGCAGAGATTATACTAGAGAACGAACTAACTCTACGACACTAACTCCCATTGACCGGAAGAGACGAATCCTCTTTTGGTCATTACTCGCCTCGTACGTTTCAAGTGACACCCAATCAAAAGACCTTTCGACATGCCTTGCCTCGAAGCTAGGTCAGTTGATCTAAGTGGCACCATTCACGCACAGGTTCGTCAAAATGACCTCAAGTTAAAAGACCAACTAGCATATCATCACTAAGAGTTATCATTGACAGATTGGTCAATGTAACCATATGATAACTCTTGTGGATCGTTCAGTGAACTCATTCTCTAATGAGCACCTGTGTCTTGTCTCCGACTTCGCCAAGTCGAACGATCATGAGATCATCGCCACCGCTTAACGGTGAAGACTAAGACACAATGGTCTATCCGATGTTTTGATATCCTTGTCTCGAAACATCTACGACCACGAACCCTTTTAGACTTATGCTACAGACGGTCAAACATTTCTCCATGATCGAGATACTCATCTCGATATCTGTTTGACCTTGCATAAAGTCTCAGGACTTTACCTAAGTTGATATCTAATGTTAACTACATTATAATATAACTTAGATAAATCATTACCAAACAGCTTACTGTTATTTCGAACAAGACGTTTGTGCTATTCACACAGAGATAAATAGCCTGGAGGGCATCATTTCTCTACATGACTTGGAGTCCATGGCACTCATGGCAAAGAAGTTCAACCGGTTCTTCCGGAAAGGTAACTTCAAAAACAAACCGAAGTTTAGTTCTACTAACGCCTCCTCTCCTTTGTTCTTTAAATGCAATAAGCCAGGACACATGAAAGCGGAGTGTCCTCAAAATAAGCAAAAGGAGAAGTGGAAGGCGTCGAAGTTCGACAAGTCGAAGAAGTACAAGAAGGGGTACAAAAAGGGGCTTGTCGGGACTTTCACCGACTCTGAGGATTCCTCAAGTGGAGAGTCGGACGATGAGCAAGTGGAGCAAGCACACATGTGCTTCATGGCAAGAGAGGAGCATGATCAAGGATCTTCCTCCTCTGATGATAGCGACAATGAAGGCGATGAGGTAACCATGGATGACCTTAGAAATGCTAATGAGCAATTATGGTCTAAATACACTAAATTAGTAAATAGATATACTAAATTAAAAGATGATTTAGCTAGCATCCAAACCTCGCCTAAACCTATCATCACCAACAACGACACCGTTGTTGAAGAGTTGAGAAATGAGATTGTAAATCTCAAGTCTCAACTTGAACATGTTAGCATTGAGGATTCGGAGGAACACAAGATGGCGGATTTGACTTCTCAAAACTCGACTTTGAGTATTGAGAATGAGAATCTCAAATCTCGTGTTTATGTGCTCACATCGCAAGTATCCACTTTGGATGCATCTATGCGTTATCTCACTGAGAAATATGAGTGCACATTGGGCCGAATTAATAAATTCAATAAGGGTAAGGACCATTTGGATAAAATCCTAAGTGACTTACTTCCGGCCAATCACCACATTGGCTTGGGGTATACGATGGGAAGCTCATCCAAATCGGCCACTACCTTTGTTAGTCCAACTTCCGATGCTTCGACGAGTGGGAGCAAACACTCTATTGGTAGTTCATCTACCAATGATGCTTCCACCTCATACACACCCTCGTTTGGAAAGAAACCCACTTTGGGTGGACCTCCAAAGAAGGGTCATGCTTATATGTACACAAATACCATACCACGTAGGAACACACGTCCTACTCCACATGCTCACACATATGATGATTTTTATGCACCACATCCACGGGCACGTGCACACCATGTGAGACACCCTCACGCACGTGTTCCCCCACATGCATATGTTCACCCACATCATCGTATGAATAATTATCCACATGCACCATTTCATCATGTTCCTTATGCCTATCCACGACATGCATCACGTAGAAATCAACAGCGCATGCATGCTTCCAATAGGATTAGGGCTCCCAAAATTTTCACTATTTGGAGCCCAAAAGACACAAGCATGGATGAAAAACAAGTTTATATGAATTCATATTTTATGAATGTTGTGCATAGTGATAACTATGTGGGGAAGTCTAAGTCCAATTGGACTTGGCTTCCAAAGGTCTAATCTTTTGGACCCAATGACCTTGGGTACCATGATACGATATTTTCTATCTATAGGTACTCAAAGAAAGAAACGGAGCAACAAATCTAAATTTGGCTCCAAGAATAATTGGATACTCGATAGCGGGTTTTCAAAACACATGACGGGTGACGCTCAATTGCTCTCTGGAGTGGTGCCCATTGCAAATGGGAACCGGATAGTCTTTGGAGGCAACGAGAGCGGAAACATCATAGGTGTCGAAAAAGTGGGTAATCCTTCTAAACCCCTTATATGTGATGTTTACCTTGTTAAAGGATTAAACCACAATCTTATTTCAATAAGCCAACTTTGTGACAAAGGTTACAAAGTTAGCTTTGCGAAAGGAATGTGCCATATTTTAAGAAAAGATAATAATGAATTATTGTTTTCCGGCACACACCATAAGGATATATATATATCCTAGATCTTCCAAGATCACATGAACAATGTCTTATTGCCAACACAAGTGAACAACACTTATGGCATCGACGTTTTGGTCATGTGAACTTTGGAACACTTTTTAAGCTTTCCAAGTTAAATTCTATTAGAGGCTTCCCTAAGCTTGTCTTTCAAAAGAAAAGATTTTGTGACTCGTGTCAACGAGGCAAGCTTCCAAAATCTTCATTTAAACCTAAGAAAAGCATTTCCTCTAAGCGGCCACTAGAGCTATTACATCTAGATTTATTTGGGCCAACTAGAGTTGCTTCATTAGGTAATGCTAGATATGGACTTGTCATCGTTGATGACTTTTCTAGATTTACTTGGGTATTTTCCTTAAGTAATAAAAATGAAGCTTTTGAAAACTTCATAATTTTTGTTAAGAAAGTACAAAATCTCATCGGAACCACCATTGTCATTATTCGTAGTGATCATGGAGGGGAATTTGAGAATGAATCTTTCTTAACATTTTGTGATGAAGTTGGTAGTACACACACCTTTTCATTCCCTCGCGCACCTCCTCAAAATGGTGTTGTTGAGAGAAAGAATAGGACGCTAGTAGAATGTGCTCGCACTATGCTTGATGATAGCCAACTTGGCCATTAATTTTGGGCGGAAGCGATACATACCGCTTGCTATGTGTTTAATAGGATACTTTTGAGGCCCGGCACTAAACAAACTTGTTATGAATTATTGTTTGGTAGGTTGCCTCAAGTTAAACATTTTCGTGTTTTCGGTTCAAAATGTTTTATTAAAAACACGTATGGTAGTTTGGACAAATTCGATCCAAGATCCGATGAGGGGATATTTGTTGGATATTCCTCCCGTAGCAAAGCCTACCGGATATACAACAAACGAACATCAACGATCGAGGAATCACTTCATGTTTCATTTAATGAAGGTTTTGTTCCAACTAGAATTACTAATGATGATGACTCTATGGATGTCTTATGTGATTCAATTGGTAATTCTAATTCTAATAATTCTATTGATTCTATTGAGACTAACCCAACTAATGAATTTTTTGAGAATGTTCCTAGTGATCAGGGAATTCCCAAACGACTTCATACCGTTCGTGACCATCCTCATGAGCAAGTCATTGGCAATATCTATGATAGTGTCAAGACGAGATCGCAAGTGAACTACTTCGCTCATTGTGCCTTTGCCTCCTCGATAGAGCCAAAGAATATTAATGAAGCATGCGAAGATAGCGCTTGGATCTTAGCCATGGAGGAGGAACTCATTCAATTCGAGAGGAATGAGGTTTGGGAGCTTGTTCCATTGCCATCGAAGAACCACACCGTCATAGGGACAAAGTGGATCTTCAAGAACAAGACCGACGAAAACCAAATCATCGTCCGGAACAAAGCTCGGTTAGTCGCTCAAGGCTACCGTCAAGAGGAAGGTATTGATTTCGAAGAATCCTTCGCTCCGGTAGCTAGATTAGAATCTATTAGATTATTATTATCATTTGCATGCCATAAAGATTTTAAACTTTATCAAATGGATGTTAAAAGTGCGTTTTTAAATGGAGACGTTGTTGAGGAAGTTTACGTTTCTCAACCTCCGGGTTTTATAAATGAAAAATTTCCAAATCATGTTTTCAAACTTAAGAAAGCACTTTACGGTTTGAGACAAGCTCCTCGAGCTTGGTATGACCGTTTAAAGAATTTTCTTTTGGATTTGGGTTTTAAAATGGGAGAAGTTGATTCCACATTATTTGCTAAGTATTCGAATCATGATATAATTTTAGTTCAAATATATGTTGATGATATCATTTTCGGTGCTACTAACTTTGCTCTTTGCGAAGAGTTTTCTAATGTGATGAAGGATCAATTTGAGATGAGCCACATGGGTGAGCTCAAGTATTTCTTAGGTCTCCAAATTCGCCAAATGAACGATGCAATCTTCATCCACCAAACGAAGTATACGGTGGAGTTGCTTAAGCGATTTGGAATGGAGAATGCTTCCGGAAAGAAGACTCCAATGAGCACGACTACGCATCTTGATAAGGATACAGGCGGTAAAGATGTAGACATTCGTCTATATCGAGGTATGATAGGTAGTTTACTATATCTTACCGCAAGTAGGCCCGATATTATGTTTGCCGTATGTGTATGTGCTCGTTATCAGTCTCAACCTAAGGAATCTCACTTAGTAGCGGTAAAACGTATTTTCCGTTATTTAAGTTACACACTTGATTTTGGATTACTTTATCCAAAATCTAGCACGTATGAGTTAATCTCATATAGTGACGCAGATTATGCGGGATGCAAATCCGACAGGAAAAGTACTAGTGGCACTTGCCATTTTATAGGAAATTCTCTTGTCTCTTGGTTTTCCAAGAAGCAGAATTTCGTATCACTTTCAACCACCGAGGCGGAATATATTACCGCCGGTGCCGCGTGTGCTCAAGTTCTTTGGATGAGACACACACTTAAAGACTTTGGTATAAACTGTGATACTTGCCCTATCATGGTTGACAACCAAAGTGCAATATGTCTCTCTAAGAACCCGGTACACCATTCCCGTTCGAAACACATAGATGTCCGACACCATTTCTTGGATGATCATGTTGCTAAAAAGGACATCATATTAGTGTACGTTGAAACCCAGAAGCAAATCGCCGATATTTTCACGAAACCCCTAAAGGAAGACTCCTTTGTGCGGTTACGTCGAGAATTGGGGATTATGGGTGAATCCGAGATTTAGGATTTATATGTTTTCAATAATCTTGCATGCTATTCATTTCGTTATATATGTTAATGCTTGATGTATTGGAATTTTCTGGATTTTTGTTGAATTTTCGGAATTTTCGCTCGATTTGTTCTTAAACGTCAAATTTCAGATTTTCGATGTTTAATGGGGTAGTATAATGATTAATGAGAGTATTACGATGTTTCGTCGAAGTGCGATTAGGAGAGAACTCAAAATTTCTAATTCTAAAATTTTTGGACTCTCTTAGTCAGTCCAAGTTCATTGGCCGACCGACTAGATTCAGTTCTAGTCGGTCAGTGAATGAGCTTAGACCGACTAACTCTTGTCAAATTTTTTGGCTTCGGTTACTGTTTACCATTAGTCGGTTCAAGCTCATTGACCGACCGACTAGATCGTGATCTAGTCGGTCAGTGCTGGAACTGTGACCGACTAATTGTGACGGGGACTGTCTTGTCTTTTCGACTTCCGATCGATTTAAAGCTCATCCGACCGACTTCTTTTCATTCAAGTCGGTTCATTCTTTTCTTCTCCAGCTCAAAACCCCCGAGCCTCTTGGTCTTCCTCCTCCCTCCTCCGTCGTGTCCGCCGTTTTCCGACCATATCTCCGGCCATCTCCGACCTAGGGTCCGTCGACCTTCCTCCCTAGGTATCTCCTCCCTCTTTAGGGTTAGATTTTAGCTCTTAGGGTTAGGGTTTTAGGATTTCGGCCTAGGGTTGAGTTTTTAGGGCTTCCGATCTTTCGCTCTAGTGTTGATTCTTGCTTTGTCTCGTCTCGCTTATGGCGAAGACAAGGATTCCGATCCATCCCTCGAGCCCGTCCCCTATGACCGTAGAGTCACCCCCTAGGGAACCATCGCAACCCAAACGCCATTCTAAGACCCTTCCTTCTTCGTCTTTGCCTCCTCTTAAGCGTAAGAGGACGACGACGGCGAAGCCCCGATCTCAGCCTAGGAAGCAACCCGTCTCTTCTGCTTCATTCCGTGTCCCCACACATCCTGATTCCGACACGGAATACATACCCGAGACCGAGACCCATATGGATCTTACACCACCTCCTAGGGAACCTACGTCTAGCTCTCGACCTCATACTTCCACCGTCAGCCTAAGGGAAAGGCTCCGATGCCGGTTGGTGGTGTCGATATCTCTTTATGTCGCGACGACCCGTTGTGTCTCACGGCATATAACCGTATCGAACACTGTCCGCTGCTTCTGGAGAATTTCGTACAGTTTTCAGACTTCCCTGGCCTCGCTGACCTTCTGTCGTCTTCCGGTCTTATCGATTATCTTCGATATGACCCTAAGGCGAATCCCCACCCTTATCCTCGTCTGGTCAAACTCTTTTACGCCAACCGTGTCCGGGGTCAGTACGACGCGACCCACTCCATTGAGACGACTGTTTTGGGGACACCGATTGTCCTCACGGCAGAAATCTTAGGGGAGTTGATTGGTTGCTCCTCGTCTGGCCTCCTCCCTTCCGATATTTCCGTCGATGACATATCCTCCCTTGACCAGGTCATCCTTTCTGAGATCTTCCACAAGATTCCTCCTGCCATGATTAGTGTTCCCTCGAAGTCTTTCAAGCCTAATGGCTGGGTCCTAAACCTGATTCTGAAGTCGTGCCTCCTACCGAAGTACGGCTCCTCTTCTTTGCCTTCCCAGCCATTCCTGAAGCTCATTTATGCCATCTTCATGGCGAGCGAGATTAACTGGGCTAGGATCATACTCGATAAGATGGATTCTTTCGAGTGTATCCGCAAGTCCACAAAATCTACGCATATCCCATATCCGTGCTTGTTGACTCTCGTATTCTCTCACTTTTGTGTCACTCTCCCTCCTGACGATGAGCGTCCCCTCGGTTCCCCTCTGAATGCGACGGCCGTCAAGAAGTCTCTTGCGGCACTTCGTCACGTTCAGAGGACGACCCCCTCTGCTTTAGCGTCTGCTTCTGCCTCAGCTACTCCTGCTCCCTCTACCACTCTTGATGAGCTCGCACGTTCAATGAGACGTATGGAGTCTCGTTATGCTCGTACTGAGGAGATACTTACTCGTATCACCTCTCGTTTGGGCATTGAGATCCCTCCGTCAGTCTCTGACGAGGAGGAGTTGGATGAGGAGGAGATTGAGGAGCTTGTTCGTGTTGCTGCTCGTGCCCCTGCGGGCACTTCTGGTGCTGCTGTTTCTTCTGCTGGTGACCCCGAGAGCACACCTGGTGCCACCATACCTGTGGTGGTTACTTCTTCTGGTGTTCCCGAGGCCACTACCGTTGCTGCTCCAGAGATCTCCACACCTTCCGTGCCAGAGATCACCTCTACCGTCGCTCCCGTGGACACTTCTGCTGATCCGGTGACCACCACTCTTGCTGCAGAGCCTGCTGCTGCTACAGATCCTACTGCTGCTGCAGATCCTGCTGCTGCTGCAGATCCTGCTGCTTCCTCCTGAGCTTCTCTGAGGACTCTCCTAGTGCACTTTGGATGATAGATCTTATAGTGAGAGTATGGGTTAGGATAGTGTGGGTCGTTATGTTTTTTGGATCATTCTGGTGTATTTTGATGTTTTGATGTATTTTTGGTGTCATGATGCTACATTTGTGATGTATTATCATTTTGATGTCCGGTGTGACATGTGTTGTATGGTGTGATATATATGTGTATTTTGTGCTTCGATCGTTGGATCGCTCATTTGGATGTCGGTGATGTATATTTTTGATGTACTCAT
Source organism: Scilla litardierei (assembly GCA_030789695.1). NCBI lineage: Eukaryota > Viridiplantae > Streptophyta > Magnoliopsida > Asparagales > Asparagaceae > Scilla > Scilla litardierei. Next base: position 23,404,804 of record CM061131.1, on the reverse strand, counting down.
GGTTCATATTTATATATATATACATCGATGTTGACATTTCATTCTCTTATACACATTATATATTCTTTTTATGTCTCTGATGTTTGATTTCGTCGCTCGACGATAATACTTGGTTAAATAGAAATTATTTCTATGGAAACATAGAATTGTTTTCCATGCACTAAATTAACCAAGAATGTTGATATTGGAGAGTATATTCCATAACTCAATCCGTAAAATTGATTTGAGTTTTGATGATTTTATTTTTTCGATTTTCGACCTTGGTCTCATTGACACGCTTTGATTTAATTCGTATTTTCCTTTGGTGTCATTTGGACCATGGTCGTATTCTACGACTCCCGTGCTTTTATTTAAAGCCATTGTTGTTTTCGTTCATCTCCTCCCGCTCTTTTTGCTAATGCCAAAGGGGGAGAGATATAATAATAACGATGAGCTAAATGATAATTTAAAGCATTTTCCAAGAATCTAATTTGATGTGTTAGATTCAGGGGGAGTTAAGATATAAAAATGGATTTCAAATCCTAAATTTCGATAATTGGATTAACATTTTATACTTTACTCGTCTGCTTGATGCTTATGAATATTATTGAATATGGAATTAACATGTCATCAATGCAGGGGGAGTAAGTAAATTACATTTGAATCATTATTTTTTATTATTATTTATGTTGGTTTGTCATCACCAAAAAGGGGGAGAATGTTGGATATTGGACTCCCCGGATTTGGTTTTGGATGATGAACAAACATAAATATATCGTGAACTAACTCTTTGTGAGCGCAGTTATGGAGATCGTCGCCAAATTCATATGAACATCTAAAGCGACGTCCCGAGACTTCTCAAAGCACGTGATCGTATGCCTAAAGCTTCGTTGAAGCTCAAGGACCTTTTTAGAAGTCATGAAGATTCGATTGAAGCTTTTAAAGACGGTTCGTCAAGTTTTATTTATAGTCTTTTAGCTTTTTTCGTAGAATGTTAAGCCTTGAGTAGGTCTTACGGTTTACATCTTCATAACGCTCATATCTTAGAGCTAGGATCTTTGTAGAAGTCCATACGAACTTTCCCGAAGCTTCACGCTTCGATTCGTGACTTCTTGTGCATGTTAGTTGGTTCAAGAAGAAGAACCAACCGACTAGATGGTGATCTAGTCGGTCGGAAAAGCTTCTTGGACCGACTAGTTTGCCTTCTCAAATCATAGCTCTTTACTATTTACAGTTAGTCGGTCTACGTTGACTCACCGACCGACTAGTTTGTGAACTAGTCGGTCAGTGATCCTTCTTAGACCGACTAGTTGAGCTTCTACTGTACATGCCTATTTACTGTTTATCGTTAGTCGGTCGCCAAATTAGTCGGTCTATGTACATTTGGCGACCGACTAGTTGATGAACTAGTCGGTCAACATTTGTTCTTGGACCGACTAATTCAACTTCTGTTCAGACTATTTGTTTTATCTCTTAGTCGGTCTCAGTTGACTCACCGACCGACTAGTTGTGAAACTAGTCGGTCAGCAAGTCTTCTTGGACCGAATAGTTCCCTTCAGTCTGAACTTATTCTTCTTGGATGTTCTACCTTTAGTCGGTTCATGCTGTTTGACCGACCGACTAGTTGATGAACTAGTCGGTCAGTCAACCTTCTTTGACCGACTAGTTTGGTTCAGAATAGAGCCGTTGGAGCATTTAATGCCACGATTTTCTCTCTCTCTCTTTCCTCTATCCTATATATACTTGGAGTGCTGCATTCATTGCACTCAAGGCTGATATTAAGAGAACTTTAGAGATCAAAGAGAAAGCATTCATTCCTCATTCAAAGCTCTTTCATTCCATTCAAGAATCTCTCCCTCACTCTTATTTCAAAAGAGAGATTCATTGATTGTGAGCCTTCCAAGCCAAGTGCTTGATTCTAGGTCACCAACAACCTCATAGCTCTCCCTCGCTGATCTACATCTTGGAGCTAGGGTTTGGTGCCTCTTCATCTTCCCCAAAATCATCTTTGCCCTAATTCGTAAGTTTACTCAAGGCATAGGTAAGCATTTCTATTTCAATTTACTTTGATATTGTAAGTGACTCACTCTCGGTTGTGAGAGTTTGTTTGTGATCCCGGGTTGTGGGAGTCACAATTTTCATTTGTGTATGATTTGACTTGTGAAGGTTTTTCACAAGTATTTCATAGTGGAAATCTTGAGTTAGGGTTTCTAACTTGAGTATCCGGAGGGGATCCGGGTGTTTGGGACGTAGGATCACCGGGAACAAGTAGGGGAGACTTGGGTGGATCCGAACCCAATAATATCGTTTGTTTGCGATTGTCTTATTTGTTGTCTACATTTACATTTCCACATTTCCGCATTATTGGTAGATAATTAGGAATTATCCTCTTAATTATTTTAAAGTACTATTCACCCCCCCTCTAGTACTTGTGCAGTAGCTTAGCAGGGCATTACACCCTGGACATTGGTAAAACCCTGCGCTACAAGCCTTGCTTTGTAGCGAACGATCTCATTCTGTTCATTTCGTTTTCTAACAAATACCTATTTATAACCCACATGTTTTACACCTTTTGGTGTCTGGACTATAGGTCCGAAGACCTTGCGTTTGGTGAGTGAATCCAACTCCACTCCTAATGCCGCTTTCCACTTTGGCCAATCATCTCTGCTTTGACATTCTGTCAGAGAGCGTGGTTCAATATCATCGTCGCAGTACGCGACGTTGATGGCAATATTACATGCAAATGTGTCATCTATGGTTGTGTTCTTTCTGTCCCAATACTCCCCAGTTCGTACATAGTGTATCGAAACTTCATTTTCTCCCGGATTTCCCTCTGTTTGAGAGTTTGGGAGATATGGGGTAGCAGTGCTTATAGTAGCATCCTGTGGTGGTATTTGTTTACCATTGCCAATGGTCCTACTCTTTCGAGGGACTTGGTCCTTGGATCCCGTTGGTCGTCCTCTCTTTTTGAGAGGTCCAACCATTTCTGCTGCAGGCGGATTGCATCTATTTTGCGGTATGTCAATCCTAGCTGGAGTGTTAGCAGCAGGGACGTGCGATCTGACAATCTTCTGGTTGTCAGTAAATTTGTCCGGCAAGAGATGGACAATGTTTTGGATATGTAGAATCTTCAGGACCTCCTCCTCACTCTGGCTTGTGGGCGGGTCAAAGTGACATAATGTCTTTGTATCCCAAGTGATATAGTCTGAAGCTTCGGGCTTCTTTGTCTGTGAGCCTAGTTTTGGAAATGATGTTTCATCAAATTCAAAGTCTTCTAGACGTTCCTTGAAAACGTCTCCCGTAAGGGGTTCTAGGAATCTTATTATGGAGGGGGTGTCAAACCCAACATAAATGCCTAGGCGACGTTGTGGACCCATCTTTGTCCTTTGTAGTGGTGCTATGGGGACGTATATTGCACAACCAAATATTCTCAAGTGTGAGACAATTGGTGGGGCTCCAAGTGCTAGTTGCATTGGAGAAGATGACTGACCTCCAGAAGGTCTTAATTTTATTAAAGATGTAGCATGCAAAATTGCATGACCCCATGCATTCACTGGCAGCTGGGATTGAAGTAATAATGGACGAGCAATCCATTACAGCCTCTTAATTAGAGATTCTGCTAACCCGTTTTGGGTGTGAACATGCGCTACAGGATGTTCGACTTCAATTCCATGTACTTGGCAATAGTCTAGAAAGACTTGTGATGTAAGCTCCCCCGCATTGTCCAGACGAAGTTTCTTTATCTGGTAGTCGGGGAAGTGGGCCCATAACCGGATTATCTGAGCTAAAAGCTTAGACAGTGCAAGGTTTCGGGTGGACAGTAGACATACATGTGACCACTTAGTAGATGCATCAATCAGGACCATAAAGTACCTTAACGGACCACTTGATGTGTGTTTAGGCCTACAAATGTATCTGTGAATTCTTTCCCGAAAACTTGGAGACTCCAGGTCCACTTTCAGTGGAGGGGGTCTCGTAATCAGTTTACCCTTGTAACAGGGTGGACATGGGAATTTACCTTTTTGAAGAATCTTCATGTTCTTCAAGTCTATACCCCTGGAGATTTTTATGATGCGGTACATCATAACAGATCCAGGGTGTCCCAGTCTACTTGCCAGAGTTGGAATTCTGGTGTTTGGGGGCACTGCAGGTGCTCCGCCATTGATGTTTCTGGAGTTTGTATACTTGTTTGGTAGAGTCCCGAGGGGAGTCCCTTGAAACGTTCCACAATGGTTTTTGAACCATTTGTAAGAGACGTTACAAGCAAGTATTATCTTTCATTTTCCTCAACCGTCTCTAAGTGATATCCGTTTAAACGGATATCTTTAAATCTTAGAAGGTTTCGGATGGATTTAGGGGAGTATAACGCATTCTTAAGTGTGATTTGTGTGTTACCGGGGAGCAATATGATTGCTTCCCCTGATCCTTCGATTATGTTAGCTGGTCCTGAGATTGTTCTCAGTGGACCAGAGTAGCTACTTATGCTCGTGAAGTAGTCTATGTTTTGAAGGATCGAGTGCGTCGATGCACTGTCCACTAGGCAAATTGATTCCATATCTATATTAAGAAAGACATTTAAGCAGTAAATAATATGAAAAAGAAAAAATCTACTTTCATTTAAGATGCTCAAAAGATTGTTCGACATAGAATAAAAACTAGATACGATGCATGAAAAGAAGATACATTGCTAGCAATAACAATTGTTTATGGTCCAAAACTAGAGTGTGTCGTCTCCCATGAAATCTTCAGGAGTCCATGAGGTCTCTGGCAACGCTGCGCTCTCTATCAGGTTTGTCTCAGCTCGAGGCTTGAGGCTTGCCTGGTAGAGGTCATGTAGGTGTTTATGGGTGCGGCAGATTCTGGACCAGTGGCCCGTCATTCCGCATTTGGAGCACTTATCCTCCCAGTCTTTCTTGGGAGTACCACCTTTGGACGTCCACTTTTGCTTCTTTTCCACGAACTTTTGGTTCTGAGGAGGAGCTTGGGGAGTGGCCTTCTTCCACTTCTTCTGTTCTTTCCATTTCTGGAATTTAGCCTTCTTGTCCATCTTCTTCTTCTGGGAAGACTGGAAGTGTGCCTCTGCAGGAGGTGGCAGTGGAGCGGAGCCAGGAGGGCGCAGGTTGTGAGTGGCAACCAACAAATCTCTGTTCTGTTCAGCCATTAGCAGGCATGAAAGCAGATCAGAGTACTTCGTGAACTTCCTCTCACGGTATTGTTGCATAAGGATCATGTCCTTCTCATGGAAAGACGTGAACGTCTTTTCCAGCAACATTTTCTCAGTCACAGTCTCACCGCATAACTTCAGGCGTGAGGTGATATGAAACAGTGCTGAGTTGTACTCCGCTACGGATTTGTAATCCTGTATGCGGAGGTGAGTCCACTCGTACTGTGCACGGGGGAGTATGACATCCCTCTGATGCTTGTACCTCTCCTCAAGTGCGTCCCACAGTTCGTAAGGATCCTCGACAGTAAGATACTCATCCTTCCGGGTCGAGTCTAAATGTTTCCTGATATAGATAATGGCGTTCGCCTTTAGTATATCGGAAACTTCTTCTGTCTGAGGTGCTTCTTTGGAAGCATCCTTTTGAGCTGTGGCAGTACTTGTTGTTGCCTTCTCGGTGGGTGTCAGATTGAACCCATGAGATCGCAGATGGAACTTCAGGTCCAACTGCCAACTCAAGTAGTTCGACCCATCGGCCTTCAGGACCGAGAAATCGACATTCGCAAGTCTGGCCATAGATTGATCTAGCAATATACAAATAGCATGGATTACTAAACTGTAAAAAAATTAGACATCCACGCATATATTTTTACCATTTTCATAGCATGAATTATTAAAGAAAATTAACATACATACATGCTTTTTAACATTTTCATAACGTGAATTATTAAAGAAAATTAACATCCACGCATGCTTTTTAATAGTTTCATAACGTGACTTATTAAAGAAAATTAACATCCACGCATTTAATGTATAAGCAAAGAAAATAAGTTAGGACTATGGGGATCAACCAGCCGACATCAACAGAGAAAAAGACAGTCCGAAAGTTACATCAAAAGTTGCATGAAAAGTAAATACAACTCGGGAACTTCAAGGAGAAGCCCCTTTCTTCTTTGTGCATACGCCTTCAGCTCCTTTTTGGTGTCCTCCGGTCTTCTTTTTACATATATTTCCTCACTTACAAATTTCTCTCAAAAAGAAAAAATTGCAGAAAAGTAAAGATGTCGGAAACCTGGCTGATCCCTAAAAACATAGCCTAATCGCACATCCACGCAGATAGTATATGAAAAATATACAACCACGCAGGTAATTATATCACAGGCATGTAAAGATTAAATTAATCTAAATAGTGTGTGACGTGCTAAAAATTATTTTTGAAAAACTTTTTACCTTTGATCCATATTTTTAATGTTTTATTTTCCGCTTTAACCATTTTTATAAAGTTTAAAATTTCTTTAATTATTTTGGGCTTTTGGGGCCAAAAATAAAAAAGGAAAAATTATTGTGAAAATGGGCTAATTTTCAGGCTTTTGGGTCATGAAAATAACCCATTAAGGTTAATTGGGCCTCCCCTAAAAAATGGCCCGTTTAGGGCTAGGGTTTCCGAAAAACCCTGGGGAGCCCGCGGCGCGACGCCGCGACGGCTGGCCGCGGCCTGGGGCCGCGGCTTCAGGCAGCGGTGTTTTGTGCCGCCGACGGCGCTTGTGGAATGACGTCGTTTCGCCCTTCGCGCGTGCGGTGTATAGATCAAGGTTGAGAGGTGGTAAAAATTTGATTTTTCAAAAATTTAGATCTAAAAACGATTTTTATTGTTTTTAGACATGCGGATCTAAATAAAAATGTGATTTTTACCGTGTTTTCAAACTTTTTGATCTTAAATCATGCAGATCTACGTGAAACGCAAGTTTAGATCTAAAAAGTTTTGAGATTTACCTCTAGATTCGACGAGGGAATCTAGACGACAGTTGGAGAAGGATGCTCTTTTCGCTCCCTGTTGAGAAGAGTACGATCTTCTTAGACTTAGCGGTTGATGGATCTCCTTCCTTGCGCGTCGCCGCCTTTTCCAACGAGCGTGATCGTGCTGATAACGTGTTGTGAAGGGAAAAGTAGGGAAATAGGTGTAGGGGTTAAGAGCCCCTCTACCCTCATATTTATAGCTTTCAATGCTGGGCTGGATACCCAATGGGCCTCATGGGCCTATTCATCACGACGATCTCACCCTGTAATGATGATCATCGCGACGATCTTTACAGCGCGCACTCCTGCTTGTACGACGTCGATCATCAGGGTGAGAACTCCAGCTCCTACTACGCCAATCATCACAACGAGGACTCTGGCTCCTTTCACGCTGATCCACGCGGCAAGGACTTTGGCTTCTCCCGCGCCTATCGACACGGCCATCGGGTAGATCAGTTATTCGCATCTCGGTCCATTGAATGGTTAGCGATGTGATCGCGATCCCCTTGACCTTCGTGAATCGACGAAGTGGTGTGGATGACGCCACAGGTGACCTCGTTTTCCATAGACATCACCAATTGTTGATGGAAAAATCCACCAAACAATAAATTTGTAGTAATGGGATCAAGGTTACAATGATCTTATGTGATGTCGACGATGGAAAGAAGATTTGATGAGCTATCTCATTCGTGATGGGGATGACGATCCGATCTATGAAGGCGATGCCGAGCTATCTCCTGGATGGCGAGCTTTAATCCGAACAAGGAAGGTGCTATAGAAGACAAACTGAACTATCACCGATCTATTGAAGAGTTCATCGATGATATGGACGACGTAGATAAAGACAAGCCAAGCTTGAGCCGATCTCTCGTATCTCCATCCGAGCTATTCTTGATGGTGACGATCTATTTGCTTGTCTGCAGCATGAACAGCTTGTCAGGGGGGGTCGGGCTAGAATCCGACCTGTGCCCCATCTGATGCTTAAGTTAGCATCTGGAACTAAAATAATATAAAGTATGAGTATCGGGTTATAAATTACCTCTTTTTGGTTTTTCCATCCCCCTCTTCTCTTGGAGAATGACTCCTTTTATAGGAGTAGGATGGCTAGGGCCTATTGATGATGTCTTTTCATCTTCCACATAATGGTTTTAATGTCAAAGACATTTGGCATGCTTCATTTAAGGTAGAAGCTCCAGAGTTTGGTCATTGATGGAGTAGCTCAAGGGTTGCATCTATGTATCATGATGTGACTTCCACCTCTTGGTCTTCTCATCTCTATAACTTCTTGTCTCTTGGTCTTCTTAATACGTCGAATACGAAATTCTATACGTAACAGATGAGATTCTTAAGCAAATAACCTTCTACAAAGATTACTTTTGAGAATTAGATCTCTTCCATATTAAGTGGGAAGGAAGGAGAGCAACATTGTCACAACCTGCTTTCCAATGTGTTGGAAGGGGAGACGGGACAAGTCCGCCCGTAGCTATGTCAAAAGAGAGTTTTTTTCATGTTTGTTGAGATAACTATGATCAACGTCAATGTCCATCAAAATACAATGCCCATAAAATACAAGTGCATAGGACCTCAAGTAAAGAACACAGATAAAAATATAAAACTAAACTATTACAACCATAGTCGACGATAGCAAATTAATTATTGCAACTTTATATATCGAAGGTCTTAAACAACGAAAAGAGACCGCCAATAATCTTATTTTTCCTGTAGGAGGAGATGGCTTCAGATTGGAAGTAGCTTTCGAAGAAACCGACGAGAACCTTATTTTTCTTGTAACGAGGTTATACTATATAAAATGTTGGATAATGAGAAGAATGAGTAACCATGGCACAACGCTATGGTTCTCTATTTATTAAATCAATAGAAGCCCAAAGGCCATAGGATAACCAAAGGTCCCCATTAGTAGGGATAATGGGAAGTAATGGGTGGATAAAGATGAGTGGAGGCCAAAGGCATCTCTCATTCATAACACTCCCCCTTATCCACACATTACTTTGGTCTTAGTGTAAATGCTAAGGGGGTGGATACTTTTGGATCCGGAGTAATCGTGTTTGCCTCGTTAAAATCTTAGCTGTGGAAAACCCAGTGGGAAAAACCAACAGCTTAAGGAAAAAGAGTGCAACTCACCGGTTACTCCCCCTGATCCATACAAGCCTTATGCTTGTAGGTCTTTCAGCTTTCATTAGAGGTGGACTCTTCAGGGTCCAGAGTTAAATGAGGTTGCCTCATTAAAACCTTTGGCTATGGAAAACCCAGTGGAAAAACTCATAGCTAAGGAAAAAGAGTACAATACTAATATCAACTCCCCCTGATCTGTACAAGCTTCTGGCTTATAGATCTCCTATGTATCTATACAATCATTTCCTATTCGTCTATACATCCCTCATGCTCTAAAAACAAATACAATCATTACTCATCTATACAAGTTTCACTCATATCTTGCGGCTACTGGAAAACAGTGGCGCTCTGGAGTGGTACGCTCTTCGAAGTTGGTGGATGACTCCACGTTTGTATTACTCAGTCTTCACTGTGTCTGCAAGGTACTGCTGGACCTGGCTGAGCGTATTCTAGACTTGATTCTTGGATAATGAGCTTCTTAGAAGATGTAGACTTTGGAGGATGATGTGAAGATCTTTAGGAGGTGGCCGGCCATTTGTGCTTAGTCATCACGATGATCAGTAAACTTGCATATGCGATATATATATTCCTTGACCCTTGGAAGTTGCGTAGAAGTAGCTTATCCTTGGTCCAGTGGCGCTCTCCAGGTCAGCACTGTACCTGGCTAACAGCTTTACTACAGACGGTCTAATAAAGACACGGGCAGTTGGCCAGATAAAGGAGTGTAACTAGAACACTAGAGCAAGGCTCTTCAGGACCTAGGATGTACTCCCCCTCTTCCAACGACTGGAAGGGGTCATAAATAAGAATCCATTTTTAATAGATTGCAAATGTGCATCTTTCTTCATAAACTCCTGGTGTATGAAGAATATAAGAGAATTCCACCACAAAAAGTGTTTTAATCTGTAAGTCGAGACAATACCCTGTTTTGACTAGGTATTTGATATATCAATGGTCTCTGCAGGAGAACCTATTAGAATCATATACTGATCTTTGAAGCTTTTATAAAGAAGACGTTCTTACGTCTCTCTTTCATCTCTGGCGGTAGAGTATACCCTTCTGGAAGTTTCATATAGATCTTTATATCTATTTGTCGTATAGATTAGCAGTCACAACGTCCATGAGCTGTATTTCTTGGCTTTTCCAGACGTGAGGCTTAATAGGAAAATGATCACATTTCCTTTATTTATTTATGAAAACCCAACTTATATTCCACAGGTTTTACACATTCAGGTGTATGGACTGCTGGTCCAAAGACTTTGCTTTTCAAGAGTGAGTCCAGCACTACTCTTATTGCCTCGTCCCACTTTGGCCAATCTATGCGTTTATGCTATAGAAAAGTGGGTTGAACGTCATCGTCGTATTCAACGACGTGAACGACAATATCGAAAGCAAAATCGTCGTCGACGACTGTGCTAAATCTGTCCAGGACCTCTCCAGTACGTACTTAATAAAATGATGTTTATCTTATTATTTCCTCTGCAGGGGAAATTAGGAGGAGAGAGGTCGATGGTCTGAGCTCAGCATCCTGTGGTGGGATCATTTTAATATATCCAGGAATCTTCCTCTTTCGAGAAACTTTATATTCTGAACCTGGCGGGCGTCCTCTTTTCAATTGAGGTACAGCCAATTCTGCTGCCGGTGGATTGCATCCATCTTTGGAGATGTCAATTCTAGATGGCGTGTTGGCAGCAGGGACGTGTGAACGAACAATCTTATGGTTGTCTGTGAATTTATCCGCCAATTGATGTACTTTAGTCTGAATGTGAAGGATCTTCCGGATCTCATCTTCACACAGAAATAGTGTGCGGATCATAACGAGATTAGGACTTTTGTGTCCCATGATATGGTCTCAGAAGCTTCAGGCTTCTTTAGAATGTGTGCCTATTATAATGAGAATTTGCTCATCAAATTCACAGTTATCAATACGATGTGATATGGGGACATATATTAGCACATCCAAATACTCTTAAATGAGATATGTTTGGTGCTGAACCATAAGCAAGCTACATCAGCAATAAGATATGGCCACAAGAGGGCCGTATCGTGATAAGCGATGCGGAATGCAGTATGGCGTATCCCTAAAAATCCACAGGCGACTGGGATTAACAATGGACGTGAAATCCATTGGAGTCTCTTTATCAGAGACTCTGATGAACATGCTACAAGATGTTCAATTTCAATGCCAGTTGCTTGACAGTAGTCTTGAAATACCTGTGTAGTGAATTCACCAACATTATCAGCTTTTGAGAAAGCTAGGTTGCGGGTGAACAAAACGGCATACATAAGACCATCTATTAGATGCATCTATCAGTACATTGAAGTACTGAAATGGGCCACTTGCGGGGTGAATAGGCCCGCAAAGGTCACCATGTATTCTCTCAATAAAGCCCGGAGACTCTAATCCCACTTTCAGGAGGGAATGTCTATCTATAAGTTTTCCCTTATGACAAAGGGGACAAGGAAACTCAACCTTTTGAAGAATCTTCAGGTTCTCCAAAGGATTCATTTGATGATGCGTCCATCATCGCGGATCCAGGTTGACCAAGTCTATTGTGCCAGAGTTGAAAACTCTGGCAATGAAAGGCACTTCTGGTGCTCAGTCAAGTTGGCTTTATATAGGATGAATATCTGTAATGATAGGGACCTGACGGGAGTCCAATGAAATCGTGTGTAGATGGTCTTCTGGCCATCCTCTTGACGAGTTACATAAAGATATTCATTATTTATTATCCACAGTTTCCAAGTTATGTTCGTTTAAACGAAATATACTTTAAACTTGGGAGATTACTCTATGAATTGGGAGAGAAAAATGCATCTTTTAGTCTCGTTGTATGTGGGAGCAATTTAAATGCTTTACCAGTGCATCAATGCACTGTCCACAATATATCACATTTCATCTATATTAATGCAAAGTGGAAATTTATTTGAGTAATTCAAAATAAAGTTCATTCAAAGAAAACTACAGATGATGCTACATGTAATTTTAAATGCATAGATATAAAGATAGGGCTTAATCGAGCAGGTCATCCTTCTCGAAGCCTTTTGCAGTGAAATTCGTTGGCGGCTGAACAACCGCCAAGTTTGTTTCAGGCAGAGACTTCTGGCTCGCCTGATACAGTTCTTGGAGGTGGCGAGGAGTGCGGCAGTTTCTGGACCAATGTCCAGTCATGCCACATCTATTGCATTTATCCTCCCAGTTCTTCTTATGAATTGACACTTGATCAGTGTTCTTACGCTTCCATGTGAAGTTTCTCTTTTCGTTGTTGTTGTTGTTGGTCTGGGGTGCTTCTCCTCGTGCTGGCTTCATTACAGCTTTCCCTTTATTCTTTCTAGCCTTCTTCTTGTTTTTCCACTTCTGGGGAGAAACATGGTGGGCTTCAGGGATAGGGGCAGTACCAGCAGGACGTAAATTATGAGTGGCAAGAAGTAAATCTCTATTCTGCTCTGCCCTAAGGAGGCAAGAGATCAAATCAGAGAACTTCGTGAAGTTGCGTTCACGATACTGCTGCATGAGGATTGCATCTTTCTCGTGAAACGAGGTAAATGTCTTTTTCCAACATGCGATGCTTAGTCACTTCTTCACCGCACAACTTCAGGCGTGAGGTGATATTATGAAGTGCAGATTTATACTCAGCAACGGACTTATAGTCCTGAAGTCTGATGTTTTTCCACTCATAACTGGCACGTGGTAATATTACATCAATTTGATGTTTATACCGTGCCTCCAGCGCTGTCCACAACTCAATTGGGTCCTCTACCGTTCGGTATTCGGCCTTTAAGGTCCAATCTATATATCTCATGATATAGATAATGGCTTTCGCCTTATCCACATCAGAGACAGTGATAGGAGTGTTGCGAGATGATTGGGCCGCTTCTGGGGCCTTATTAGCAGAAGCATCGGCTGCTGCTGGGGCCGATGTAGGAGCTAAAATTGAGCCGAGGAGGGCCATCGAACGCAAGTGGAACTTCATGTCCACTCGCCAACTCAGGTAATTCATTCCTGCAGCATCAAGAACCTCGAATCGACGCTTGCCAATTTTGCCATTTATCTATGCAATTTAAAATAAGCATGAATTAATTAAAATGTAAATTCATGCATAAAGAATAAAATAAGTAAAATGTGGGGATCGGCCAGATACCCAAAAACGTACAAAGTCCAAAGTCCGATTTACAGTTCATAAAAAGGAAAAAAATACAAGTTGGAAACCCAGAATGGGTCCCTATCTTTTGAAAATTCCACCTCCGTCTCCATATGTTGGTACACCGGTCTTTGGCATTTATATATACAATCCTCACTTACAAATTCTTTCAAAAGAAAATAAAAGTGCAAGGAAATTAAAGGTATCAAACTGGCCGATCCCAAAACCACAATTTAACTTATATCAACATCCACGCAGTTTTAATTATGCTACAGGTACAAAGAAACAACCACGTATATAACTCAGACATATATAATATGGAAAAAGAAACTATAAAATATAATAATCTCTCGGACCACGGGGAGACGTCATACACTGTTAGGTTAGATGACTAATGGCAGAGCGATCGCTGGATCCTTAAGATAATTATATTTTGAAAAAGCCTAATAATCCATAAATAATTAACAGTGCAAGAGAGATGTTTTACATAATATTAGCAATTTGATTAACTGGGCTTCTGGCCCAAATAATAAGGAAAAATAAATTATTATTCTGATTGGGACTGCAGGCCCATAAGCAAAATAATAATCAATTTATTAGGCAATGTTATTAACTGTGCTTCTGGCCCCAAAAAAAATAGCCAAACTAATTTAGTATTAATATTTGGGCTGCAGGCCCATGTGCAAAAATTTAATTCATCACAAGCCCAAAAAAAAATTTTAGGGTTAATGAGTGCAAAAAGCCCTCCCAACCCCCTCATTTTACAGATTTTGTCCCCTCCTCTCCCCTTGTCTACTCAAAACAGCCCCAGCGGGGTCAAAGAGCCCCCCTGTTGGGGGGCGGCGCAGAGAACCCCCCGGGGGGGTCGGAGTACAGAGCCCCCGGGCTGGGGGGCGTCGGACAGAACCCTCCCCCCTTCGGAATTTAACGTGCTCAAAATTTCTGATTTCCATTTTAAATCGCCTCCCCCCAGAATCAGCAGTGCTCAAAATGGGTGAATTTCCATTTTCAGCACTGCTTATTCACCCATCAATTTTTGAGACACTCTGATTTCCATTTTAACGGCTAAAATCAGAGGCCCCCCTTCAGGGTGGGTTGGGCGGTGCAGAGCCCCCTCGCCGACGGGGGGAGGGCGGGCCAGTCATACATATCTTTTGAGAATATCATTGTGGGAAATTTATATTTGATATCCAACCCTAAAATTACCAGAACACAATGATCTACCCATTCATCTGGTAACCATAACAATGAGAATGTTATGCTGAGATTCCCAATGGGCAACCAAACAGAGAGTGCCCACGTCAGAATAAAGCTACTGACTTTGAAATGCTAATGCATTTACGGTGTTGGTGAAATTTGAAGAATAAATTCACAAACTATGCCAAAAAACAATATTAATTTGACGCAAAAACGTAACCATATACATAATTGAAAATGCCAATTGCGTACGTGGTTTCACGAGCAAGCAGAGGCATGCCTGGCATTCTGAACAATGAAAGTCGAAATACAGCCCGTTTGTTAAAAGAGTATTGGAGAGGATTAACCATGGCGAATAGCCATGGTACTTTATTTATAAACATCTCATGATGAGTTAGGAGTCCAAGGGACTCCCCACTAACTTAGTGGGGAGTAATGGTGAGATGTTTAGGGGGGAGGCCAAAGGGCCTCCCTCATCTCACAACACTCCCCCTCATCTCTCCATTACCTTGGGTTAAGCATATGAATACTTCAGGATTCAGTATGCTAATGGGGTGGATACTTCTGGATCCAGAGCCATTGCGGTTGCCTCGTTAAAACCTTAGCTGTGGAAAAACCAGTGGGAAAACCAGCAGCTTAAGGGAAAAGAGTACAACTGTCGAGGGACTCTCCCTGATCTGTACAAGCTTCAGGCTTACGGATCTCCTATATATCTATACAATCATCTCCTATTTGTCTATACATCCATCATGTTCTGAAAGAAAATACAATCATCATTCATCTATACAAGTTTCACTCGTCTAGCGGCTATAGTAAAGCAGTGGCGTTCTGGAGTGGAATGCTCTTCGAAGTTGGTAGATGACGCCACTAAAGTATTCATTGAATCGGTCTTCAGTGTTTCTGCAAGGTACTGCTGGACATGGCTGAGCGTTTTCAATACTTTCTTCTTGGATGATGAGCTTCTCAGAAGATGTAGACATTGGAGGATGATGTGTAGATATTTAGGAGGTGGCCGGCCTATTGTGTTTTGGTCATCGCGATGATCTTTAAACCTGCATATGCGATATATATTCCTTGACCCTTGGAAGTTGTGCAGAAGCAGTTTATCCTTGGTCTAGTGTTGCTTTCCAAGACAACACTGTATCTGGTTAACAACTTTACTGGAGACGTTCTATCAAAGATACGTGCAGTTGGCCAGATAAAGAAGTGTAACAAGTACACTAGAGATAGGCTCTTCGGGACCTAGGATGTCCTCCCCCTCTTCCAGCTATTGGAAGGTGTCATAAATAAGCATCCATTTTTAATAGGATGCAAGTGGGCATCATGCTTCATAAACTCCAGGTGTATGAAAGATATTAAAGGGTTCCACCATGAAGGTGTTAAATATATAAGCCGAGATAATACCTTGTTATACCTAGGTTTTTCATTTTCAAGGTATGCTTAAAGCTATCTGATATCTCAATGGTCTCTGCAGGAGATCCTATTAGCTTTAAGTCGATCACATATGTGTGAATATCACAAATCATGTCAACGATCTTTCGAAAAAAGATACACTGGCAGAATATTGCTTAAGATCAACTAATGATCTTTGTAGCCTTTATGGAGAAGACGTTTCTACGTCTCTCTTTCATCTCTGGGGGTAGAGTATACCCTTCTGGAAGTTTTATATAGATCTCTATATCTATATTGCCGTAAATATATGCAGTCACAACGTCCATGAACTGCATTTATTGGCTTTTTCAGAGAAGTTTAGGCTTAGTAGGAAAATGATCTCATTTTCTTCATTTCATTTTCTTTATGAAATCCGAATTATATTCCACAGGTTTTTACATATTCAGGTGCATGGACTACTGGTCCAAAGACTTTACTTTTCAAGAGTGAGTCCAGCTCTACTCTTATTGCCTCGTCCCACTTTGGCCAATCTATGCGTTTACGCTATAGAAAAGTGGGTAGACGTCATCGTCATATTCAGCGACGTGAAAGGCAATAGCAAAAGCAAAACCGTCGTCGACGGCTGTGCTATATCTGTCCAGTACCTCTCCAGTACGTACGTAATATAATGATGTTTCTCCTGTTGTTTCCTCTGCAGGGGAAATTAGGAGGGGAGAGGTTGCTGGTCTGAGCTCAGCATCCTGTGGTTGGATCATTTTGATATATCCAGGAATCTTCCTATTTTGAGGAATTTTATATTTTGAACCTGGTAGGTGTCCTCTTTTCAATTGAGGTACAGCCAATTCTGCTGCCGGTGGATTGCATCCATCTTTGGGAATGTCAATCCTAGCTGGCGTGTTGGCAGCAGGGACGTGTGAACGAACAATCTTCTGGTTGTCCGCAATTTTATCCGGTAATTGATGTAATTTAGTCTCAATGTGAAGGATCTTCTAGATCTCAACTTCACACAGAAAAAGTATGCGGATCATAACGAGATTAGGACTTTTGTGTCACATGATATGGTCTCAGAAGCTTCAGGCTTCTTTAGATTGCGTGCCTATTTTAATGAGATTTTGCTCATCAAATTCACATTTATCAAGACTTGGTGGTAAACCATAAGCAAGCAGCATCAGCAATAAGATATGGCAACGAGTGGGCTGTATCGTGATAAGCGATGCGGAATGCAGTGTATTGGTCCCTAAACATCAACAAGCAACCGTGATTTTACAATGGATGTGGAATCCATTGGAGTCTCTTTACCAGAGACTCTGCTAACCCATTATGAGTATGAACATGCTGCAGGATGTTCAATTTCAATGTTAGTTGCTTGGCAGAAGTCTTGAATGATTTGTGTAGTAAATTCACACACATTATAAGCTTTTGAAAAAGCTAGGTTGCGAGTGAACATAAAGACACACAAAAGACCATCTAGTAGATGCATATATCAGTACAGTAATGAGGTACTGAAAATGGGCCACTTGTGGGGTGAATAGGCCCGCAAAGGTCACCATGTATTCTCTCAATGAAGCCAGGAGACTCTAATCCCACTTTCAGGAGGGAATGTCTCTCTATTAGTTTTCCCTTACGACAAAGGGGGACAAGGAAACTCAACCTTTTGAAGAATCTTCTGGTTCTCCAATGGATTCATTTGATGATGCGTCCATCATCGCTGATCAAGGATGAACAAGTCCATTTTGCCAGAGTTAAAAACTATGGCAATGAAAGGCACTTCTGTTGCTCAGTCAAGTTGGCTTTCTATATGATGAATATCTGTAATTATAGGGGCCTGTCGGGGGCCAAATGTAATCGTAAGTAGATGTGCTTCTGGCCATCCTCTTGGCGATTTACATATTGATATTCAATATTTATTATCCACAGTTTTCAAGTTATGTTCGGTTAAACGAAATATCCTTGAAAATTGGAAATTTCCTATATGTTTTAAAGGGAGAAGTTTGCATCTTATAGTCTCGTTGTATGTGAGAGCAATATAAATGCTACACCAGTGCAACGAGGCACTATCCACAATATTACATACTTCATCTATAAGCAAAACGAAATTTTATTTAAGTAAATGTAAAAATACATTCAAAATAAAAGTTCGTATTTAAGCAAATTAAAGACGAAGCTACATGGAAATTAAAATGCATAGATAAAAGATGAGTGGCGAGCAGTAGATCTCGATTCTGCTCTGCCCTAAGTAGGCAAGAGATCAGATCAGAGAGTTTCGTGAAGTTGTGTTCACGATACTGCTGCATGAGGATTGCATCTTTCTCATGAAACGAGGTAAATGTCTTTTCCAACATGCGTTGCTCTGTCACTTCTTCACCGCACAACTTCAGGCGTGAGGTGATGTTATGAAGTGCAGAATTATACTCAGTGACGGACTTATAGTCCTGAAGTCTGAGGTTTTCCCACTCATAACTGGCATGCTGTAATATAACATCAATTTGATGTTTATACCGTGCCTCCAGCGCTGTCCACAGTTCCTTTGGGTGCTCTACCGTTAAGTATTCGGGCTTTAAGGTCCGATCTATATGTTTCCTAATGTAGATTATGGCTTTCGTCTTATCTACATCGGAGATAGTGGTAGGAGTGCTGCTGCTAGATGTAGCAGAAGCATCAGCCGCTGCTGGGGCAGATGAAGGAGCCAAAATGGAGCCAAGGAGGGCCATCGAACGCAAGTGGAACTTCAGGTCCACTTGCCAACTCAGGTAATTTTTTCCTGCACAATCGAGGACCTCGAAATCGACGCTTGCCAATTTTGCCATTTATCTACGTAATTTAAAATAAGCATGAATTAATTAAAATTGAAATTCACGCATTAAAAAATAAAATAAGTAAAATGTGGAGATCGGCCAGATACCCAAAGAAACTTGTTTCAGAGTGTTTTCTCACTACAAAGCGTTGACCGTGGAGAACCCGGTCAACATGGTCAAGGGGCCCGCTTTGGGTCCCTTGGGGGGCTTCGAATTGGTGCAGAAGGGGCGAGGGTAAGCCTCGGCCCTGGTTGAGACGCTCGGCCTCAGATAGACGTGCTCGGCCTCGGCTGGAAGGGGACGGGGGGTAGCCTCAGTCGCCCGGGTAGATGCACGGCCGACGGGCGGCGAGGGGGAGTCTCGGACCCGACTAAGACGCTTGGCCTCGGTAGGGCGTGCTCGGCCTCGGCAGGCTGACGGTGAGGGGAAGCCTCACTATCCAGTCGATCGAGTGGTCGGAGAGGGGCGAGGGGTAGCCTCGGCCCGTTGATCGTTGTCCACCTTCGTAGACGAGAACGCTCGTTAGGGGGCCGGACCTTGGTTCCGGCCAAATCCCCTCCGATGCCTAAGTCAGATAGTGATCTGAGAAAGGAAGCCCGGCGGAGACGGTTCGACTCGTGAGGAGATCGTAACGGCATCTCTCGGCGCGAGCGGGGGAGGAAGGAGATGAATTGGGGGAATGAGGTCGTTGATGGAGTACCTTAGGTTTTGTTACCTGAGATGCGGTCCTTTTCTTCGTCGTCCTCCGAGCCCTTTTGTAGAGCTCCCTGCGTGATTGCCTCTGGCCCACGTCCCACGCCCGCCATCGATCGTGCCCCATCAGTCCCCCCTTGCCACCGCCCTCTCCGCCATGCCAGCACCTCCCCATTATCGCTATTTAGTGGTCGCGCGTCCGGGGGAGTGGTTTTCGCAGGAGTGGGCGAGTGTCCAGCAGGTTATTGGGGCCGGGTCGGATCGACGTTCGAGAAGGTCCCTTATAGGGCCTTTGCAGAATGGGCTTTTGACCAGTGGTCGGGCCCCTGGGCTCGTGTCTTTTGGGTCTCGGTCAAATAGGCGTAACAATTGCCCCCATCGGTCGGGTTGACCGGCCTCGGCCGGTCCAGCTCGGCCGATGTGACTTCTGCCGATTTTGACAAGCTCTCCAGTCGATGCCGACTCATTTATTAGTCGTCATCATGAGTTGGCCCGCTCGATGTTTTTAAGGCGCGGGTTCCAAAGCGCCGTCGGCCTTCGGATGTCGCCACGTGTAGCGGCAAGCTTATCCCTGCCGCTCGCGGAGTCGTCTTAAGTGGAGAAGCCGAGGGATTCGTGAGCCGCCATCCCGTCGTCTTTCTTCTTTGCGCTGATCCCCCTTCTGTCTGAGCTCTGCCCCATGTCGTCTTCCTCTGCTACGGGTTCGGTCCGGTCGGAGCGCGATGCGGCTCCAGGTCTGGCGGGTGGCACTCCTTCGGCAATTAGTCAGCATGGGGATGATCCTTCAGGGGTTCCTTCTGAGGTCTTGGCGTGGCCTTCGTCGATCTGTGCCACCGCCATCGGGAGCATGCGCTCCTCCTACCTGCTTCCGCCCTACTCGGCTCGTGCCCCTGGGGCTGACGAGCGGATCTGCTCTCCTGGTCCCAATGAGGTCGGAATATATGAGAAGTGCTTTCACTTCGGGCTCCGTTTCCCGCTTCATCCTTTTATCGTGGAGTTCCTTCAGGCCCACAATGTGTGCTTGTGTCAATTCTGTCCCAACGCCGTTGGGATCCTCGTTGGGTTCGTTGTCGTCTGCATGCTGAAGGGTGTGGTGCCCTCTCTCCGCCTCTTTGCCCAGTTCTACCGCCTGAGCCTCCACCAATCGGGGGCGTGGATCTACATCAGCGCCCGCCCGAAGATGTCCCTGGTGCTGGGGTTGCCGAGCTCTCTGAAACACTGGAAGGGGGAATACGTGTTCGTCACATTCCCCTCGAGTGTACACTTCCCGGCTCGGTGGGTGGCGGCCGGTGCCGTTGTTCTTAATCTGGGTGAGCCGACGGTCGCTGAGCAGCAGACGGCGAGGGATATGTTGGCAATTCCTCCGAGGGAGCGCTCGATCGACTTCCTCTTTAGTGACCACAATTTGCGTAAGACGGTGTGGCCCCTAGGTAAGCTGCTCCAAACGTTCGCCCCTCGAGGTCGCCCAGGTTCTGCTCTGTCTCTCATTTATTCTTTGAGTGCAGGTGGGTTCCCTCTCGGTCCTTCTCCTGCCAGCGCTCTCGCGCAGGCCCCAAACCCGGATCCGCGCAGAAGGGATCATGTGTTGGCGGTCCGGAAGAAGCAGCGGGTTGTAACCGCGTCCGGAGGCTCGAAGCGAAAGAAGATGTCGTCTCCCTCTCTCCCCCTGCAGGGGTCTCCCAAGAGGCTCCGTGAGGGGGTCGAGGGGGTCGACGTCCAGCCGATTGCTGACCGACCTCATCCTGCTCCCGTTGAGGTTGCTTGGCCGTGGGCCGGCCCTTCACCTCTTCCGGACGGCTCTCTCCCTGATGCTTACAGTCGGTATCTGGGGGCGTTCCGCTCCGCTCCTGGCGAGTTCCCTTCGTCAGGGGAGGGTCTTCTTTGTCCACGCTTTCCAGTGGGTGAGAAGGAGTCGGTGTTCTCGAGCCGTGGAGCCGCCGCTCGAGTGGCCGAGAACTGTTGTCTCCCTCCCGACCAGGCGGTGTTGGACGGAGTCAGAGGTGATTGCTTGGCTACCTTTGTGATCCAGGCTGGTCAACAGGTAGTGTGTCTCTGCTTGTCCCCCCGTTCTCCAGCTGCTTTTGCCATCTTACCTTCGTTGCTTTGGCACAGTTGTCCTCGGTGGGCCTCTCGATGAGGCGCCAATTCGCGGCTCTTCCCAAAGCCAAATCCGTGGCTGGGCTAGGCCCTGAGGTCCCTGGCGAGGGGGAGGAGGAAGGTAGTCAGTTGGAGGAAGCACGGGTCCAATCCCTGGACTCCCGCATAACTGAGCTTTCTTCTGCCCTGGAGGTGGCGGATCGTGAGAGAGCCGTGGCTCTGGCCGCGAAGTCAGAGGCCGAGACGCGGCTCGCCTCTCTTTTAAAAGACGTCGACGCGTCTGGAGGAGTCAAGCAGACCCCCGGCCCGGCTGCTGCCTCCGAAGCCTCAGAGCTCTCCGATCGTCTGGATGCGGCGGAGGAGCTGGCGAGGGCCCTTGCAGCCCAACTAGGAGAGAAATCCCGGGAGATCGAGAAGGAGAGGGCGGAGCACCAACACCAGGTCGAGACCCTAGAGGCCCGGCTGCGTGGGCTCGAGGAGGTGGATCCTGCCCGGATCGCTCAGGATGCCGTGGCGGAGTATGCCACCTCCTTTGTGGAGACCGCCTTATCGGAGGTGTACGAGAAGGGCTTCGCCCGGTGCCAGTCCGAGATCCAAGAGAAGTTCCCGCTCTCGGGGATCGACTTCGAGAAACTTCGGATGTACTCTGACGCCGAACGGAGTAAGGGGGGAGACCCTAGTGAGCCTCCAGCCTGTGGCTCCCCCGGTGCCCCCGGAGAAAAATAAGGGAGGGGAATGCCCCTCGACCTCTTCGTGTATCCTTCTGTATACCTTTTTGCTTTATCTGGAAGGGAATGAATTTAAAACAAATTTATTTCATAGGAAACGATACATCTATTGAAAGTACTTGCGTAAATATTCCGCATTCCAAGTGTGAGTGAGAACTCTCCCTTCCATGTCGGCTAGTCGGTAGGCTGCGGGTCCGAGGACCTCGACGACTTTGTAGGGTCCCTCCCATCTAGCCGCGAGCTTCCCTTTACGAGCGGTATCGGTGGTGAAGCCCGCTTTCCGGAGGACCAGGTCCCCGAGGTGGAAGCTTCTCCCCCGCACCCGAGCGTTGTAGTATCGGGCCACCTTCTGCTTTTGGCGGACGATGGTGGCCAGTGACTGCTCCCGTCGCTCGTCGAGGAGCTCTAGGCTGAGCCCTAGGCCCTGCGAGTTCCGGTCTTCGTCAAAGTATTTGAGGCGAAGAGATTCTTCACCCAATTCGACCGGTACCACCGCCTCGGCCCCGTAGGTGAGCATGAAGGGGGTCTCGCCAGTAGCCTCCTTGTGGGTCGTCCGGTATGACCAGAGTATCCCGGGGAGCTCTTCCGGCCAGTTCCCTTCGGCGTCCTTCACTTTCTTCCGGAGGGGCTCTATGATACACTTGTTGGCCGCTTCTGCCATCCCGTTGGTTTGGGGGTGAGCTACCGAGGCAAAGAGGAGCTTAATTCTCCATTCCTCGCAAAAATCTTTAAACCCTGCTGAATCGAACTGCTTCCCATTGTCTGTGACGATGGCCCGTGGTACTCCGAATCGGGAGATGATGGAATTCCACACGAAGCTTTTCGCTTTCTTCCACGTGATGGTTGCCAACGGCTCGGCCTCGATCCACTTGGTGAAGTAGTCCACTGCCACAATCAGGTGCTTCCGCTGCCCTCGCCCTGGCTTGAACGGTCCGAGGATGTCGAGCCCCCATTTCGCAAAGGGGAGGGGGCTCACGATGGGGATGAGCTCTGACGGAGGAGTCGAGATGTGGTGGGCGTACCTCTGGCATTCTTGGCATTTCTGGACGTAGCTTGCAGCATCTTTGGCCAAGGTCGGCCAGTAGTACCCCTGCCTTAAGATCTTCTGCGCGACTATCTTGCCCTCGTGGTGATTCCCGCAGATCCCGTCGTGAATCTCCCGTAGGACGTAGTCAGCTTCTTGCGGTCCGATGCACTTCAGGTATGGGAGGACGTCCGTCTTGGTCCAGCGTCTCCGGTAGAGCGTCCCCTCATGGATCACGTATCGGAGTGCTTTTCTCTCCAGGGTTCGGCGTTCATCCCCATCGGCCGGCACCTCTCCGTGGGTGAGGTATCGGATGATCGGGTCCATCCAGGTGGGCTCTTGGTCGATCGCCATCACCTCGTGCTCCATCGTGCTGGGGGACGGCAGGTTCTCTACGTAGATGGTGCGGCCCAGCTCCTTTGGCGAGGACGAGGCCAGTTTTGACAACGCATCGGCCCGCGCATTCTCTGATCGTGGGAGGTGTAAGACCTCCACGTCCTTGAATTTGGACATCGCCGCTCTGGCGACTGGGAGATATCTCTGCATCGCCTCCTCCCGTGCCTCGTAACTCCCTAAGAGTTGGTTGACAATGAGCTTCGAGTCACTGAGGAGGCGGACGGACTCGGCCCCGAGCTCCAGGGCCAGTCTCAGGCCGTTGATCACAGCTTCGTATTCCGCCACGTTGTTCGTGGCCGGGAACTCGAACCGCAACGCGTATTCCACGATGTTCCCCTCCGGAGATCGGATCGCAATCCCGGCCCCGCCTCCTGACTGCGTGGCCGACCCGTCCACATGAACTATCCACGCTCCTGGATCCTCTGGCTGAAAGTGGTCAGCCGAAAGAAAGGACAAGGGTTGAGCAGTTACCGTCCCTGGGCCTTCTCCCTCTGGGGGGGCCATTTCCTTCCGTCGTGCATTCGGCGATGAAGTCGGCTAGGGCTTGTCCCTTGATGGCCGTGCGCGGTTTGAATCGGAGGTCGAACTCGCTCAGTTCCACTCCCCAGTTTAGCATCCTTCCCATTCGATCGAATCTCTTGAGGTTCTGTTCCAGCTGTGAGTCGGTCAGGATCAGTATGGTGTGGGCCTGGAAATAGGGTCGGAGCCTTCGTGCTGAGAGGACGAGGGCGTACGCCAGTTTCTCCATGGGTGAGTATCGCACCTCCGCCCCCTTCAAGATCCGGCTCGTGTAATATACCGGCCGTTGCACCCCGCCGTCCTCCCGGATCAGCACCGAACTCACAGCTTCCTCCGCGCACGCCAGGTAAAGGCTCAGCGACTCCTCTTCCCGGGGTTTGGACAGGAGAGGGGGGCTGCGGAGATACTCTTTGAGGTCCCCGAACGCCCGGGAGCAGTCTTCGTCCCAGAGTATCGTCTTCCTATTGTTCGGAGGTTCCGCGATTGCTTTCCTCAGGACCTTGAAGAAGGGAAGCGATCTTTCCGCTGATTTGGAAAGGAATCGCCCCAGGGCTGCGATGCGCCCGTTCAGCCTCTGTAGCTCCTTGATCGTCGTCGGCTCGCACATGTTGACCAGCGCCTCGATCTTGTCGGGATTAGCTTCAATACCACGATTAGTTATCATAAATCCCAAGAATTTGCCAGATCTTACCCCGAACGTGCATTTCGCGGGGTTGAGCCGAATGTGGTGTCGCCGTAACCGCTCGAAGGTCTCCCGCAAGTCGGCGATGTGGTCTTCCGGTCGCCTTGACTTGACGAGCATGTCGTCGACGTAGACTTCTAGGTTCCTCCCGATCTGGGAACTGAACACCTTGTTGACCATTCTCTGGTAGGTGGCCCCCGCGTTCTTCAAGCCAAAGGGCATCTTCTTGTAGCAGTAGGTTCCCCGGTCCGTCGTGAAGGCTGTCATCTCTTCGTCCTGGGGGTCCATCTGGACTTGATTGTACCCGGAGTAAGCGTCCATGAAGCTTAGCATCTCGTATCCCGAGGCGTTGTCCACCAGGTGGTCGATGCGCGGCAGGGGGTAGCTGTCCTTGGGGCAGGCCTTGTTGAGGTCACTGAAGTCCACGCACATTCGCCACTTCCCGTTGGGTTTTTTTACCATCACCACGTTCGACAGCCACTCCGGGGTACCAGACTTCTCGTATGAAGCCGGCATCGAGGAGACGATCCACTTCCTCGGAGGCTGCCTTCATCTTCTCGCCGCCCAGGTTACGCTTCTTCTGCCTAACCGGTTTGAAGTTGGGGTCGGCGTTGATCTGGTGGACGATCACCTGGGGGTCCACGCCGGGCATGTCTTCAGGTGACCAGGCGAAGATGTCCAGGTTCGCCTCCAGGCATTCGATCAGCTGATCCCTCTGGTCCGGGCTCAGCCCTCTCCCGATCGAGACGAACCGGCCCTCGATGTCCGTGACCGGGATTTGCTCCTGCTCCTCCGCAGGGGTGGGCCTAGGCCCACTCCTTAAGTCGAGCGCGGCCATCCGGTCAGCTAGACGATCCTCGGGACCTTCCTCTGCCAGTTGATAGCAGGTATTCGGTCTCCCCGCGTCGCCTTCGACTTGCCCCATCCCCCCCGGCGTTCGGAACTTGATGGTCCGATGGAGGGTCGAGACCACCGCGTCGACGGCGTTGAGTAGGGGTCGGCCGATGATCCCATTGTATTCCGACCCGATCCCCAATACGATGAATTCCACCGCCAGGGTCACAGAGTCTGGTGTGTTTCCGAGCGTTACCGGGAGATGGATAGTTCCGATGATGGGGGTGGAGTGACCCGTGAATCCGACCACGGGACCCGAACGAGGTCGCAAGTCTTCTTTCTGCCGGCCCATCTTCTCCAGAGTTGACATAAATAGGACGTCACAGGAGCTGCCGGTGTCGACAAGCAGCCGCCGCACTAAGGTAGTGTCTATGACCACTGATACCACCAAAGCCACGTCCGAGCTGCGCGCCGTTACGGGCGCACTCGGTCTCCCGACCGGTGGGGAAGGGGAGGGCCTCCCGGCCCTTTCCTCACGACTCTCCTCGCGTCGGTCCCGTGCCCATTCTTGGCTGCGATGGCGGGCCCCGTCGCCCCGCCTCGGGGCCTCGCCCTTCTTTCGCCGAGAGGAGGGAGGCCGCGTCATCGCAGATGTGGTTCGTTTCTTCGTGGGACAGTTTTCTTTCCCACAGACGGCGCCAGATGTTTCAGAGTGTTTTCTCACTACAAAGCGTTGACCGTGGAGAACCCGGTCAACGTGGTCAAGGGGCCCGCTTTGGGTCCCTTGGGGGGCTTCGAATTGGTGCAGAAGGGGCGAGGGGAAGCCTCGGCCCTGGTTGAGACGCTCGGCCTCAGATAGACGTGCTCGGCCTCGGCTGGAAGGGGGACGAGGGGTAGCCTCAGTCGCCCGGGTAGATGCACGGCCGACGGGCGGCGAGGGGGAGTCTCGGACCCGACTAAGACGCTTGGCCTCGGTAGGGCGTGCTCGGCCTCGACAGGCTGACGGTGAGGGGAAGCCTCACTATCCAGTCGATCGAGTGGTCGGAGAGGGGCGAGGGGTAGCCTCGGCCCGTTGATCAGTTGTCCACCTGCGTAGACGAGAACGCTCGTTAGGGGGCCGGACCTTGGTTCCGGCCAAATCCCCTCCGATGCCTAAGTCAGATAGTGATCTGAGAAAGGAAGCCCGGCGGAGACGGTTCGACTCGTGAGTAGATCGTAACGGCGTCTCTCGGCGCGAGCGGGGGAGGAAGGAGATGAATTGGGGGAACGAGGTCGTTGATGGAGTACCTTAGGTTTTGTTACCTGAGATGCGGTCCTTTTCTTCGTCGTCCTCCGAGCCCTTTTGTAGAGCTCCCTACGTGATTGCCTCTGGCCCACGTCCCACGCCCGCCATCGATCGTGCCCCATCAGTCCCCCCTTGCCGCCGCCCTGTCCGCCATGCCAGCACCTCCCCATTATCGCTATTTAGTGGTCGCGCGTCCGGGGGAGTGGTTTTCGCAGGAGTGGGCGAGTGTCCAGCAGGTTATTGGGGCCGGGTCGGATCGACGTTCGAGAAGGTCCCTTATAGGGCCTTTGCAGAATGGGCTTTTGACCAGTGGTCGGGCCCCTGGGCTCGTGTCTTTTGGGTCTCGGTCAAATAGGCGTAACAAAACTCAATGTCCAAAGTCCGAATATACAGTCCATAAAGAAAAGAAAAATACAATTTGGAAACCCAGAATGGGTCCCTATATTTTCCAATTTTCTCCTCCGTCTTCATATGTCAGTACACCGGTCTTGGGGAAAAATACATATAATCCTCACTTACAAATTCTCTCAAAAAGAAAAAAATTGCAAGGAATATAAAGGGTATCAAATTGGCCGATCCCAAAAATCACATTTTAGCTTATATAAACATCCACGCAGTTTATAAATGCTACAGGCACAAAATAAACAACCACGCATGTATATAACACAGACATATATAATATAGAAAAATAGACTAGAAAATATAATAATCTCTCGGACCACGGGGAGACGTCATACACCGTTAGGTTAGTTTACTAATGGCAGAGCGGTCGCAGGATCCTTAAGATAATTATATTTTGAAAAAATCATAATATTCCATAATTTAAAATAATGCAAAAGTGTTATAATTTTAGCAATATGAAAGACTGGGCGACAGGCCCTTGACAAGGAATTAAAATAAATTAATAGTTTGAATGGGGCTGCAGGCCCATAAATATTAATCATTTTAATATATTATAAACATTTAGGCTGCAGGCCCATTTGCCAAAAATTAACAAACTAATTAATGCAATTGAATTAACTTGGCTTCAGGCCCAATAAGTCAAATTAAAATAATGTTAATATATGGGCTTCAGGCCCAGTTTCAAAATTTTAATTTAACATTGCATATTGCAATTGGAAATACTAGGCTTCAGGTCCGATTTAGGTATGCAAAAATAATGATTAATTCAAGTGGGGCTGCAGGCCCATAGGATCTATTAACATGGTCCCCTAAAATCCCTTTTACAGGGAGTTACGCAAGAATTTCCCTATTTCCCCATGTTTCTTGGGTTGGGCAAGACCAACCCCCCACCTCCTCTCTCTGCTGGATCGCCAGACAGGAACCCCCCGACTGGGAGGGGTCGGCGACAGGGAAGGCCCCCCGTCTGGGGGGGACCCCTCCCGCCGTGGGGAGGGGGGGCATCCGAACGGCCCGACGTGCCTTGCTATGCTGTCAGTGTAGTTTCTGGCAACCCATGCATATCACACTTATGTGATAAAGAATCCAGTGATATTCATTTTTTTACTTTTATATTAGCATGCTTTCAGTCTTTAATTGTTAAGATCAATCAACCCATAATGGCATGCATGCTCGGAATCATAACGTCACAGTCATAATAAATTCTTTACCTATATTTAAAAAGGTACCGTGAGTATGAACATTACATTTGTAAATGTCAATCAGTTTTAGACATGCGCACGTGTGCGTGTCATACATAATACAGTTACCCAGAATCTTCTCTTTTCCAATTTGATTTTCTTCAAACCAAAGGTTTTACTGAGATTGCACTGTTTCTAAAACTCAAGTTTAGCTTAAGTTAAAAAGAAACAAAGATTTGTATTCATACAAGCCTCGTACTTTCACAATTTGTAAAAATCAAAATTTTCCAAACTCCCAGTTTCGACCTCTTATTTTGGTTCAAAAACAAGCCCAGTTTGTTTAATTTAATTTTTTTTGTTTTTGTTTTTTTTGAAGATAATACAATAGCAGCAGAGGCAAAATGCTTCAAGATTAACTATTGTAAAATCATAGATAAATTTAAAATTTGTTTATAGCTATCTACGGGATGTATAGATGTTACCTCTAGATTTAAAAATCTAGGGACGATCGTTAAAAGTAAGATCCGTAGATAGTGCCGTTCCCGATACGCTCCAAAGAGAAATCTCCGCAAAGCTTCGCCGCAACGGATTACCGCAACAACAGATTACTTTGCGCGTAGGGTTTGATTTTGTGGAAGGAGACGGGAAGAAAAGCTCAAAAGAGAAGAGCGGTCGTGCTGATAACGTGTTAAAAGAGTATTGGAGAGGATTAACCATGGCGAATAGCCATGGTACTTTATTTATAAACATCTCATGATGAGTTAGGAGTCCAAGGGACTCCCCACTAACTTAGTGGGGAGTAATGGTGAGATGTTGAGGGGGGAGGCCAAAGGGCCTCCCTCATCTCACAACATAAATTTTTTATTTTATTTATTTTTTGTTTTTATTGTTTTTGTTTTTATTTTAATCAGTATTAAACATGATATAGTAGATTTAAACAAGCCTAAAGAAAGGCTGTGAAAAATCATATCAAATTATTTGTTTGTAATTATCTATGGGATCGATAAGATTTTACCTCTAGATCAAAGATCTAGGGACGATCGTGATATAAAATCCGTATAGAATTCCCCGTTCCAGAACGCCTAGGAAACGCTGCAACGAAAAACCGCAACGGATCGATGCAACCACAATTAGATTCCTTCGCGTATGAGTTTGATTTAGAGGGGATTTGGAATAAATTTAGTGGCTCAAAATTTGGAGAAAACACGTGCTGATAACGTGTTGGATAATGAGAAAAATGTGTAACCATGGCACAAAGCCATGGTTCTCTATTTATTAAATCAATAGAAGCCCAAACATCATAGGATAACCAAAAGTCCCCATTAATAGAAATAATGGAGAGTAATGGGCGGATAAAGATGAGGAGAGGCCTCCCTCATTCATAAGATAAAATAATTTGTAACGTGAACACTTGCTCAATAGTCGCGTCACCGCACACACCGTTATAATTGTTCACGTACTGTATTTAATATGGCTACCCTCCAGTGTGCGAGAAGCCTGGGCATAGAAAACACACATAAAGGGGTTTCACAGGCTCCGATCGCTATAAATACTGGCTCCTCTTATTGCAACACCACCAAGGAGCCAAGCTCAAAGGTTAGTTTGTTACATTTTGCCTTCTGCCACTCGGTTGATCTGCAAATGTATTTACGTCTTCAATTCTATATACATGCAAGCAATTAATTAGTTGAGTACTGAAGTAGCAACTGAATTTATTAGCTCTCACTAACTTTTAATTATTAGCAAGTCCGACATAATAGCAGCAGCATGAGCAGCAGCAGCAGCAGCATGATGGCGGGAGCCAAGAAGACGTGGAAGTGGAACAAGGATTCCGCAGATATTGCCGTCAACAAGGAGGAAATGAGATACTTACGCAGCTGCGCGCCAGGCTGGCAAGCGACTACATACGCAGCCGCACGCATCACCGCCCCATACTCCCCACCGTCGGGACGACCACCGCCAAAACCAAATGGTTTGATCTCCGGATGCATGTTGACGCCAAGACCACCATCGACCTCAAGCTGCTAACGGAGGACCTCTACCTAAAAGGTTACCGCGTCAACAGCCAGCAATGGCGTGAGCTCAAGGGGGGCGATGGCAAGGACACCCACGAGATCGACAAGAACTCCCAGTTACTCGGCTACAAAGGCTCCTACGGTGACCTGCGACGCTATGCGACCCTGGGGACAGTAGGCCGCGATCCGCTCGTTAAAGCCGCCACCAATCTGGCAACCAAACCGTACGACGCTCCGGAGATAGCCAGATCGCTGTTCGTCATTGTTTCAGAGTGTTTTCTCACTACAAAGCGTTGACTGTGGACAACCCGGTCAACGTGGTCAAGGGGCCCGTTTGGGTCCCTCGGGCGAGTCGAGTTGGTGCAGTCGAGGCTCGAGTCGGATCAGCAGACGACGTAGAGCGCGTCGACTGGGTTGAATCGGGGTCCTCGGCCGATGGTAGGGCGAGAGGTAGCCTCGGCCCGGGTCGAGACGCTCGGCCTCGGTCGGTTGCTCTCGGCCTCGGCGGTCGGACGACGAGGGGAAGCCTCAATCGTCCAGCTGGTTGCGTGGTCGGCGAGGGGCGGAGGAGAAGCCTCGGCCCGTGGATCTGATGCCCTCCTGCGTAGACGAGAACACTCGTCAGGGGGCCGGACCTTGGTTCCGGCCGAATCCCCTCCGATGCCTAAGTCAGACAGAGATCTGAAAGAGGAGGCCCGGCGGAGACGGTTCGACTCGTGAGGAGATCGGAACGGCGTCTCACGGCGCGAGCGGGGGAGGAAGGAGATGAAATGGGGGAACTAGGTCGTTGATGGAGTACCTTAGGTTCTAGATACCTGAGAAGCGGTCCCTTGTCCTGTCGTCCTCCTAGCCCCTTTATAGACCTCCGCCGTGATTGCCCCCGACCCACGTCGCTCGCCCGCCCTCAATCGTGCCCCCTCGATCCGACCCCCCCCCCCCCGTCGCCGCTCCCTGCGCCATGCCAGCACCTCCCTATAACTGCCATTAAGTGGTAGCGGGATCGAGGGGGCGGTTATCGCAGGAGTGGGCGAGTGACCGGTGTGTTACCGGGGCCGGGTCGGATCGACATTTGGGGGGGTCCCCCCTAGGGCCTTATCGAGTGGGCCTGAGTGCACAGATGGGCTCTTGACCGGCGGTCGGGTCTCTGGGCTCGTGTCTTTCGGGCCTCGGGCAAATAGGCGTAACAATTGCCCCCATCGGTCGGGTCGGTCGGCTTTGGCCGGTTCGGCTCGGCCGATGTGACTTCCGCCGACCTTGACAGGCTCGCCAGTCGATGCCGACTCATTTATTAGTCGTCATCATGAGTTGGCCCGTTCGATACCTTTAAGGCGCGGGCTCCGAAGCGCCTTCGGTCCTCTGATGCTGCCACGTTGTAGCTGCAAGCTTATCCCCACCGCTCGCGGGGTCGTCTTAAGTTGAGAAGCCGAGGGGTTTGTGAGCCGACATCCCGTCGTTTTCTCCTTTGTGCTGATCCCTATTCTGCCTGAGCTCTGCCTCATGTCGTCTTCCTCTGCCACGGGTTCGGGTCGGTCGGAGCGTGACGCGGCTCCGGGTCTGGCAGGTAGCCCTCCTTCGGCGACTTGTCGGCACGGGGATGATCTTTCAGGGGTGCCCCCAGAGGTCTTGTCGTGGCCTTCGTCGATCTGTGCCACCGCCATCAGGAGCATGCGCTCCGCCTACCTGCTTCCGCCTTACTCGGCTCGTGCCCCTGGGGCTGACGAGCGGATCTGCTTTCCTGGCCCCAACGAGGTTGGGATATACGAGAAGTGTTTCCGCTTCGGGCTTCGTTTCCCGCTCCATCCTTTTATCGTTGAGTTCCTTCAGGCCCACAACGTGTGCCTGTGTCAATTCTGCCCCAACGCCGTCAGGCTCCTCATCGGGTTCATCGTTGTCTGCATGCTGAGGGGAGTGGCGCCCTCTCTTCGCCTCTTTGCCCAGTTCTACCGCCTGAGCCACCACCAATCGGGGGCGTGGATTTACATCAGCGCCCGCCCGAAGATGACCCTGGTGCTGGGGTTACCGAGCTCCCTGAAACGCTGGAAGGGGGAATACGTGTTTGTCACGTTCCCGTCGAGCGTACCCTTCCCGGTTCGGTGGGAGGAGGCCGGTGCAGTCATCCTCGATCTGGGTGAGCCGACGGTCGCCGAGCAGCAGACGGCGAAGGACATGCTGGCGATTCCTGCGAGGGAGCGCTCGATCGACGTCCTCTTTAGTGACCGTAACTTGCGTAAGACGGTATGGCCCCTAGGTAAGCTTCTCCGAGCGTTCGCCCTTCGAGGTCGTCCGGGCTCTGCTCTGTCTCTCATTTCTCCTTTGAGTGCAGGTGGATTCCCTCTTGGTCCTTCTCCCGCCAGCGCTCTCGTGCAGGTCCCAAATCTGGATCCGCGCAGAAGGGATCATGTGCTGGAGGTCCGGAAGAAGCAGCGGGTCGGGGACCGCGACCGGAGGCTCAAAAAGGAAGAAGGTGTCATCTCCCTCTCTCCCCTTGCTGGGGTCTTCCAAGAGGGTCCGTGAGGGGGTCGAGGGGGTTGATGTCCTGCCGACTGCTGATCGACCTCAACCAGCCCCCGTTGAGGTTGCCTGGCCGTGGGTCGGCCCTTCACCTCTCCCGGACGGTTCTCTCCCTGATGCCTACAGTCGGTATCTTGGCGCGTTCCGCTCCACTCCTGGCGAGTTCCCTTCGTCAGGGGAGGGTCTTCTTCGTCCACGCTTCCCAGTGGAGGAGGAGTCGGTGTTTTCGAGCCGCGGAGCCGCCGCTCGAGTGGCCGAGAACTGTTGTCTCCCTCCCGATCAGGTGGTGTTGGACGGAGTCAGAGGTGACTGTTTGGCCACCTTCGTGATCCAGGCTGGTCAGCAGGTAGTGTGTCTCTGCTTGTCCCCCCTTTCTCCAGCTGCCTTCGCTGTCTTACCTTCGTTGCTTTGGTGCAGTTGTCCTCGGTGGGCCTCTCAATGAGGCGCCAATTCGCGGCTCTTCCCAAAGCCAAATCCGATGCCGGGCGAGGCCCTGAGGCCCCCGGCGAGGAGGGGGAGGCAGGTCAGTTAGAGGAAGCGCGGGTCCAGTCCTTGGATTCCCGCGTAACTGAGCTGTCCCCCGCCCTGGAGGAGGCGGACCGAGAGAGAGCCTTGGCTCTAGCTGCAAAGTCGGAGGCCGAGGCGCGTCTCACCGAGCTTTTGAGAGGTGCCGACACGTTTGGAGGAGCCGAGCAGATCCCCAACCCTGCTGCTGCCTCCGAGACCTTGGAGCTCTCCGATCGTCTGGAAGCGGCGGAGGTGCAGGCGAGGGTCCTCCTTGCCCAACTTGGCGAGAAATCCCGGGAGATCGAGAAGGAGAGGGCGGAGCACCAACGCCAGATCGAGACCTTAGAGGCACGGATGCGTGGGCTTGAGGAGGTGGATCCGGCCAGGATCGCTCAGGATGCCGTGGCGGAGTATGCCACCTCCTTTGTTGAGACCGCCTTATCGGAGGCGTTTGATCGCTCCGGATATACACCCAAAGAACGGTTGTAGTTTTACCGCAAGTGCACGGTGTAGCAGCGAGCGGGTATCGAACACAGGGAGGACGAATGACTGTGCTTGTTCCTAATCAACCTGGCTATTTGAGAATAGAGAAAATTGCCTTGGGCGATCCTGTCATAATCGTCAGACAAATGTGCGAAATATCCAATCAAATAAAGAATGTCTAGGGAATGGGGAATTCCCGCTACTCACCGTATTTCATAAATGTGGTTCGTCGGTATCAAAATTGCTAGAATGAGAATTCGGATGAACTAGTTGCAACTGAATGTAGAACCAAGCTCACGCTCTCGCGCTGTTGCCGGTCTATAGCTATCCTAGGTTTGGGTCCAATCTCTTGCAAACCCTAGCCTAGGGAAGCTAGCATTAGGATCAACATCATCGTCCAATTGCGCACCGAGCCCAATCTCTTGCAAACTCGGTCCACAATCTAAATTAGGATAGTTCCTACCCGTCCAATCTCTTGCAAACGGGTATTGGCATGGAATTGCAATCGGAAATCCTGGTATCGGTCCAATCTCTTGCAAACCGATACTTCGAAAATCCGACTCCAACCCAATTCGGATTTCTAGGGCTTCCTATCAAATTGGGATCCAATCTCTTGCAAATCCCAATTGATATGAATTCCTAGCTATCCGTAGTAAATCGATCCCAATCTAATCCCTAATAGCAATTCTAGCTCAATTTCTACCAATTCATCACAAATAGGAAATAGGGCTTGTAGGGTTCATCCCCACGGCCCAAGACGTGGAGACTACTCACAAATCATAGCAATAGCACAAAAATAATCAATGAAATAAGCAATAGAATTCATCACAAATATTGAGATAAACAATAAAAATAGGATTTTTAGGGAAGAGAGATGCAAACCAATGGAGTTCTTCAATTTAATCCAACAAAAATCCAAGTTTTTTCCTCTTCTCCAATCACAATAATAAAGCTAAAAAGTAATCTAAAAAGCTGCAAAAAATCTAAGAGATGGCTCTCAAAACTAGGGTAAAAACAGGGCTTAAATAGCCCCAAAAATCGTCCAAAAATCGTGACCAAAATACCCCCTGCACAGCCTGTTTTCCGCAGTTTTCGCTACAGGCAGCGCATCGCACTCGGCCGAGTGACAAAAGTCGCTCGGCCGAGTGAAAACCCCCGCAATTTTCCAGAAAGTCGGGGCTTTCAGGGGTCTTCAGTTCGGAGGCGGCTGGGCCGAGTGAGTTGTCGTCACTCGGCCGATGACTTCACTGCACTCGGGCGGACGGGATTCTCCACTCGGCCGAGTGGGTCTTCTGAAGTTCAGGCAGCCGAAAAACAGAAACTTCGATGTTTTGGAAGGGCTTCGTCTGGGCGCCACTCGGGCGGACGTGGTATCGTCACTCGGCCGAGTGGGTCTTCTGTGCTCGGCCGAGTGCACAGGTAACTCGTGTCTGAACTGGTCGGCCGAGCAGTGTCTCGCTGGTCGGCCGAGTGGCTCCTCCACTCGGCCGAGTGGGACACAAAAAAATGCCCAATCTGCTTAATTTGTCCTCCTCGTCGCTCCTGCGACGTCCATTCTTCTTCCGCTCCTCTCCAACAGCAAAATACCCCTCGAGGAGGTCGTTGGTGACCGTCTAGAGTAAGCGCATCTCGGGATCACTCCAAATCGCGCCAAATCACCTGAAATGCGACAAAAACAACAAATCGTGAAAAGCATCGCAGTATCGTCGATATATCGTGAAAAACATGATTTGGGCGATCCGAATGGCATGCAAATATGCGGAAAAAAGGTGTAAAATAAGGAGTGATCAAAATCCCCCCAAGCTTGCCTCTTACTCGTCCTCGAGGAAGATAAGTAAAAGGCGAACCCGGTGGATTCGGAAAACGAAAACGGCGAAAAGTGAAAAAATAAAAACGAAGAAGAATGAAAACGAAATGAAAATAAAGAAGAAGGAAACGAAGAGGTAGGATGCTAGATCATTTTCTCAGGACGTGGGTTTCATTTACTCTTATAGCATGCACCGAATGAAAAACGCATGTCAAAGGATTTTATTTTGATATCATAGTATAATAGTGCAAATAGAAATAGAAAACCCACGGACAACGATATAATCATGAAAAACGGAATAATTTTAAAATTAACGTCGTCTGAATCATTTAAAGCGGTATACAAATCACAGATCACACACTTTTCAATTGAACGCTTTCTATCTGGAGTATAAGAGTATCACACTATAGATAGAGAGAATAGAAAAGTATGGATTTCATGAAATGAGTGCTAGGCATAGATTTCTGGATTTCGTAAAACTAAAAATAATCTCACCGAGTATAGAATATTACTTAGCCTAGGTTGTCGTGCAATGTCAAGTAGTCACTCTCTCACACATCAATGGATCCCCTCCCCCAAGCTTATCTATAAGCGTGGTGGCATAAAAAATATTTACATCCCCATTTTTTTATACATATAGCTCCAAAAGCAACGAAAAGAAAGAAGAAAGAAAGAAAGTGAGATGGGATCTTTTATTCAGGATTTTTCCTCTTTTTTTGTTGTTTTTTTTTCCTTTGCAATAAGCAATATATACACAACGATCCCAACTCAGAGAGAGATAATGATGTACAAGAATGTTTTTCTCTCTTTTTTTAGAATAAGAGATTTGGAGCTAGGAATTAGTAGCGGGGGAAAATGCCATAAAATAGAATCACTAAGGGGAGATTCACCAGTGATTTTAAAAGTAGAGAAATGATGTTCAAGATTTGTGGAGAAAGAAATAAATATAACTCTCGGTTCACTCTATAAGACATGCACGACAACTTCAGCAGGGTAATCTAATCTACTCAGTTTCGATCACAAAAAAGCTAACTAATCCAGATTTATCATAGCTAACATCATTCAATCATCCTGAAGTGAAGTGTACAATTCATGCATATAGAAGTGATATAGGAAAAGAAAGTCAGTACTCCAGATATAAGCATTCAATGCGTGAATCTTGGTGTGTTTTCTGTGATAGCATACATATGAATATTCAGACTCGGCTAATAACAAAATTTCATCCTTTTTCATGCGGAAAAAGGTGTGGGTTACTATTCTAAATGCAAAGCAAGTCATAGCATCTGATATCTGAAATAAAACCTAAGACATGACAAATATAGCATGCATATAGAATAAGCTAAATCCAACGTCATCATCATCACAGAAAAGTCATCTCTAGCATGAGATGAAAAAGAAATAAAGATAAAGGGAAAATAGAAACTATGCAGTGCGGCACACAGGAAAATAAGAAAAACGTGATGCATGGCAAAATAAAAGAAAAATGATGAAAAATAAGTGCAAAAGCGAAAAAAATAAAAATAAAGGTGGCAAATCGAAAAAGAACGTGAGAACTCACTCCCCCAAGCTAAATGGCACAGTGTCCTCAATGTGCAAAGTGTGGCACACCGAGAGACAAGCGATGGGAGGGGCAAGTGAGGATGCATGCATGGAAAAATGAAAAGAAAAAAGTAAAAAAAAGAAATGAAAATATGATGCGGACATGATGCATGCACAGATAGGAGCGATACATATATATAAGTGTCACCAAAAACTCTCCCTCTCTCCCAGAATAGATATAAAAAGATATGATCAAAAAGAGAATACCATAATAAGTGAGGGGAGGGGGTGGACAAAAAGTGCAACAGGACCCAGCAGAAACGGGCAGCACAACGGCAGGAATGGATCAAGGCATCAAGGGTGCCTAAGAAGGTGGTGCTGCGCCGTCTCCGTCCTGAGGCGGAGGTGGTGGTGGTGGTGGTGTAGGCTGCTGAGCTGGGGTGGGCGTGGAAGTGGAAGCAGGTCTAGTGTGTGTGGAAGTGTGTGTGGGAACCTGCTGGGTGGGTGGGGGTACGCGTGGGAGACGCTCCAAGACCTGTGTAAGGCAGTAGTGGATCTGGGGGATCAGCTCGAAGCGTCCAGCCATCGTAGAGACGGTGGAGGACAGGGTCCTAAGGTCACCTCTAAGACCACTCATCGCCAACTCAAGAGCACGTATGCTCTGCAGTACAGT
This sequence comes from Scilla litardierei, assembly GCA_030789695.1. NCBI lineage: Eukaryota > Viridiplantae > Streptophyta > Magnoliopsida > Asparagales > Asparagaceae > Scilla > Scilla litardierei. The sequence continues at coordinate 23,366,835 of CM061131.1, read as the reverse complement.
GTCGGGCGGGGGTGGTGCAGAGGGACGCACCGGTCTAGGCTGTGCATGGCGAGGCTGGCGTACGCGAGTGGAGTATGTAACGGGCTCAGCAGGGAAGGGGACAAAAGGTGCCGCGCCTGCAAATGTGGGCCTGGCCTCAGTGTGAGGCCGGGACACGCGGTGAGAAGTGGAGGCAGCGGCAGCGAAAGAAGAGTGCAAAAGTGGCTGCGAGGCGGCCAGAGAGGTCAGTGGCACAGAAGTGTGGACAGACGCCACGACACTCTCGGAAAATACGGCCGGGGTGGAGACAGAGGTAACTACCGCTGGGGCGGAACTGTGTGGACCAAAAGGCGCAACCCCAGCGGAGATCATGCTAGCCATGGTCTCCACGACCGCGGCAAACGAGGTCTCTCCACTCTCGACAAAGGTCGGCGGGCGCTCGGGGAGTGCGGAGCAAAGAGGCTCCACGGACAGAGGGCCAGAGGTGGCAGTGGGAGTGGTGGTGACAGCCTCGGAAGTGGTGACAGTGGTGGAAGTGGGCTCAGCAAAAGTACTCTCGACACCGACAGCGGTGTCAGGAGCAGCGGAAGCATCAGGTATGGGCTGAGGGGCCACTGGGTCAACAGGGTCGGCGGCAGGCTCGGCGGGGTGTGCAGCAGGGTCTGCGGGGGCAGCCTGGGCAGCGTGGGCAGCGTGGGCCTGCTCGGCCTCCTCGGCCTCGAACACGTAGGCGGCGGGGATGAGAACATCCATCGCCGGGAGCCAGTCGACGTGGGCTGGTGCAATCTGAGTCCGAGCAGGGCTCGGGAGAATCATGTAGTCGGCACCGTAAGGGCCGTGCAACCAGACCCAGTGACGCTCACCATGCGGACGAAGCATCTTCATCCGGGCCATAACGTCTATCGACAAAGAAGTGGGGCCCGGGACGCGTCGGAAGTCGTCAGGTAGGTCCTCGCCGGTCATCATGGTAAGCAAGGTGATCAGACCGCCGCAGCATATCGGTGAGCGAGCGCCCACCGATACAATGATGCGGTCTAAAAACCAAGCCGCAATGTCGATCACGACGGCGGGGACAAGCTCGTGTCCATCCCTAGATAGAGCTCTGGGACGTGTCATCGCATAGAGCATGTAGAGCTCTGGCGTAGACATCGTGCCCCGGCTCATACCTGGCCACAAAGGTGGTCGCCATGAGGCGCTGGGCAATGCGTAGGCAGGGGTGGACAATGGCCGAGGCCTTGGCCCTACTAGGGTCAAAGGTGGCGTGGTGGCCTGTAATCCGGGCCCAGAAGGCACCGGCGTCGAAGGAAGGTGGGGGGATATGGGTGGGGCCGTAACCGCGATCGGCTCCGGGGACGGCGGGCCACGAGAAGAATGCTCTCATCATATCGAGAGTGACCTGGCACTCTCGATCCATGAACCGGAATGAGCATCCCTCATCGGTCCGGGCGATCGAACTCAAAACCTCAAGTGTCGGGCGGGTAAAAGTATCCGCCGACACCTGCAGAAAATCTCGCCAGCACACGTTGTCGTACAACGTGAGCATCCCCTCTAGTACCCCCAGGCGTCCTAGGTCAGCAAGGTGTGCAAACCTGGAGGGTACGATCGAGCGCTGGGAGATACGCTCGAAGACGGCGCTGTGTGCGTCGTCTCGGAACGTAATCCCGAGCGGCCCCGACCAGTGGAGCCGGTGGTGGTGGATGTGGGTCGGCGGGGAGAGGTTGTGCGGGCTGTGGGTGCACTGCAGGCTGTGCGGGGTGTGCGGGGCCTGCAGGCTGTGCTGGGTGTGCGGGGTGTGTGGGGGACGGTGGAGGAGAGTCCTCCAACTTGTGGGAGGGGCCGGCATCATCCGACCGCTTCCGCTTGGCAGAAGCTCTCTTCGACCGCGGCCGTGTCCGGGGCGGCATATCGGCCCCGAGCGCGCGCCGAAAACGTGAAAAGTGTGGGTGTGCAAAAAGAATGGAAAGAGTATACCCAAACATGCCGCGAGTGCTAAGCAGTGGAAGCGTGCGAAGTCCGCGCCTCCACGAAGTCCAAAACAGCCCGTAGAAGCTCCCCTGAGCTCCCCTAAGCTCCAAAAAGAAACCTGCGCATGAAAAAGCGATATCAGCGAGTAATAATCAAAATGTATGGAGCAATAGGGGTATAATGGATAGATATAGAAATTGATTTGGGTTAGGGGGGCGTTTAGCACATGGATCCTCAAGAAATACACGAAAAGAGGAGAAAACGGCGAAAACAGGGGTACCGGAGGTGATCGGACGGTCGGACCGCCGGCGGCGACTCGGGCGAGGCGTCGGCAGGTGCTCGGCCGGCGGTGGCGGGCCGAGCGGCGGCGGGGCGGCGCTGGTCGGGCGAGTGAGGGCGAGAGCGAGGGGGGTTCGGGCGAGGGGAGCTGGAGCGTCGGGGGGTTTGGGGTTTTTGCGTTTCGAAATCCGCGCCCCCCCTCGGCCCTTTATATAAAAAAGTTACGACTCGGCCGAGTGACGTGGTCACTCGGCCGAGCGAGGCCAATGAAAATTTTCTCCCCGCTATCGCTTCGGCCGAGTGGCTTTGCCAGCCTCGGCCGAGTGGAGTAAGTCCATTCAGCCGAGTGACTCAAGCTACTCGGCATGACTCGCCCTAGGAGGGTATCCGTTTCACTCGGCCGAGTGAATATATATACTCGGCCGAGTAGCAGTTATATCGAAATCAAGAAAATAAACAGAGAGTTGGGTACAGCAGACTTCCCTCGTTCGTGAGTGGCTCGGCCGGACGAACTTGTGTACTCGGCCGAGTGACTAGTATACTCGGCCGAGTGAGCCTTGTGTTCTGCTGTTTGTCTTCGTTTTGGCTCTAAACTCCGTCTTTCTTCCTCCAATCGATTTCATCTTCCTCCTAAGTGTCGAGCACCTTCTTGGGGCGCTCCTCGTCGTCGCGTTCATCCTCCTCATGATGGATCTACCTATCTCCTCTCCTGTCAAGAAAAATAGGACCCGTTATCACAAAATTTTTGGGCGAACGACTCAAAACACTAAAAATTTCTAAAACGAAAATAAAGAAAAAGTAAAAATAAATCAAAAACCGTCGGGTTGCCTCCCGACAAGCGCTTGTTTAAGGTCGTGAGCTCGACCCCCTATAATTTTCAATCAATGCGGGATGTTTGGTGCATATGAGATGCACCCATCAAACTTTCCGGGGAGCACGCTTGGATTGGGAAGTTTCGGCGTAGTGTTCTCCCGCGGTGGTCTCTCGTCTCGAATAGTGTTGGGGGGAGGCTCCCCCAAGCTAGCATTTGCTCCGGTCAACGGCTTAACCGGTGATGCCGATTTCCGTGCCGGCGGAGCTTTCTTTGGAGACTTTAGTTTCGAGATCTTGCAGAGCTCTCGAATCCTTGCGACATCAGCGTCGCCTTCATCTTCTTCAGCGGAGAAGTCGGGGGAATCATCCTTATTCTCTTCATGGCCTAAATCCGGGCCTTCTTCAAAATCTTCATCAAAAAGAGTGCCAATTGAGTGAGGAATCACCTCCTCTATCACCTCATCAAGGAGGTCCATGTAGTCAAGTTCCTCGTGATAAGGCATATGCTTCATAGCCTTAGGAATGTGGAGCTCCACCTCGATGTTTCTGACGTTTAAGGTTAAGGTACCTTCGCGCACGTCGACGATGACTCCGGCGGTGGCGAGGAACGGGCGTCCAAGTATCAATGAGGTGTCTCCCTCCTCCTTAACGTCCATGATCACAAAGTCACATGGCAAGCATATTCCACCCGGGACTTGTAGCGGTATGTCTTCGGCGATCCCCACCGGCCTTGTTATCCGTCCATCGGCTAATTGAATGCGCATGTCGGTGGGTTTCAACTTTGTCCCGGTGTTTAGCTTTAAGAACATGGAGAGGGGCATGAGGCTCACACTAGCCCCAAGATCAACCAACGCCTTTTGAAGAGGAACGCCGCCCAAAGTGCAAGGAATCCGAAAACTCCCCGGATCTTTGAATTTTGCCGGCTCCTTCTCTCTCTTGGTGAACCAAGAGCCCTCCTCGGCTAGCATGATCTTCTCCTTCCTTTTCCTCCCCGAAATCAAGTCCTTCAAAAATTTAGCATACGTGGGGATCTCGACGATGGCGTCAAGGAAGGGGATGTTAAGGCTAACTCCTCTTAGGTACTCGAGAAATTTCGCTAGCCTCTTCTCCATTTTCGCTCTAGCGAGCCTTTGGGGGAATGGGACCGGTGGCATGAAGCGCCTTTCCTCAATTAATTGCTCCGCCCTATATTTCTCCTTGTCTTGTGGCTCCTTCTCCTTTTCAACTTCAACTATCGGCTCAATCGGCTCCAAGCTTTCCTCCACGGCTTCCTCGGTAGGAATCATAGCGGGGGTGGTGTCCTTCCCGCCTCTAGTAGTAACGGCAACTACGGCGTTGATGTGGCCGGTGTTGCCCCGTGGGTTTTGCTCCGGTTGCGCCGGCAATCGTTGAGTGTTCCGATTGAGCAACGCTAATTGCTCCGATATTTGAGCCACTACGGTATTAAGAGAGTCTTGCCCCGCCTTCAAAGTAGCATTCACCTTATTTTGCTCGACCATGAACGCCTCCACTCTAGTTTCGAAATCGGACCGTTGTGGAGCTTGCGGAGGGTTTTGATTTTGATTCCTCCACCCTTGGTTGTAACCGGGCGGCCTATATGGTGGAACTTGTTGCTTCGGTTGAAAGTTTTGTTGAGTAGGCCCCCTCAGTGGATAGTTTTGTTGTTGGGGTGGTGGTGGTCGAGCTTGTTGAGGTAGTGGTTGTGGCGGGTTCAAAGCTCCTTCATTGTTGGCGTAGGAGAATCCGGGATGATTTCTCGTGGCCGGATTGGACCAATACCCTTGGTTCCCCGCAACATATTGTACTTGCTCCAATGATCCTTCTCCTTGCTCTCCTCCCGAGTACATGGCTTGGGATTGGTCTTGCCAATCACATATTTGGTTGGTTGGAGCGGAGGTGGAAGGGCTTCCTTGGGGCTCCGTGATGAACTTCTCCAATCTCTCCACCACCTTGTGGAGAGAATCAAATTTGCTCGTGAGCTCCGCTACGGCCTTCGCCTCGTAGATGCTAGTTGGCTTTAAGGAGGACGTGGAGTGTCCCCGCTCATCGCCCCATTGTTGGTTATTTGAGGCCATCTCCTCAATTAGGGCCGTAGCTTCTTCGGGAGTCTTTGACAAGATTGCACCATTCGCTGCGGCATCAATAATTTGTTTGGTCCCCGGTTGGAGACCGTTGTAGAAGCTATGAACTAGCTCCCAATCTTCTATACTGTGGTGCGGGCATTGATGCTGCAGATCCTTAAAACGCTCCCAAGCTTCATAGAGCGTCTCCTGTGGTCCTTGCTTGAAGGACATGAGAGCGCTCCGGATCTTCACCGTCTTGGATGGCGGATAGAACTTATCAATAAATGCACTCGCCAACTCGTCCCAAGTGGTGAAGACTCCGTCAGCCTGCGTCCTCAACCAATAGAGTGCCTTGTCCTTAAGCGTGAAGGGGAAGAGACGCAGTCTGATAGCATCGATGGAGACCCCCGGCATCTGGAATGTGGCGCACTTTGACAAGAATAATTGGATGTGGTAGTGGGGGTTCTCATGGGCGTTTCCATGAAATGGGTCTTGTTGCATCAAAACCACCAATCCAGTCTTTAGCTCGAAGTTCTTGTCAGCCGCCAACTGCGGCACAGCAATGGACGAGGTAGTAGAAGAGGTCTTAGGCCGAAGCCTATCGCGAATAGAAATTATCCTCGCCATCCTTGCCGCCAATTCTTCAGGAGTTTCCGGGTTGGTCATATACCTCCCCTCCGGATCTTGTCTTCTTTCCGCTCTAAGTCTCCGCGCGGTACGTTCGATCTCGGGATCAAATAATAAAGCTTCAGGGTCCGCCGTAGATCTCGTGTACATGCACAGGGGAAACAGAGTTTCAAAGAAATGATTAGCACCGTGGAAGGGTTAGGTAAGAAATAAGAAATAAAAATAATGATAATAGTAATAATAAAAAAAGAATAGCTAGGGTGAGAAAGAATCAAACGCAAGCGCCCTCCCCGGCAACGGCGCCAAAAACTTGGTCGCTCCAAAATGCAACCCAAGAACACGACCAAAGACTTGGTCGGCCCCGGATACACACCCGGAGAACGATTGTAGTTTTACCGCAAGCGCACGGTCAAGTGGCGAGCGGGTATCGAACACGAGGAGGTGGTGTTGAGCTCCAATCTATCCTAGGTTGGTTTGACTACGAATGTTTTTATTGGTGGAGATGTCTATGGTATGATATAATAGAAATGGTGGTGGAGGTCGGTGTCGATGATAAAGAAATCGGTCAAATTTCGATTCAAATACAATATAATAAAAGAGGGAATTTGCCTTGCGGCGATCCTGTCACAATCGTCGGGCAAAGTATGGGGATTTTAAGATAATAAAAGTGTCTAGGGCTATGGAATTCCCACTACAGATCGTCATACATCATCGTAAATAGTGAATCTCAATATTACTAGACTTGTGTTGAGGTGAACTAGTCGTAACTGAATAGAGAACCAAGTTCACGCTCTCGCGCTATTGCCGATCTATAGCGAACCTAGGATAGGGCCCAATCTCTTGCAAACCCTAGCCTAAGACACTAGCATTAGGATCGACATCATTGTCCAATCGCTTCTTGAGCCCACTCTCGTGCAAACTCGAGTCACGATCTAGGTTGTGATAGTTCGTATTCGTCCAATCTCTTGCAAACGAATATTGGTATAGATTTACAATTAAAAATCCTAGCTTTGGTTCAATCTCTTGCAAACCAAATCTAGAGAAATCCAATTGTAAATCTAAATCGAATATCTAGGCCTTCCCATCGATTAGAATCCAATCTCTTGCAAATCCCAAATCGATGGAAATCCCTAGCTATCCGTAGTAAATCAATCACAACCTAACCTCCTAGCAATCCTAGCAATTTAGAGGTTCATTCATCACAAATATGAAATTAGATCCATAGGGTTCATCCCCAAACCCTAGAACAACAAATCTAGTCTAGCATAGCAATAAGAATATGAGAATCAATAGAAATCATTGCTTGCATACAAAAAGATAAAAAAACAAAGATTCAAATAAAAAGAAGAAAATACTTAGCTTGATGAAGATCTTCAATCCAAAATTACAAGCTTTTAGATCCAAGAGGGGGCCTAGGGCATGGCCTAAGCTCTAAAATAATCCTAAGAAAAACATATGGGGGCTAAGAAAACATAATGGGGATCCCCTCTAATGGTGGCTACAAACCCCTTAAATACTCTCCCAAAACCTTAGTAAGAAACCCTAGAAAACCCCTCAAATTCGTGCCCAAAAACAGCCCAAACCGCAACTTAAAATCTGGGCCCAGGCCGCACTCGGCCGAGTGGAAAATGTGACTCGGCCGAGTGGAAATTCCTGCACTATAGCGTCAACTTGCAGAAATTCTCCAGATTTCATCCGACCTCTGATTGGTGCGTTCTTGGTGGCGTTGGAACTGTCATGAAGTCTACTATCCATAAAAAATATGAGAAAAATACTTTGCTTGCTGGAATGATAGCAGATTTCAAAAGAGTGGGAGGCTGTCTGAAAATCTGGGCGCTGCATGTCCTCGGCATCACTCGGCCGAGTTGACTTCTCTACTCGGTCGAGTGGGCTTCTCTACTCGACCGAGTGACATACCCTGTAAAATTCCAGTAACTTCGAGGTCCTCAGGGGTCTGTCTCCCGGGGTGGCTCGGCCGAGTGGCTTTCCTCACTCGGCCGCGGGGCATTCGGTACTCGGCCGAGTCGGAACCCTCAATCGCCTGACGGATTCCAGTAAGTCTGAGATTTTTGCGTGCCGTCGTCGTGATGCCACTCGGGCGGGTGGTGTCTCTGTGCTCGGCCGAGTGGGCTGGCGATGCTCGGCCGAGTGCACGCTGATACTCAATCTGCTGCGTGTCCGATCTGGCCGGCCGAGCGGGCTTCTTTGCTCGGCCGAGTGACTCATTCACTCGGCCGAGTGGCATGCTAAAATGCCCAATCTTCTCTGTTTCTCCTCCTCGTCGCTTCTACGGAGTTCCTTCTTCTTCCACCTGTCTCCCATCGCCGAATAGCCCTCAAAAGAGCCTTGGGTGACGCTCCGGAGTGGGTGCAAGTCCCTTAAGCTCATTTTTTGCTCCCGATCGCTCCATATTTCCTGAAATCCGACAAAAATAAGAAATAGTGAAAAGTAACACAATATCATCGAATAATCGTGAAAATCGCAATATGAGCAACCGAAATGGCATGCAAATATGTAGAGAAAAGGTGTAAAATATGGACCGATCAAAATCCCCCAAGCTTGCCTCTTACTCGTCCTCGAGGAAGAAAAGTAGAGAGACGAACTCGGGAGATGAAAACAAAGAAAATAAAATGGAAAAGAAAGAATACGAAGTGGAAGGGGTCGCTAGACTCTTTTCTCAGATCTCAAGCCATAAGCTACACATCACGACTACTTGGAAAATACTAATCACATGCTATAAGGATTTCATATCTTACATAAACATGGTTCTTGCAAGTTTTTAAGAACAACAAAAGGGATTCTCTAAATTCATACAATCAATTCATATCCACGTCACGCATTTCATAGGATTTAATATACAAATGTTGGCAATGCACTTTTCAATCAAGAGTTATAACAGAAGCATATAAGAATCACACCAAGCATGCAATAGAGAATGGAATAAATCATGGCATTCACGTATTTATATCGATTCATAAGAAATCTCCATAACTAAGGTATTTTGCTAAGTTTCAGCATTATCAAACTTCCCCATTCGTGCACCTCTCCACTCTAATGTCGCACTCACTCATATGGTCAAATGAATTCACCCCCCCCCCCCCCAAGCTTAGCTTGAGGCATCACATCTAAAGGAATATGATAGTGGAAAATGGGATTTTTACCTTGGTTTTCCCAAGTATTTTGTGGCTCCAATAATGAGATAGAGAAACATTTTTTTCTTCTTCTTTTTTTTTTCTCTTTTGAACTTTTTGTTTCTCATTTTTCTTTTTGGATTTTTGTAGGAGCTATATGATTTGTATTTTTGGATTTTGGCTCCTTTTTGGCTTTTTGGACTTTTTGGAGCTAACTTTTTCTTTTGTGGGGATTTTTGGGAAATAGATGCGATATAAGTAGCTTTAGGAGGTGAACTCAAGTGACATGTAGAGAATAAAAAGATATATGTGGAGAAAGAAATAATGTAACACTCGGTTCACTCTAAGATGTGCACGAACGATTCAATAAAATAATACTTCAACTAAAACTTATACGTAAGCATGGATATTCTCAATCATCTCAATAAATAGTGAGGTCAAGCGGTAAAGCGCACAATCATATCAAGCATGCAACAGAAGGTGAATAAGACAATAAAATTGATGCTTCAGATATACTAATGATGCGTGAATCTTGGTGCATTTCCAACAAAAGCATACCAAACACTAATCCATACATTTAGTTTCAATTAATATCATGCATTCATGTAGATGAATCATCAAAAGAAATAGATTTGCAAGAACATGTGAATAGCAAGACTATGGAATACTCTAAGTAGCATGTCAAGGAATAATAAGCATCGTGATGGTTGCCAAAGCAATAACAGATATCATCATAAGGAACAAATCTAGCAAAAGAAGGAAAAGAAGGAAAAGAAAATAAAGAAATAAAAATAAAAGAGGGGAAAGAAAAGAAAGTCAAGCACACAATATGATGCATGAACACACATAAAAGGAAAATAAGATGGAAAAATCAAAAAGATGATGCAAAAATTTTGAAAAATTTTAAAAACCCTAAAATAAAGTAAAAAATGCAACTAATGCATCTAAATGGCATGGAAATGCACTCCCCCAAGCTTAAACTCCACATTGTCCTCAATGTGATCATAATGAAAGAATATGAGGAACAACGATAATAATAAGGGGGTGAATGAAAAATGATGTTATGAATGACATGAAATCCTAATGCAACTACATGCACATACAATGATGCATGAGAGCGCCTTCCCCCAAGCTTATACCAAACAATCCTATTCAAATGACTTGACCAAAAATATCACGGCTTCACTAAGCGATATCAAGTCAAACAAATAAGAAAGTGAGGTTTCACTTGAACGAAATGCTCGATGGTGGGGAGCAAAAGGATGTGACACATCAAAATTTGAAGAGGGGAATTAATATATATAATGGGTTTGGGGTGTAAATGATTATTGTGGCCGTCATATGAGGTGATATTTATTCAAGAAAATCTATACGGTCCTCTCGCTGTCGAGAGGATTCGTGTTTATTTAAAGCATAAAAATTTCTACACTACTGGATTGATATCACCTATAGCAAAAGGCGGATCCAGTATCTTTGCCGGTGCAGGCAACTGCTCCAACTGCTCCTTCCGTGGCTCCGCCAGGCGCGTGTGTCCACGGACTCCATCAGACTCCAGCAATGCGGCTCCCAGCACCTCTCCAAGGACTCCACCTGTACCCTGCAAGAGATAAGCCGCATCAATCTGATGTGGATAATTCTTCCCCAAAATAAATGTATTCCAAAGAGGGTCATCAACATAAGTATTTAAAATTAAAAACGGTTGACAACACTTCCCTGGAAATAAATCTCTACTCTCGTGTACCAAGTCGATCAACTCTTTGTTGTTCGCCTCAGGTTGTTCAGGTAGCTTGGGCATATAAGCATAGGTCTCATCAGGCAGCTCCTCATCATCGTCAGACTTATCCCATCGCACCTCCTGATCATATTCAATAGCGTCCATGGGTGCTAACTCCTCGCTCTCCTCCTCGTATACGTCCCATCGTACCTCTTGATCGTATGTACATGAATCCTGCAAAAGGCACGATGAGTCGTCAAAATCTGAATTATAAAAAACATCATACACGGGAGGGGAATCAAATATAAAGGGCGAGGGAGTAAAGAGATCTCCCTGAAGGGGAGCCATAAGCTCTGTGGGATTGTCCTCGGCATCAGTGGAAGGGTGGTCCTCTGAGGGATGCTCAGCCTCTGTAGAAAGTAGAGGCGGCTGCGGTAGCTCAAAAGGAGGAGGGTAATGCTTGGGATCCTCATGAATGGCTGTGTCCTCGTCCCAATGCACGGCCTCCTCGATGACAAGCTCTGGCTCCGCATGTAAGGCCTCCTCAAAAGCAAGCTCTGGCTCTTGTGGGTGGCAAGGGGGAGCGACGATGGCACAAGCTGACTCTCCCCCAAGCTGAACGTGGACATCCTCCTCAGGCTCCTCAGGTATAGAAGGCAATGTAAACGTCATCATCTCCTTTTCATGCCTCCTTCTTCGTTTCTGTCCTGGAGCTCGAGGCACCCGATTGCATGGCTTGGCCTCCTCAATAGTAGGTGCAGGTGGCTCTATGGGCTCATGTATCTTGACCGCGGTATAAAAGTGGGTCTTGTGCCCCTCAACTAGAGCATAGACTCCATCATCAATTGTGCATGTGGAAGAGATACAATGAGTAATAAAGTTTTGAAATTCGAGCTCAAAAGGTTCACCTGCGGTTATTGTCAATGGACCGGAATCTCGAACTACGTCAATAATGTTTCTCAATAGGTCCATATATGTGTCCTCCTTTGACAGTTCAGATGTCTCTATTTGTGGAGTGTTGATGGTGTAAAGGTGGATATGATCACCTTCAAGTGAAGCGTACACTCCATCTATGATAGTACCTGCGCTAGAGACATTAGCCATAACAAAATCGATGAATACTTGGTCGTATGGTTTACTTACCGTAACGGTTAGTGAACCGGTAGATCGAGCATCATCTATCATTTGCTCCAAGGCTGCTGCCAACTGTAGATCACTGAACTTCCCCACTTGCATCCTCTTCAAAAACTCACGTGAGGGTCCCTTTAGCCTTCTAGTGAAGATATCAAATAGCGTGGAGTCATTCCACTCATGGTCTGACTCCGTCTGGAACATTTCTAACATTCCTTCAAACCTAGACAAGGCTTCCCCGAAGGATTCTCCATCAGCCTGATAGAATGCAGCGAGATATATGTAGGATTGTATAGAGCCCGCTCGCATTTTCTTTGGAAGCACCATCGCTGCAACAAGTGTATCTGATCAAGCAAAGTAAACAACCTGGAAAAGACGTCAGTGGTACAAAGAGAGATAAAGATAATAATAGCAGGTGGTGGGAAAAAATCTCTCTCAATGTTTTTTTTATTTTTTTTTTTGATTTTTTTTAATGTAATCTAATCAACCTAATTGTGACAAATTGGCACCCAACGGGAAACACCTCCCCGGCAACGGCGCCAAAAACTTGATCGCTCCGGATATACACCCAAAGAACGGTTGTAGTTTTACCGCAAGTGCACGGTGTAGCAGCGAGCGGGTATCGAACACAGGGAGGACGAATGACTGTGCTTGTTCCTAATCAACCTGGCTATTTGAGAATAGAGAAAATTGCCTTGGGCGATCCTGTCACAATCGTCAGACAAATGTGCGAAATATCCAATCAAATAAAGAACGTCTAGGGAATGGGGAATTCCCGCTACTCACCGTATTTCATAAATGTGGTTCGTCGGTATCAAAATTGCTAGAATGAGAATTCGGATGAACTAGTTGCAACTGAATGTAGAACCAAGCTCACGCTCTCGCGCTGTTGCCGGTCTATAGCTATCCTAGGTTTGGGTCCAATCTCTTGCAAACCCTAGCCTAGGGAAGCTAGCATTAGGATCAACATCATCATCCAATTGCGCACCGAGCCCAATCTCTTGCAAACTCGGTCCACAATCTAAATTAGGATAGTTCCTACCCGTCCAATCTCTTGCAAACGGGTATTGGCATGGAATTGCAATCGGAAATCCTGGTATCGGTCCAATCTCTTGCAAACCGATACTTCGAAAATCCGACTCCAACCCAATTCGGATTTCTAGGGCTTCCTATCAAATTGGGATCCAATCTCTTGCAAATCCCAATTGATATGAATTCCTAGCTATCCGTAGTAAATCGATCCCAATCTAATCCCTAATAGCAATTCTAGCTCAATTTCTACCAATTCATCACAAATAGGAAATAGGGCTTGTAGGGTTCATCCCCACGGCCCAAGACGTGGAGACTACTCACAAATCATAGCAATAGCACAAAAATAATCAATGAAATAAGCAATAGAATTCATCACAAATATTGAGATAAACAATAAAAATAGGATTTTTAGGGAAGAGAGATGCAAACCAATGGAGTTCTTCAATTTAATCCAACAAAAATCCAAGTTTTTTCCTCTTCTCCAATCACAATAATAAAGCTAAAAAGTAATCTAAAAAGCTGCAAAAAATCTAAGAGATGGCTCTCAAAACTAGGGTAAAAACAGGGCTTAAATAGCCCCAAAAATCGTCCAAAAATCGTGACCAAAATACCCCTGCACAGCCTGTTTTCCGCAGTTTTCGCTACAGGCAGCGCATCGCACTCGGCCGAGTGACAAAAGTCGCTCGGCCGAGTGAAAACCCCGCAATTTTCCAGAAAGTCGGGGCTTTCAGGGGTCTTCAGTTCGGAGGCGGCTCGGCCGAGTGAGTTGTCGTCACTCGGCCGATGACTTCACTGCACTCGGGCGGACGGGATTCTCCACTCGGCCGAGTGGGTCTTCTGAAGTTCAGGCAGCCGAAAAACAGAAACTTCGATGTTTTGGAAGGGCTTCGTCTGGGCGCCACTCGGGCGGACGTGGTATCGTCACTCGGCCGAGTGGGTCTTCTGTGCTCGGCCGAGTGCACAGGTAACTCGTGTCTGAACTGGTCGGCCGAGCAGTGTCTCGCTGGTCGGCCGAGTGGCTCCTCCACTCGGCCGAGTGGGACACAAAAATGCCCAATCTGCTTAATTTGTCCTCCTCGTCGCTCCTGCGACGTCCATTCTTCTTCCGCTCCTCTCTAACAGCAAAATACCCCTCGGGGAGGTCGTTGGTGACCGTCTAGAGTAAGCGCATCTCGGGATCACTCCAAATCACGCCAAATCACCTGAAATGCGACAAAAACAACAAATCGTGAAAAGCATCGCAGTATCGTCGATATATCGTGAAAAACATGATTTGGGCGATCCGAATGGCATGCAAATATGCGGAAAAAAGGTGTAAAATAAGGAGTGATCAGCGTTCGAGAAGGGCTTCGCCCAGTGTCAGTCCGAGATCCAAAAGAAGTTCCCACTCTCGGGGGTCAACTTCGAGGATCTTCGGATGTACCCTGACGTCGAACGGAGTAAGGGGGAAGACCCTAGTGGGCTGCCAGCCTGTGGCTCCACCGGTGCCCCGGAGAAAAATGAGGGAGGGGAATGCCCCTCGGCCTCTTCGTGCGCCTCTCTGTATATCTTTTTACTTTATCTGGAAAGGAATGAATTCAAAATAAATTTATTTCATAGGAAACGATACATCTATTGAAAGTACTTGCGTAAATGGTCCGTATTACAGGTGTGAGTGAGAATCCTCCCCTCCATATTGGCTAGTCGGTAGGCTACGGGTCCGAGGACCTTGACGACTTTGTAGGGCCCCTCCCATCTAGCCGCGAGCTTCCCTTTGCGAGCGGTATCAGGGTTGAAGCCCGCTTTCCGGAGGACCAGGTCCCCAAGGTGGAAGCTTCTTCCCCGCACCCGAGCGTTGTAGTATCGGGCCACCTTCTGCTTCTGGCGGATGATGGTGGCCAGTGCCTGCTCCCGTCGCTCGCCGAGGAGCTCCAGACTGAGCCCAAGACCCTGCGAGTTCCTGTCTTCGTCAAAGTATTTGAGGCGGAGAGATTCTTCGCCCAATTCGACCGGCACCACCGCCTCGGCCCCGTAGGTGAGCATGAACGGGGTCTCGCCAGTGGCCTCCTTGTGGGTCGTCCGGTATGACCAGAGTATCCCGGGGAGCTCTTCTGGCCAGTTCCCTTCGGCGTCTTTCACTTTCTTTCGGAGGGGCTCTATGATGCACTTGTTGGCCGCTTCCGCCATTCCGTTGGTCTGGGGGTGCGCTACAGAGGCGAAGAGAAGCTTGATTCCCCATTCCTCGCAAAAATCTTTAAACCCTGCGGAGTCGAACTGCTTCCCGTTGTCTGTGACGATGGCCCGTGGCACTCCGAATCTGGAGATGATGGAATTCCATATGAAGATTTTTGCTTTCTTCCACGTGATGGTGGCCAACGGTTCGGCCTCGATCCACTTGGTGAAGTAGTCCACCGCCACAATCAGATGCTTCCGCTGCCCTCGTCCCGGTTTAAACAGTCCGAGGATGTCAAGCCCCCATTTCGCAAAGGGGATGGGGCTCACGATAGGGATGAGCTCTGACGGGGGAGTCGAGATGTGGTGGGCATACCTCTGGCATTCTTGGCATTTTTGGACGTAGCTTGTTGCATCTTGGGCCAGGGTCGGCCAGTAGTATCCCTGCCTCAAGATCTTCTGTGCGACCATCTTGCCCCCATGGTGATTCCCGCAGATCCCTTCGTGAACCTCCCGTAGGACGTGGTCAGCTTCCTGCGGTCCGATGCACTTCAAGTATGGGAGGACATCCGTCTTGGTCCAGCGTCTCCGGAAGAGCGTCCCTTCATGGATCACGTATCGGAGCGCCTTTCTCTCCAGGGTTCGGCGTTCGTCCCCATCGGTCGGCACCTCCCCATGAGTGAGGTACCGGATGATCGGGTCCATCCAGGTGGGTTCTTGGTCGATTGACATCACCTCGTGCTCCCCCGTGCTGGGGGACTGCAGGTTCTCCACGTAGATGGTGCGGCCCAGCTCCTTTGGCGAGGACGAGGCCAGCTTCGACAACGCATCCGCCCGCGCATTCTCTGATCACGGGAGGTGCAAGACTTCCACGTTCTTGAACTTGGACATCGCCGCTCTGGCGACAGGGAGATATCTCTGCATCGCCTCCTCCCGTGCCTCGTAACTCCCCAAGAGTTGGTTGACAATGAGCTTCGAGTCGCTGAGGAGGCGGATGGATTCGGCCCCGAGCTCCAGGGCCAGCCTCAGGCCGTTGATCACCGCTTCGTATTCCGCCACGTTGTTCGTGGCTGGGAACTCGAACTGCAACGCGTATTCCACAATGTTCCCTTCCGGAGATCGGATTGCAATCCCAGCCCTGCCTCCTGACTGTGTGGCTGACCCATCCACATGGACTATCCACGCTCCTGGATCCCCTGGCTGGAAGTGGTCAGCCGAAAGAAAGGACAAGGGTTGAGCAATTACCGTCGCTGGGTCTTCTTGTAGCAGTAAGTTCCCCTGTCCGTCGTGAAGGCTGTCATTTCTTCGTCCCGGGGGTCCATCTGGACTTGATTGTACCCTGAGTAAGCGTCCATGAAGCTAAGCATCTCGTACCCCGAGGCGTTGTCCACCAGGTGGTCGATGCGCGGCAGGGGGTAGCTGTCCTTGGGACAGGCCTTGTTGAGGTCACTGAAGTCCACGCACATTCGCCACTTCCCGTTGGGTTTCTTGACCATCACCACGTTCGACAGCCACTCCGGGTACCAGACCTCTCGTATGAAGCCGGCATCAAGGAGACGCTCCACTTCCTCGGAGGCTGCCTTCATCTTCTCGCCGCCCAGGTTACGCTTCTTCTGCCTGACCGGCTTGAAGTTGGGGTCGGCGTTGATCTGGTGGACGATCACCTGGGGGTCTACGCCGGGCATGTCCTCCGGTGACCAAGCAAAGATGTCCAGGTTCGCCTCCAGGCATTCGATCAGCTGATCCCTCAGGTGCTGGCTCAGCCCTCTCCCGATCGAGACGAACCGGCCCTCGATGTCCGTGACCGGGATCTGCTCTTGCTCCTCCGCAGGGGCGGGCCTAGGCCCACTCCTCAAGTCGAGCGCGGCCATCCGGTCGGCTAGACGATCCTCGGGACCTTCCTCTGCCAGTTGATAGCAGGTACTCGGTCTCCCCGCGTCGCCTTCGACTTGCCCCATCCCCCCTGGCGTTCGGAACTTGATAGTCTGATGGAGGGTCGAGACTACCGCGCCGACGGCGTTGAGTAGGGGTCGGCCGATGATCCCATTGTATTCCGACCCGATCCCCAATACGATGAATTCCACCGCCAGGGTCACCGAGTCCGGTGCGTCTCCGAGCGTTACCGGGAGATGGATCGTGCCGATGATGGGGGTGGAGTGACCCGTGAATCCAACCACGGGACCCGAGCGAGGTCGTAAGTCTTCTTTCCGCCGTCCCATCTTTTCCAGGGTTGACATAAAGAGGACGTCACAGGAGCTGCCGGTGTCGACAAGCAGCCGCCGTACCATGGTAGTGTCTATGACCACTGACACCACCAAAGCCACGTCCGAGCTGCGCGCCGTTACGGATGCACTCGGTCTCCCGACCGGTGGGGACGGGGAGGGCCTCCCGGCCCTTTCCTCACGATCATCCTCGCGTCGGGCCCGCGCCCATTCTTGCCAACGATGGCGGGCCCTGTCGCCTCGCGTCAGGGCCTTGCTCTCCTTTCGCCGAGATGGGGAAGGTCGCGTCATCGCAGATGTGGTTTGTTTCTTCGTGGGACAGTTCGTTCCCACAGACGGCGCCAGATGTTTCAGAGTGTTTTCTCACTACAAAGCGTTGACCGTGGACAACCCGGTCAACGTGGTCAAGGGGCCTGTTTGGGTCCCTCGGGCGAGTCGAGTTGGTGCAGTCGAGGCTCGAGTCGGATCAGCAGACGACGTAGAGCGCGTCGACTGGGTTGAATCGGGGTCCTCGGCCGATGGTAGGGCGAGGGGTAGCCTCGGCCCGGGTCGAGACGCTCGGCCTTGGTCGGTTGCTCTCGGCCTCGGCGGTCGGACGACGAGGGGAAGCCTCAATCGTCCAGCTGGTTGCGTGGTCGGCGAGGGGCGGAGGAGAAGCCTCGGCCCGTGGATCTGATGCCCTCCTGCGTAGACGAGAACACTCGTCAGGGGGCCGGACCTTGGTTCCGGCCGAATCCCCTCCGATGCCTAAGTCAGACAGAGATCTGAAAGAGGAGGCCCGGCGGAGACGGTTCGACTCGTGAGGAGATCGGAACGACGTCTCACGACGCGAGCGGGGGAGGAAGGAGATGAAATGGGGGAATTAGGTCGTTGATGGAGTACCTTAGGTTCTAGATACCTGAGAAGCGGTCTCTTGTCCTGTCGTCCTCCTAGCCCCTTTATAGACCTCCGCCGTGATTGCCCCCGACCCACGTCGCTCGCCCCGCCCTCAATCGTGCCCCCTCGATCCCCCCCCCCCCCCCCCCCCCCCCCCCCCCCCCCCCCCCGTCGCCGCTCCCTGCGCCATGCCAGCACCTCCCTATAACTGCCATTCCCCCCCCCCCCCCCCCCCCCCCCCCCCCCCCGCCGCCGCTCCCTGCGCCATGCCAGAACCTCCCTATAACTGCCATTAAGTGGTAGCGGAATCGAGGGGGCGGTTATCGCAGGAGTGGGCGAGTGACCGGTGTGTTACCGGGGCTGGGTCGGATCGACATTTGGGGGGGTCCCCCTAGGGCCTTATCGAGTGGGCCTGAGTGCACAGATGGGCTCTTGATCGACGGTCGGGTCTCTGGGCTCGTGTCTTTCGGGCCTCGGGCAAATAGACGTAACAGTCATCATAGTCATGTTCTGCGAGGCTTCGAGGTTCGTCCCCGTGAACCTCTTCGTGCAGAGGGATTTCCTCAACTCTGTGGCCATCTCCGATTGGGTCGACGAGCTCGTGCATCGATGGGGAAAGTTATGCGGGCACGTCCTGTATTTCCATCTCCATCCAAAGGAGAAGTGGGTGAATCAGACTCTGAGGATTGACGTGAACGGACATGTCAAGGATGTCGTCGTGAGAACGCTTGACGACATGCTGGAGTACCTCGGCATCCTCCAGAAAAATCCCGACAAAATCAAACCCTCCCCTGAGAATTAACTGATTCAAGCTTCTGGATCTCCACCGAGCATAAACGTAAACCTGCGTGCTACCTTCATCCATCCTTTGCAATAATTTGTTGTGCTAATTATCAATGCTTTTGTTTCCTACCATCTAAAATAAA
The DNA here is from genome assembly GCA_030789695.1 of Scilla litardierei. Taxonomy (NCBI): domain Eukaryota; kingdom Viridiplantae; phylum Streptophyta; class Magnoliopsida; order Asparagales; family Asparagaceae; genus Scilla; species Scilla litardierei. Next base: position 23,347,926 of record CM061131.1, on the reverse strand, counting down.
TTGTACCAGTCCTTGTAATCTCTGCTTATTACATCTATGTATTTTTTGTTGCGATGTTGTGATACATTTCTACCAGTCGAACACTAGCTTTCATTTTTTTTGCTGTTGATGCAGTTTTTTGTTATGCGGGCTTAATCTTCACATACACACACAGAGAGGCAGGCAGATAGCTCAACAAAACAAATCCACACAAGCAAAATAAACCAAGCGCTCAGATAAGTTCAACATCAAGGACAAAACCCAAGAAAAAAAAGGAAAAACTCAAAACACATCAGTTCATTCAGCAATAATGATGATCTCAGTTCGATTATTAATGCACTTTTAAATAAAATAATAAGTGTAGACTTTTGCAACTTGTATTCATTGACCTCACACCTCACATGGCCCTCATCCTATCCGTCAGTGTTCCATTTAATCATTAATTTACTTAATTGTTTATACTTTTAATGGTCATGGATTTGTTTTCTTTTTAAAATATTGTAAATTCTTGAGCGTTTTTTGACTTTAAACCCCGGGCTGAGGAGAAGCTCTAAACAAATATATCAGAACCACAACACATACAAATATAACAAAGCGGTAGGTAGCAATAATCTGCTGTAAAGAAATTGCAATGAGAACTCTTAAGCAATGAGGCTTTTGTTTAGTACACGGCTTCAGGATGATGAGAAGCGGACATTGTGCTCACACACAGCACAGAATAGACGACTACAACAATGTCACAATGTACACAGCACAATACAAAAAGCACAAAAAGAGCTTTTTTTGTCGCGAGCCATTGAGAAATATAACAGATCAAGGAAAAACATGAAGGAACTCCGAGTCCATACACATCATCAAATTGTGTTTGCACATGTGGCACGTTTTACACGTGCAACACATACAACAAATTGTGGAGGACCAAGAACACCTGCAAGTTGCCGCTTTGAGCGCAACTTGCGACTCTTATTAATGGAGCACATATCCCTATGCACTTTAGAGCTTATTTTATCGAACTCTGCTTAGTGGATAGTCCATATTCGCGCCCAACATCTTAGCTAGCGAAAATATGAGAGTTGTATACCAAACAACAAACATGTCAACCATGTTCAGCAGTAAAGTCAGAGGAACACGCATTCTTTGTTTTCATATCCCACGAAGCACTGACATTGCAAATAAGCCTCAGGTTGGGCTGCCATCAATCCTTGCTATTTTGTTGTTAACAACTAGTAGTGTCTCTCTTTTTTTCCGTCACATATAGACCTATGTGGAAACTAAACCCTACCTCGGCGCCTCTATACATAACCGCATAGCAAAACACAATTGGCAGCAATCTCGCCGAAGATGGAGCACCAACAACAAAGTAGAAGCTTAATCATGGAGCTTAGTCTTGCAGATTTGCATCATCAGCTCGGCGAGGGGTGTCCAGCTTATCTCCACTGCGTGTTCTCTTGCTCATGTGGGCACGCTGCAATAGACGAACCAATGCCTGGACAACTTCTGACATGGGCGGTCTAAATTCTGGTTCAGCCTGTACATAGGTCGAAATTTATGGTCAGATACAATCTTCAACTCGCCAGGTAAATTTGTTACAAACTATCGATGTAAGGCTGTAAGCAACGTTTTCACGAGTTGCAATTGAAGCTGCTTTGGATCACTACAGGAACTATGTAAATTATAGAATATACGTGCGTGTATGACCCGTGGCCACTACATTCTTCCGATTGTGATGGACACTTAGCATGATGTATTAAGGATATGCTCAATTCTTTTAATGCAAGCATGCTCGTCTACCTTAAGAACTAGACAATTCTTATGATCTACAAAATACATAGCAGTTATATCTAAGACTTCTGTATTAAGGTTCTCAACTTAGAGTATGGCAATGGCTGGTCCTCTATAATTACTAAAGAATGCAATCAAAATTTTTTTGGAATCTCAGGTGAGATGGTCATACATGAAGTTTGCCATGGTATGATCAGTTCTACTGACATAACTACAGATCAATGCACAGTTTAACAGTGAACAAGGGATAACGACATGCTAATATGAGCAACAGTAAAAAATAATTCATGCCTACTAATCAGAGCCATATGATTAACCAACAATCCGATCCATATGCAGCACTTACCTGTACACAGAGAGCAACGACATCAGCAAACCGAGAAAGGGCTTTAGCAGGGTATAGCCCCTCCAAGGCAGGATCCACCATCTTGTCCAATGCATCGATGTCATGGAGTTGTGGAGTTGCCCACTGAACCAAAAACTGCTCTGTTCTTGGTTTTGAACTGTCAATGTAACCAGATTGCCAGATGTAAGCTCACTCAATCCAAGTGAATAACAGGAGGAAACAGAGCATATATTTGTGTCAAGTTTATAAAGATGGAACTGAAAAAAAGGACAAAGAAGATACAGTTGAAGACTTCAAATAGTTTCGTTACCTGTCAAAAGGCTTTCTTCCGGTCAGAAGTTCCAGCATGACTACCCCGAAGCTGTAAACATCACTCTTCAGAGTATGTTGGCCCAACATTGCAACCTCCGGAGCAGTGTACCCAGAACCCATGTTCTGATCCGGTACCTATACAGTAGCGTAAAATGTGAAAAGTTCAGTGTACATACATCATTTATACATGTTTAAACCGATTAGACCTTCAGCTAAAAAATTATGTAAACAAACTCATGATGGCTCGCAGGCATTGAAATGCTTATAGCCATGTAGTCGATTACATATCTGTACAACTCCAGCTTGTTTACACAACCATATCGACTACACATATATTCAGGTGTCAAACACTAACCTGAACACACAAACACAAACAAACAAACAAGCGCGCACGCACCCCCAAAACACCCACACCAACCCAACCACATGAAAACAACCCACCAAAAAAGAGTAATTTCAGCCACTATGCATTCCAAGTTTCTGCAACAATTACAGTCAGCAGAAAATTGATTTGAGATTTATTTATTCACCATACATCCATAATTTACCTGATTTTGCCTTAGTGTACTAATCTGGAATCTACAATATCGTGATCAATATATGCTACATCATTGCTAACAACAGAATTCCTCAAAGTTATTGCAAAAGAGTAGTAATTATGCATTTCTTTTTCTTCAGATATTTTTCTCTCAAGAAAAGTTACAGTGCAGAGCAATCCCCTTCATTTTTTCCTTTATATATGGAATTATCATCTTCAGGTTATAGGTTCACCACCAAAGAACACAGGAAACACAAGGCTTCCAAGTTTCACAAAGCGAGTATAGGATCAGAAATACCTGATAATCCAAATCGGAGACGAAACTTGCCAATCCGCACTCAGAGAGGTGAGGATTGAACTCACCGTCCAGCATGACGTTAGCTGACCTGAAGTTCTTGTGAACTATATAGGGTGAACAAACTTCATGTAGATACCTGAAAATAGCATATAATGTTGTCAGAAATGATTCATCGTTCTTTTATTTACAAATGCCCTTGGACATAACATTAACCAGGAGCTGCATGACTGATCTGCCTGCAAGAAGAGAACGCTTTAAAGAATGTGATTGGCAGTAACTCAAATCAATTTGGTTTGGAGTTGGGACAACTTCAAATATTAGTAAGAAGAACTACCTAATAATAAACAAGAAACAAATTTGGTAGATTTGACCACATTTAACACTTGCAGCCCTGGGTTCAGTCAACAATGATATTACATCACAACATCACAAGTTTTGTTGAGAGTTGGAAGAACTAGCTAATGGTCTAAGCCATATCCATACTTATATTCATTCATATAGGGGTTACATCATCCCCAAGGGACACCCACTACTAAGTGGTTGAAATGGTGGATGGTTAGTGGGTGGAAACCAAAGGTCTCCCCCATTCATAACACTCCCCCTCATCCATCCATTCTTAGCATATGAATTCTTTAGGATCCAATGCGCTAATGTGTAGTGGATACTGCTGGATCTAGAGTTACCGTGTTTGCCTCGTTAAAACCTTAGCTGTGGAAAACCCAGTGGAAAAAACCAGCAGCTTAAAGAAAAAGAGTACAATACACAAGTGACTCCCCTGATCCGTACAAGCTTCAGGCTTGTAGGTCTTTCAACTATCTCATCCCTATATCTTTTACAAGCTTTCTAAAAGGACATCTAGGCAATGACTTAGTAAACAGATCAGCTAAATTATTACAAGACTGGATCTGACGTACTTCAATCTGCTTCTGCTCTTGTAGCTCGTGCGTCCAGAAGAACTTGAGAGAAATGTGCTTCGTCTTGTCACCCTTGATGTAACCAGCTTGTAGTTGAACTATACAAGCTGCATTATCCTCAAAAAAGTGGTTGGCTCAAGGTCGTCCGTCTTGAGGCCTGTCGTCACTAGAATGTGATGAATAACTGAACGAAGCCAGACACATTCTCTGCTAGCTCCATGGATCGCCAGGAGCTCTGAGTGGTTGGATGAGACGGCTGTCGTGGTCTGCTTCACAGATTTCCAGGAGATGGTTATACCAACGTATGTGAACACGAAACCAGTCTGTGATTTCTTGGTGTGTGGATCAGACATGTAACCTGCATCTGCATAACCAATCAAAGTGGAAGATCCACCTTTCAAGAACTATAATCCCAGGTCAATCGACCCTTAGAGATAACGCAGAAGATGCTTAATTCCGTACCAGTGGCGCTTTGTGGGTGCTGAACTGTATCTGGCTAGTAGGTTGACTGTGAACGCTATGTCGGGACACGTGCAGTTTGCCAAATATAGAAGTGCTCCAATGGCACTAAGGTAAGGTACTTCAGGACCTAATGTTTCCTCCTCTTCCAGCGGCCGGAAGAGGTCCTTATGTACATTCAAAGATCTAACGACCATTGGTGTACTTAGATGATGGCTCTTATCCATATGGAAATTTTTGAGTAATTTCGTTGTGTATGTAGATTGGTGTAACATGATTCCTCCGATGAGGTGTTCTGTAAGCCAAGACAATATTTAGTCTTGCCTAGGTCTTTTATTTCAAACGTTAGTTTGAGGCTTGCATATATATAATCAATCTCTGTAGGAGATCCGACGAGGTTTAAGTCGTCTACATAGAGGGATATTAATATGAATCCTGTTTCCGTAGTTTTAATGAAAATACACGGGCATACTTCATTATTGATGAAACCTTATTGAACAAGGAATTCACTCAGTCTGTTATACAACATTTTTCTTGATTGCTTAAGACCATATAATGATCTTTGAAGCTTAACAAAATAGATGTCCCGAGGTCTATCTTTTATTTCTAGTGGTATTTTGAAAACATCTGAAAGTTTCATATAGATATCTTTATCTATATTGCCATATAGATATGCAGTCACAACGTCCATGAGCTGCATTTCTAGGTCTTACATTGATGTTAAGCTTATTCTAAATCAGAATGTGATCGCATCCATAACCGGGAAATATGTATCTTCATAATCTATCACCGGTCGTTGGGAACATCCTTGAGCTACAAGCCGTGCTTTGTAGCGTATGATCTGATTATTCTCATTTCTTTTCCTTATGAATACTCACTTGTATCCCGCAGGTTTTACACCTCTTGGTGTCTGGACTACTGGTCCAGAGACTTTGCATTTCAAGAGTGAGTCCAGCTCTACTCCTATTGCCCAGTTCCACTTTGGCCAATCATCTCTGCGTTTGCATTCAGCTAGAGATCGTGGATCGATATCATCGTCACATTGAGCGACGTGAACAACAATATCGAACGTGAAGTCGTCGTCGTCGAAAGTGCTTTTTTTAACCAGTACCTTCCCCAGTACGTACGAAATTTAATGATATTTCTCCTTTATTGTCCTCTTCGGAGGGGACTGAAGGCGGTGAAGGGTTACTGGTCTGAGCTCGGCATCCTGTGGTGGAATATTCGTTATTTCTCCAGGTATTTTCCTCTTGCGAGGGAATTTATCATTCGAGCCATGTGGTCGTCCTCTTTTTATTTGAGGTACGGCCAATTCCGCTGCCGGTGGATTGCACTCATCTTTGGAGATGTCAATCCTAGCTAGCGTATTAGCAGCAGAGACGTGTGATCTGATAATTTTCTGGTTATCAGTGAATTTGTCCGGAAGTAAATGTACTGTATTCTGAATGTGAAAGATCTTCAGGATCTCATCTTCACACAGATTAGTACGTGAATCATAATGAGACAAAGTTTTAGTGTCCCAAGAAATGGTCTTTGAAGCTTCAGGCTTCTTGGTTTGTGAGCCTAGTTTGGTAAAAGAATTTTCGTCAAACTCACAATCTTCAAGACGAGCCTTAAACGCGTCGTCCGTGTGTGGCTCAAGGTATCTAATAATGGAGGGTGAATCATACCCTACGTAGATACCAAGACAGCGTTGAGGACCCATTTTAGTCCTCAATGGAGGTGCTATGGGAACATAGACTGCACAATCGAATACTCTCAAGTGAGAAATATTGGGAAATGCACCATATGCAAGCTGCATCGGCGATAAAATATGACCACCAGATGGTCGTATTCTGATAAACGAAGCGGCATGCAAAATGGCACATCCCCAAGCATCCACGGGCAACTGTGATTGCATTAGCAATGGATGAGCAATCAATTGCAGCCTCTTTATAAGAGACTCAGCTAACCTATTCTGTGTGTGAACATGAGCTACTAGATGTTCAACTTCAATGCCAGTTGCTTAGCAGTAGTCTTGAAAGACTTGTGAAGTGAATCCTCAGCATTGTCCAGACGTATTTTTTAATCTGGTTATCTGGAAAATGTGCCCGCAACTTTATTATTTGTGTCAATAGCTTTGAAAAAGTTAGGTTGCTGGTGGACAAAAGGCACACAAAGGAAAATTTTGAAAATGCATCTATCCGTACCATAAAGTACTGAAATGGACCACTTGATGGATGAATTGGCCCACAAATGTCTCCATGTATTCTCTCCAAAAAGCTAGGAGACTCAAACCCCACTTTCAGGTGGGATGGTCTCGTGATTAGTTTACCCTTATAACAGGGGGGAGACAAGGAAAATCACCCTTTTGAAGAATCTTCAGGTTCTTCAAATTGTGTCCAAGGGATTGAGAGATGATGCGGTGCATCATAACCGATCCTGGGTGACCAAGTCTATAATGCCAGAGACTGAATAACGTGTTGATAGTTGGAAGAACTAGCCAATGGTGTAATCCATAGCCATACTTATATTCATTCATATAGAGGTTACATTGTCTAGACCCCTTGGGACACCCACTAGTAAGTGGGTTTAATAGTGGTGGTTAGTGGGTGGAGACCAAAGGTCTCCCACATTCATAACAAGTTTATGTGTATGTATTGAGTAGTGTGTGGGTAAATTGGGTGTGTGTAAAGAAAGTGTGAAATCATATAAATAGAAGTGATAGCCTCACTTTGGAGGCTGATCACCACTTTCCCCCAATCCAACATGGTATCAGAGCCCTAGAAAAAAAACACAAAACCAAAAACCCTAACCCTAACCGTGCGCCTCCACCTGCTGCGCCTCCACCCGCCCGCGGCCACCCACATCAGGCGCCTCCACCTGCGGGCACCCGCCCCCCCGACAAAGGAACCCGCTGCTTGCGTAGGCCGCAGCCGCCGCCGCCGCCACCAGCGGCATCCCCTGCCTGCGCCGCCGCCACCTGCGGCTTCAGCTGACGCCGACGCCGCCACCTGCGGCTTCAGCCGACACCGACGCCGCCACCTGCGGCATCCCCCGCTGCCGCAGCCGCAGCCTGCTGCAAAGGCCGCCGACGCTGCTCGCTGCCGCGGCTGATTCGCTGCCTTGCTGCCGCTGTCACATCTGATTCTCTGCTACAAAGGGAATCCTAAAGAAAACCCTAACCCTAGATCTATGGTAGAGCCATGAAGATGACTCCATAGATTTACGGTTAGGGTATGCCCTAGAAGAAGAAGAGGAGAAGTAGATCTGCGGATCTGAGGAGGAAGAGAGGAGAGATCTGCGGATCTGAGGAGAGATGGGGGACAATCTTACCTCCGCTGACATGAAGGCCTTCATTGGAGAGATAACGAAGCTGCTTGCTTCGAAGGAGTTGGGATCCTCGAGTGGATCGACGCCTTCACGTCCCGTGCAGAAGCTGGAATTGATGCCCAATGATGTGAAGTTGGAAGGGACGAAGAATTACCTCAGTTGGTCCAGGAGGGTGCTTCTCATCCTGAGGTCAAAGGGGTTAGAAGGCGTCGTTCTGGGTTCATGCAAGGAACCGCTGGACAAGGATGGGGATGATTGGAAAGTCTGGAGCACCACCAACTCACTGGTGGCTGCTTGGTTGATGACATCGATGGTTCCACCCATTGCTGGGATGGTGGAGGCCATACAGAGTGCTGCGGGGATATGGAGTATGGTGGAGAAAATGTACTCTGGAGCAGGGAATGTGATGCTCATGATGGAGGTTCAGGGCAAGGTCGACACCCTAAAGCAGGGGGAGATGTCTATTCTAGCCTACTCTGCGGAGTTGAAAAGGCTGTGGTCAGAGTTGGACCACTATGACCCTATTGATCTGCCTGATCCTAGGAGCGCTGCGATACACAGGAAGTGGGTGGAGCGTAGGCGTGTCACACATTTCCTGAGGAACCTGAGTGGAGATTTTGAGGCCAGGAGGGCGAGTATGTGCCACCTGTCCTCCATCCCATCCCTGGAGGAGGCCATAGCTGCAATGGCACAGGAGGAGACCAGACTGAGGGTCATGAAGGATGAGGGTATTCAGGTCACTCGGGCTGCACTGGCTGTACCGGCAGTGGCAGCAGTAAGCGAGGATCGAGAGTGCTACACATGTGGGGTGAAGGGTCACCTGAGCTTTAACTGCCCACAGAAGGGCAGTGGACGAGGACGTGGCACTGGAGGCAGAGGAGGAGGTCGTTGGGGCCGTGGAGGCCGTGGACGAGGTCGCGGTGGCCCACGGGCCAACTTTGCTACCGCTGATGGACAACAGGAGACAGTGATGATTGAGGCTACGCCAGCGGAGGCGTCAGACCTAGAGCAGCGGAGACAGTCCAGGTCTACTACTGAGAGCTCGGAGAGCCATGCAGACCAGACTGGGGATATTGCCTCGCCATTCGGTAACTTTGCCCACTTCGCTCACACAGGCTCAGGTAACCGATTAGCCCTTTCATGTAGAGATCATATAGAGTGGATTATTGACTCAGGTGCATCTAGTCATGTGTCAGGAGCATATAGACAATTTTCCACATATAAACCACATTCCATTCATGAAACCGTTCAAACAGCTGATGGCACATCCCAACCCATTAGAGGGACTGGTACTATTCAGTGCACTCCCTCCATACGCCTCTCTTCTGTCCTTCACGTCCCATCATTTCCAGTCAACCTCTTATCTGTTGGCTCTATTGTTGATGATCTCGACTGTAGCATTACTTTTGACTCTACTCATTGTGTGTTGCAGGAAAGGAAGACTGGGAGGAGGCTTGGGACTGGCGTCAGGCGTGATGGACTGTGGTATCTTGACAGAGCTAGTGGGGATGCTGCACTGGCTGTCGTTAGTGGAGAGAAGGAAAGGGATGTACTTTTGTTGCACTGTCAGTTGGGACACTTGCCCTTTGACATTTTGAGTAAAATGTATCCCGATATTTTGAACAAAGTGAATGAAATGAATTTGAAATGTGATGCATGTGAATTTGGGAAACACACTAGGACGTCATATCCTAGTGTAGGGATGAGGAGTGTAGAGAAATTTCATCTTATTCACTCAGATGTTTGGGGGCCCTGCCCAGTGACTTCAGTGAGTGGGTTCAGGTGGTTTATCACCTTCATAGATTGTCACTCGCGGATGACATGGCTTTATATGATGAAAAACAAAGGCGAAGCGCTGAAGTGTTTTCAGGACTTTCATAGAAGTGTCAGGAACATGTATGAGGCCAGGATCCGTGTCTTGAGAACGGATAATGGGACTGAGTATGTAAACAGGGAGTTTGCATCTTACCTATCTGAGAGTGGGATAACTCATCAAACCACTTGCCCCAACATCCCCCAACAGAACGGAGTTGCTGAAAGGAAAAATAGACACTTGTTGGAGGTAACTAGGTCACTCATGCTCACCATGAATGTACCTAAGATATTGTGGAGTGAAGCAGTGATGACAGCCACATATCTTATCAACAGGATGCCTTCACGGATCCTTGGCATGAAGTCTCCATATGAGATTCTTATGGGAAAGAACACTTTTGTAGTTCCACCAAAAGTGTTCGGATGCACATGCTTTGTGAGAGATCATAGACCCTCTGTGGGGAAGCTGGATGCTCAGGCAATTAAATGTATATTTGTTGGGTATCCTTCAAATCAGAAAGGCTACAGGTGTTGGAGTCCCTCAGAAAGGAAGCTGTTTGTGAGCATGGATGTGACGTTCAGGGAGACTGAACCGTTTTATGGAGGACTGACAGATTCTACATCAGTATTTGATACTGGGGCCTCTCCAAGCACAGGAGGAGTTGGTCGAGAGGGGGAGACTGATGACAGGAGGGTAGTGGTTGGACTTATACCGTGCCCTGTCAGCCCTACTGGTACTGGTCCTGATAGCAGGGAGGAAGGAAGGACCTTGGTGGAAGAGGAGGAAGACAGGCTGTACGGCAGGAAATATAGCAGGAGACAGAAGGATAGTCATGGCGATGGAGGGCAACAAGAAGACATCTTCCCCACTGAAGAACCACTAGCTCCACTGCCCCATGTCGAGGTTGATCAGTCTATCACGCCTGCTCGAGTCCCGACCTCCTTACTGCCTTCCTCTCCTATCACGGATGGTAACCTTTCTTTGCCTTCCTCTAGTTTAGATCTTCCACTTGCATCTCGTAGGGAGCCTCGTATCAATGCCGGCAGGCCTCCTGTACGGTATGGATATGAGACTGATATTGCTAACCATGTCTCCTACGCTTCTCTTACACCTGCATATAGGGCTATCATTGCATCCTTACAGTCTATCCCTATACCAAGTGATTAGCGAGTGGCAAAGCAACATCCCCAGTGGAAGAAAGCAATGCTCGAAGAACTTGAGGCACTGGAGAAGAACAAGACATGGAGACTTGTCTCACTTCCAGCAGGGAAGAAGGCTGTGGGCTGCAAGTGGGTATTCACAGTAAAGCAAACTGCAGAAGGGAAGGTGGACAGGTACAAGGCGAGGCTGGTTGCCAAGGGTTACAGTCAGACTTATGGGATCGATTATGATGAGACATTTGCCCCAGTGGCAAAGATGAGTACTGTGAGAGTACTGATATCCTGTGCAGCGAATTTTGGATGTAAATTGCATCAGTTGAATGTAAAGAATGCCTTCTTGCATGGAGACTTACAGGAGGAGGTATACATGGAGGTTCCACCTGGCTTTGGCACACAACAGACGGTGGGAAAGGTGTGTAGACTGGACAAGTCTTTGTATGGGCTGAAGCAATCTCCAAGGGCATGGTTCGACAGGTTCAGGCGTGCAGTCATCACCATGGGCTACAAGCAGAGTAATGGTGATCATACTGTATTCTATAGACATTCAGGGCAACGGATCACCCTTTTGGCTGTGTATGTTGATGACATTATTATCACTGGAGATGATGAAGAGGGAATCTCTCACTTGAAGGTGAGGTTGGCGAGAGAGTTTGAGGTCAAGGACCTTGGACAGTTGGGATACTTCCTTGGACTGGAGATTGCCAGGTCCAGGAAGGGTATAGTTCTCTCACAGAGAAAGTATGCACTGGATCTTCTGGCTGAGACAGGTATGTTGGGGTGTCGTCCAGCAGTTACTCCTATTGATCAGAATCATAGGTTGCATTCACAATCAGGGGAGCCAGTGGACAAAGAGAGGTACCAGAGACTTGTTGGACGCCTCATCTACTTATGCCATACCAGACCTGACATTGCATATGCTATCAGTGTGGTAAGTAGGTACATGCATGATCCTAGGACTGGACATATGGAGGCAGTCTTCAGGATACTGAGGTATCTGAAGAATAGTCCAGGAAAAGGCATATTATTTGGTAGTCATGGTCACATGAATGTGACAGGCTACTGTGATGCAGATTGGGCCAGTTGCTTGGATGATAGGAGATCGACCTCGGGCTACTGTGTGTTTGTTGGGGGCAACTTGGTCTCTTGGCGCAGCAAGAAGCAGGACTTGGTGGCTCATTCCACTGCAGAGGCAGAGTATCGTGCTATGGTGCTTAGTACTTGTGAGATGATCTGGTTGAGATCACTTCTACATGAGCTACGCCTGCTGAGAGAAGGACCATTGCAGTTGTTGTGTGATAACAAGTCTGCAATTAATATTGCCAACAACCCAGTGCAACATGATAGAACGAAGCACATAGAGATTGACAGGTTCTTCATTAAAGAGAGACTGGACAAGAAACAGTTGGAGATCTCCTATATTAGCTCTGGACAGCAACTAGCAGATTGCCTTACGAAGGGGTTGAGCTCTAAAGGAGTGGAGGATGCTTGTAACAAGATGGGCATGATAAATATCTTTTGCTCATCTTGAGGGGGAGTATTGAGTAGTGTGTGAGTAAATTGGGTGTGTGTGTAAAGAAAGTGTGAAATCATATAAATAGAAGTGATAGCCTCACTTTGGAGGCTGATCACCACTTTCCCCCAATCCAACAGTATGTTTCCATTTATTGCATTGACACACCACCACCACCACCACCAAAGTCACTTATTCCAAATTTGTATATTCACACTACGTTCTAAAATTATATTTTAGAGAAATAGTTGAAACCTAACAACATTGTGATCACTCTAATGTTGGAAATTACATAATGTGACTTGACATATTTTGTGTGTGTGTGAGACTTAATTTTTGTGTATGAAATAATGTTGTTATATATATTCAGTTATTATCCCTATAACCACCTTGATGAAAGAGGTTACAAAGAAGAGTCCTTGCCTACCTTTTTTTGAAGAGACTTCCATCAAAGAAATCTATATGGCTATGGACTAGGCAAGAATATGCACCAGTTCTTCTTCTTGCTAATTTTTTTATTATAAGGATATGTTATTTAAATTTCATATTTGGTAATCATACATAAGGATTTGGATAAGCATCATTAATCATAGCATATAGTTTAAATTTACTACATCTAAGTCTTAAGCATTGAGCTTTTCATAGCAAGGAAAAAAAGAAAAAAGAAAAAAACCCATTCAAGTTACATCTAAGGGTAACATTTGTGAAAAAACTTTATTGGTATATATGGTTGTGGGCCCAAATGCTGCCAAGCCTAGTGCAAGGAAAGTCACTGTAAGGTGCTTGGATCAAGTTTCAGGCTTAAGGTTAAATAAGCTAAGCTAGTCAGTTCCAGGCTTCACTTCTTTAGCCCATCAGGCCTTAGTGCCCAGCTATGACGCACACATTCATTTTCAAGCTACAAGGCACACTACTATAAAGAAAGATTGTGTTGATAACATCACACCAATCCATTGAGCTGGTCTCGAAATTTCCCGACAAGTATGTGAAAGAGGGGTTTGTCACAAAACATGGCCAGCGTTCCTAAATGTTAAGATCCCGAGGATAATGAGCTCAAAACATGGTTATTGGATGAATGTCAAATAAATAAATAAGGGTAAAGAACTTACATTGAAAAACAAATTTCAGTTCAAGTCACATTCTAAATTAGGTTTTTCAAAGGGAAAAGTTAAAAAGTAGGTTAAAGAACATCAGTGAAAAACAAGTTTCACTTCGAGATCATGTTCAAGCAAAGGCTGTACCACACGAATAAACCACTTTCTCACTCTATTTGGATTGTCATTGCAATATCCGTGACAAAAGCAGATTGTATTTGATGACGTTTTATTTCAAAATAACATTGATGCATACCGGGAAACCTTTAAGATGATAAATGATTTAGTCATGCAAGATCCGATTTTTGGTGATCGTAGTTATTGATAATTGTTTTGGCATCTAGTAATAGTTTTAGGGACTATGATGATGTGTCAGGAATCTTTATCAAGAAGACTACAGATACTTCAATAAAGCTAGAAAAGTAGGTATCAGAGTGTAATCAGTGCCCATAAGCATACCTTGCCGGCAGAGAAGAACCAAATTAAGACAGTATTGAGTTGTCATACATCATTGTCTTTGGTAACTAAATCAATATGAAAGTAAATAAAAAGTTCAGATGTATAGTAAGTAAATACAATATTTACTTACTCAAGTGCCCGGGCACTGCCAAGTGCAATTTTGACTCGTGCATTCCAAGCCAATGGTTTGCTATATTCATCCAGATGGTGAAGGAGATCAACCAGGGAGCCATTTTGGTGAAACTCGTACACGAGTAAGTGTTGACCATGTTCAGCACAGTAACCAACCAACTCAGATATATTTGGATGGTGCAGGAGTGAGATCTTTGAAACCACATCAATGAAATTTTCAGTTGATTCATTGGGCAGCGCAGAACAGTTTATTTTCTTCACGGCCAGTACCTGTAGAGAAAAATCAAATAAATAAAAACCAAGATACCTAATATTATCAGTGCTTTAAGTTCAATTTTTCTCCCCCTTCCAGCGTAATTAACTACTTTTGAATTATCTTTAAAGCAACACCTTTGTCAAGGGAAATAATACTCGCAGAAAAGAATAGCATCTGACTGCAGAATATTGATAGGATTACTATATTATGCTAGGTCTAAAAATAGATAAAGTGGAAAGAGGTGGAAGAATCGTCATACTGGCATCTCCAGCCTCTCTAACCTCCTGGCCACTCTTTTCCTTGTGCCATATTTGTTTGATCGTCTGGGTATTGCAACTATCTGTTCTACATAGATGCTCGTATTACACTAGGAGCATGAAATGCATTTTTGTCCTAACGAATTTTGGCAATTAAGATATATTCAAGGCTAATTAGCAGTCCATACACCACAGTCGACAGAATGGCTAGACATGCTAAAAAATATTTAAGTACTTGCTGCTATTTTGTTGGTAACTCTAGTATCGAATAAATATGAGGTTGACATCCTAAATTCAACCACAAGACATTGGCAAGTTTAGCAAATAACAAGTGACCAGAGAACGGCAGCATGCATAATATCCATAGTAAAATAATTGGATATATAAATCTCAGTCTTCATGGCTGTTCCAACCAATACACATTGTTTCAGGTGTTCATCATGTTATTGTATTGCTGAAGGCCTTCATATATATCTTCTGTAGGCAAAAATGGATCAATGTTCCCAAAGCTCACGCCCTTACACATGTTCCGGCATGGTCCTTGGTCTCTTTCCATTCTATTTTGTAGCTGAACATTCAAAGATACATTTCACTTCCTTTCTCTAACCCATTGTGACTACATGATACCAGCCCACATGTGCTACTTGATTATGAAATTGATGCCGCTCAAGTCCAGGCCAGTTGAATCCAGATCGATGCATTCAGTTTTAGATTATAGGACTTTTTGTATCTGATTTTATTTGATTGCACATGTTGAACCTTTACATTTATAGCGCTTCTACATTCTTTTTTAATATTATTTTAGCATGTATGGTGCCTGTAGTTCTAGGCTATAAATAAGCTGTTGGATAAAATGCAGATTTAAGAAGGATGGTGCTATAAAACAGAGAAGGAAAGGACTTAACGGTTTGCCGAGGCATGGTAGGCACTGTCCTTAAGAGTAGATTTCCGCCCCTCAGAGTGTGAACTCGGTGCAAGACAGGTCCAGCGGCTACCCTCCAGGATTCAACGGCAACGGCCTTGTAAGTGTGCACTCACAATACAAGGTTCCAGCGAGCAGCAATTGTTCTTCGATCTCGAACGAAGAGGAAGAGGTTCGCAGCAATCTGCAGCAGCAAGGAATCTGCAGGATCGCAGCAACAAGGAAGTCACAGAGCGCGAGGATCCGTCTGTTCGGGCTTGTGGAGGAAGAGGCGAACAGACAGAGTCACAGAAACAGAAGGAACGAAGCTGATTTTTGGTGGAAGAATGGTTTTTTCGTAGTGTGTCAAACTCTTGTGATTTTCGAGTTTATATAGGGTAAGAGAAATGACTGTTGGAATTACAGTCATTAAAGGGAAATATAGCTGTTGCGACATTAAAACAGCCATTAAAGAAAATAAAGCTGTTGAGCCATTAAACAGCGCAATTAATAAAAGAATATGGCCGTTGGGAAAATTAAAAACCGCAATGGGCCTTTCAAATTCTGCAAAACAAGTGGGCTAAAAAATGATGCAAAACTCGGGCACTCCGCGCGCGCACCCGTGACCCCCCCGCCAGGCGCGACGCCAGCGCACCCACGCTAAGGTTTTCCGGATCCGACGCCCACAATTTCCATTCGGTTCAACCCGGTTTGGGCTCGGCCCCTTGCTTGGGCTCATGCGCATGCGAGCTACCCCCAAGTCCTAGCCCATTAACAAGTCCAATAGCCCATTAACAAGAAGACTCTTATATACCCATCAAAGGGTTATCTCACATCCAATGTGGGACTATCTTCTCTTTGAAATTGTAAGAAATATCCAACAATCCCCCACCATTTCAAAATTTCAAGAGGTGAGGGAAAAAGAATCCAAGATGAGGAAATGAAAAATTTCGAGATCGAATACGACAATTCAATACATTAGCAATGGTGACGTTCGGTCTATGAACCATTACTTAGGGAATGAAAGTGTGTTCTACAAGAAGTTAGTGAAACATAATGTTTCTATGAACCAATCTCCTTTATTGTAAAACATTGACTCAAAACCCATATTGAATCATCAATGAATAGTTGCTTGCTCTTTCGGGTTGGCACGTTTCGGCCATGCGCCATACCTGGATTTTCATGAGTGCTCTAGCGAATGTATCCAAATTCGCATAGGAAGCGGCCCCACTTCCACACCCATATAGGTGGACCCATCAAGTATGCTCGACGATTATGCACACCACCCAACAAGGGCTATGGTTTCCATTAAGAGTCATATGCTCATCCTCTCTCATCGTCGATAGCACTATCTACACTATAGGAAGGGACATGAACATAATGATAGTGCTCCTCACGATCAACAAGTGACTTGTTGTTACCCATATGAACCTACTTCATGAGTTCATCAATCACATAGGTTGGGTTACCATCACTCTTGACCTATGTTTTAGGTATAAGTCACATTCCCCTCGATGCACTTTCCACTAACTTCCTATTTAGTGGTTTTGTTAGAGGATCTGCCAAATTCATATCTGACCTCACATAATCAAGGGATACTATCCCATGATCTAGCAGCTGCCTCACAATAGAGTGTCTTAGGCGTATATGCCTACTCTTCCTATTAAAAACTTTATTTTTGGCTTTTGCAATTGCATCTTGACTATCACAATGGATAGACACAGTCGGTACCAATTTTTCACAAATGGGAAGATCACCAAGAAGGTTCTTAAGCCACTCGGCTTCCCTACATGCCTTCTCCAAGGCAATAAACTCGGATTCCATAGTAGACCGAGCAATACAAGTTTGCTTGGATGATTTCCAAGATACAGCACCTCCACCAAGTGTAAAAACATAACCACTTGTGGATTTAAGCTCATCTGAATCAGAGATCCAGTTTGCATCAGTAAAACCTTCTAAAACTGATGGATCACCACTAAAAAATAATCCATATTCAAGAGTTCCTTTCAAGTATCTCATAACTCTTGACAAAGCATTCCAATGATCACTATTAGGATTTTGAGTGTAACGACTCATTCTACTAATAGCATATGCAATATCAGGGCGAGTACAATTCATCAAATACATTAAGCTTCCAATGATTTGAGCATATTTAATTTGTGAAACAGATTCACCAAAATTTTTGGCTAAATGTAAACTAGCATCATATGGAGTAGCTACAGGTTTTTAATCATGATATCCAAACTTTTCAAACATTTTAATAACATAATGTTCTTGAGAAAGCATAATCCCACTAGGTGTCTTAGTTAATTTTATACCTAAGATCACATCAGCTTCACCCATGTCTTTCATATCAAACTTAGAAGACAAGAATGACTTTGTTGCATTAACTACATCTAGGTTGGTGCCGAGAATAAGCATGTCATGAACATATAAACAAATAATAACACCAACATCATTATCAAACTTTGTGTAAATACACTAATCAGTATCATTTATATGATAACCATTTGATAGCAGAACAGAATCAAATTGATCATGCCATTGTTTTGGAACTTGTTTTAAACCATAAAGAGATTTAACAAGTTTGCATACTTTATGTTCATTTCCAGGAGTGATACAACCTTCAGGTTGTTCCATATAAATCTCTTCTTCCAAATCTCCATTCAAAAAGGCAGTCTTTACATCCATTTGATGGATAACAAGACTATGTATAGAAGCTAAAGCAACCAAGACACGGATAGAAGCTATCCTAATGACAGGGGCAAATGTGTCAAAGTAATCAATGTCTTTCTTTTGGTTGAAACCTTTAGCAACTAATCTAGCTTTGAACTTGTCAATAGAACCATCAGGTTTTAGCTTTCTTTTAAATATCCACTTGCAACCAATAGTTTTAGCTCCTGGGGGCAATGTAACAAGTTCCCAAGTGTGATTTGACATAATGGATTCTAATTCACTGTTGATTGCTTCTTTCCAAAATGTGGCATCGGGAGATGTGATGGCTTCATGGTATGCAAGAGGATCATTATCAATAAGAAAAGTGAAAAAGACATCACCTAGATTAGTCTCCCTCCTAACTCTTTTACTCCTTCTAACTTCTATCTCATCATCATTATCATGTGAATGAACATCAAAAGTGTGCGATGATTGAGGTGCAGAAGTCAACCTAACATTATCCATTTTCATTGGGAAAATGTGCTCAAAGAAATCAGCATTCTTGGTTTCAACAATAGTGTTGGGCTCCATGATGCTTTGCTCACTTTTAACAACTAGGAATCTATATGAAGCACTATTTTGAGCATATCCAATAAACATGCAATCAAAGGTTTTAGGACCTAATTTTCTTTTCTTAGGTTCAGGAAAAAGAACTTTAGCTAAGCACCCCCACACTTTGAGGTAACTAAGGTTTGGAGAATGACCTATCCAAAGTTCATAAGGTGTCTTACCTAATTTCTTATAGGGAATTCTATTCTGAATATGACAAGCAGAGAGAATAGCTTCTCCCCATAGGTTAAGAGGTGCACCTGAACTAATTAGCAATGCATTCATCATCTCTTTTAAAGTCCTATTTTTCCTTTCTGCTATGCCATTAGATTCAGGAGAGTAAGGAGGTGTAGTCTCATGAATAATCACATGTTCTTCACAATACTCCTTAAAAGATGTACACTCCCCTCCTCTATCTGATCTAACCCTTTTTATCTTCTTATTAAGTTGATTCTCTACTTTAGTCTTATACTTCAAAAACATATCAAAAGCTTCATACTTAGATCTAAGCAAATATACTTCAGTATATCTAGAGAAGTCATCTACAAAAGTGATATAGAATTTCTTACCACCTCTAGTAATATTGCTTTTCAAATCCCCAAGATCACTATGAATTAAGGCAAGTAATTCACTTTCTCTGTGTACAGATCTACATGTTTTCTTAGTGGCTTTTGATTCAACACAAATTTCACATTTTTCATTAGAGGAAGATGAAGCATTCAGCAAACCAATTTCTTTCATTTTCTTAATATATGAATAATTGACATGCCCTAGTCTATGGTGCCAAATATCAAAAGAGTCAATCAAGTAAGCAGAAGAAGAGGATGCATTATTATTCATGATATCAAGTACATTCAGAATGAAAAGACCCTGGTTACAATATCCCTTTCCCACAAACTGGCCATTCTTGGTCATCACAATTTTATCAGACTCAAAAGTAACCTTAACCCCCACTTTTCCCAGAAGAGAGACAGAAACCCGATTCCAACGGATATCTGGGACATGGAGCACTTCACTAAGCGAAAGGGTTTTTCCTGAGCTTAATTTGAGAAGAACCTTCCCTTTCCCGATTACGGGTGACGGTCTTGAATCCCCCATGTACACATTCTCCTCGCCAGAACTGATAGGAACATAGGAGGTAAAAGCTCCCCATCAGCGCAGATATGCCGGGTTGCCCCGAAGTCAATTACCCAGTCCTTAGCATGTGCCACCATGTTAACCTCCGAGATCACCGCGGCAATTATATCTCCTTCTACCAAGTTTGCACTTGGTTTAGGAGTATCTTTCCGGAAGCGACATTGAGCTGCATGGTGTCCTGGTTTCTTGCAAATAAAACAGTATCCTTTCTTCTTGAAAGTAGTGTGGTTTTGGCCCTTTTGAAATCTCTGAGTATGTTTGTGTTTAAGGCTGTTTGTATAGTCTTTCCAAGATTCAGGAAGTTTTTCAATAAGAGAGCCAGAAACAAATGGATCAGTGAGAGTTATATTTTCATTTTTAAGCTAATCAATAAGAACATGGAAGTCATGGATTTGGGTGGAAACAGATTTGTCTTCAGTCATGGCAAAGTGAAGGAAATTGCCGATAGCAAATTTTTGGGTTCCTGCATCTTCTAGGATGTATTTTTTTGTAAGGCTAGTCCAGATATCAGAAGCTACTTTAGTGGGACAGTAGACATCAAATAGTTCATTGGACAGAGTATGAAGGATGGTATGTCTACAGATTTTATTAGCACGGTCCCAGGCAGGAATGTCTTTTTCATCTGTTGGTTTAGGATCTGTGAGTGCGAAGGCAAAGCCAGTGACATCAAGTGTACTAAAAACTTTTTCTTGCCAACGCTTAAAGAATGAACCAGAAAAAAGTTCGATTTTAGACAGATTAGGCAGATGTTTAGCATTCACTATAGCAGCATCCATAATCTACTCTTAAGATTGTTGGATAAAATGCAGATTTAAGGAGGATGGTGCTATAAAACAGAGAAGGAAAGGACTTATCGGTTTGCCGAGGCATGGTAGGCATTGTCCTTAAGAGTAGATTTCCGTCCCTCAGAGTGTGAACTCGGTGCAAGACAGATCTAGCGGCTACCCTCCAGGATTCAACGGCAACGGCCTTGTAAGTGTGCACTCACAAACAAGGCTCCAGCGAGCAGCAACTGTTCTTCGATCTCGAACGAAGAGGAAGAGGTTCGCAGCAATCTGCAGCAGCAAGGAATCTGCAGGATCGCAGCAACAAAGAAGTCACAGAGCACGAGGATCCGTCTGTTCGGGCTTGTGGAGGAAGAGGCGAACAGACAGAGTCACAGAAACAGAAGGAACGAAGCTGATTTTTGGTGGAAGAATGGTTTTTTCGCAGTGTGTCAAACTCTTGTGATTTTCGAGTTTATATAGGGTAAGAGAAATGACTGTTGGAATTACAGTCATTAAAGGGAAATATAGCTGTTGCGACATTAAAACAGCCATTAAAGAAAATATAGCTGTTGAGCCATTAAACAGCGCAATTAATAAAAGAATATGGCTGTTGGGAAAATTAAAAACCGCAATGGGCCTTTCAAATTCTGCAAAACAAGTGGGCTAAAAATGATGCAAAACTCGGGCACTCCGCGCGCGCACCCGTGAACCCCCCCTGCGCAGGCGCGACGCCAGCGCACACACGCTAAGGTTTTCCGGATCCGACGCCCACAATTTCCATTCGGTTCAACCCGATTTGGGCTCAGCCCCTTGCTTGGGCTCATGCGCACGCGAGCTACCCCCAAGTCCTAGCCCATTAACAAGTCCAATAGCCCATTAACAAGAAGACTCTTATATACCCATCAAAGGGGTATCTCCCATCCAATGTGGGACTATCTTCTCTTTGAAATTGTAAGAAATATCCAACATAAGCATGGTACCGAACCCTTGAGAAAGAGAATGAAAATTTAATGAAGTTTTGAGAAACCTTACTTGGTTTGTCAGGAGCCCTAGCTTAGTATCTCTTTTGCATGGGATGATGGAGAGTAGTGTGTGATTCACCAGAGTTTGAGGCCCAACCCGTGATCCCATTCAAGTTATCTTAAGTAATCAAATACCCAGTTTTTCCTCAAATCATCAAACCCTAGAACTAGATCCATCTCTGCTTCCCTGTTCGCCATTACTACACATTCGTAACAATACAAGAAAATATTATGAGAACTTTTTAAGCGTATTGGACTTTATGCCAAATTGGTTTTACCGATTGCAAACCCCCAACATATTCAACCTCATTATAGATTCCACTCCTACCGGTTATCAAGGATTTATAAGTTCGGTTGAGAATTTTCCTGGCTCCACATTTTGGTTAGCTGGGATGTATACCTCGTTGCTCAACGGATTGAACTTCACTCTTGAATCTCAAACTTCCCTTGGCTTTGAAGTGCTATCGGGTTTGAAGTCTAATATCACAAGTCATATGTCCATAACATCTGTAATGATCCAAAACATGGAATTTTTGCGGCCTCGGTTTCTGGTTCACAATTTAGTAAACTTCTTTTAGGTGTGTGCGCCTATCTATCAATGCTAATTGTGAGGTGCATATCAGCAAAGCCATTTAAATTATACCGACAGCCACCTTGTGATGTACAAGGAATATTCTCTTATCTTTGGAAGGTTGTCATTCTTTTTAACTATCTTGATGGCAATACATGTATACGAGTAGCAAAGAAGCAGATTTAATGAGTTGAATACAACGCTTACAAAAATGAGAGGTGCTTAATATATTTCTTGATGTTGTGCGGTCAACCCAGTTGGTCACACCTAACACAGCAGAATACACAGGATCGTCGAAGAACCTCGGAACAAAGATGGGCAGAAAAACAAACAGAGCACAAACAGAGCACAAAGAGGATTGCTTTTTAGGCCGTGGATCGGCCAAGGGGGAACACCGATGAGCTGTATTACGAAAGGGAAAGGACAATACAAATCTTCTCTTCGTCCAACGAAGAAAAAGCACACAACTCTCTCCCAAAAGCTCACAATACAATCCCTCAAAGTTGGCTATCACAAATGGCGGCTCTCTCAAAGGATATAATGGTGTCCACACGAAACCCTAACCTAAAACTCCCTATTTATAGCCCTAGTTACAATAGGTGTCATCATTGGCTAGGAATTCCTAGGATTCGGATCCCGACAATAACTGCATCCAATCCAATCGCCGCTCCTACGCAATCAATGTGATGCACACTAGTGGGCCCTCTGCCGCTTCCTAGTGGGCTGCATTCCAATGGGCTCCCTTCACCCAAACGACCTTCCTTCTGTGTCGAACGACCAAATAGCCAAACCACGCGTATGAGCAACTTCCAACTAGCATCTGCCACGGCCGTTCGATCGAACACGGACTCTAACCGCGTTACGACCCAACGACCCAATGCTGAGCGTTCGACCCTCAAACTCGAGCTGACGACCGAACGACCAACTGCGATGTAGAAGCCACATGTCCAGCATCCTCGTATTTGACTTATGCAGAGTCAGATAGGTCGAATCCGAGCACAGTCGAGTTATCTCAACACAAGATAACTCATCTACAATACGACTGCTTCTCCTACACCGAATTGAGCCAATTTCTCCACAAATCTTCACCTTGGCGACATTCGAGCCTCCGTCCAACGGATGACCCTCACTGACATTGGTAGATCATCGAATGGTGGTCTCCCCTTATTTTGGTCCGAAGAACCAAATGTCCCGAAGGACCAAATGCTTCGCCAGAGCTACGACTGTCTCCTCCTGAGACTCGCTCGACTCTTTCGAGTCGCATATGGCTCCACCGAGCCCAATACCCCCTTGTGGGTCGACATCAGCTTCAACAAGAAACTACATTGAGCAAGTCCAAACAATGCTTGAACTTGACTCCTGATACAACCTTCGTCAGCATGTCTGCCGGGTTGTCATCTGTCCCAGTGTTCAACAAATTGATGTCGTCTTCTTCTCCCACATAGTCCCTGACAAAGTGGAATCGAACGTCGATATGCTTGGTACGAACATGGAAGACCTGATTCTTAACCAGGTGCACTGCACTCTGGCTATCACAATGGACATCGTATCGATCTTGATAGACTCCCAGATCATCCATCAAACCCATCAGCCATATCGTCTCCTTCACCACTTCAGTCAATGCCATACACTCTGCCTTCGTAGTAGACAAGGCTACCGTATACTGAAGGATACTCCGCCAGCATATTAGAGTGCATGACTGTGAGAAGACGTAGCATGTCATCAATCGTCTCCCATCCAAGTCGCCTGCATAATCGGAATCGACATACCCCGACAGTGTGTGGACCATGAACATTTCGGCTATATGTCAGTCCTACGTCGACTATAACATTGATGTAACACAAGATCCACTGCACTGCTCGCCAGTGCTCTTGCCCGAGTTGTGCATGTATCTACTCACCATGCTGACAGCATGTGATAGATCAGGTCGAGTACATACCATTGCATACATCAAGGCCCCTATCGCATTGGCATACGGTATGCTCGACATAAGCTTATTCTCATCTTCGTTCTTCGGACAATGCTCGGCACTGAGTTTGAAGTGAGGTGCAGGCGGAGTAACTACAGTCTTCATCTTCTCACAGCCAAACTTCCATATAACAGACTTCAAATAACGACTCTGAAAAATGAACATTGCCTCCACTTCGATGTCTTGTGATCTCCATACCAAGAATCCTCGATGCCTCGCCCAGATCCATCATCTCAAATGCACAACTCAATTGAGATTTCAATTTCCGTATCTCCTCTTTATTCGATGAAGTTAGGAGCATATCATCGACATAAAGCAGAATATAGATGAAGGACCCGTCATCCAACTTCCGATAGAACACCAATGATCATAGAGACTGCGAACATACCCTTGATCATCCGTCATAAAGCGTTCGAAACGCTTATACCAATGTAGAGTGACTTCTTCAGTCGACATGCACGACCGTCACCACTCCCATAGCCATCGGGCTGAGCCATATAAATTTCCTCTTCGAGCTCTCCATACAAGAATACTTTCTTAACATCCAGCTGCACCAGGTCAAGGTCGAACTGAGCAACCAATGCCAACAGGATCTGAATCGAGCAATGCTTCACCACAGGAGCAATACCTTCTCTCTATGCGAAGCCATGCGCTACCAAGCGAGACTTGTAACGAACATCTCCAAATTCGACCCACTATTTCTTGATGTAGACCCATTTACACCCAATCGTTTTCTTGCCCTTTGTAAGCTTCAGAAGATCATATGTGTCGTTCTTCACCAGTGATTCCATCTTTTCGTCCATCGCACTTCTTCACCGCTTCGGATCTTCGGTTTGCTCCACCTCATCAAATGAGATGGGAACATCGATACATACTGCGGAAAAGGAAAACGAGACCAACTCCGAGTACCTTGCAGGTTTCCTGCTCTCACGCCTTGACCTCGACACTGCAATGGAATCCTTCGGCTGAACGACCCTTGGAGACGAGCTATCTTCACCGAGCTTGAACCCCCAACTACACCATCGATGGCCTGGAGCCCGCCTTCTGCAACCTCTGGTGTGGATCGATTAAAGTCGTCGATCGACCATTGTGGAGTATCAGACACGTTGTCGAAGACCTGCTTCAGTTGTGTCTGTTCGACCTCCATCTTTGGCTCATGCTCCTTTAGTAACGTCGACACATCAAACGTTACATCTCTGCTTAGAATCACCTCTGTGTCAGACACCATAGTCGATATCCATTGACACCATTGCTGAAGCCCAAGAAGATGGTTTTCTTCACTCGAGCATCGAATTTGTCTTCCTTCAGGCATAATAACTTGGACAACCCCAAACTCGAAGTGATACATAGTCGAAAACTGGCTTTTCCGACCATACCTCCAACGGAGATTTTCCTTCCAATGCAGCAGATGGTAGCCGATTGACCAAGTAGGTTACATACGCCAGAGCCTCTGCCCAAAACTCCTTCGATATGTCAGCATTTAACAACATGCATCGAACTTTCTCCAACAAAGTTCGATTCGTCCTTTCTGCTACCACATTCTACTGCGACGTACCAGCAACGGCGTAGCATCTCTGAATCCCTTCCGATCTGCAAAACTTCTCGAAGAGATCTGACATATACTCACCACCGTTGTCACTTCAGAGACGCCTGACTCACCGACCAGTCTGAGTCTCGACCAGTTTCTTCAACTCGATGAAAGTGCTAAGAACTTGGTCCTTCGACTTCAACGGAAACACACATACCTTGCGTGAGAAGTCGTCGATGAACGACACGGTAGTGTTTTCCTCACAATGAGGTCGTCCTACTTGGGCCCCAAACGTCGATGTGTACATAGTCGAGCGCTCCTTTCGTACTGTAGATGGCCGTCCCAAATAACGCACGTGTCTATTTTCCAAACACACAGTGCTCGCAGAACTCGATCTTGCCGGTCTTGGCACCTCTTAGACGACCCCCAACAATAAGCTTCTGCAAAGCTTTCTCGTCCACATGACCCAATCGCATGTGCCATAACATTGAGTCGTTCTCATCAACCTCACGAGTCAGAGCCGTTGTGCCAGCTACGACCGAACCATCCAAATAATTGAGGTTGCCTTGGCGCTCCCCCTTCATCACGATCATTGCTCCTCGGGTCACCCTCAGATCTCCATTTTTCATGGTCACTCGACATCCTTTGGATTCGAACGGACCGAGCGATATGAGATTACGTCGTAGGTCGGAAACAAAGCGCACCTCCTCGATGTCTCATGTTACACCATCGCTCATTCTCATTCGCACTATCCCGATGCCTGCCGTGCTACAGGCTCGATCATCGCCCAACAAGACTGTATACTTACCACCTTCCATGTAAGTCGTAAAGTATTCTTGATTAGCGGCATATGGAACGAGCACTCAGAGTCAAGCACCCAACCATCTGACGCCACGCCCTCCGAAGCACCGACCAATACATACTACTCGACCTCAACGCCCTTCGCGACGTTGGCAATTGTGTCGTGCTTTTTCTTCGCCTTGGTGCAGTCTCTAACCCAATGTCCTCTTTCTTTAAAGAAAGCACATTGGTCCTTTGCCACCTTGCGATGGGGGTCTCTTGTCTTGTCTCTGGACTTGGATCTGAAACCCCCTTTGATCTCCACTCTTCTCACCACTATGACCCCTTACGACCGTAAAAGCATCGCTCGAAGCTCAGCTGCTGGCGTCCACATCGTTCTTCCTGAACTCATTGCTCGTCAGAGCGTTGGACACCTCTTCAAATGTGATCAATTTCTAACCATATGTAAGAACCGATACCAAGTACTCATACTCAATGGGTAGAGAGTTGAGGAGAATCATCGCCTTGTCTTCATCGTCGACCTTCACGTCGACGTTTCTCATGTCGGTAAGAAGCTTGTTGCAGTAGTCAAGGTGTTCCTCCATATAAACCCCCTTGGCTAACTTCAAATCGAAAAACTTCTTCTTCAAGTGTAGCCGGTTCTAGATGTTCTTCATATACGTGTCGTCGAGCTCCTTCTAGAACTTGCTTGCACTTGTCTCCTCCATATATGGGTATTTCTTTTCCTTCAACAAATACAGGCAAGTGGTACCACATGCACTCCGATTCAGAGTTCTCCACTCCTGATCGGACATGTCCGTCAGCTTCTCGTCCAATGCGATATCTTAACCAAGTTGGATCAATATATCCTTGATTTTGCATCTCCACATATTGAATTTGATCTTTCCATCAAACTTCTCCATTTCGAGCTTCGTGTTAGACACGATGGTCCAAGAGGATGAACAATACCCAGAAGTCGACGCCTTTGAGGAATCGTCATTGCCACCGCTACTCATCTTCTACTCCTCTGTTGATCTCCGGAACCGAAGGCTTAACCAAAGGCTCCGATACCAATTTATTGTGCGGCCAACCTAGTTTGTCACACTTAACACAACGGAATACACAGGATCGCCGAAGAACCCCGGAATAAAGATGGACAGAAAAACAAACAGAACACAAAGAGGATTGCTTTTAGGCCGTGGACCGGCCAGGGGGAACAACATGAGCATTATTACGAAAGGGAAAGGACAATACAAATCTTCTCTTCGTCCAACGAAGAAGAAGCACGCAACTCTCTCCCAAAAGCTCACAATACAATCTCTCAAAGTTGGTTCTCACAAATGGCGGCTCTCTCAAAGGATATAATGGTGTCCACACGAAACCCTAACCTAAAACTCCATATTTACAACCCTAGGTTACAATAGGTGTCATCGTTGGCTAAGAATTCCTAGGATTCATATCCCGACAATTACGACATCCATTCCAATTGTCGCTCATACGCAATCAATGCGCCGCACACTAGTGGGCCCTCTGCCGCTTTCTAATGGGTCGCATCCCAATGGGCTCCCTTCAATCGAACGACCTTCCTTCTGTGTCAAACCAAAGAGCCGAGCCGTGCGTACGAGCAACTTCCAACGAGCCTCCGTCACGACCGTTCGACCGAACATGGACTCTAACCGCATTACGACCCGACGACCCAATGTTGAGCGTTCGACCCTCAGACTCGAACTGACAACCGAACAACCAACTGCGCTGTAGAAGCCACATGCCCAGCATCCTCGTATCTGACCTGTGTAGAGTCAGATATGTCGAATTCGAGCACAATCGAGTTATCTCCGCACAAGGTAACTCGTCTGCAATACGACTGCTTCTCCTGCACCAAATCGAGCCAACTTCTCCACACTTAAGAGGTTGGCGCACCTCCAATGATTGAGGGCTTTACATTCAGCACCTTAAACCAGCTGCTCATATAACCTACACCTGTCTAAGCTCCTGACCATATCAAAGATCGCTTCCTTGTGACCACTTGACCTGATAATATCTCCTCTCTCTAGTTCCCTGGCACAGCAAGTGCCACTGACAACTCTCCTTAGCTAAAATGGAACTGCAACCAACTGATTGTATTGAAGCTCACCTGGCTTGAGCACAATGCGCAAGTATTCGATGAAAGATGGTAACCTGCATCATTACTATCTCAATGTGATGACGGTCTAGGTACTAAGTGTTACCACTAACCCCAAGATGTCGGTGTAGCTCCATTCTTTCTGTAAGATAGCTTGATGTCCACTTGCTTGGAGACAATGCTCTCTACCCCGTCTTGTTCTTATTGTATCCTTTAATTATTACTCTTGCTCGCCAAAGGGTGAACCATATGCCCTTATTCTCAAAATTAGGTCTTAGTCAATGTTGTTTTTTGTGATTCAAATCCCATGTGGAAGTTTTTCCAGGCGACTCGGTCGAGTAGCATGCTACTCCACCGAACTGCAGCTGCAGCAAAAAACAGAGAGTTGTGGGGTGGTTTTTCCCACGACTCGAGCAACCTACTCGGTCGAGTAGGGGGCTACTCGGTCGAGTAGCTTGCTACTCGGTCGAGCTGCAAAAGGATTTTGAAGATCGCAGAAACCCGAGAGCTTGATGTTTGGAGAGAGCTCTGCAGGGAATACCGACTCGGACCGAGTAGCTATGCTGCTCGACCGAGTCGACTCGACTCCACCCAACGGCAGAAGCAGCGCGTGTCAACTCGGTCGAGCAGCTCGGGCTGCCGACCGACTCGGGCCGAGTCAGCGCGGCAGCCCGAGTCAGCGCGGGCCCAGCCAAGAAATCCAGCGGCCAGATCTTGTTTTCTCAGGTTTTGGAGGATTGTATTTAAACCTAACTATTGTTTTAGCCTAGGTTAAGACTCTATTGGATTCTAAAAATTTGGGAGAGCCTTTAGCCATCCCCTTGAAGATTATTTAGAGTTTTGGAGTTCTTGAAAAAAGGTGAGATTTTTCCTTTTTTATTCCTCCATTGTTTTCATCTTACTTGAGTGGATTAGTGAGTGCTTGTGCGGTTTGACAAGTTATTACTCACGTGAGAGGAAGTGAGGTTGTAACCCTAGTTTGATGGATCTCTCTGATAGTGGAATCGTCTCGGAATGCTGGATGTAGGTTGTTTACAACCAAACCAGGGTAAATTCTCTTGTGTCTGTGATTGATTGTTTTTGTTGCTTTGATTCGTTTGCTGCTTTCTATTGCAAGGTCAAATTGGGATTTTGTTGGGTGCATTGGGGTCATTGCTAGCCCTAGATTTCTGATCAACTTTTAGCGTTGCTATTTCCCGCGTGGATCTCAAGGGCGTCCGTTAGCGCTAGTGGTTTATTTTCCAAGTGGTATCAGGGCTTGTGGTTCGTTTGCAAAGGAAGTTAGTGGCGAAGGAAAGATGGTGTCTTTGGCAACTTTGAACATTGAGAAGTTCACCGACCGGAATGATTTTCGGATTTGGCAAACGAATGTGAAGAATGTTCTTATACAGACGGGATGTTATCAGATCGTATTCAATGTATCGAATATCGATAAGGAGGTGAAGGAATCCGCTAAGGCGGAGATGGAGATGAAGGCATACAGCGCGATCCAGTTGTCGTTATCTGATAATTTTCTGAGGGAAGTCTTAGATGAGGCTACGGCATCTGACATGTGGAAGAAGCTTGAGGGACTATATATGAAAAAATCCTTCACGAGTCGCCTATATTTGCTTCAGCAGCTGTATAATCTCAAGATGAAGTCTGGATCCGCGGTGAAGGATCACATGGATGAATTGAACAGGATTGTGTTGGAGTTGTGAGGTATGGACGTGAAGATTGAGGATGAACAGCAAGCGGTTATCTTGTTGTATTCATTGCCTGATGAGTATAATCAGTTTGTTCGGTCGATGATTTATAACCGAACTACTCTCACCGTGGAAGAGGTGAAGACAGCGCTTCACACTGAGCAGCTATGTGGCAAGGTTCAAGGTAGAGATCATGTGAGTAACCGCGAGAAGGCATTGCATGTGAGGGGTCGACAGGAAAGGAAAGGAGCCTTCAGGAAGACCAATGACCGCTCCAAGTCGAGACATTCGCAGGATAGGTTTGCGAACATAACGTGTTACAACTGCCAGAAGAAGGATCATTATTCGAGCCATTGCCCTAACAAGGTTAGGAAGAAAGGCAAGGAAACCGAGAAGGATTCTGGTTCGGCTTCTTTGGGGATTGATGGTGAGCAGGTCTGTGATGAACGTAGAGTTACCGAGATGTTTGCCGCAGGGATTGCAGGAGAAGCAAATATGGCATGGCTCATAGACAGTGGTTGCCCATACCATATGACTCCTCATAGGAGTTGGTTCCCGACATACCGTTCCAAGGAGGATGGGGGTTCAATTCTCATGGAGAACAATGCAGTGTGTAAAACTGTGGGTATTGGAACCGTTCAGATAAAGATGCATGACGGCATAGTGCGTACACTTGCCGATGTGAGGCATGTCCCAGATCTGCGAAAGAGCCTAATCTCCATAGGCGTATTGGACAATGTCGAATGCAAGTCGGTCTTTGAAAAGAACCAACTTCGAGTTTCGAAAGGAGCCATGGTTGTGATGAATGGAAAGAAGGTGGGAAACCTATATGCCCTTCAAGGTACCACAGTTGAAGGTGAAGCAGACGTAAGCACTATGAGCGCAGTTCCCGGAGATTCGGCCAAGTTATGGCATTTTTGCTTGGGTCATCCATGTGACAAGACCCTCGATGTACTCCGAAGAAGAAAGTTGATTGAAGCCTCGAATGAGAGTGTAGAATTCTATGAATCCTGTGTGTACGGGAAGAAAACAAAGGTGCAGTTCAACACGGGGAAGCATACTAGCGGAGGACCACTTGACTATGTACACATCGATGTGTGGGGACCGTGCCCAGAGCCGTCAAGAGGAGCTAGATATTTTGTCTTGTTCATTAATGACTACTCTCGCAAAGTCTGGATGTACTTAATGAAGTCGAAGGATCAGACTTTTGATATGTTTCGAGAGTGGAAGACCATGATGGAGAAGCAAACCGGAAGGCACATGAAGGTGCTTAGATCTGACAATGGAGGTGAGTTTATCTCGAGGGAGTTGAGAAATTTTTGCATACTCCATAGGATCCGCAGACATTTTAGCACACCCGGAGATCCGCAGTCAAATGAGGTGGTGGAGCAGATGAATCGTACATTATTGGAGAGAGTGCAGTGTTTGAGGCACTTAGCCGGTTTGGAAAAGGAATTCTGGGGTGAGATACTCACGACTGCTGTGCACATTGTGAACAGAGTTCCTTCAGTATCGATTGGCTACAAGATCCCTGAGCAGATGTGGAGTAGTGAAGCTGGAGATTATTCGTACTTGCGCATTGTGGGTTGTCCGGCATACGTGCACGAGAGGGGCGACAAGTTGGATCCAAGAGCTAAGAAGTGTATCTTTCTTGGATATGGCCACAGCGTCAAGGTCTATCGTTTGTGAGATCCAGAGGGTCAGAAAGCGATAGTGAGCCGACATGTCACTTTTGATGAGGATGCAATGCTCAGGGTGGAGCATTCTCATTCAAAAGAGGACACGTTCGCAGAGGTGATTTCGACGGAGAGAGTCAATCTTCCGGTCCAGCCCACTCAACGACCAGGCAAGGAGTTGATGGTCGATGCTCCAGTTGAGGGAGATGACGAGGTCCATGTTGAGGACACCCGGTCCACCTCAGGTACGCGTTGACACCTATGCTGGTGATGATGGAATGCGGAGATCGAAGAGGGTGAAGAAAGCGCCAGAAAGGTTTGGAGCATGGGTTATGCGGGATATTCTTTCGATGATATGGCGACTTATGCACTCAACCTAGAGCACGAGGACCCAGCGACATATGGTGGAGCCATAGTCTCAGAAGATGCGGCTCAATGGCAAGGAGCAATAGAGGAGGAGATGGAGTCTCTTCACCGCAACGACACTTGCGATTTGGTGTCGTTACCTAGCGAGAAGTGTGCCAGTGTTTATCGTTAGATACACAAGGTCAAGGAAAGCTCAACTCAAGATAGGAACAATGTCAGGTATAAGGCAAGATTGGTAGCCAATGAATTTGCACAAAGAAAAGGAGAAGACTACAACGAGATATTTTCACCAGTTGTGCAACACACATCGATTCGTGTGTTGTTGGCGCTAATTGCTAGCATGGACATGGAGTTGGAGCAACTCGATGTGAAGACCGCCTTTCTGCATGGAGACCTTGATGAGGAAATCTATATGCAGCAACCTGAGGGGTTCAGAGTTGAGGGAAAACAGGCCTTGGTGTGCAGGTTGAAGAAATCGTTGTACGGGTTGAAGCAGTCACCCAGGCAGTGGTATAAACGATTTGATAGCTTCATGATGGGAGTAGGCTTCGAGAGGAGCATCAAAGATCAATGTCCGTATATCCGCACACTTGAGAATGGCTTGAGGATTTATTTGTTCCTCAATGTGGACGACATGATAATTGCTTCTAATAGCATGTCTGAGGTGAAGAAGCTGAAGGCGAAGCTTGGGCAAGAGTTCAACATGAAGGACTTGGGACCCACAAAGAAGATTCTTGGTATGGAGATTTTCCGAGATAGGAAGAAGCATGAGCTTAGAATGTCACAGAAGGGGATATTCAGAAGGGGCTAGCCCGGTTTGGGATGGATAGTGCGAAGCCCGTGACGACACCTTTGGGAGCTCATTTTCAGCTGTCTACGAGTCAGTCGCCAAGCACCGATGAGGAGAAGACGTACATGTCTCGGGTGACATATGCGAGTGCAGTAGGAAGCTTAATGTATGCAATGGTTTGCACGCGTCCAGATATTGCACAGGCCGTGTGAGTGGTTAGCAGGTATATGGCCAATCCTGGCGAGGAGCATTGACAGGCCGTCAAGTGGATTCTGAGGTATCTACGAGGCACGGCGAGTGTCAAGATCCTCTACGGGAGAGGAGACGGTAAGGTGCTGACAGGGTACTGCGATAGCGATTATGCAGGCGATAGAGACAGGCGACAATCTACCACGGGGTATGTGTTCAGTTTGGGCACTGCCGCGGTATCGTGGAGGTCGGTCTTACAATCTGTGGTTGCGCTATCAACCACGGAGGCCGAGTTGATTGCAGCAGTGGAAGCTGTGAAGGAGGCCAAGTATTTGAGGAGTCTGCTGAGAGATTTGGGGGTGCCACAGAGTTCGTCACTTATGCATTGTGACAGCCAGAGTGCCATTCATCTGGCAAAGCACCAGGCGTACAATTCGAGGACGAAGCATATTGAGGTGCATGATTCCCTTCCTAGATTTGGAGAAGGATATAAAGCCTCAGAAGATCCCGACTGAATTTAACCCCACAGACATGTTTACCAAGCCAGTTCCTGCCGTAAAGCTCCAGGTTTGTATGTAGCTGATTTCCTTGTTGGCTTAGGTGGCGTCGGAGGGCGCAAGTTTCGAGACGATCATGATAATCAGAGAGTGTCATGGTGTACAGCGTGGAGCAGCAGGAGTCATTGGGATGAGATTTGAATCAAGGTAGAGTGTTGTTTTTTGTGATTCAAATCCCATGTGGAAGTTTTCCCAGGCGACTTGGTCGAGTAGCATGCTACACGACCGAGTTGCAGGTGCAGCAGAAAACAAATAATTGGGTGGTTTTTTCCACGACTCGAACGACATCCTACTCGAGTATGGGGCTACTCGGTCGAGTAGCTTGCTACTTGATCAAGCTGCAGAAGGATTTTCAAGGTCGCATAAACTCGAGAGCTTGCTGATTGGAGAGAGCTCTGCAGGGAAGACCGACTCGGGCCGAGTAGCTATACTACTCGACCGAGTCGACTCGACTCCACCCAGCGGCAGAAGCAGCGCGTGTCAACTCGGTCGAGCAGCTCGGGCTACCGATCGACTCGGGCCGAGTCAACGGGGGCCCAGCCGAGAAATCCAGCGGCCAGATCTTGTTTTCTCAGGTTTTGGGGGATTGTAATTAAACCTAACTATTGTTTTAGCCTAGGTTAAAACTCTATTCGGTTATTAGAGTTTGGAAGAGTCTCTAGCCACCCCCTTGAAGATTATTAAGGGTTTTTGGAGTTCTTGAGAAAAAGGTGAGATTTTTCCTTTTCTATTCCTCCATTGTTTTCATCTTACTTGAGCGGATTAGTGAGGGCTTGTGCGGTTTGACAAGTTATTACTCACGTGAGAGGAAGCGAGGTTGTAACCCTGGTTTGATGGATCTCTCTGATAGTGGAATCGTCTCGGAATGTTGGATGTAGGTTGTAAACAACCGAACCAGGGTAAATTCTCTTGTGTCTGTGATTGATTGTTTTTGTTGCTTTAATTCGTTTGCTACTTTCTATTGCAAGGTCAAATTGGGATTTGGTTGGGTGTATTGGGGTCATTACTACCCCTAGATTTCTGATCAACTTTTAGGGTTAATATTTTCCTCGTGGATCCCAAGTGCGTCCGTTAGCGCCATCGGTTTATTCCCCAACAAATGTGTCCGAGTATATTGATTGACTGAAGAGAGTTTCTGGCAAGGGAGTGATTAGACGGCAAGATAATACTGAGATTGCAATGGAAGTGGACGTGCTATCCAGTCGTTAAAGCTAAAAAATAAGAAATAATAGGAAATAAGAAACAGTTGTACAATATAGAAAGTGTTACAAAGAATCCAGTTGCTTTTGATTAACTGCAATCTTGTTTAAAGCTAGATTTGAGAAATACATATTTCCCCATTGTTAAATGGTACAAGTTCCACCATTAAATGAGGTTAAGGTTTGGCTTAAACCATATTTCCTTCTGAAAGATACATCACTACCTTACTGTCTTACTGCCTTCGACGTTCAATCACTTGGCCATATAGAATGGCCGATGACCGAAAGCCGGCGGGTTCAGGGGCAGAAACCTGACCAAAAATTTTGGGGTATGTATCCGAACATGAGGGGTATTTTGTACGTTTTGTATCAGGATACCGGCTTATATATAATTTAAGGTTTTAAGGGGGCACAAGCCATCAGTTTTTTGGGAGTTTATCCAACTATGAGTTCTATGTTCTATGAAGTCTCTGGGAGAGATGTGAATATCTTACTTCGTAATTTATGTACTCCCATATGATATGATAAAAAGTGTATGTTGATGCCTGTGAACGTAGAACTTGTTTTGAACCATATAGATCTATGTTTGTAATTGTATGATTCTATTTTTCTTATATTTATCTTGATCGACGTGTCCTACTGTGCATTTAACCCTTACAAACGGGTACAAAACGTGAGGGTTTTCTGTTTGATCAAGATTGAAGATAGTGTCACATAACATCAAGATCAAGGTCATTGACAATAATTGTCTCAGTTTCTGACGCATCTAAGATGCACATCATGGTTAAGTAGTAAGGTATCTGGAGGCTGTTACTTGGAAAGAAACTAAAAGTGATGAAAGATGAAGATTATGCAAAGCATGAGAAGCGCACGCTATGATCCATGTGTGTTTGTCCGATGAAATTCTGTGTACGGTGACCGATGAAGGGACAACCACATGTTTGTGGCTAAAGTTGGAGAAGCTATACATGATAAATCCTTTGGAAAAACAAGTTATATCTACAGCAACGTCTGTTTGTCTTCGAATGAAGTAATGTATGTCTCTAAAAGATCATCTTGATGAATTAAACATAATTTTAATGGATTTGAAAATAGTCAATTTAAAAAATAAAGATGAAGATGGTATCCTAATTCATTTGTGTTCTCTAAAGTTGCCTTCTGAGAATTTCATGAGCTTCTTCATTATTGGTAAGGATGCCATAACATTGGAAGATCCCAGGGTTAATCTATATGCATGAGAGATTTGACCGATGTCCGGCAATACAGAAAAAGCATTCGCTGAGGGACTAGTGGTATCACAAAATACAGATCAGAGGAGAAGATATGTAAGTCGAAGCAGAACAACAATTTAGATCCAAAGCAAAATTAGAAATAATGAAATCGTATTCCACTATTGCAAGGAAATATGGCACATGAAGGTCACTTGTCAAAAGAAAAAACAATCTCAAAAGCTGAATAATCCTAACAATTCATTAATTGCTGGAGTTACCGAACAAAAATCTACTGATCAGGATCTCATCCTTTCTGTTGTCAACCATCAACATGTCGTCCATGTTTGGATTTTGAACCCTGGATGTTCCTATTGTTGAGATATTGAGTCTCACCTCGTGTAGTTTTGATGATGAGGAACATATCATCTAATATCTATTAGTATGAGTGTATGGATAAGAGCTTAAGACAAATTAAAGAAGCACTCAATAGATTAATGAGCTCAACAAGGCCAATGATCAATTGGAGCAAGGCAATGAGCTTGAGTAGTCAAGAATACATCAAAAGACTTCATTGTAAATCTTTATTTTTAATGTATTTTTCTTTTCTTTATCTTAGCTTGTTAAAGCCTTATTAGAAGCTCTCTCTTACACTTAGGAAGACACTAAAATTGTTTTTAAAATATTTTGAAAATCATTTCCTAAGTTTTAGAGCACATATCATATGTATCAATTTTAGGAGTCGACTACTATGTATACATAGCCTCAAGAGACTTACTGGTAGTTGCCCGTAGTCAACTCCCAGTTGTACAAGAGTCGACTCCCAGATCTCAACGGTAAAAAATTGACGTTTTCTTTGATTTACGCATAGAGCCATTTAGAGCCGTTGGAGAGGTATTTTGAAGAATCTGTTTTGTACAGAATTCGCCTTTATGTACAGGGGATTGGTTTTTGGTTTTAGAATGAAGTTTTGATCAATATTTTTCGAAGAAAACTTGTTTTGAGCAAAAAAATCATTCACTCCCCTCTTGGCCAAAAGCTCACAAAAGTTTGCAATCTTTTCTTAGCCTAATTTCTAGATATCCCAAAGCTTTCTTCTTGCATCATTCCTTGGAGATCAACACTATAACCACTATACATCCACAAGCTACAAGCAAAGCTATATGTAAAAGTGTAATCATTTCTTAGTAAAAAAAATCCAATTGGGAAGAGGTGGTAAGTTTGTTTCTGTTGGGAAAAGATTGTAAGCTATAAATTCCTTTTGGAAAGAGGTGTAATAACTATTTATGATAATAATAGATATAATCAAGTGTGACTAGGGTGGCTGGATGTAGGGTATGGCGTACCTGACCAGGAGACATCTCTTGTTTGTGTTTGTTCTTATCTCTTTGTTGTGATTATCTCTTTGTGCTCACTTCCATGCATACTATTGCTTAAGATAAATATTGCTGATAAAGTTTAAGTTGAATAACTTCAATTATAAACTTAGGTATATTATCTAGAGGAATTTTTATACATAAATTGCCCATCTAGTATCTATCTGTTGTCCACAGGATCCCAATACATGGTATCAGAGTGAGGTTGCAAAGATGGCGTTAACAAACACAACCACCTATCACAAAGGCCAATCCACCAATCATTCATGGTTGCTTATCGGATCGAACTATGGGAGTTAGAAGGGCCACGTCAAGATATATTGCAAGTCCATCTCCTTCGAATTATGGACCATGGTGGAGAACCAATACGAAGAACCAACAAAGCCGATAAACGAATGGACCAGACCGGTAAGGATCGAAATGTGTTGGATGCCAAAGCAATGAACACACTTCTTTGTGCCCTCGACAAAACAGAAAATAACCGAGCGGCTCGTACAACCACCGCCCATGAAATTTGGATTATTCTCGAGGTAACCCACGAAGGTAATTCTAAAGTTAAATCTTTTAAAACCGCCCTCTATGTTAGTATGTACCAAGATTTTGAAATGAAACCGAAAGACTCAATTACGGACATGTTCACTCGCTTCATAGATATCAACACTCTTGCGGCACTTAGCAAGAGCTACACACAAAGTGACAATGTGACCAAGCTTCTTCAATCTCTCTCACTCGAATAGAAAATGAAGGTCACAGCCATAGAGGAAATAAACAATCATTCCAAGTATACCTTAAAGACTTAATTAGCAACCTCACGGCATACATGCACCGACTACAACAAAGGAAAAAATAAAGAGCAAGTCAAGAAGAAATCCATAGCCCTTAAAGCCACATCGGAGACGGAGAAGTTTGGAAATGAGATTGAAGAGCATCTAGCTCTCATTCACAGGGGTTTCAGGAAAATTCTCAATGCACGTAAGTCCCAAAACCGAAAACATATATTGTCGGATGATCCTTTTTGTTTTGAATGCAACAAATCAGTGCATTTGAATGGAAATTGCTCAATAGCTAAGCTCAAAGAAAAGAAGAATGGAAAGAACATTGCAAAGATCAAGAAGCTAAAGAGAAAAATCTTTGCCGCTTGGCATAGGAGCCCAAAGAGATCGGATGATTCGAAGAAGAAGAAAGGAAAGAGGGAGCCTACATGTGCTTTATGGCCAAAGAAGACAACGAGGACTCTGGCGATAGTAATTCTAGTGATGATAAGTGTGATTGAGAGGAAGAGTACCGTAAGCTTTATGGCAAATATGAGAGCAAGTTAACTTCTATCTCTCAAGATAATTTCTTTAGCATTGACAAACAGGAGAGCCTTTGAATGAACTATCGGTAGCAGCAAATTTCATGCAGTTTAGTTTCTTAATTTGATTTGAATGAGATTCTATTCAAAAAAGATTTGTTAATGGTTATCTTGAACTATATTCCTTTCTGATGGGAACCATTGGTCGTACTCTCTTTGGTCGTACACTGTTCGGCCAAGGTAGAATGGTCGAAGGCCTCAAAGGTTTTTTTTGGGTGGTGTACCCAAAAGATTGTTACCCTAGTATGCTGAGTTTTTTTTTCAGATTTTTGTATTGTGAGATCGGCTTTTATATATATATATATATATATATATATATATATATATATATATATATAGGGTAAAGTGTTCCTAGGGTGACTCCTTAGATTCAATCTAAGGAGTCGCCCCCTATTTTCACCATATCCCACATTTTTTTTCGGAATTTTTTTCATGGGGTTGTTGTTCACCTCATGGATGATCAACATACCAAAAATCAATTCATTCCAATACTTTTAGAGCCCCCATCTACCCCTTGCAACTTCATTGTTTTTCAGCACGTTTTCAGACCGTTGAAGTTGCAAGGGGTAGATGGGGGCTCTAAAAGTATTGGAATGCATTGATTTTTGGTATGTTGACCATCCATGAGGTGAACAACAACCCCATGAAAAATAAAATCCAAAAAAATTGTGGGATATGAGTGAAAATGCGGGCGACTCCTTAGATTTAATCTAAGGAGTCACCCTAGGAACACTTTACCCATATATATAGAATAATGGGTATCATACGCCATATGAGAGGGTCTCTCATATTCCCTCTCACATAAAGGGGGGCAAGTACAACAAGTACAAGCCCATGTGGGCTTGTACTTGCCCCCTTTATGTGAGAGGGAATATGAGAGACCCTCTCATATGGTGTATGATACCCATTATTCTCATATATATATGGGAAATGTGCCTCAGAATGACCTCGGGTAGAGATACCTGAGCACACCCCCGCTGTTCGGGGTTCGTGAGTATTTTTTTTGAAAATTTTTTGCAGTAGGTAGATATACTTGTTATGTAGCTTCCCACAAAATTTCAGGTCAATCCAACACCGTTTGAGCCTCCGTTCATCGATTTCAAAAACGTTGCGCAAAACTGTCCAGAATTTGGACAGTTTTGCACAACGTTTTTGAAATCGATGAATGGAGGCTCAAACGGTGTTGGATTGACCTGAAATTTTGTGGAGAGCTACATAACAATTATATCTACCTACTGCAAAAAAAATTTCAAAAAAAATACTCATGAACCCCGAACAGCGGGGGTGTGCTCAGGTATATCTACCCGAGGTCATTCTTAGGTACATTTTTTGCTATATATATATGAAAATTTTCAAATGAGAACATTTCGCACTGTGCGAAAATGTTTTTAGTTTTTTTTTGAAAACAAATTTCAAAAATTCTTTTTTCCACCCTCATTATATGTTTTTATACCCCCCTCAAAAAATAATGGTTGAGAAATAATGTCATTTGGCCTTCGATCAAGACATTTCAACAAATTCGCACGTTTTGAGACCGTTAAATTTATAACAGATGGATGGGTGCTCTAATGCCCAACAGGTTCATCCATTATTTTCCCTGGGGTATATATTTGTATGGATTAAACATCAAAAAAATAATTTTGAAAAAATAATTTCAAAAAAATAAAAAAAATGTTTTTGCACGGCTTTCGCACGGGTTTTTTCGCAACGGAAGATCGCTATATATATATATATATATATATATATATATATATATATATATATATATATATATATATATATATATATATATATATATGTTTAAAGGGATGAGCTGTAAATTTTTTATGAGTTTCTCCCGCTGTGAGTTCTATCTTCTTTAGGAGAGTCTGAGATCTGCTGATCTCTTTATCTGTAATCTGTAATCTCTCATTTAATATGGTAGAAACTATCTTTTATTACCTGAGTATGTAGGACTTGCTTTGAACCATGGTAAGTTATGACTTTACGGTTGTATGATTAATTTCTTTTCATCGTTTATCCTAATCTTCACCTTTTTTTGAAAAGTTAGCATGATTTTTATTGAGAACAGTACAAAAGTTACAACCAACCACGTATAGAATGTGTATCCGATAGAGAGAGAATAGGGCACAGGCGTCGTCACTCCCTACTATAAGATTCACCTCTATACTAAAACAAATTCATTTACAATGTTAAAGTGGCCCAGACTAGGGGACTAGAGAATCAACCATTATCCCTAATATCACAGTTTGCAAAAGCTTCTAACTCATCTTCGGTTGTTGGATCTTGGTTATGCATAGCTATTCTAATATTAGCAGCTATCTCTTCAAACAGACTGGTTTTACATCTCCTTTCATCTTCAAAGATCCTTCTATTTTTTTCCATCCAAATATGTCAAACCATAGATGCCATGATTGTTTTGGCCAGTATACTCATACAACCCTTACCGCCAACATTTGCAAGGACGTACTTCCCAACCTCTGATAAGGATGGAGTCATGGAGACTGGAACCTTTATCTTCAACATAGCTATTCTAATCTTCACTTTTATTGTGTGCTAAACCCTAGCAAAGGCTGACTAATTCTTCTACTAGTGCCATTATGTTCTAAAGGATGTAGAGTGACTTTCCTTTCTGTATCATTAACTGTTAGCTGTGTGGTGGTCCATTTGTATAACAAATTGCATTGTGCTTGGCAGAATAGAGGTGCAAGGACATAAGATCTTCCTTCCTGAAACAATAACTATTAGCTGTGTGATTGTCCATTTCAATAATGCAATGTGGTGTGCTTGACAGAATATGGGTTCTTGTTCGGGAGACATTTTCAAGTTTAATCTATGATGTTTTCCTAATTCCTTTCCATGAAGCATGAGAATCACAATAAGTCACTTGAGATATAAAGAAATAGTGAAGTGAAAATTATTTTACAGTGATGGGAATGGAATCTGAATTCACCAGAAACATACCTTTCCATCATTGATACATGAGACATTTTCAAGTTTAATCTAAGATGTTTTCCTAATTCCTTTCCATGAAGCATGAGAATCACAATAAGTCACTTGAGATATAAAGAAATAGTGAAGTGAAAATTATTTTACAGTGATGGGAATGGAATCTGAATTCACCAGAAACATACCTTTCCATCATTGATACATGCTCTATAAACACGTCCAATAGACCCTTCACCTATAAAGTTGTCGATGCTGAAGCTGCCCGTAGCCATTTGGAGATCTGCTACTGAATAGGCTGTTGCTTTTATGGGAGGCGTGTTAGCTTTCTTCATAGTGGGCAAGTTACAAGAATCATTTTCCTCAAAAGACTTGCGGCAGTTAGCAGGAGGAGGTTTAAGGCTAGCAGAAACAGACGACTGAATTGTCCCTGTGTTGGTGGCTGGGAATAATTGGATGGCCATCATTTCTGCAATAGAAAGTTCGCTTGGTGAGCAACATTAGTGAATTGAATCAGCTACCTGATAGATATATATGAAATGATAAGCATTATATTACAAGAGGTACTGGAACATGGTGTGATGTGAACAGTATAAATCTTGACATGAATTCGAACTTAGAAATTAACTTTCGGACATAAAAGTAATAGCTCATGATCCACCCAAACCCAAAAAGGATTTTTTTTCTTGATTGTTTGAGATGCATAAATACATATTTACTGGTTTCAAGCCTTTTGTCTCACTTTTTTGGCAAAATGCTTTGAAGCACTGTAGCTTCAACAGGTATCAAGAAAACATTGGCTGTTAAAATCAGCATAACAGATCAAGTACAATCAAAGATAACCATATTCATAAAGAAGGTGGGAAGAATTTCGAGAATTTCCTTTGTGTTTGTGCATGCAGTTACAGATTCATGAATGGCTATGTAACAAACTTTACCACAAAACTATTACCATCAGCATCTTAGTTTAGGAGAGACAAATCTTTCGGCATCTTGAGATTTGAAACAGAAACTGTGCCATGAAACTTTTCCTTGCATTAAGTGGATATAATTTATTAAGTGATTTAAGTGTATTTACGTGATTAAGTTTGTTTAGAAACGAATTACATATCGACCTTAGTCTCGAAGTTGATAAAATTATATAGCCATACTTGCTTGTCTAGTATATTGCAAAAAAAAATATACCACTGATCTATTTGTTTTTGCTCACTTACGTGTTTTTTCCATATCCAACGGCCCATCCAATTTTTTCCCGCAAAAACCATATCCGTTTTTTGCTTCTATCCATATAATCAAGGGACAATCTAACTCAACACCTCTGTACCTAAGGGATCTCACTTTTAGCTCTCACCAGAATGGCAATGAATTTGGCATGCTCGCATCAAGGGCCAAAACTTGTTATTCACCTTCACTGGCCTAGCTCTCCAAAAATGATCCTTAAAACCCATGGTCAAAACTCAAAATCTGACAAATTACTGATCCATAGAAGCAATTTTTGGTGTAGGATAATAGTTTTAAAGAAAATAATAATAACGGAAGAGTCACATGATTTAAAGATGAAGATTAATAAGAGAGAAGCAACAAAGAACCAAGCTATGAAAACAGAAGAGAGATGAGCAAACATATG
Organism: Scilla litardierei; assembly: GCA_030789695.1. Taxonomy (NCBI): domain Eukaryota; kingdom Viridiplantae; phylum Streptophyta; class Magnoliopsida; order Asparagales; family Asparagaceae; genus Scilla; species Scilla litardierei. The sequence continues at coordinate 23,304,271 of CM061131.1, read as the reverse complement.
GAGAAAATGCATTGTCCAGCAAATGACGGATTTGTTGGAAATATGACCCAATATCAATCAACACCAATGTGTGCATATCGGAATAAATATGATAAAGTGTCGCCAACTAAATCAAGGATCTTGAAAGAATCACAAAAAACACAAGAAATACCACAAAATCAAAACCAAGCAATCACACAGAAGTATGTATTTATACTAGTTCAGCCCAACCTATAGACGTAGGCCTACGTCCAGTCTTTAGTTGTCACGGTTTCCACTAGATCAAAGATGATAACTCAGAGAATACACCGACTAATCAAAATCTCCTCCAAACAATATGTAAGCCCTCTCGACAAAATAATTCTAACACTATAATAATTACAATGTCTCATGCACACAACAATTGGATAGATATTAACAGAAACTCTAAAACAAGGACTACCCCCTCTCCCAAAGCTTCTATTCGCATTAAAAGATGTTTCATCATCCATCGCCAGCAAAAGATCAGCTTTGCTTAAGAAAAACACAAGGAATTCTTCACCAATTCACTTCGTGCCGTCAAGAGATGTATCTCTAGTGTATTTTATAACATAGGAGTCCTTCCTAGGGTAAAAGAATACGATTTAAGTCCATACGATTTAACATCAAATCAGATCAACGGTCCAGATTAGAGTTCAAATTCTGGACGTTTTCAAATTTCTGCACATCGACACGGATGTGCCGATATATGCAACGGCCGTGCACAGTCTGCATAATACGCCAATCTGCTTCAGCACAGTGACACGGCCATGCAAGTATATGGCACGGCCGTGCGCAATCTGCGAATAATGCTAGGCTGCTCCTGTTGGTCATGCACGGCCATGCAGGGTCTCGCATGACCGTGCACACTTTGCAAAAAGTAGCTGGCTTCATTATTGGGTCCTGCACGGCCGTGCAGGCTCCCGCACGGCCATGCGCAGCTTGTGTAAAGCAACTGGCTCTCCTGATGGGTCTCGCACGGCCGTGCCATCCTTTACATGGCCGTGCCAATCCCCAGAACTCAAATTTGAAGCATTTTTCAACAAACTCTACGATGCTTCAAACTTTCTCCAACCATGTCACGCACAAGCTCTCCGCAGCAACTCTATCCAAATACCAAACATCTCTACCCAGATCTAGAATTTCCGAAACACTCATGACAACGGGAAATCATCAACCACTTACCACACACCATCCACTCACCATGTATAGATCAAGCTCAAACAATACCTGAGCTTGACTGCGAAAACAACCTTCTTGAGCATATCTGCAGATGTGTGATCTGTCGAGACCTTCTTCGGTGCTATCACCTTCTTCTCCTACTGGAGGAAGAAGTCCCGCACTTCAATATACTTGGTACTTAAACTGTAAGCATGAAGCTCCGTCAAGTGAATTGTGTTCTGACTATCAATAAACCTTCGTCGCTTCTTGCAAAATACACAAGTCTCTCAACAGACTTCGCATGTACTTGCTTACTTGATTGCCTTAACTGCAGCTATCAGTTCTGCCTCCGTGGTTGACAGTGCTACAATGGTCTTAAGTACCGATCTCTAGGATACCATAGCAGTGCCCAAAGTGAACACATATCCAGTCGTAAATCACCTTCTATTCATGTCACCTGTATAATCTGAGTCGCAGAATTCAGATATCACCAACCCATCTTCTTTACTGTAGCACAAACCAACGCTGGTTGGTCCCTTCAGATATCTTAATATCCATTTCACCGCATGCCAGTGTTCATTCCCTGGATTCGTCATGTACCTACTGACGACTCAAACTGCCTGGGCTAAATCTGGGCGTGTACAAACCATGGCATACATCAGACTTTCTACGGCACTAACATAGGGGACTATAGACATGTAGTGTGGCTCTTCGTCGATGCTAAGTGACAGTCACGCAGAAAGCTGGAAGTGAGCTCTTAGTGGTGTGGTGACATGCTTTGCCTTCTCCATTCCAAGCGTGCTAGGACTTTCTTGATGTAGCTCTCCTGGCTCAACCTCAACTTTCCCATCTTTCTGTCCCTACTGATTTCCATACCAATGATCTTCTTTGCAGACCCTAGATCCTTCATGTCAAACTCTCCTGCAAACTTCCCCTTCAACTTATTGATTTCCTTCTTGTCTCGTGACGCAATCAGCATATCGTCAACGTACAGAAGCAAGTATATCCTCGACCCACCATCATGTGTGTGAACATAAACACACGGTTCCTTTATACTCTGCTCGAAACCAATGTTCATCATGAAGGAGTCAAATCGCTTATATCAGTGCATTGGACTCTGTTTTAAACCGTATAAGGATTTCTTCAGCTTGCATACCTTCTGCCCTTACCCCTACATCACGTAGCCGTCAGACTGTCGCATGTACATCTCTTCATCAAGTTCTTCATGTAAGAACGTTGTCTTAACATCCTGCTGCTCCAACTCTAAGTCCTAAGCTGCTACTAAAGCCAACAACACACAGATGGACATATGTCTCACCACGGGCGAGAAGATCTCATTGTAGTCTTATCCCTTCCTCTGCGCGAATCCATTGGCCACTGATATGTTGTTTTTATATATAGTTTTCACATTCATTTTATTCACGTTTTATTTCACTTCGCCTCGTTTTCCGTGTCATTTTTACCCTCTTTTGTTCCTTTTTACGCTTTTGGTCTCTCCGGTGCATTTTCAGGTGAATCCAGGGAATTTCGGAGCTTTGTGGAGTATTTTGAGCATTTTGGCACATGGGACTTGCCCTCATGGATACTTGGCCTTGATATTGGAGTGTGGAGCTGGAGAAGCCATTGATGGAGGGATGTTTACTGATGCCTACATAAAGAAAGAAGTATGGGAGATTGAAGCATTCTGAAGTTTGTAGTATTGAACTTAAGTTGGAGATGGGGCTTGAGGAATGAAGCTAGATAACATGCTAGGAAGATTGAAGGAGATGAATTCTGGAGCTCATGCTATGAGCTTGGAGGAATGCAACTGGAGTGAGCAGCTGGAGCCCGATGTAAAGAGCTGGAACAATGGAGGGTTGAGGGGTGTTGAAGGTGGAAGCAGCTGGAGCCCTGCTGAGGAAGACCAAGACCCTCATACGGCCGTACAAGATGTGGAGCTAGAAGATGAAGCAGTCAAGGCCCCCATGGCCATATGAGCTGCTTAGCAACAGCCGTATCATCTTTGGAGAGAGGGAGAGCTTGGGGAGAAGCATTAGTGAGATACAACTATACGGCCGTATGAGTTCGTATGAGTTGAACTCATACGGCCTTGTTATTCCCTTCTATCAGGAAAAGTGGCAGCAGCTCAGAATTGACACAGTCGTATGAACCAAGTTCATACGGCTGCGTGGTTTTCTCTCTTCACCCAAGCCAAGTGCAAACAGAGAACCACGCGGCCGTGTGTTTCAAACCACACGACCGTGTCATTCTCACCTCAACCAAAGATGCACCAACGACAACATCACGAGAACGACACGACCGCGTGGCTCAACCACGCGGCCGTTTGAAAGCAAATTTGTTGGGACCCATCTCGACCCTAGGGTTGTATTTAAGCACGAGGAGCGCTGTCTTTTAGGGCAGCCGAGCATTAGGCTCGTTTTCTTCACTTCTTACTGTTTTATTGAAGGCTTTAGGAGTAGATTTAGAGGATAAATTAGTTTAGATGAGATTTTGGACGCTTCTTCTCATGGGTTTGTAAATGGGATTGACGAACTTGCTTATGAATTGATGAGATAAGTGTTTCCTTCGTTTTTCTGGCGTTGCTTTGTTATTGTTGTTGTTGCTTTGTTGTTCTTGTTGTTGTTATTTGTTGTTGTTGTTGTGTTATTGTTTCAACTTTCCCCCTTCGTTTTTATTATCACTTTATCATCTCCATGATAGCACTTTGTTAAACCATGTAATCTTTGTATCCTCTCGAATCGATCAATGTAGCTAGTATATAACCCCAAATCGAGCCAGTACTCGATCAATCTGCCTCCCGACGGACGACCCGTAACGCGCTACGACGACAGCCGTGCGCTTGCGGTTATAAATATTAAAGCTCTATCAAGTTTTTGGCACCGTTGTCGGGGAGGCGCGGTTTGATTGATATTAGTAAGATTAGGGTTCGCTAGACTACGTTTTATTCAAAAACTATAAGAAATTCAATAACAAAAAAATTTTCCACCACCAATTTATTTGCAATTCTCTTGTACAACTGACGCGCTTGCCTTAGCATTATCTTTGATATTCCAGGTGCTATTTGGAGAATATGTGGATGCCCGATGGATCCTATGTGGAGAGTTTCAGCGATTTGTTTTCCTATGATGCTCAGATAGGAGGTTACAATCAGATTCCATAGGTTGCAGCGTTCTATATAAAATGTGGGATGCAGGGGCATATCTTTACCCAATGACAAAACCATACACACCCTTACAACCTACCATCATATACCCATAATCTATCTTATGAACCCTCCTACCATAACCCTCCACCACCACAAAGACCCCTCCTCAAGTTGCTTTTGGAAGAACTCCGAGACGAAGCGTAATGGCTCGAAACACGAACCAATGCCCAAGCCCAACTCCATGAACTCACCCAAAGTGTAAAGCGATTGGTCAAATCACAGGGGGAGTCACATTTGCTTGGTAAGGATTCGATCGCTCTGCAAACACCGTCCGGATGGGATAGTCTTGATGGAGGAGTCACCTCCACCGTCGAGACTCAGGCAAGGCAAAACCATACACCACAGGATCGGATTTACAATTTCATCCAACTCACTAAAGAGACTCTTTGACAAACTTGGGGGAGATTTATCAGATTGGTGGACGGATTGCCGAAGCATGGGATAAGCAAACATAAGCTCCTCTACATCTTCAATGGAGGATTGCACTTTGACCTGCAGGAATCCATGGTGAAGATGAACGGAGGGCGACTCTTTAACATGCCGCCTGAGGATGCATGGGAGTATATGGAGCCGCATCCCACGCATCTCACGTATTGCAAAGAAGTAACTCATATGATTCAAAGTTGAAAATTTTTGACATGAGTTTATTTTCCCATGTAGATGCTACCACCGAGACCCACGTCCATCGTCACACCTCAGACATTATATCTCAAGTGGATGATGAACCACGCATTGGCCCGTGGGTGGACACGATTTTTCTTAGTGGTGTTGGTAATGAGCAAGGACCACACCAGAGCGTCATCGACCTCACGAAGGATGATGATATGGATGATGGGACCTTTGTACGAATTGCGGGAATGTCGTTCTTCATTACTCCACCATGGAAGACGGGAGTGAGGAGTACTTAAGTGAGAGCAAGATTTCAGACATCAAGGAACCCAAGTCACTTTTCCCACACGATAGCATCCCCCACTTCGTACCTCGTGAGATTGTCAAGGAGACTGCGGGAGACGACCACATTGACAAGGAGGATGAGAATGAGAGCACTCCATCATCACCTCCAGAGGACACTCTCACTCCACCAGAGACATCACATCCACCTGAGCTTAACGCTCCAATTCAGGGAAGTATCTTAAACTCCACTTCTGAAGCATCCATTCCATTTCATAACTCTTTTGATTCAGATGCTATTGACCTAACACACCCCTTGCAGGATACAGATTTGCATTCACCGGATGTGTGTTGGTCCATGGAGGAGTATATATACGGGATTAGAGAGGCGACGATTGTGTCATCGTCGAGAGATTGCATCATAATTCCAGGGAGTTTTCGTCACTCCATTCCATACACTTATGACTATCTCTAGAAAACATTCATTCTGGGAAAAGTTTCAACGCCACGGACTGATGGTCCCTTTCTTTGGCTGGATTTAGGTGGATGTCCTCAAGAGAAACTAGGGGGAGCATTGCTGGGGTTCGTATGTGTTCGTGGCATCACGACATTGACGGAGCCATGAAAAGAGCAAATTGATCAGCTGCCTGCTCCAAATAAAGTATTGGATCCACCTTTTGAAAATAGGTATACTCAACCCAGTAGTGTAGTAAATTTTTCATTTTTCTAGGATTCTAATAAATTTGCCCCCTCTTGGTAGCGAGAGCAGCGTATAACTATTTAGATCTTTCTTAAGTTAATTAATTTTTGTTTCCCATTTGAATAATTCACCCCCTCCCTTGATTGGCATGCCCCAAAATTTTTGAAACCCTAGGACCCAAGGCCTAAACTCTTAATGGATTTAAAATCATAATCTCGAGTTTCTTAAGCTTTATCGTGATGGATTTTATAAACCCACACTTTACCAATCCCCAAGTACGGGAATTTCAGTTTGAATCCACAGTTTAAAGACCTTAAGCTCACTTTTCAAATTTTGAAAACACACATCTACTTTCTTTGAGCTTAACACTTAATGGGTTTCTCCCTGCTGCAGGATCACCACGGAGCTCAGGGGGAGGGGCAAGGAACTAAAAAGTGGAGAGCAACTGAAGATGGAGCTAAAGGAATGAGAGAAACATCTAAGGACTAAAGGAACAATCAAGGGGAGCAAGAGAGAGAAGCGTAGAAAGAAATGGGTAGATGAGCAGCTTGCTGAAACCATGGAGCATAGGAGGAGGGGTAATCAACTTAATGGATGGGAGGAGGAAGAAGGAAGAGGGGAAGAACCAGCTTGAACAAGTGATAAAGGAAGGCACAAGAGGGTGCCACCCAAAGCAATTCTCACGCGACCGTATGAATTCATTTATACGGTCGTGTAGCACATCAGCCCCTCTTTTGAAAATCAGACGACACGGCCATTAGGAAAACTCCAAGCAATCGCGATTCCTTCGGTAGAAATCCAAGGAAATGAGGAGTTCTGCATACGTTTACACGGTTGCATCGATTTATCGACACGGCCACGTCAATCCACTTAAAAATTCATTCTCACGCGGCCATTCAAATTTTTTTTTCATACGGCCACGTTGTCAATGGCTCACCAAGCCTTCTCTCTCAATTTAGTTTCACGCGACCGTATGAATTTATTTCATACGGCCGTGTCATTCTCCTCAGCTCCCCGTCGTCTACTATATAAAGCCTCAACTCTTTAACCCCTCGCATACGGTCGAACAGACTCAATATTTTCGAGCCGTTCAAAACCCCAATCTCCCTCCCAACTCATCAATCTCAAACCCTCTTCCGACGTTCCTCTCCCCCCCCCCAAGCATCCACCACCTCCTGTCGCCCACAGCACAGCCCCCTCCCTCCTCCTCGCAAACCCTAACCGATGGGCGCGACTGAGAGTTAGGGCTCAATTTGGAGAAATCAACGGCTAAAGGAAGTGTTCGTAGCTCAATTAGCATGGATTCGCAGTGACTCTAGCAATGGTGCTTGAGTATCTCTCTCCTCACCTTCAATTTCAATTTTGCTCATCGTTTCTGTGCATTTTGGGTCATGTGTTGTTACTGCTGATCACCACCTTCACCGACACACACCTTCACAAACCCTGGTCCATCACCCCTCACATTCACCTTTGCATACACATCACCACTTCACATACATACCCTCACAATCACTCAATTTCACCTCACACAACACACACATTCACCCCACATTCTCCACTTCCTCACTTTACACTACATTGCACACACATACCCATCCACACACATACATTGCACACACACAGCATCATCACCTTCATTATACACATTGCACACACACACCCTTCACCTTTATCACAGACTGCAAATCACCACACATACACTTGCACCACACTTTCACTGCACTCACATATTTACCCATCCACACACCATCACTCTCTCACACGCCCACTACACATCATGCCCCCCCCCCACATGAAGCGTGCACGCCCACCACCTCACGACTCCCAACTGGGGAATTCTTCACGGCAGCACACTTCAGACATACCCTCCACGTCTACACAGCCCCCATCACCACCTCATGTGACCCTACCACAGATAGACACATTAGGGATCACATTCACATTTGAGGCCCAGAGGGATCGCTTTGCCACCCTCTCTCGGCGGACCTTGCTCCCCACGAAGTTCACGAGCATTCCTGCTCTTGACACTTTAGGAGCCATCGAGGGAGTTAGACGTCTGTATACCAACATAGGGTGGCAGGATTTCCTCGGCTTTGGAGCCTGCAACGCCCCGCTCTCGGGGGCCATTACTTATTTGATTTACTCGCAGGTCTGCAGATCACTAGTGAAATCAATATAGCCACGATGCAGAGATGTACAAAAATACCCAAATAGTGTCCAATTATTACAATGCATACTCTACAATACACTCCAACAAATATACATGAAATAAATGAAGTACATAAATGAAAATAACTCTGAAAGCTGCGGTCTCAGGGTCGAACTCTGGCTCTGCCAACTTACGAACATCTACCTCAACAGGTGAATCGTCTGCGGTGCCATGAAGATGGAACCGTAGGTATGTCACAACAATTTTAAACATAGAAAAGAAGTAGTGCACAAGTATGACAAAAAGTAACTACGTACAAGCAAACCAGAGTGGGGCCACCCCATCGCAGCTGAACGACCCAGCCGTGTCATCAACAGTAAGACGAATGGGCCACCCCCTTGCAACTGGACGACCCTATCGTGTCGTCATCCGAAAGACGAAGGGGACACCCTCCTTTGCAACTGAACAATCCTACAGTGTTGTCAGCAATAAGACGAAGGGGCCACCCTCTCGCAACTGAATGAGCCAGTAGTGTCGTCAACCGTAAGACGAAGAGGCAACCCTACTTCGCAACTGAACGACCCGATCGTGTCGTCAGCAGTAAGATGAAAGGGCCACCCCCTTGCAACTGAACGACCTCGTCAGCAGTAAGACGAAGGGGCCATCCCCTCGCAACTGAACGACCCGGCTGTGTCGTCAGCAGTAAGACGAAGGGGCCACCCCCGCAACTGAACGACCATACCATGTCGTCAGCCGTAAGACGAATGGTCCACCTCCTTCGCAACTGAACGACCATAACGTATCGTCAGCAGTAAGACGAAGGGACTACCCCCTCGCAACTGAACGACCATAACGTATCGTCAGCCATAAAACGAAGGGGCCACCCACTCACAACTGAACGACCCTACCGTGTCGTCAGCAATAAGACGAAGGAGCAACCCCTTCGCAACTGAACGACCCAGCCGTTTCGTTAGTAGTAAGACGAAGGGACCACACCCTCGCAGCTGAACGACACAGATGACCCTACCGTGTCATCAGTCGTAAGACGAATGGACCACCCCCCTTCACAGCTGAACAACCCTACCGTGTCGTCAACAATAAGACGAAAAGGCCACCCATACACAACCGAACGACAAAGCCGTGTCGTTAGCCGTAAGACAAAGGGGCCACCCCTCGCAACTGGACGACCCTATCGTGTCGTCAACGATAAGACGAATGGACCACCCCCTCGCAACTAGACGTCCCAGCCGTATCGTTAGCAGTAAGACGAAGGGGCCGCACCCTCGCAACTGGACGACCTAGACGTGTCGTCAGCAATAAGACGAAGGGGCTTCTCCCTCGCAACTGAATGACCCAAACGTGTCGTCAGCCGTAAGACGAAGGGGCTACCCCTTTCGCAGTTGAACGACCCAGCCGCGTCAACAGTAAGACGAAGGAGCCACCCCTTCGCAACTGAACAACACAGCTGTGTCGTCAACCGTAAGATGAAGGTGTCATCCCCTCAACGACTCTACCGTGTCGTCAGCGATAAGACGAAGGGGCCACCCCTTTGCAACTGGACGACCCTACCGTGTCGTCAGCAGTAAGACGAAGAGGCCACCCTCCTTGGTAACTGAACGACTCTATCGTGTCGTCAACCGTAAGACGATGGGACCACCCTCTTGCAACTGAACAACCCTACCGTGTCGTCAGTCGTAAGACGAATGGGACACCCCCTCGCAACTGAACGACCCAGTCGTGTCGTCAGCCGTAAGACGAAGGGGTCACCCTCCTCGTTATCAAACGACACGACTTGATAGTCGATCATAAGTTGAAAAGTCATCCCTCACATAACTTCAAGAATTGGGGCTAATGAGGGTATGATTCAACGATTCAACCCTAACCGTCTTGAGCGGGGCTTAACCCGTTGAAAGGGGGGCCAAAGGGTAATACGGCCACCCATACGAATAATGACAAACAAAGATGTATATGTGAACTTTGACGATATCTTATATTACAAAATTGTCATTATCCTACGATATATGCCCCTTATACATTCGAAAAAATTGGTGGGGTAAGAAGCTCGTTAAGATCCCTCAACGAATCAATATGCCCTTGGTCTCCTTCGATCGAAGCAATATGCTCTTGATCCATCGGAACACCAATATCCGCAACTTCACCCGTCATGACGACAGTTTCATTAACGGTAACAGCCCCCTCCATGGCTGGGCCTTGATCATCGCCATTAACGATCGGGAAAAATACTGGGATTTAGTTAATCGCAGTAGCAAAATCCGAAAATCGATCTTTTACCTCCAATCGACACCGCGCATACCCATGTGTATACAGTACATCGAAGTCAGGCAATATGTCCCTATATTCTTGGACCGCCTTCTCCGTGATCTCCCCTGTGTCGACCCATCGAAAGCTGTTAACGAGTCTGGCAAGGAGTTCATTCTCGTTGGCCTCCCACTCGGTCCTTTCCTTTAGCAGCGTCTTCTCTGTTCGCTCCCTCAAGGCAATTTGATCAGCCTCCCTCTTACGAGACTCTATTAACTCGTGTTCATGTTCGAGCACCCGTGACTGTCTCAATTTATTAAGAAGCTCCAATCTATCCAGCTTCGCATGGGCCTTCTCAACGGCCATTTTAACCGTCCCCAGCGTGACTTCATGATTGGACACCATCGTTGCACGTCGGCGCAACGCGGCGTTAGCCACAAGAACCTACAGACAAGCAAAAGTTGTCAATATATATATATGCCTGCTTCATCCATAATGAAGACAAGCGCAATAGTTACCTGGACGTTCGCATGGATGGCAATTGAGGACAACCTCTCGTTCGACCCTCTCCGAAACGGCTTTATCCCGGGGTAAAGTCACATTCTCGGTAATCCGTGAGGCGGTCCCGCAATCCAAAAGCGCTGAATCGTCCTTGACTGGAAACTCCGGCTGATGGAACTCCTCTACATGACAATCAAAAGGAGCCTGAGGCGATCGACTTTCCAGCAAAAGCGATCTAATTCTTCGAGAATATCCTCGGTCAGATACACCGGAGGTAACAGACCCTCCAAGGCTATGAATCCTGGTGCAGAATGGGCTTGTGTCTCCTAAATCTCTCTCTAAAGGAGACCCATGTTCATGTTCATGGGGTTGGGCCTCATCACGCGACTGACAAGAGTCCAAAGGGGCAGACGGGCCCACGGCGTCATTCGATCCTGAAAACTCTGAGTCGCAAAGGCAAAGTTGCTGCCTTCGTCTCTTTATTTCCTCAACTGCAATCACCTCAAATTCGACAAAAAGCTTCTTATTTTTCCTCCACAGAGGACGAGCCTGTTGAGAAGCCTCATGAACGACAATGGATAAAGCCTCAAAGGTCCATGTCATCCTTTCCTCCGGAAGAGGCATTTGCGGAGAGCACATTCTCCTCAGCTTCTCTGAAGGAAAACTCGACCCCTTCCCTCAACTTAGAGTCCACCTGGTATTCTAGGCCAGCCATGCATGCAAGGAAAAAGCAAAATTCAATAAGACGAAGATCAAATGGGTGATGGACGGGGCCGGATCGACCTTTCGTCCATATAGTGCTTCGCAGCACCGAGTCAGACCACAACCAATTCGTCTTCCTAGCTTCCTCTGATAGCTTCAACAACGAATCGAGGATTTTCTTCCCCTCATCGGATAAAGGCTTGTCTTCGATCGTGCCCAAATCAGGCATACCCTATCGAGTGCAGAAACTCGCCTCGTCTTGAAATACTACGAATACAAATTCGTCCTTCCAATTCGGATTCGAGGATGGGAGGTCGTCAAATAATTTCCTACCTCGACGAGCGGTTATCATGTATCAACCCGGTGTCTTAAGGGGAGAAATCGTGAAAAAGTGATGTGTCCATATTTTACATCTTTTCATAGCATCATGACATCGTATTTCATGCCATTTTCGCATTTAAATCCCGTATTTTCCTACGATATTGCTATTCTAACGTTATATTCGAGTTTCGTAGTGTTTTATGGATTTTCAGGAATTTTGGAGCGATTTAGGACCCATCTTGGATATTGACACATCTGGCACGCCCGTGAGCCCGTTGGCAAAGCTCTGGAGGAGTTCGTCGAGTTTTGGGAGTCATGGGAGGAGTAGAGGAGAGAGCAAGAGGATAGGAGGAGAAGATACAAGAAGCAGCTCAGGATTTCCCAGGCGATTCGACCGATCAGAGCACCTGCTCGGTCGAGCAGAGGCAAGACGAAGGAGAAGAACAGATATGCAGGCTGCTCGGACCGAGCACCCATGGTGCTCGGTCGAGCAGCGCCAATCTTTCGAAGCTCAAGCAACGTCCTACACAGTCCGAGCAGATCCTTTGGCGACCAAGTCAGCTAGCTGCTTGACCAAGCAGAGCTGACTCGGGTCGAGCATACAGAGTGGCGATTTTTGGACAAGCGGGACTCCCTGACGTACTCGACCAAGCAGAAGGGCTGCTCGACCGAGCAGCCGACCGAGCAATCTACTGCTCAACCGAGTCACTGACTCGGTCGACGACGCTGAAGGCTATTTTTGAAAATTTTCGTCTGACGTCTGTTGCGCGCTTGGGGAGTGAAGTGCAGATCTGGCTGCTACGTTTGAGAGAATCTTTCATTTTTGTTAATTTTTGAATCATCTTTAGAGAGGAGAGGAGATTAGAAAACTTGTTAGATCTAGACCGAATTACTTGGAGATTATCGGATTATTTTTGGAGCTCTATTGCGATTTGCATTTTGGAATCTTTGGTATTTCTTCATATTATTGTTCGCTGTTATTTTTCTTCGTCTTTGGCAAGTAAGTTTCTAAATCTTTATTCGATTAATTTGCTATGATGTTTTCTCTTGCAAAAATTATATTTTTATTCGTTAAAATCGCTATGAGTGAGTAGTTTCCTCTAGGGTTGATGGGTTAGCCCTAAGACTTTAAGGGAAAATGTAGATCTGGATCTCTAGGTTGAATTGGGAATATATGGGAGTATTTCGGTCGATCCTACCGAATCCCCAAGATAACCCGTACTGAGATCATGCCCACGGTCTATGGAATTGATGTGCTTAAGAGGTATCCTTAGGATTCGAATAGGGAAATCGGTGGATCCAACCAAGGCTCGTGACCATGCCCGGCTCGTGCCTTAAGGGGATCCACCTACGAACTATATCGCTACGTTGACTGCTACCGCCATTGCGTCAACGAGAGCTACCAAAATACCTCGAAATTCTAACCCAAGAGAGTGGTACGAATTGAGAGATTAATCCCCTAACCCCAATACAACGTAATGATCCTATTCCAACATCGATCCCCGACGGTCTTAGAGGTGATCCATAATACCCTAATTCCTTTTATTATTGAATCAACAACAATATCACAACCAATCCTTTCAACTCGACAGCTATCTTACTTCGAGATATAGAAATAATCTGAGAATTCAAATACACTGTCATCGTCCCTGTGGGATCCGACATCCTTTATACTATAATTTGACACCGTCCGCTTGCGGATAGAGTCCGGGATTGACACCTAGGGGCCATACTACGCCTGGCGACCGTGACACCGCCAGGTGGAATCTAGGTGTAGGTTTCGGATGCATCAAAAAGTAATTGAACAACTCCATCATCGGTTCAACCCCTTCAGCACGCACAATGCGATGAAGCTGACCAATATCCCTATGGTGTTCGACATCAATTGGCAAAGTGAAAGGTTCAACGTATTCAGCAAATAAAGCATAAAAGGATACATTGGAAATCGAAGTCCTCGATGAAAGGCCTTGGCATAAACTCCAACCTCTATATCGCCAGTGTGATGAACCATTTCATCCCTCTCAGGCAACCGGATCTGGTAATCGAGTCGAACATATTTCTCCTGGAACTCGGGGATTTGATTCGCGCCCACTTTAGAGACTTGGTTGGCGATCAGACTAGGCACGACAACTTCCTCCTTGCCCTTCTAAGTAATGGAAGCTGAATCCCTACCAGAAGCGTGACCAGATGAAGAAGCCATCTCCAAAGAAGGAAATCTGGGTCAGGGATGCCAAAGACGATTTCAATTTTCTCTCCGGAATCGTCTTATTTAGACGAGACGATCTCATCGTGTTGGAATACGTGTCAGTGATCTAGGCATCCTAGTATCTAGAATTTCGAACCGACGCATCGTCCAAATCAGAAAAGCAGGCATTTTGACGCCTAAACTCGAGTACTAGTTCCTCTACTGATGTGCCATATTAATAAGATGTAACATCACTTGACCCAACAGACAAATTGTCTGAGCTCGAGCGACGGTGGCCATTGTTGCATCATTGAGCCGACTCTCGAGGGATTCGTTCGATGGGCGATTAAAGCCCACAAAACCCATGAAAGAAGCCTGAAGTCGACTTAGTCAAAATCCACATGCCATTCTCCCGTTGCACTTCCACCCATCGAACGTGGGATTGAAAAAAGCTCATAAATAGCGGCTACGTGGGCGACGATTACCCATATTAGGGGAGGATCACGACGCCATAATTAGTGATCGTTATCCTCCCAACGTCACTGAAGAGACCTCGGAGGTCTATAAATACACTGGAGATGAACAGAACATGGGAGGTATGAAACTTAGCACTCTAATATTCTACACTCCACTTAATATTTTTCCTCCAAATAGCTTGCAATGTCTGACTCTGGACGAGCCTCCCTGGGTCAATATCGACAGCTCCAAGCTCTCTCTTAAGTTCCCATACTAACTTAAGCATCAAAGGGTATTTCGATCGGGACCCAGATCCGACCCTCCTAACGTTCCTTTGTGATACATGAAGCTCGTGGAGTGATTCAACAAGATGGTTGTATCTCCTTCAACGGTCGTTTAAGACTCGATTCGCTCAGAAGGGTCGAACGATCGTCACCTACTAATTCCTGCTACCAACGACCCCGGTTCTATTAATCAGGGTCCCACGCAACATACTAACGAGGCTCCACCTCACCAGAAGAGTCCACGTCGGCCTTGATATCGTTAACGTCATTTTTGGCCTTAACAGAAAAATAACTACTTTAGTCTGTCGGCCGGCCAAGGGAACACCAATGAGCTTTATTATAAAAAGAACGAACAAATATAAATCTTCTCTCTTCATAAACGAAGAAGCACAAAATGATCGCTCCAAAGTCTCTCAACAGTATCTCTCAAAGTTGGCTCTCACAAATGGCGGCTCAAGATCTCTCCAATGTGTTACACACAAACCCTACTCTAAAACTAACTATATATACCCCTAGGGTACAATAGGTGTCATCATTGAGGAGGATGTACCTAGAGATACGAATCCCGACTTTAACGAAATTCCAATCCAATTACAACTCTACACATTTAATGTGCCGAACCCTAGTAGGCGTGCAGCCACACCCTACTAGCCTCTGTCACATCCAAGTGGGCCCCGCCCCTTTGCTCGACCGAGCATCTTTCAAACGATCGAACGACCAAAGTGCTGACCCAAACTGTTAAACCCGATGGAAAGTCGAACTGTTCGACCCACTGGGAGGTCGGACCATAGAGCTGCCAATCCATCAGAGCCACCGACCCTTGTCCCTTACGATCCGTACGACCGAGAGTCCAATACGCTGTTGAAGTCCATAGTTCGGCATTCGACCTACCCGACTTGTGCCGAGTCAGATGGTTCATATCCGAGTGCAGTCGAGTTATCATGGCACGAGATAACTCGCCTGATTGACCAATGACTCATCAGCGCCGAAATCGAGCCAACTTCCACATGAATTATGTTACATAATTAAATAAATAAATAAATAGTTGAGATTGACTTCACTCAAGTTTGGGCCCCACATCAGTTCGCACCTCAGTAGTGCTAGGTGCTCTGTGCCTTGCATCGAAATTTGACTTTAATCATTAACTGATGCTTAAGGTGACATTTAGAAAGCATCGTTGTAGAGTTGAAGATGCATCTTTATTTTTTCTGCCCACTAATCTGAAATTTTGAAATAATTGATTTCTTCTTTATTTATTCAAATGTTCAACTTCAACTAAGTGTTAGTGTAGATACAACGAATATCCCAATGAATGAGAGTAGTGTTAAGTGCAACTGCTGCTTTATCAATCTTATCTCTATAGATTAACAACTACTACTTAAAAACATATATCTTGTATTAGAGCTTAAACATAACTATGATAAATAAATGTACATATGTACAGTCATACAAGACACATGAATGAATGCACTGCATAAGAATTCATGTATATACATAAATTTATTAATCATAGAGAGTTTCCATACTTTCATATTCATGCATATAAAAACCAAAAATACGTCCACATACAGAAAAATACTAAGTCTACATTAAAACTTGCCTTTAACTCCATCCGAAGCAGGTTCCTTCAAGAAGTAGTCTTCTTCCTTTTTCTTGCTCAAAGTTCGTGGTCCCCCCTGCTTTCTTCTAACCAAACCTAAAACAAGTATTGTACCAACAAGCAGTATAGAAATAACTATCCCGGCTATGCCTCCAGCACCTATACCAGATTTTTTCTTCTCCTCGGCACTGTCAATAGAAGGGCTTTTACTGACACCAGATCTGTGACCAGGATTAGCTCGACGCGTTGGCAGAATTGTTCCAGGTGGAGTGGGTGGTGCAGGACCTGAGCTCCATGAATTGCCGTCGGTCCTGGGTTTAAAAAAATTTAAAAAGTCAGTTTCCAATAATATGTAGTGATGATCATCCGCATCAATGATAGGTACTTACTGAATATTGTTTATTCCTTTCAATTGGTCAGGAATCCATCCAGAAAGATGGTTATTTGCAACATTCCTACAAGCATGTATGCTTAGATTATAACATTTGTTATGTGAATAGACTTAAATAAAATACAATAACTGAAAATAAACCAAAATTCTTCACTCACAAATCCTTGAGAGGGAGGATGGCAAGGACATTTATTGTACCTGTCAACTGGTTGTTTTGCAAATATCTGCATTGCAATAAATAAACAGCTAATGATATGAATTTTTTTAATGTAAAATATGCATAGCTGTGCATTTTTGGGAAATTCCTTACAGAGTTGTCAAGCTAGATAAGTTGCTAAAACTCTCTGGAAGATCACCTGTAAGCGAATTGAAAGAGAGGTCCCTGCCATTATTTTGCAATAAGAAAAGAATAAGAAGCATAACCCTAGGAAATGGAAATCAAATCAAGTAAACCAATATATGTCTGCTTTATGATAGATTAATTACATGATAATAAGAAAAAAGAAATGGGGAAAAAACTCAGTATCTAAGAAACATCCCATTAATCATGTGTAGCAGTGAGGTAATTAAACATGTACTGCGCTCATGATCAAAAGGAATATTGCAGAAGACACATATTTCCATTACGAATATGTGCTTCTAAAAATTGCAGACGAAGAAATTTTATCATTTTTAGTAAGACAATAATATTAGTTTGATGCAACACAAAATGCTGAATTCAAGTGTGTGGTCGCATGAGAAGAGCAATATATGAGTTACTCACATTGTGGAAAGAGTAGAAAGCTTCCCAAAAATATCATTCAGATTTCCCTGGAGTTGGTTATGATTAAGATTTCTACATTCACCAATAATTTTTATCAATTCAAATCATCCAAACTCAATGCACAACGATATTGATTATTCGTAAGCCACTTACAAGTATTTAAGAGAACCCATTTGGGAAATTGAATACGGAATTCCTCCACCAAATGTGTTCCCAGCAAGATTGCTGCAAATCAAGCTCTTGTAAGACACTTTGTTATCTTAAAATCCCATAACCATGAGGATCATCCACAAGCAACTTACAGTCTCTGGAGGTTTGGAGGAAGATTGTATGGCATTTGGCTTCCCCCACCAATATTGTTGCTGCTCAAGTCGCTGTACCAACCTCAGGAAATAAAACCATCAGCATCAACATAAACTTATAGTTATGACATGTTTTATAGCAGACTCCCAAGACTTACAGCTCAATCAGTGAGGTCATGCTGGTTAGCATGTAACCCAATGACCCAGTAAGTTCCAGACCAGGCAATTTGCTGATACAGCCAACAACATAAGACCATATATTAGATACTGTCAATCTCATAGATGCAAACATTTTATGGAATCGAGGCTCACATTTCAGTAACTGCTGATCCTGAGCATGCAATGCCTCTCCACGACTGGCCACATGGGTCACCACCATTCGAGGTCCAACCAGTTAGCTGTGGTGCCGAATTAAGGCTGTTATACAAGACATTGAGAGCAGATGCTGCATATGGGTACAAGAAAAAGAATCAATATACATGCTCTTCCCGTAATTGAATACAATGCATATTTCCTAATCGGCATATCTATATTACAATTGAGGGGATTTGTCCCAGTCGTCCCAGTCACAAAAACTGAGACAAATGATTGGTCATGGGTGCGCAACCTCATCTTGGTGGGGCCTAGTGGTGGGTGGGTGGGTGGGTGGGGTTTTGGGCTTGGGTTTGGGGTGGGGTTTTGGGGATTTTTTTTGCGATTTAGTCCCTGTTTTCCTCCTTTTGCCACCCAACGCTCCTCTCACACACACTCACGCTTTTTTCCAGCTTTGGCCCCCGCTTCTCTCCGCATTTACGCCCGGGCGACGACCGCCTCCGTGCCATCCGGTCACGGGCAATTTCTAGTAGTCTAACAATTCTCAACTACATGTGAATCACCTACATTGGGTCAGTGCAATGCACCAGCTTCCATAAGGACCATAACAGATATTAGCAAATGCCGTAAATACTAAGTATGGAATTAGAACAATATATATAATAAAATGAACTTATACCCAAAACATCAAAAGGCAAAAAGCAACAAGACCAAGAAACAAGACTAAGTATAAAAAAGGATTCTTAGATGCTCTTTTCTGTTTCTTGACAACTTACGTCTCATTTTTGTCCAATCATTCATCCTACTGACTGTACACATAAGCTTACTAAAATTCCTCTTCAAGCATTCCATTTTTAAATTCACCATGGCCTACACCATCAATTACTCTACCTCGCATAATTACTATCAAAAAAAATTAAAAATTCAAATTTCTACGGTACAAACCTTCTGTTCAAACCCCACAAAAACCCACTTCCATTATCCCAACTATAACCAGCAAACCCCCTCAAATGAAACATTTTTGTACAGTTCGTTCATTGAAATAAAATAAACCCATGTAAAAAATGGCACAAATACAAGCCGAACAAAATCCAACAATACAATAAGTATTAAGAATCTAAAGCACTCACCATCTGATGGGTCAGTCACGCCATTAACCGAGCTGGGAATCCAAACCCAAATGCAGAGCAGGAGAACCCAAATCGCCATTCCCTGCTCTCACTCTCTTTCCGCTTCCTTTGTTTGCCCTTTTTTCCCCGAGAATTTTGGCTTTACATGCTTACAAGAGTTAAGGAGACACTGGCACGAGAAGCGAGAATACAATCCAGCAAGGTCGAAAATAATATTAAAAATTTTGCAACGCTTTTTAGGAATTGAACAAAGTTTTTTTAATGAGGGGATTAAAATAATTTTTTTAAAAACAAATTTGCCCCCAGTGAAAGCTGTCGGACTTTACTTTTTTGCCGAAAAGGGGGCTATAATTATAGTTCAAAATTTAGGACGGCAACCATCTGCCAGTTGGGCCTCCTACAAGCATTTCTGGCTGCTGGTTCAAAGATGGTAGAAAAATGATTTTTTCACAAATAAGGAATTCATTTGGGCTTACAAAACCCCTGTTCGGGCCGGAGGATGCATTTGGGCTTACAAAGCCCATGTTCGCATGAATCACATCGAACCTTCGAGAATCTTCGCAACCTCTCAATAGCATTCATTTGCTACTCAAAACTTTTTGCTTGTGAATTTAGTAATTCGAGACATCCTTATTATCTTTATTATAATTGACGGCCACAATGTCACATCGTCACAGGGAAAACCTCCTTAAACCCAAAACCAAAAAAAACCAAAATCACACCCAACCCCCAAAACACAAAAAGACCCAAAACCCCCAAATCACACCAACAATGAAAAAAAAAAACTAAAAAACCCAAGGCAATACACACACTCAACCTTATTTTTCTCATTTTCACCAGTTTTGCACTCATCGAAACACACGCGTGGGTCCCGCTTCCTGATTGTGTGTGTTGGTTTTTGAGGAAGTTATTTCTTGTAACAATTATACAGTGATGGAACATTTTTTATCCTTAGATCAACAAAAAAAATTAGGTTTGTTAGATTTTTAGTCTGTTTTGAATTTTAGAATATGAAGTCCAAATATGTATTATTGGTGATTAAGGGCAACATGCTAGATTTATCAAATATGGTGAAAGCTTTATTATGAGCTTGGAGGGGGTGGGGGTTATGGTTATTGCGGTAAGTCTTGAACTCAGAAGTTTTAAAAAACTCACTGGCACATATGATTTATATAGTTGTTTCCAAAACTTTGCAATGAATCATTCACATGATATTAACTTGTCATTAAGTCTTGGAAAGATGCACTAAAATACCCCGCTATTCATTAGTTCGTTTACATTTATACGCCATCCTTTCATGAAAATACAAAGTGAAAAACTAGAATTTCTCATAAATTGCATTGTGTGATAAAATACAAAGAAAAGAGTTTATATGGTCTTACATAATAATGAAAAAGACTATTCTACCCTTAAGTTCTCATAAATTGCATGACGTGATAATATACAAAGAAAAGAGTTTATAGTCTTACAAAATAACAAAAAAAAGACTATTCTACCCTTAATCTATAATTAACTTATTTTAACACCCTTTCTTAAACTCATGATGCTCCTGTAAGGAGCACAGAGAGTTTGTCAAACAGAAAACGAAAGAGTAAAGTTGAATGTGACTTCGTAAACATATCGATAATCTGCATAGATGATGAAGAAACAAATGGGAACATAATAGTAACCCACTAATAGTGCATTGAGTGACATGACAATCAATCTCAATATGTTTGGTCCACTCATGAAACATCGAATTGCAAACGATCTGTATAGCACTCTTATTATCACAATACAATGGGGTGTGGTGATGAAGAGAAACCAACATATCTACAAGTAACCAATGGTGCCAAACTATCTTATATGTAGTAAAAGCCATGGCGCGATATTTTGCCTCTCTATTAACCATTTTTGATTGCTTTAAGGGTGTTATGGTAAAAACAATTTGACCCGAACTTCACCCTATATATAGATGGTATTTCAAATTTTATTCATAACAATTGATGATCAATTTCTTTAAAAAGTATTTTTGTGCTCCAAAGATTTTAAAAGAAACCCCTCTGTCTTGGTCCTTTGCTCAAAAGTATTCAATTTTTTATTTGGCCAATTTATTGATCGCTAAATAGCTTCAATTTCCATCATTTTGAGATCAAGTCTCCTACAGCATCATCACTTTCACAAGAGCTTCAAGTTGAGCTATTTGTAATTATATTCAACAAAACATTGGAAGCATATTCTCGCTTGTGGTTGTGAGAAGGTTGTTTGGAAAATCCTCAAGGGTTGATGTGCTTGTAATTCTCTTGGTTGAGAGGTTATTAGTGGATCTTTACAAGTGGGACTTCGGTGTCTGATGTATGTCATATGATGTATGTCAACCTCCACACAACGGTTAAGGTTTCCACGTTTGTTTAAGAAGGTGAGCTGGCGTCGACTAGGGGAGGAAGAAGATGAGCTGTCTTACCTTCGGAATGTTGAAGATTTAGTTGAGAGGAAGGAGATGAGGATTTAACCATTTGAATTCGACCATTGGTGCTGATGTGGACAGCTGAGATTTACTCACTTCAACCATCGACCACTGCGATTAATTCCAGCAATAGACCATCCGTATTCAAACAAGCCAGATCGAATGGTCAGGATTGCGTGCACTGATATGCTACAATGCTAAAAGCGTAAGCTAAGCTTCTTCGCCGGTGATGTTGGGGTCGCTCCTCCGCCGAAGTCTGGCGGTCCTCCGCCGGGTTTCTAACAAGGAGTCATGGGTAACCACAGGGAAGAGAGGGGACCGTCGGTTACGACACGCGGGAGGGCGCGGTTGAGTGTGCGAACGTGGGAGAAAGAAAGGGAAGAGTCGGTGAGAAGTTGAGGGGTCGGCTGCGATTAGTGGAAGAGAATGGGAGAGTTAATACTTAGGGTTAAGTTTTAATTAACAAGTGGGCTATTGGGTTTGAAGATATTACTGGTTAGTGGATTTAAATAAAAACGGGTAGTTGGTCTAAGATAAAGGGTTATGGATTAAGAAACTGAAAGTGGGTTGGGTCTTCGGTTGATAAGTCAAATGGGTTGCGGATACAATAGTAATTAGTAAGGAGATTACAGGTTTAAATTGAAAGTAGCTCGGAAAATAAGGAAATATTGCCCAAATCCATAAAACATTTACTTGCATTTATAAAGATTAATTTATTACATAAAACCCCCATAAGATTGGGCTCGGGGTATTACAAAGACACTAACTAGATATCCTTCTAATAAATGAAGGTAACCTTGGAACCTAGAAAGTATAATTATCGCAGTTACTACGCATGGATGTAATCGGGCTTGGGTATAATCGAGGGTTCACCCTCCGATTATGTTTTTCTTTCCTCTCAGATGTGTATCCACAGACACAAAACCCAGAAATTACGAACTGTTCCGCTACTGATCAGGTAGCTACAGTTCCTTGCCGAGCCCAAGCAGTTGGCTTTTGATCTTGGCCATCCTGCCACCATTGTGGTAGTCTCTGGGGCTGTGGCACGCGATTCCAGGGAGGAGGAGGCCGCTGGCACGGTACACGAGGGAGACGAGTCCCTCCTCGAAGTCCTTCACTCGCGCCAGAGTGAAGAAGATAGCCTTGACGAGATCATTCAGAGCACTCCCGTGCATTGACATTATGTACCAGGGGTTCATGTAGTTTGGGTTCGGCAATTCGTCGACAACCTGCACAATTTTGGTTAAAATAGAGAGAAAAAGTTAAAGAAAAGTAGTCTGTACGTGGTTTGGGCGAACTCACTTCTCCCTCGTACCAGCTCCTGAAGTAGACGCAGGTCCCGAAATGCTTGTACTGGGCAACTGGAGGCTTATCGAAGGGAACTCTCGGGACCAAATCGTACCTGTAAACCAACCGATGATACCTTGCCCCCAAAATATCGCGCATGAACTGCCCAAAATGAGAATCCCCAACCCTGGGTTGTCCATATGTGACCACTGCGTGGATGCTGTTCAGGATGGTATGCTCGTCGTGCAGGGCCAAGATAGCCGGAAACATGATCGCCAATGCGCCGCCCAAGCTGTGGCCGGTTACCAATATCCTGGCATTCGGGTGCTTGGCCTGCAGGCCCCGCAGCGTCTCCCTGATGGAGTAGTACGCGAGGGGCTGGCCCTTCTCGCCCTCGGTGTACTCTTTTGGGAACCCTTCGCTGCATCTGGTCTCGTCTTGGAGGCCGAGGGCTCGCATGAATCCTAGGTGCACCCTGCCTAGCTTGCCCATGTTGAGCCAGGAGAGGTCTACGTCGGTGATCCAATCGAGGGCGTTGAAGGGCTCCGTGCCACGGAAGGCCAGGACGATGACACTCGCGTCCCTGGCCTTGTCCGTGAATACGCAGGCCTGCGTCCCGCGGTTCTGAAGATACTCTGCACCAACTCAGCATTTTAAGCATAGGCCGGATTTGATTATGTATTGATTAATGTATACTTTGTATATACTTACTGTTATAACAACTGAAGAACTTGACAAAATGCATCTGCATCGAACATAAGCTCTAGTGTTAGATTTGATTATGTATTGATCAATAAATTTGGTGTGCTTGTTGGATGGCGGTTTTACCTTCCACTGATCATCGATCACATTACGGATGAAATTTTCATTCTCGTAGGCAAGCTTGAAGGCCGCGATGGAGAGGTTTATAGAGCTGACGTTGAGTCCCGGGAGAGGGTCAAGCAGATAGTTGTCGTCGGTATGAACGTCGATGTGTAAATCGTAGCGTCCGTCGACATGGCCGATCAGCGACCGGAAGTTTGCAGCGTCGCGGTCCAACGGAATCACCAGGGACACTTCATGCACACAAATAGATTAATTTCTGATTGATCAGCAGTAATTTTTTTAAAAAAAATGCTGAGCGCATGATCATAATAGAATAGATTAATCGATTTACGTGTAATAATCCGCCAAAGGATCCCGAAGAAGCCACCGTTAAGGGACCAAAAGTTGAGAAATAACTCGATCACGCGTCCGAGAATTCTCATCGGCTCACTGATCGCCGCCAACATCTTCCGCAAGATCAAAGTGAACGCCGTGACTAGATCAGTCCGGTGTTCGTGGAGCTCCGTCGCCGACGAGCGGCACTCCACGAAGCTCCCGGTCGTCAGCTTCCTCCTTAAGGCCAGGTGCGGAGCCAAATGGCGGAGTTTTACTTTCTCGTGACGAAGGATGAAGTGTTCATCGGTTGCCATTTTTAGGGGAGGGGAGGGGAGGGGAGAGGAGAGGAAGACGAGTGACACCTAACGAGTGCTCGAACTGATGAATATATACTATTCTGAACCGAACCGAACCGAATCGGTCCGAATCGGTCCGAAACATCAACATTCGTTATGGGGTCCAAATGCCTAGGCCACGTTTAGAAGCTCCCAGGAGCTTAAGGGCATGTTTTTGTGGTATGATTTGGTTTTACTTTAATAATAATAATAATGACAACGTTCTTTTGATCACTGCTTAATCATCAAAATGGTGAAGTGTATGATGTCTTTACCTTTTATACAGGGCGGTTCAAACATAGATGAGGTCTAAAGCGAAACAAAATATGAGGCCTAAGTATCAATGCAAAATTTACTCAAATTATAAACTGAAACTTATAAACAGAAAATAACTTGTATGGCAGTAAAGATAAAAATTTACCGTACAAAGTCTCCGAGATTCAGAGGCCGCGGCCGATTAGAGCCGATTAGAACCGAATCAGCCGATTGGAGCCGGAGGGAGGGTCGGGGAGAGGGAGAGAGTCGGATAGATAGAAGGTCCAACCGTCCGAGGCCAGAGCTGTCGATTGGAGCCGGAGGGACTCAGGGAGAGAACAAATTTCGGTGCAAGCAATTTTTTGTGGCTTTCTCCTCCGAACTCTTCGAGTTCGACAATGGTGTGTGAAAACTAAAAGTGTAAGCTTTCCCTTTGCTTCGAGATCTAAAACAATTGATGTAAAATTTCCATTAACCCCTCGATTTCCCCCCAAATTTGTGATTCTTGCAAGCGAGAGGAAACTGTCGAAGGTGATCGTTCTGGAGTCCGGACAAGTGGAAGGAGGACGCCAGGCAGCCAGCAACACCACGAGAGAGAGAGAGAGAGAGAGAGAGAGAGAGAGAGAGAGAGAGAGAGAGAGAGAGAGAGGCTGAGAGGCGAGAAACGGCGTGTGTCGACGTTGCGTTGGAGGCCTAGGGTTTGCTGACATTTGAGACTTTTTTTGGTGTTTTGTCGTTTGAGAATTGAGACTTCAAACTTTGACAAAGTCTCTTGGGATTCTCTGAAGATATCTTTCAATTTTATCAGTTGGCATTGCTGGACTTGGACAAGAGGCGGGCTTGGACCTGAGCGGGGACGCATCACAACAAGGTCTTACGGAAGAAATAAGATAGCAAACAACAAAAGGAAATGGGCTTAGAAATTTTAATTGAGCGGATGTTGGGCTTAGGAAAAAATTAAATACGAGTCCTTTCAAAATCGGAGGCCTAAGGCGGCCGCCTCAGCTGCCTTGTGGTAGAACCGGGCCAGCAGTTTTATATTATACTATATTATGCTGTTTTTCACAAAACAAACTTTATCTTTTACTATTTTCCTCCAATACCTGCTTAAATTGTAAAGAGAATAATGTAGAAAAGGTGGCACCTGATCTAATATATCAGGTGCCAAGACACATAAAGTTGGAAACTACAAGTTCCATATGTGCTTGCACTTTTCATGGGGCCCGCCTTTTTGTGTCTTTTACATAATCTACATGATTTCCAATTGTAAAATGCTGCTTTGTACTTTATTTTTCTTAACTTTCTCGTCTAACAAAGGCAAAGGTGAAAGGACATTTACATGTTCACATAAAAAAAAAACATCATTAAAAAATCACATGATTGCACATGGTAACTGGATTGCCATGAGATTTGACAAAGGATGGTCATTTGGTACAAAAAATAGTATATGGTAATGTCTTGTAATTTAAGGAGTTTAAGAGAGTATGATGGAAAACATCAATAATAAAAATAGTTTTCTAAAAATCAACCTTTATATAACACTCTCTTTTTAAAATACAATTTGATGTGTTGAGCGTTTATTGTGATGTCATGAACTAATATTTTTATGAGAATAATGTTAAAAAGATGCACACTAACTTGGTTTAGGTGTGCTGACATGGAAGCTTATCATTGGCCGCCCAGAAAACATACATGATTGTTAATGAAAGCTCAGATATCTCAAATATCAGCGGCACAAAACGTTCATAAGTAAAGCGTAAAGAACCGACCCCACTTAAGCTAAACGGAGGTCATTTTTTCTTTTTATGATAAAGTTTAATTGAAGCTTAGCTTGGTTCGATTTGGTTCGGTTTAGGGTTAATAGATATTGCCCCTTTTCTATCTTCTGGCCCTTGAATGATTTAAGCGACAGGTGGTTTAAACTTTTAAAACCCCCCTAATAAAAAATTAGAAGGCAAGATTCACGTTGAGATTAATGGCGCGTTGCGTTGTTCAATTTGCATCTCTCGAGTCGACCACGTTTTTCAGAGGAGGTGGTAAGTGATGTCGGAATCAAATATGAATGATAGACGACGCCACATGTTTGCCGTGGCTTATCCTTTGGCTGTTGATCAAATATGAATGATAGACGACGCCACATGTTTGCAATGGCTTATCCTTTGGCTGTTGATGTTGAGATTGATGTTACGTTGTTCCAACCTCGACCGCTCGTCGTTGTGATGGGTGGGGCCTAGGTTTGATGTGCTGTGCAGAACCTGTTAGTAAAAAACGCGAATTTTTATATTTTTTACGTTTAAAATCCGTCTAAAATGGTTTCCGTATTAAATGGCCGTCCGTTTGAATTATTCGGAAAAATACGCGCTTTTTTAGGGGTAGACGAACAAAACGCGTTTTATCCCCGTGTTGCGCATTTTATGTGTTTTAAACGCGTTTTAGGGGCACTTTTAAATCATTTTGAACTATGATTTCATGATCATACTTTGGTTTAGGGCATGCTGCATGGAATATAATAGTATGATCATGTCATTTTGGTTAAAACTATGAATATAATTTATTTAAATCATGACTATAGAAGTTATGTTACTCTTATTTTATATTGATATTGTTGATTTTTAAGTTCAATTAGATGAATGATATCTTGACAGTATTCGTATTTTTAGTCGCATTTTTTATCTGGGTTAACGAATTAAACACGATTTAACCCGTTTACGTTTTAGTCCCGTATTGCGCATATTTGACCGAATTTTTGACCGAACGCCTTTTGAAATTGATCGAATTAAACACGTTTTATTCGCGTTCCGAATATTTTCCGTATTACGTATTGCTAACAAGGTGCAGAACTACAGTTGAAGTCTTTTGAAGTCTTTTTTTTTAATAAACGCTCCTCGTAAATGTTAGATATCAGCATCTTACTTGGAACATGCCACGTATGATCCACTTTGGATTAGCTAAAATCTATCTAAGTTTCGAGCACCCATACTTGCCAAAAAAATGCGCCCGCAACTTTGGAATTTCTTTAGTGATGACAGACATACGGATTCTATATTTTTTATTTGGGCAGAAGGTACCTGTTGAAGGACTCAATGTGACGGTTTCATCACGAAATGCGGAAGAAATTCGTGTGGATTCTTACCTCCAGCCATTGCTTTCAATAAAAAGCATGTATTATCTTCTATGTATTACAATGTATTATGTTTCTCAACAATAGGCTATATATCTTAATGAATAAACCCTACGTTTATTCATGGTCCAAACTTAATGATCTTTCTCACAATAATGTATCTAGATGTGCACAACCATAATGAGAAAGCATCACAACAAGAATTTCATTAAATAACAATGTTATTACAACGAGAAGCCAAGTCACATTCTATCCACATGATCCTTAAATTTCATTGGTGGCATGCCTTTAGTTAAAGGGTCTGCAATCATTAAACCAGTCCGAAGATGTTTAATGACGACTGATTTATCCTTAACCCTCTGTTTTATGGCTAAGTACTTGATGTCAATGTGCCTACTTCGGCTACCAATTTTGTTGTTGTTAGCCATGAAGACAGCAGCTGTATTGTCACAATACATTCTTAGTGGTCTAGAAATAGAATCCATTAGTGGTCTAGAAATAGAATCCATAATTTTAAGTCTAGTGATGAAATTCTTAATCCATAAACCATGTGACGTAGCCTCAAAACAAGATACGAACTCGGCTTCCATGGTGGAAGTAACAATCGATGTCTGTTTTGCACTTCTCCATGATACAGCCCCACCGGCTAATAAAAATATGTATCCAGAAGTTGATTTTCGAGAATCAACACATCCAGCAAAGTCTGAATCAGAGTAGCCAATGACTTCCAAGTTGTTGTCCGTCTGTACATGAGTATGTAGTCTCTGGTTCCCTTAAGGTATCTCATTACCTTCTTTGCAGCTCTCCAATGTTCAATGCCTGGATTACTCTGATATCGTCCCAACATCCCAACAGCAAATGCAATGTCAGGTTTAGTGTAAACCTGAGCATACATTAGGCTTCCAACAGCAGAAGCATAAGGAATGTTTATCATTTGTTCCCGCTCAAGGTCATTCTTTGGGCATTGGTTCAAATTGAACCTATCACCCTACACAATGGGAGCTATACTTGGTGAACAATCCTTCATCTGAAACCCCTCTAGAACTTTATTAATATATGTCTCTTGAGACAATCCCAGAGTACAACGCATTCTGTCACGATGTATCTTAATTCCAATAACATAAGATGCATCGCAGAGATCTTTCATATCAAAGTTTCTAGAGAGATATTGTTTTACCTCATGTAGCATTCTCTTATCATTGCTTGCAAGCAAAATGTCATCCACGTATAGAACTAAGAAACAAATCTTGCTCCCACTGACCTTCTGGTATATACATTGATCCACAACACTTTCTTCAAATCCAAATTGTAACGGCCTGTTTTCATCAAGCCAAACTATTTACGTATTTGACCAATTTTTCAATTTTTAAACTATTTTATAATGGTTTGTCAGGAGTTTTACTGATTTCAAAATTTTCTTATAAAAATATTTTGAAGTGCCAGACTAGTTATGGAGTATTTTAGTAAGATCGGATTTCATCAAATACTCAAAACATTACTGATAAAATTCATTTTCAGTTATTACTGTTTTGACTTAATGAATTTATTTTCTATACAAACCTCATCAAAACGATTTCAAACTTCTACGGTAACATTCTATGATCATTTAGGGCTTCCCACATTAATTTCGTAATTTTCTGAAGTCAAATCAATAAAGAACCCACAAACCCGCTTCCTAAACGTCTTGGCCTAAAACACGTGTCTCCGT
Organism: Scilla litardierei; assembly: GCA_030789695.1. NCBI lineage: Eukaryota > Viridiplantae > Streptophyta > Magnoliopsida > Asparagales > Asparagaceae > Scilla > Scilla litardierei. The sequence continues at coordinate 23,274,670 of CM061131.1, read as the reverse complement.
AGCTCAAACCGGGAAACGGACTTAGTATCGCAATCCTCGCGACGATACGAACCCGTGGGTACAATTCCGTAATTTTTCGAACACGTTTATCACTAGGGGCAAAATCGTAATTTCATTTTTGTATTTTACTATTACATTCACTAATTACCTTTTAAAATTAATCCAATTACTAATTATTTTAACCTCAATGATTAACACGTGAACACGTTTCAATACTCTTTCTAAGTTTAGTCAAAAAGGTATACCTCTTTTCATTAATTACTTACCTAACCCTAATTAATTTGATTGACTAAGTATTAAATAACTTCTTAATTTTATACTAATATAAATTACCTATTTAAACCCCTCTAATCTTTCTTCTTCCCCTGTCCCTCTTCCCTCAGCTCGCAACACACGCAAGCCCTTCTCCTTTCAATATCATTCGGATCAACCCAACTCCCGTTCGAAACACCAAACAGCACACACATACTCTCTTTCTCTCTATCTCTCGACCTCTCTCCCTAAATGATTCCCCAGGCAAAAACAGAGGCCACCCTCGCCATCCACATGCATCCGACGAAGCCCCACTCCGAGCCACCGCCTCCCCTCGTCGATCAACGTCACCGAGCCCAGCGGACCGCCGCCGCTGTCACTCCGACTGCCGCTCCGCCCCTTGCCGCTGCCCCCACTGCACAGTCGAACCCCACGAGCTCCCCCAACCTCCGATGACAACGCTGCAACGAGCAGCTGTGCCTCCGCCTCGAGCTCTGCTCGGATCTGTTGCCACCTCCGAACGCCATCCGACCTCCACCGTGTGCCACCGCCCTCTCCCAGCTCCATCGCCGACGTTCGGCCATGGCGAAGCTCCCCTCTCGCCGCAGCAAGCTTGCCGGAGCCCCCTAGCCATCACCGAGTGCCCATCACCGACGAAACACCCCTCCCCGTCGTACGACATCCTCCTCCGTCCGCTCCCCGTAGCTTTCCCAGCGCCCACACCACCTCCTCACATCGCCTGAGCTCCGACGTCGCCTGACGACCGTCGCAAGGCCTCCCGAACACTATCCGCTGCTCCTCTCCCCTCCACGGCAAGCTCGACGATGTCCGCCGCTCGCCTCACCGTCAGCGCAGCTCGTCGCCGCCGCAGGTCGTCGCCGAGTCACCCCACACCGCCGAACGCCGCCCCCGCCGCCGGCGTAACCACCCTCCCCCCTCTCTCTCTCTCTCGGGGGAAAACGAAGGCTCGGTTCGTATACGTATTTAATACGTATTTCGTATTTTCTTATATTTATTAAATGATATTAATGGTTTTAAATTCATGATAATTCGTACAGGTCTCAGAAAATTAAGAGACTAGTCTCAGAAAATCAAAAATGATATTCTGGACCCAATGGCACTAGTTTCGTCTCAATCGGACGCTTAGATTTTCCGCAATTAATTTTTAAGCCTAAAAGTTAATTAAGTTATTTTCATTCAAAAATCAGTAACTTGCTATTTTCACGTAAACAAATATATGATAAAAATATATGTTAAAGTACTCTTCGAGACGGTCATTTTGACAGTTCATTCGCAAACTTTCCGATGCAGATTGCATCCGGAATAAATTATTGAATAATTACGTGCTTAATTAAAAAATTAGTTTTTAAACCTATTTTAAACTTTTAAAAATTATAAAAATTACTATAAGCTTCCGAAAAATATTTTCTCTTACAGTAAAATTATTTTCCTTATATCTAGCCTATAGAAAAATTTAGAAATCTTTTAGACGACATTTCAATCGGTTTATAAAATCGAAACGATCAGATTAAATAAATAGAAATAGGGTAGCCTGTAACTGATGAGTTTTTATATTTGCAGGTACTAATTCTCGTGCACCAGCATCTTTAAAAGCTTTAGCTCCAGCCTCGTCTTACCATGGCAATCTCAAAAAGTGTAAGTCACTCTAATTCTAACTTTAGAAATCTGGATAGTGTACTCGTATGAACTTAGGACCAAACACCTAGTCTCAGAACAGCTATTGACTTGAACAATTGACTAGAGACCTAATTAACTTGAGGACTAATCAATAGTAGAATGACTAAAGGACTAAATTGAGATAGTGCACTTTTATGGGATCAAATATCATATTTGTTGGACTTCAAAAGAATTGCACATGACTAAATTGAGATAGTAAACTTTTGTGGAATTGGATATCATAGTTGTTGGACTTCAAATCATTGCTCGGACTAAATTGAGATAGTAAACTTTCATGAAATTTGATATCATAGTTGTTGGACTTCAAAGCATTGCTCAGGACCGATATTCTCTGTTGAGGCTTCTGCCTTGACTTTTCAGCAAGTAACTACCATATAAATGTATTTGATGTACTCATTGATGGATGTATTGTTGTACACATTGTTGGATGTACGAAATGATGGGCCTATGAGGCCATACAAACACAGATACTGATACGGTTATAAATGTGAAATGTGATACAACATGGGTTATGGGGTAGTCTTAAGCTACGAAGTGTGCGGGAGTGACTGGGTCCACCCGTATTTGGTAAGCTGTACCATCACCCTAAAGGGAATGGTAGGTAGATATCTCACGAGTTGCTCCGTGGGATGGGTGCACTTCTAGTTGCATATCATACACTCGAGCTAAGACTGTTGCACTGGCTATTGATACAGGGCCCGTGAGGCCATATTAATACGAACATTGATATGAACATTGGATTATGATACGACACGGGTTTTGGGGTAGTCTTGAGCTATGAAGTGTGCGGGAGTGACCGGGTCCACCCTTATTAGTTAAGCTGTACCATCACCCTGCAGGAATGGTAGGTAGACATTCCACGAGTTGCTCCGTGGGATGGGTGCACTTCTGGTTGCATATCGTACACTCGAGCCGAGGCTGATGCACTAGTTTGATTGCTGTATTGTACTCATGGTTGTTTGTATTGTCGGAACACACTATTGGGCCTTCGGGCATTTACGGAGCACAGTACGGAAAACACTATTGGGCCCTCGGTCATTTACGGAGCACATTACGGAAAACACTATTGGGCCTTCGGGCATTTACGGAGCACATTTACGGAATACACTATTGGGCCCTTGCGGCAGTTAAGACTGATGCACTAGTTTGATTGATGTTGCACTAATTGATAATTGATTGATACCATTGCTTCAGTCACGACTACTACTATTCTACGGACTAAGTCGAGACTACTCGAACGTGATAGAACGGTTTAATAATGAGCGGTCTTAAATTACGACTGAATCAGTGTCTAGAAAGGAATGTGAAGGGGGTTGGTCAACCAATGGACTTGTTCCTGCGGTCTTTAAAGTGACATGTGCCTTCAAGCCCAGACTGACTGGCTGATTTGGGAGTTAAGCTAGGCTTCTAATTATTAGTCCTGCATACACTATTAGATAGTCAAGCGACGCTCACCTCCCTAAGTATTGCTACAACCACCTGGATGTCTAACTATCGTCATCACATTGTCTATTGGTTAAAATATTGTTCCTACCTTATGCCACGTCACAGTGATTACTTTTGCACTTACATAGTCATCTTTACTTTATGCATTACATGCATCACTTACCACATCTGAATAGTTACCAGTATTTTTAATTATCACTTTTACATACCTATCAGCTCATACTTTACTTTTGTACCTATCTGACCACCTTTTGTTTGCTATAGCTTGTTCCATACTTTTGCACTACTTTGTTTCTATTGCTAGAATTGTTGTGACTTACCTACGGTTCCATCTCTGTGGCACCACAGGCGACGTACATATGGAGGCAGATGCTCTAGAGTTAATAGCGCCAGAATTTGACCATGAGTCTGCAGCTTTCAGAGTTGTTTTCAGTTGTATTTTCTTTTCTTCATGTACGTATGTTGAAACATTTCTGTACAGTATGGATGTAATAATTGGACACTATTTGGGTATTTTTGTACATCTCTGCATCGTGGCTATTTTGTTTTCACTGGTTAACTGCAGGACCTGTGCAAATACCAAAAAGTAACGGGCCCGGGAAACCGGTCGTTACACAAATGAAGATATAACATCATGAAATTTTAAATACCATTGACGTGAGGCTTGTTTCAATCCATATATGGATTTGTTGAGCTTGCAAACCAAGTGCTCACCGTTACTAGAGGAAAATCCTTCAGGTTGCTTCATATATACCTCTTCCTCTAGGTCTCCATTCAGAAAAGCCGTTTTCACAACCATTTGTTGCAATTCCATATCAAAGTGTTCAACTAATGCCCTGATTATGCGAAGAGAATCTTTCTTTGATATAGGAGAAAATGTCTCCTTGTAATCGATTCTTTCCTTCTGAGTGAATCCTTTGGCAACGAGTCTGGCCTTGTATCTCTCAATATTACCCAACGAGTTTTTCTTTGTTTTAAAGACCCATTTGCATCCAACGGATTTCGCCCCTTCAGGTAACTCAACAAGGTCTCATACCCCATTTGATGCCATCGAATTCATCTCATCTTTCATAGCATCATGCTATAAGTTTGATTCTTTCGAACTAATGGCTTGTGAAAACATCTCAGGGTCATTTTCGGCTCCAACATTAAAGTCCGACTCATGTAGATACACAACATAGTCACTAGATATTGTTGATTTTCTTGTCCTAGTAGATCTTCTTAATGCTGCATCAACATTCTCTTGAAAATCATGTTGATCAACTGGTTGATCATCCATCAGCGGTTCTTCTTGAACAACAGGTTGTTCAACCGCTTCCGGTGTTTCTTGAACAACTTGATCTGCTGGAACAGTATCAACATGTGGTGTTTCCATTTGTCGATTAATACCCGTTTGCACTCGAGGGGCACTACTAACGACAAACATTTGATCAGATGATGTGGATGGATGATTACCAGGCTACCAGCATGACCTCTTTCAGGAATAGTGTCCTGTAATTGATCACTCCAACCGATCATGTCATTCTCAAGAAATTTCACGTTTCTTGATTCCACAATCCTAGTGGTATGAGATGGACAATAGAACCTGTATCCTTTGGACCGTTCGGCATATCCAATGAAATACCCACTAATAGTCCTAGGATCCAGTTTCTTCTCTTGTGGATTATATATTCTTACTTCAGAAGGGCATCCCCAAACGCGTACATGGCGCAAACTTTGTTTCCAACCTTTCCATAACTCAAAAGGCGTCTTTGGGACAACCTTAGTTGGAACTCGGTTTAATATGTACGCTGCCGTTTTAAGAGCTTCAGTCCATAAGGATATAGGAAGTTTGGCATTACTGCGCATACTCCTAACCATCTCCATTAAAGTCATGTTTCTTCTTTCAGCTACACCATTCTCACTAGGAGATCCTGGATTGGTGTACTGAGCAACTATTCCATGCTCTTGAAGAAACCTAGAAAATGGACCAGGTGCTTGACCACCTTCAGTGTATCTACCATAATACTCTCCTCCTCTATCAGTTCTTACGATTTTAATTTGTTTTCTACATTGTTTCTCTACTTCTGCCTTAAAAACTTTAAAGGCACTTAATGCTTCATTTTTGTAATGAAGCAAGTAGATATGCATGAAACGTGAAAAATCGTCAATAAAGGAGATAAAGTATTTCGGACCAATTATGTCCATGTCTGGACAACAAATATCTGAATGAATGATATCAAGCAATTCGGAACTTCTGTGCGCACCCTTCTTAAATATCTTGGTCTGCTTTCCCTTTATGCAGTCCACACAAATCTCAAAGTCAGCAAAATCCAAAGTACTAAGTACTCCTTCATTTACTAACTTCTTGATTCTATCGTTGGAGATATGTCCCAATCTCTGGTGCCATAACATAGAAGATTCCTCATTCATAACACATCTTTTTATGCCAGCATTAACATGCATAACAGCATTGTTTTGCAAATTAAACATAAATAGACCATTACATAACATGCCATTTCCAACAACATCTGAATTATAACATAAACTGAATGATGTTCCATGGAAATTAAAAACATAACCCAAAGGCAATAGTCTTGAAACTGAAATCAGATTCCTGGAAAAACCAGGTACATAAAATACATTATGCAAAAGCAAAACAAAGCCACTAGATAAAATAAGCCAGCATGTTCCAACAAATTTGACAGCTGAGCACATTTTGTTTCCTGAGAAAATGCCGCGTTCATTTCCCCCTGGTTTCCGCAGGTTTGTCATACCATGCAAAGTTGTTGAAACATGGATTGAAGAACCAGAGTCAATCCACCATGTGTCACAATGAACATCAGTCATATTTGATTCAAAACAGACAAGGGAGATTGAGTTACCTTTCTTCTTACGCCACTGAAGGAACTTTAGACAATCCTTCTTCATGTGTCCCTACTTTTTACAGAAGAAGCACTTAGACTCCTTAGCCACTCCTCCCTTAACAGGCGCTTTCCCCTTCCCCTTAAATTTGGGGCGTCTGTCATCTTTCTTGTTGATTGTCATTAACACACTCTCTCCATGCTCCATAATCAATCGACCTTCCTCCTGAACACACATGGTCAAAAGTTCGTTCATTAACCACTTATCCTTATGTGTGTTATATGATATTTTAAAAGGTCTGTATTGATGCGGGAGAATGTTCAAAATGTAATGAACCAAGAAGCTGTCAGACATCTCAACCTACAACTTCTTGAGTTGAGCCACAATATCCCTCATATGCATGATATGCTCATGCACACCTCCAAGACCAGTAAGCTTTATCGATGAAAACTTTCCAATGAGAGTACTCGCAAGTGCCTTATTAGAGCTCTGGAACTACTCGTCAATGGCCTTAATAGTGATCGGACATTGTCATGCTTTTCTACCGAGCCCCTTATACTAGCCGATATTTTAGTCTTTATGAACATAACGCAGAGACGGTTAGATCTCTCCCACTTTTCATAAAGATCTAAAGCTTCAGAAAGGCTAGTATCTGTAATGGCTGGTGGCTCATCCTTGCAGATGTCATAATCAATGTCCGCCACACCCAAATGAAGGAGTATACTCACCCTCCAAATCCTATAGTTTTCACCATTCAGTTCAGGAACGTCACATTTGATATCAATAATGGTTACAGACTGTGATGCTGCAAAATTTAACATTCATACTCAATTCATTATTTTGAGACTTAACAAACAAAAAATATGTGTTACCAATGTAAAACATAAAAAGAACGAATCTAGTGACATAAAAATGACCCGTGGGCCAAAGATTTAATTCAATTTGATTCATTGTAACCATATAATAAAACTATCAAAATCAGTATCCCTTTCTTAATTTCTGTGGGAAGATTAAGAAATATAATTTTGATATTTCATTCTAATTAATTATACAAGGTTCAACAAAATTTCCTGTGGGATAAAATCTTGTTGTAACTCATATAATTAATCACAATTAATGTTTTATGTGATTTTACTCCTAAATCGTGTTTTTAAATAATTAAGAATGCTGTGGCTACTCCTTAACTAAATAAAATCATATAGATCACTTAACATTAAAATACTTAATTATGATGCTAAATGATTATCCACATATGCAAAATAATGAAGTTCAAAAATTAAATACAATCCTGTAAGGGCCTAAACCAAAAGGCCAAGGGGATCACAACCCAAGAGGGCTGCTTCAAAAGCCCAAGTGAGCCGATTGCACAACCTAAAATTGATTCAGAGAGAGTTGAGAACCCCTCGCAGACAAATAGAAAATGGCCTTTTGTGCATTAGAATTTATTTAGTCTTAAGCTTGCAACCCATAAAGACGGCCAAATGCCTCACTTTACTGTTTATAACTGAGATCAACCCAAGTGATTAATGCCCAACTCATAAAGCTGGTTGAAAATTAATCACAATAGTCAAAGGGCAAACTGGTTAATCACAGAAGCAACAGAATCGGAACATGCACAACAGAACAAGTCACCCAACAACTCTATATATATAAGGGTTTTTTATTTTGAATGTGCTAGTACACCGCAGGCATGTTTAAATATCGAGTAAAATAAAGACATCTTATATGTGCATCACAAAAATAATTTATGGCTCCATTTCAAGAAACAAGGCCATGCTTTAATTATTGACAATGTTCATAGAAAAGTACACATCATTTTAAAATGTAAAAAATACATTTGAATGTACCCAACATGAAAAGAAGTGTACAGTGTACGTTTAATTAAACAGGGTGCATTGTAGGGTGCTGGGTGCTGGGTGCATATAGCAACACACAGTTTTGAATGCATATATACGAATGGTAAAGTTAGCATCAGCAATTAATATCGTCTTTTTCAACCCAAATTAAAATGACTAAAAACCCCAAAGGTCATCTTCTTCCTTCAGCCAAGTTTCAAACCCGACATCAGCATTTTTCGCCCCAAATTAAAATTGATTGAAGCAGATGATCAAAATCGAAGAAAAATGCAAGACAGCGGCAAATGGATGAGCTCTGATACCAATTGAAGGACTCAATGTGACGATTTCATCACGAAATACTGAAGAAATTCATGTGGATTCTTACCTACAGCCATTGCTTTCGATAAAGAGGTAAACCTTTTATAGAACTTGATCTTCTAAGTCTCAAATCACTCCTATATGATGGTGTATTTCTGAAAACTCGAGTGAATAGACTGAGGGACCAAAACCCCTATTTATAGATGTTTAATCCGTTCCATCAACGGTAGTAAATTGATTAATTTCAGTTTAATTAGGAGGGAGTGGTTATTACTACCATGGATCACACCAACGGGAGAATTTTCCAACAGAAAAATTCCAACACCTGTTAAGTGGCCGAAACGGTATTTGGGCCGACAAGGATGCTTCTGTTGGATCGATCCTTCATCGGCTGAGAGAGTGGACCCCTAAATGAGTGTCTTTGGGTCGGGGTGAGCTAGGACCGGATTCCATGGATGGAAGTTAGCCTAGCCTCGCTATGTCTTCAATATCCTGCAACATGAGAAGATCGTTAGGAGATCGGGGTTGGGGCTCGCCCGATCCCCCTCCGACGCCCAAGTTAGTCTCCATTAGATGAAAACGTATAGAACAAGATGAAGAGTGATATATTAGAGGGGGAGATGAGAGTGTATAGTTTGTGTGATACTTAGCAATGGCCTAGATTGACATCAGGACTCCCTTTTCCCCTTGGTTCTGGGGATATTTATCCCATTCCCTTGCTTTGTAACCTCTCCCCCCTTTAAGTGGCCACTAATTACTCAATTAGTGGGCTTTGAATTAGTCCTGAAAGAGAGTAATAATGAATGATTATGGCTGACTAGGACAAGATAAAGAGTGGTTGGGATTTGATCTTGGGAAATGGAAGGTTGAGATGAAGTTTTGAAACCATGAATGTGAGTGTCACGCCCCATTCTCACAAATACCTTATATGGCATTACATACCATGAGAAAGGGAGGATGGAGCTTGACAAGCCGCAGTATTACACCAAGCGTGAAAAGAAAACGCACAATAAGCAGAACACTGCGAATGATGGAATCATACATCACATATACATATATAAAAGAAAGCAACACGTATAGCCATCACAGAAAGTACATAATCACAGATTCACATAACCAAAGAGAGAACTACACACCAGCATCAAGTACAAAGTGCAACTGACTCAAGTATACATGAGAAGTACTACCAGCTACCAACACATACCACAGCTACAAAAGACAACTCGCTCACCACTCGACCCAACTCACACTACAAGACACATCCCAAAAAGAGTGGTGTCCCCCTAAGTCAAAACTCACGTCTGAGTAATCTCCCGAGGGAGATTCTGCTCTGGTGTCACCTGCTCAAGACCTAAAAAGTAAAATGAGCACGTCAAAACGTGTCCAGTAGGAAATTAACCAAGTTAGGAGAAATCATTTTGGGGGTTATGAGTGTAAAGGCAATAGGAGTACAAGCAACCAAAGTAAAGAGTACAACACACAATCGTGCAACCATAACACATATAAAGTTTATTAGTTAGCAGATATTAGTGACTCTTTGAAAGTCTAGGTATCACCTAAAGATAAGGGCCTGGACCTCGCCCCAAATATGGGGCGAATATAGCACACAACGCAGTGGATACGGGCACTGTACGCTTGGCCTCTCAGCTCCCCCGTCCCTGGCAGGAGTGAGGCTTTCCATAATAACACAGCCTCCATATGTCCCATCCACTCTCGGTAAAGAGACATCCCAGTTGACATATCATATCTCATAAATTGATGCCAAGACTTGTGCAATTTCATGATAATAAATCATGATTCCAATATTCATGGCTATTTTCCAAGTTCCATAGCATCATATTCACTCGGCATTTCAACAAATATGTGGCGTGCGTCATTAAATGAACATTGTCACAATATCAAAACTTAGTAACAATAGCATGTATGAACTTTCTTATATATATCAACATCATTCATGTATATTGGTATGGAAATTTAGCAATCACCCAAGTTTCAACTTCATCCAAAATAGTCCAGCTTGCTGTAATTTGCAGGAACAGCTACAAAGTCAGCGTATTTAATCAATTTCTCTTGTGAATTTGACAAAACTCTCTAAATGAAAGTTGAAGAAATAATAGTCCTGGATTCCCCCATAAAATTTCATCCATTAAAATGGACTAAGTGATTTATAGTGAATTAATTGGTAGAACCTGTACAGACTGTTTTCCTGACAGATTTAGGGTCTATATTAGAAGCAAAATTTGGTCATGTCGCAGGCAGAATTTCGAAAAATATACACTGTAATGAAATTATAGATAAGCTTGTTAACTTTACAACAAGACTAAGAACAGCAAATTCCATAAAGTGTGCATGCAATAAACTTCTTTTTTCTGAACTGTGTCCAGTTTGACAGAATTTCAGACATGTTGCAAACATTGAATTTTTACTCCTACTTATTGAACTCAACATATGTCAAATTTTATATGAATCTGGGGTAGGACTTCATGAGCTACATGAATTTTTTTTCAGAAGGTAATTCCATCCACAGTGATCAAAACACATGAGTAAACTCACAACATGATTTCAGAATTTCAGAGAAGGGAAGTTTGCTAAGAAAATCAAGGAAAAATTGGATCTTTTTGACATATTGCACACATAACGCATAAATTCAAGAATATGAGCAACCTAATTAACATCATAATACTCTCATAATCTCTAAATAAAACTCCCAAACCAAGATTAGAATCATACCTTAAAGAAACTCCTTTCGTCTTCTCTTCTCTTTCTCTTCTTTCCACCTTTCTTTCTCCTGAAGAGGTAGGGTTTTCCTTGAATTTTTGGAAGTCAAATTAGGGGTTTGGAGTCTTGATGGAGGGGCAAAAGGGGGCAAGGGAGTTCGACCAAGGCTTTGGGGAGAGGAAGATGAAATTAGAAATGAAATGAAAAGGAAAGAGAGTTAAAGAAGGAGATAGAAATTTCCTAAGAAATATCTATCACTAGAATCCTCTTAAGATAAGCATGCACAAGCCAAAATGACTTTAATACACTCCCAAAATTACCCCTCAAGTTTCAAGTATTTACAAGTTTTCCATTACTTTATGCACACACTCCTTTACTATACACACACACCTCTTTATGACCAAAAGACCATTTTGCCCCTCTCCCTTCTAAATATTTACAAGTGTGCCACTAATCTCATCTCTTTTCACACTAGCCCCTCTCACACTGCTTCACTCCTTCAAAATTTACAAGTATGACATTACTTTACACACCCACCTTTACCCTACACACACTTCCATCCATATTGCCAAATTAATGACCAAAATGCCCTTACACTCTTCACGAAATTATACGACTGCCACCAGCCACATACACGCCATATCATCTCTTATCAACTCATTATACTCCCTCTACTCGTGCGTAGAGGATTACCGTATCAATCGCTGTATAGGGCTAAACAGGCCATGACAGTGAGCTTTGAAATTTGGTCCAACTTTGAAATGAAGTGAACTTTGAAACCGTGAATGTGAGCTTTAAAATTTGGTCCACCTTTGAAATTTGGTCCAACTTTGAAAGCCGCCAGTGAAACTGTTTCAAGATGGAGGCGGGAGGCGCCTGCTAAATTTTTTACGCTGATTTGTTGTTCCGCGTCGAAGGCGCCTACGCCGAATTTGTTGTTCTACGCGAATTTGTTGTTCTGCGCCAAAGGCGTCTGCACCGAATTTGTTGTTCCGCGCCGAAGGTGCCCGCGTCACAAAATATTTTTACGCTAATTTGTTGTTCTTTTAAATTTTAATGATTTCGTGGAAGAAAATTTTAAATGAACCATGCCCGCGGGCAAGGGTTTTTTGCGCTAATTTGTTGTTCTGCTCTGAAGGCGTCCACGCCGAATTGTTGTTCTACGCTAATTTGTTGTTCCACGTCGAAGGCGCCCATATCGAATTTTTTGTTCCGCGCCGAAGGCACCAGTGCTGCTAACTATTTTTACGCTAATTTGTTATTCTTTTAAATTTTAATAATTTTTTGGGGAACTGTGCCCGCAGGCACGGGTTATGACTAGTCCTCCTATATTTAGCCCCTTTTATTGCCTTCTTTAAGGCTATTGAAGTGGGACCAGGTCATTTGGCTAATTAGTTGTCAATTTGACTTGGTAATGGTTTATCATCCTCATCAAGACCCAGGGCTATTGGGCCGTGACATACCACTCTTAGTGGGCCTTGTTCATCAGTAGACTTCATCTACTCATTTTGTGGGCCAGATCTATGACGAAGTTGGTATCAACAATGGCCCCATCGCCTGAATTCAACCTCCATAAAATGTTAAAGTCGGGTGATGTGATAACCAGGAGGAAGACATAACTTTGGTCGAGCAGTCGGGTTGGCTTGCAAGGAAAATGACCTCTCGATCTTTAGCTGGTAAGTGAGGGGTGAGGTCTCTTGGCTTACAATTGATGCCAAGCTACATCTGCGGATCGATTTGTGATGACTTCTAAGTATAACTCATACTCGTGTAGTCGGATCAGATCGCTTAGCTTGCTTGGCCTGTGAAGAATCGGTCTTCAATCAGCTAAAGGGTGGCCTTTTCGACTTACGGCCCACGGTCGTTCGGTTGCGAGGGGATGACACTTTCCGCTTACAATCGATGACAAGGTTGGTCATTCGGTGGCGAGGGGTTAGTCCCTCGGCTTACAGCTGACGATGAATGTCGTTCAGTGGCGAGGGGTTGGTACCTTCGACTTATGACTGACGACGGATATTGTCGTTTGGTTGCGAGGGGTGTGACCCCTTCGGCTTATGACCGACGACAATATTGCATTGTTCAGTGGCAAGGGATCGGCCCCTAGGCTTACAGCTGACAAGGAAGGTTATTCAGTGGCAAGGGGTTGGCACCTCGACTTACAACCGAGGACAAATGTTGCATCATTCAGTGGCGAAAGGTTGGCCCCTCGACTTACGACAGACGACGGACATCGTTCGGTTGCGTGGGACATGGTCCCTTCGGCTTACGACTGACGACTGAAGCTGAATCGTTCAGTGGAGAGGGGTTGGCCCCTTCGAATTGTAACGCCCCGCTCCCCAGGATACCCGGGAAGTACGAATTCTTTCCATGTTCTCCCAGAGTAGCGAGTGTTACGAAGGAAGACGAGAAAGAAAATACAATTGAGTCAGCAGGTCCACTGCGCACTACTGTGATAGTACATGTAATGTTCCCAGCAAAGTAATTAAACAAAAATAACACAGAGACAACCAAAGATACACACACAACATCCACATACAACATCACACATAATTACATTCATGCCATTTCTAATCACGCACATGCACCAAGGCATACATACACACACATGCTACTACTAATACTCTAATACTCACAACAACAATACTAATAATAATCATAAGAATAATAGCACTCTACTACTATCATACATAACATATCACCACTAATACACAAGGCCATTAAATATAATCAACCAAATAACACTAGTACTAATAATAATAAGAATACTAACAATAATAAGGAATACTAATACTACTAGCATATTAGTACTAATACACCATGCATTACCATATAACCCAATAGTCATACATTAACAATACAATATTAATAATGACACACAAACAATAACATCACACACGACCATACTATATACACCACAGCCCTAGATGCGCTACAAACATATAATTAACCACATATGCACCCAAGACATTCTCATCCATGCTACTAGAAGCATCCATATAAGACATGCTTATAGACATATACTCACCCATAGAGTCAGACAAATATGCCTACATTAGACTATTTACTATACACACCACATAATTACTATATACGCTACACGAGTATACATGCATAATATACAATATATCACACACAAAATACATACTCTACCATATCTGGCACTAGGGCCATTACATGACTTACGACTAATGATGGATGTTATCGTTTGGTTACGAGGGGTATGACCCCTTTGACTTATGACCGACGACAACGTTGCGTCGTTTAATAGCGAGGGATCGGCCCCTCGGCTTATAGCTAACGACGAAGGTCGTTCAGTGGCGAAGGATTGGCCCCTTGACTTACGGCTGACAATGAATGTTGTGTCGTTCGATGGCAAGGGGTTGGCCCATCGACTTACGTCTGACAACAGACGTCGTTCGGTTGCGAAGGACATGGTCCCTTCGGCTTATGGCCGACGACGGAAGCTGAGTCATTTAGTGGCAAGGGGTTGGCCACTCGACTTACGGCTAACGATGAAGGTCATTCAGTGGCGCAGGGTTGGCCCCTCGACTTACAGCTGACGACGAATGTTGCATCGTTCATTGGCGAGGGGTTGGCCCCTCAGCTTGCAGCTGACGACGAAGGTTGTTGTGTCGTTCAGTGGCAAGGTATCAGCCACTTGTCTTATAACTGACGACGAAGGTTATGCAGTAGTGGGGGGTTGGCCCCTCGACTTACGGCTAACGACGAATGTTGTTCGGTTGCGAAGGACATGGTCTATTCGGCTTACAGCTGACGACGGAAGTTGTGTCATTCAGTGGCGAGGGGTTGGTCCATTAGCTTACGACTAATTACGAATGTCGTTCGGTTGCGAGGGACATGGTTCCATCAGCTTACGGCCGACGATGGATGTTGATTCATTCAGCGGCGAGGGGTTAGCCCTTCGGCTTACGGCTGATGATGAATGTCGTTTGATTACGAGGGACATGGTCCCTTCGGCTTACGGCTGACGATGGATGTTGAGTCATTCAGTGGCGAGGGGTGGCCCCTCAGCTTACGGCTGACGACGAATGTTGTTCGGTTGCGAGTGACATGTTCCCTTCGGCTTACGGCCGCCGACGTAAGTTGGTCATTCAGTGGCGATGGTCTGGCCCCTCGGCTTACGGCTAACGACGGATGTCATTCGATGGCAAGGAGTTGGCCCCTTGACTTACGGCTGATGATGAACGTTGCGTCGTTCAGTGGTGATGGGTTGGCCCCTCGACTTACAACTGACAACGGACGTCGTTCGGTTGCGAGGGACATGGTCCCCTCGGCTTGGTCGACGACAAAAGCTGGGTCATTCAGTGGTGAGTAGTTGGTCCCTCGGCTTACGGCTGACGATGTATGTCGTTCCGTGGCGAGTGGTTGGTCCCTTGGCTTACGGCTGACTAAGAAAGTTGAGTCGCTAAGTTGCGAGGGGATGGCCCCTCGTCTTATGGCTGACGACTGTTGTCGTTTAGTGGCAATGGATTGGCCCCTCGACTTAAAGCTAACGACATATGTTACGTCATTCAGTAGCGAGGGGTTAGCCCATCGACTTACGGCTGACGACAGACGTTGTTCGGTTGTGAGGGACATGGTCCCTTTGGCTTACGACCGATGACAGAAGCTGAGTCGTTTAGTGGCGAGGGGTTGGTCCCTCGGCTTACGACTGACGACGAAGGTCGTTTAGTGGCAAGGGGTTGGCCCCTCAACTTACGGCTGACGACAAATGTTGCGTCGTTCAGTGGTGATGAGTTGGCCCCTTTGCTTGCAGCTGACGACGAAAGTCGTTGCATTGTTCTGTGGCGAGGGATCGGCCCCTCGGCTTACAATTGACGACGAAGGTCGTTTAGTGACAAGGGTTTGGCCCCTCGACTTACGTGCCCCTTGACTTACGGCCTGAATGTCGTTCGGTTGCGAGGGACATGATCCCTTCGGCTTACAACTGACGACGAAAGTTGTGTCGTTTAGTGGCGAGGGGTTGGCCCCTTGACTTACGGCTAACGACGAATGTCGTTCGGTTGCGAGGGACATGAAGGGTTTTGGTAGACCCTTAGGGCTCAGATCTGTGCCGTTCCTACGTCGGACGGACAACAGAGGGATAAAAATTGCAGCGGAAAAAACACTAAGCTAAACATTTTAGCTAAGGCCCTAAGGCGAGCCAAAACCTCGCCAAGATCTATGCCGACTTAGGGTGGATCTGACCACCCTAAGAAGGATCTAGCCTACTACGACATTATTAAAAATTATTCTAAAAAGATACTAAATAACATACACGGAATCTTGGCCTTGGGTCAGGCAAGATGTACCGCACCACCTTCTTTCGCTCCTCGTAGCCGAGCCGCCTTGCGCCCTCGAACCGATCTACCCGAGCCACCTCCAAGTCGATCACTTGCCAAAGAAAGTTTCACTTGAGCAGACCCGCGTCAAAGACGTCTGGATCCGATCCAAACCTCCTCGTAGTCTTGCTAGGACCCGGCGGGAGGATAGGAAGAAAAAGAGGAGAGGAATATTTAAGTTCACGAGCGAGCGTGCTCAAAATCAGGAGCTTCTCGAATCGATCACTTGGTACAAATTTTCTCTTGGGTGCCCACCCCTATTTATATAGGGAGCTAGACCCTTTGCTCGTCCCACGAGCAATGTGAGACTAAATTAGTGAATAGGGATTTTAATTTAACTTAATTTAAGTTAGTAAGCCTTTCATAAATGGCTAACTTCAACCAATTAATTCTCCCTCGCCGTTAAGCTCTAAAGACAATACAAGTTATCATTTCGAAGAGCTTCGAATGGTGAATACGTAAGAACAAATGGCGATGAATTCCGACTTCGTTTGATCCCTCAAACAATTGCCCGAAGATAGGCAAAAAGTCAATTTTCGTAGTCGTCGTCAAAGGTTAAAAAACCCTAACAGCACTTAAGTTGCGGGCGCGCCCGCTAAGCCTTGCGGGCACGCCCGCATTCACTGCGGGTGGGTGCCCGTAGCGGGTGTGCCTGCCCGCTTTGCAGGCAGGCCTGCCTGCCCACCGCGGGCGCTCGGCCTGCTCAGCGGGCCGGTGCCCACTGCCCAAGCTGGCGCTGTAACGACCAGTAATTTTCAACAGTTCAATTTACATATTTATACGTATTTTTAAGAATAAATTTTACATTATAAATGTTAGTCAAGAATTTTCTAACAAAACTGATTTCAAAAATTCTTATAAAAATATTTTGAAACACTAGACTTATTAAAAAGTATTTCAGCAATTTCAAATTTCCTCAAATACCCAAAACATTTCTGTTAAAATTCATCTTTCAAAATTACCGTTTTGATTCGACGAATTTATTTTCTATACAAACGTCTTCAAAACATTTTCAAACTTCTACGGTAACATTCTATGATCATTTAGGGCTTTCCACATTAATTTCGTAATTTTCTGGAGTCAAATCAGTATAGAACCCGCAAACCCGCTCCCTAAACTTTTTGGCCTAAAACACGTATCTCCGTAGCTCAAACCCTGAAACGGACTTCGTATTCGCGATCCTCGCGACGATACGATCCCGGGGGTATGTTTTCGTAATTTTTCGGACACGTTTACTAGTAGGGGCAAAATCGTAATTTTGTATTTTTGACATTATCTACTAATTACGTTTTAGCCTTTTTCTTAACTACTAATTACCCTACTAATTACAGTTACCCTCACCTAATCCCATCTGGGCAGCCCACATGAGAAAAACGCTTTAACAATTTTCTAAACTTAGTCAGCGACATTACCTAAGAACCCTAAACACTCACCCACCACAATAAATTAGCTAATTAATTAGGATTGACTAAACATTAACTCTGTTAATGTTATAATATTTCCCTTAACCCTTTATAATACCCCTACCCAGCCTCTCTTCGTTCTCACTCAGCCCAACACCCCGCAAAACCCAGACCAAACCCATGCACACAGGCAGCCTCACTCTCCTCTCTCTCACATTCCCGTTCTTCCTTGCTCTCGCCTAAGGCGGACGACCGCCGCCCTCTGCCCATCCAAAGGCCTCGACCGCTGCTTACGCCTCCTCATTGCTGCCGGTAACCCACGCCGTGCATCCCTGCTCCGCCACCGCCCCACGACGTCGCCTCACCGCCCCTCACGTCGGAAGAGACTCGCCGGAGCACCCAGCAGCCCCCACCCCCTCCAACACCGTGCCACCGCTCGCCGAAGTCCACCGAAGCGCCCACCGTCGTGCAGCTCCCTCCGCCTCCGACGAAGCTCGCCGCCGTGAACGTCCCCCAACCACGCTGCTCTGCCCTCCCATCTCCAGCATCTTCCCCGCTGCCACACAGACCCCCCGACGTCCGCTCGGGTCTTCGCCGCCGTCAAGCAGCGCCCTCGTCGGAGCCCGCTGCGACGTCAATCAGCCGCTGCTGCTGCTACTTCGCGAGCCGCTGCCTCCGTGCCCTCCGCCGCCGCAACCGCCCCGAACCGCCGCCTCGTCGTCGCCGCAGTCGCCCCGAGTCGCCGGCCATCGCCCCCGCCGCTCGCTCGAGGAGCACAGCCCCCTCCGACGAAGTAAGCGTCGGGGCAGCGTAAGTTTGCTCAGTGGCAAACTTGTAAATAGGAGGAAATTCGTAATTTTCGTAATTTTAATTAATTATTAATAGAGTTTAAGGGTTATAAATCCATAACTTGAAATATAAGGCCCGGAAAAATATAAGACTAGGCCTAGAAAATCAGAAACAATG
This sequence comes from Scilla litardierei, assembly GCA_030789695.1. NCBI lineage: Eukaryota > Viridiplantae > Streptophyta > Magnoliopsida > Asparagales > Asparagaceae > Scilla > Scilla litardierei. The sequence continues at coordinate 23,255,845 of CM061131.1, read as the reverse complement.
TTCCGGACCCAATGGCACTAGTTTCATCTCAATCCGATGCTTAGTTTTTCCAGAATTAATTTTTGAATCTAGAACTTAAATACGTCATTTTCTTTTAAAAATTCAAAACTTCTTATTTTTACGTAAACTTATATATGATAAAAATATATGTTAAAGAACTCTCCGAGACGGCCATTTTGACAGTTCATTTGCAACTTTCCGATGTAGATTGCATCCGGAATAAATTGTTGAATAAATACGTTAGTAATTGAAAAATAGATTTTAAATTGATTTTGAGCTTTGAAAAATTATAAAAATTAACAATATTTCATCTTGCAGAAAAATTATTTTCATCATATCTAGGCTATAGAAAAATTTAGAACGTTTTCCGACACCGTTTTAGCCAGTTTTGAAAATCAGAACGATCAGATTATTTAGATAGGAACGTTGCGTGTTTTAATCAATTTTTTTGTGTTGCAGGTACCAACTATTGTGCACATACTTCAGAGGAAGCCCTAGATCCTCTTCCGGCTTACTACAACGGTATTAATTTTGGTAAGTCACGATAGGTTCTAACCTTAGAAATCTAGCCACTGTGCTCGTACGAACTAGTAGCACCGCACTACTACGTGCTCAAAGCACGGAAACATACACCACTTTCTTGTGTTGGACTTGACTTGGAACATCCCGTGGAACGTTCATGTAAAGGACTTGTACTTGACACAACACCGGGTTTTGGGGTAACTCATAGTTTGCGAGAGTACGGGAGTGACTAGAGTTCGATCTACATGTCAAGCTGCCTGTGTTTCGGCCTCCTGTCTAGCTGCCTGCGTTTCGAAAAACCATCCTGCTGCCTGGGTTCCGGCAATCGTCTGGGTAGCACCCAGGCAAGAGACGAACTGAACGGTCACATATTGTACTCTCCGACTTGAGTCACGTAGTTCTAGTGGAGCTTGCACAGTTACTTCTTTACAGTCATGCACTTTACTTTCTGCACTTGTAGCACTTTACTTTCTGTACTTGTACAGACACTACACCGTACTTTACTTCTGCTTGTCATACTTGTACAGTACTCCTTTTCTTTGTTTAGAATCTTTGTGACTTACCTTCGGTTCCACTTGTGGCACCGACAGACGAAGATCAGATTGAGGAGATTGCTCCAGAGTATGAGGAGCCTGCGTACGACCCGGAGGCCACAGAGTTTTAGTTACTTTTCTGTCGGATTGTGTATTGTACTATGTATTTCCTTTTCTGCATTTCCTTTCAGTATTTCCTTTCATGTATCGGTGTGAGAGAGTGTTGGTTGTTGTACTTTGATTTGGACTGTAATAATGTCTGTAAGCTGGTTTGAGTGTTGTTGGTACATCTCTGCGTTGTGGCTATGCTGAATTCACTGGTAAACTGCGGAACCTGCAAATAAACCGAATAAGTAACGGGCCCCCGAGAGCGGGTCGTTACAGGCGCCCCAGCCCGCTGGCGGCAGCGGGTGCGCCGCTTCTGAAGCGGGCGCGCTTGCACGCCTTAGCAGGCAGGCCCTGCTTCGGAAGCGGGTGCGCCTGCCTCTCTTGCGGGTTTGTCTTCCCCAAAGTGGGTCTGACCCACTTTGGCGCTTTTCTGTTGTTTCTATGTTTCTGGGCTCGTTTGAGCTCTGTTTTTGATGCGGTTTGAACCTGCGTTTAGACCGGGACGATCCCATCATCCAGGTAACCTTTCCAACGCGTTTATTCCATTAAATATTGTCGTAAACAATTCACGAAATATTTAATCTAGTTTGCATCACATGCAAATTTTGTCCCTTATTAATCTTGAACTCACAACTAACTTGTGGACTTTAATTATTCCATTTCATCGAATGAATTCCTCTTAACGTTCTTCCTATTACTAAGACGTGGATATTACTCGGTGTGAGACCCTACAGACTGACCCTACTACAGGTTGGGGCTCGAAACCCCTAGACGACGGTAACCATGAGCAGCAGGCATCGTCCTTGTTTCAGAATCATACTTACGTGATTGACCCATTGACGAACGTGTCGTCGAGATCACTATGACTGTGTCAGTGATGAATACCGCAGTTTTAGTCCCTTCGTCAAGGTTGTGTCTCTGCATGGCTTAGGGTATGGTTTACCATCAACCCCACTAGCCAGCATTGGACAGTATACAACGGTCTTTGTTGTATTCACGTTGTACATCCTACAACGTACCCGGCTGAGGATTAACAAAAAGACCGTACTGATCCAGTGACACTAACTTTCCTTTAACGGAAGATACGAATCCCATCTTAGTCATCTACTTCCCTCGTGAGCTTCAGGTGTCACCCAACCTAAGACCTTTCAACAGGCCGAGACTCGAAGCTAGATCATAGATCTAAGTGACACTATCCATTCACAGGTTTGTACTGATGACTTCATGTCTTAAGGACCAGCTTGCCTATCATCACTCTAGAGTTATTATTGGCAGTCTAGTTAAAGCTTAACCATTTAATAACTCTAAGTTGGTCGTTCAGTGAACTCATTCTCTAATGAGCACATGTGTCTCGTCTCCGACTTCGCTAAGTCGAGTGACTATGAGATCATCATTACCCCCAATGTAAGACAAAGACACAATGGTCTAACCGATGTGTCGATATCCTATTCTCGACACATCTATGACCATGAACCGTTTAAGACTTAAGTTTCTAATTGGTCACTAACTTCTCATAATCGAGATCTACATCTGATACATAATGACCTGACTATAAGTCTAAGGAAATAATCTAAGTATATGATTCTACGAATTCATACTTAGGATAATTAATACCATATAATCATTAGAACGAGATGATTATCTTAGGATAAATGCCTTAAGGGCATACGTCTCCCTACAGGACATGGTCCATTTGGCTTACGGCCGACGACAGATGTTGAGTCATTCAGTGGCGAGAGGTTGGCCCCTCGGCTTACGGCTGACGACAAATGTCGTTCGGTTTCGAGAGACGTGGTCACTTCGGCTTAAGGCTGATGACGAATATTGCATCGTTCAGTGGCGAGGGGATGGCCCATCGACTGACGGCTGAAGACGGACGTCGTTCGGTTAAGAGGGACATGGTCCCTTCAGCTTTCGGCCGACGACGAAAGCTAGTTTGTTCAGTGGCGAGGGGTTTTTTGGGGACGTGCACTCGGTGCACGGGTAATATCTACTGCTATTTACAAATCGAATATTTGTAATCAAATCCGGGTAATATCAGCCGACCCAAGGTTTAAGCTATCACATATGTTACAAATTAGTACAATTCTATGTATTGCACAGTTTGTAGATGACAATGAGCATGATTATGACCAAATAAGTACAAATAGACTCCAATTATGGGTTTTGAGCCCTTTTCCGCGTGCATAGCGTGATCCTTGCTTGCCTCGGACCAATCTTGATGTGTAGCGAAATGGACGTCTTAATCAAGTGGCGTAACACACACGTTAGGGTCAAGTTTTATGAAAAATTTGAATGAAGTTCTTCCCCCCACGTTTTCATTAGGAATGACTCGTGACAAGGGACAAAAACATCACTTTGTCTTTTTGACCGATATCTTAATTTGTCATGTTTCCATATATAAAAAACGCATGTTTGAACACAACAAAAAAATAATACAAAATTGTTGTGAATGTGTATTTACTGGGTTGGTGAGTTATTGGGCCAACCCAAGTGGTTGGGCCCATACCCACTTGTATTCTCCCCTTTGGCTATAAATATAGACTTGAGGGCTCTCCCCTCAGTACTTGATTCATAACACGTTATCAGCACGAGCCTCTAAAAATTTTTTGTTTTCCACAAATTTTCTCCGTTCGTTGCAAAGGCGAAGGCGAAGGCGAGACGGGAGATCGACGAGCGCGGTGCAAGGCTTCCTCCATCAAGGGTCGTCATCCGCGTAGGGCTTCGAGCAACCGTCGCTATATCCGGAGGACGGATATAGAGGTAAAAACTCTAAAAACAAGGTTTTTAATCATACGTATGATTACCCCTCCCCTAGATCTCACAAGATCGTCATGGGGATCCATCGTCGCCTTGAAAACGACGGATTTTTCTTCCCAAAAATCAAAATTTTAGGGTTTTCTTTTTGGATTTTGTCAAACCCTAAACCAAAACCCGCCGGCGGCCTCGCCGCCGGCCCCCCCCCCCGCCCCCCGCCCATCCCCAGGCCACGCCGCCCACCACCCCATAGGGGGTCGGCTGCCGCCGCACCCCCCCTGCAGGGGGGGCGACGCCGGCCTCTGCCGCCGCCCTCCCCTGCAGGGGGGCGGCCCCCGCCGTCCCCCCCGGCAGGGGGGGCGGCGGCCCCCCTCCCGTGCCCCGCCGTCCCCCCCGCAGAAGGGGGGCGACGGCCCCCGCCGTCCCCCCCCGCAGCGGGGGGCGGCGGCCCCCTGGCCACACCCCCCTCTGCGGGGGGCGACGGCCCCCGCCGTCCCCCCCCCCCCCCCCCCCCCCGCAGCGGGGGGCGGCGGCCCCCCTGGCCACGCCCCCCTCTGCGGGGGGCGACGGCCCCCGCCGTCCCCCCCGCAGCGGGGGGCGGCGGCCCCCCCTGGCCGCGCCCCCCCCTCTCTGCGGGGGGGGCGGCGGCGGCGGCGGCGGGGGGGCCCTCCCCCCCGCCGTAACTCTAACCCCCTAACCCGAAAAGAACAGGGAGGAAAAAAAATAAATAACAGTGCTGTGGGCCTGAAGCCCACAGCAGATCTGTGGGCTTCAGGCCCACAGAACTCTTTCAAAAAAAAACCAGATCTGTGGGCCTGAAGCCCACAGCAGATCTGTGGGCTTCAGGCCCACAGAATTTCATCAAAAAAAAAACAGATCTGTGGGCCTGAAGCCCACAGCAGATCTGTGGGCGTCAGGCCCACAGTTTTTCATCAAAAAAAAATTTGGGGGGAGGAAATAGGGCTATGAATGTGCCTCAAAAGGCAACCTATTAGCCTAAATATTAATTTAAAATGGGGATTCAAAGGCAAAATATTCGTGAAAAATCACGGTAAATTACGGGACAAATATCGGGCAGACAAGGGCGTTTTGGGGATTTTTAGGGGGGGCTTTTAGGATGATGAGGAAAACTTTTTCCTCTGACAACGAAAATGTTTATTTTGGGCTCTTAATCAATTTAATTGAGTAAACCCATTCAATTTACAACCTTTGCATTGTGATGATTTTTTTCTGCAAAAATCATATTTACATGCTTTGCATCTCTGGTATATTCTGTTGGATATTATATGCGTGGTTGTGCATTGTATTTAAAACTTAATAATTAGGAAGATCCTGCGACCGCTCTGCCGTTAGTAACCTAACGGTGTATGACGTTGCCCAGTGGTCCAATAATTATTAAGTGTTTAAATTATTTATCCATCTCTGCGAATATTAAATGCCTGTTATGCCTGTGATGAAAATGTCTGATGAAAATGTTGATGAGCACAATATTTCTGCATGAATTGCTAAATGTGGTTTTTGGATCGGCCGTTTAGTCCCACAGTTTATTTCCCGCACTTTTCTTTTATTTTTGAGAGAAATTGTAGCGAGGAATTTATGTAAATGTCAAAGAAAGAAGACCAACTTCCATGGAGACGGAGGCCACGCTTGAAGATGGAGATATCATATGGGACCCACGGGGTTTCCAAAGTTATATTTTCATTTTCTTTAAGCTGCAAATTTGTATAATTTAGACTGTGGACTTTTTTGGACTCTTTCTTGTGGGACTGGCCGATCCACACATTTAGTTTTTCTTTAAATATTGCCTCCGCATGAAAATGTTTTCTCTGAATTAATTATTAATTCATGCATGTTTGTGCTCTGCTAGATAAATGGCTAATATTGCAAGTGTTAATTTCGAAGTACTGGAAGCATCAGGTAGAAACTATCTAAGCTGGCAGCTAGATGTAAAGTTTCACCTGCGGGCAAAGTCCCTCATCGCTGCTGCGACTGAAAAAGAAAATGTTAGCGATATAGAGAAGGCGCAAGCCATCATCTATATTCGCCGCCATGTGGACAAGACCTTAAAGGCTGAATACCTTACGGTCGAAGATCCACTTGAGCTATGGACTGCCTTTGAGGACAGGTATAAACATCAGAAAGATGTTATACTCCCAAGGGCATGATACGAGTGGGAGAACCTGAGACTGCAGGACTTAAAGTCCGTTGTTGAGTACAACTCAGCACTTTTTAGCATCACCGCACGCTTGAAGTTGTGTGGTGAAAAAGTCTCAGAAAATCGCATGCTGGAAAAGACGTATACGTCCTTCCAAGAAAAAGATGCGATACTCATGCAGCAATACCGTGAACGCAAGTTCACCAAGTATTCCGAGCTGCTGTCATGTTTACTCATGGCCGAGCAAAACAGAGAGCTTCTTCTCTCCACTCACAATATACGCTCCCCGGCACTGCCCCCCACCAGAAGCTCACTATTCCTTTTCCTTCAATAAGAAGAGAGATAATAAAAGAAAAGAAAGACCACAGAAGGGGGGGTCAACAGTATAATGCCAAGGGCCATGAACAACAGCAGCGAAATAATGAAAGTAAGCGGAAGTTCACGAGGCACAGAAATAACAAAAATAGAAATGATATACCCCCACCCAAGAGGGAATGGGAAGACCAGTGCCAAAATTGTGGCATGAAAGGCCACTGGTCCAGAGTGTGCCGAACTCCGCATCATCTCCAGGATTTGTATAAAGAGAACAAGAAAAATAAAGCTGAAACAAACCTGATGACATCTGATGCTCCAGTTAAGTTTTTCAGCTGACGACTTCGAAAATAATGACATGCTTGACTAGCCTTTACTTTTATCTTAGCAAATTGTTTAGAACATCTCACGTTATGAGAGCTTTTGTATTACACAATCTGTTTTGATTGAAAAATTTTAGTAGACAATAAATGAATATGTCTATCTGAATATGCATGTGCCTTTATGTTTCATCTTTTGAAACCGCTCTCATAAATAATTAGTAGACAATAAACACGTACGATCTCTTTCAATACAAAGCCCAATATCAGGGCTATATTGAAGATCCAGGGAATGCAACACAGTTGCCCCCAAACGACACAAAAATAATGGATGCACTAATCCCTCCGAATTCCAAAAGAAACTTTCTAAGTTTCAAGGACATCCGTTTCAACGGATCCCACTTGGAAACAACAAATGTAAATGAAAAATTACCGTATGCAACGTCTCAAGAAACGGAGTAAAATCCACACTTGAACGTTTTGAGAGCCTTATAGGCCTCTACCATACGAAGATTCGGAGAAAGGAAGCAGAATTAAACGGAGCACCTGAAGTGCCCTACATCAACCGAGTTTTTACTCTGGCATGATGGACTTGGCCACCCTGGATTTGTGATGATGCATAGCATCTTATCCTATGGGTATGACTTGAAGAACCAGAAGATTCTTCAGAAGGGAAAATTCCCTCGCATCCCTTACTATAAGGGAAGATTAATTACAAGGCCATCTCCACGAAAAGTTGAAAAAGGATCTCCACGCTTCCTCAAAAAGAATACAAGGAGACAAATGTGGATAAAATCCACAACCCCTAGTGGGCTATTTTGGTACTTCATTGTACTGATAAATGCATCCTCAGAACATTCGTACGTATGTCTACTACAAGACCCACAACTTAGCTTTTCCAAAGCTATTGGCACAAGAATAAAAATGTTGCGGGCACATTTCCCAGACAATAAAATGTTGTAAATAAGTCTGGTTAATGTTGGGAAATATACCTCCCAGTCTTTTCAAGAGTACTGCCAATCAACGGGAATTGAAAATGAACATACAAGTGCCGCATGTTCATACCCAAAATGGGTCGGCAGAGTCACTGAAAAGTAGACTCCAAAGGACTGAACGTCCATTAAATCCCGATTGCCTATGGATGCATGGGGACATGCAAACTCTGCATGCTGCACCGTAAATGAAAATAAGACCCTCTGGAGGTCAGAGTCTCCAATGCAACTTGCATATGGAATGCCACCGAACATTTCTCATCCGAGAATCTTCGGTCGCGCAGTCTTAAATCCCCATTGCACCACCAAAGAGGACCAAAACGGTACTCAACGTCGCCTAGGTATCCATGCAGGTTTTGACTCACCCTCACTTATAAGATACCTAGAACCCCAAACGGGGGACGTAATTAAGGCACACCTTGAAGACTGTGATCTCGATGAGACGAGTTTCCCAAAAAAAATAGGCCCAGATACTGGAAAATCTGGCGCGAAGAAAATTATAACGTGGGATACAAACAGTTTGACCCACTATGATCCGGTAACAATACAATGTGTAGATGAGATCCAGAAGATCTTCCACACAGAGAACACTGTTCACTAATTACCGGAATCATTTATTGACAACCAGAAGATTGTCAGATCACACATCCCTGCTGCAAAAACTCCAGGTAGGATTGACATCCCCGAGAATGGATGCAATCCACCAGCAGCAGAAGTGGCTGATCCTCAACAGAAAAGAGGCAGACCACCAGGCTCCTAGGATAAGAAACTCCTGGAGACCTTAAGACAATACTACCACAGGACAATGAGCTCCTGTCCACACCATCACCCTTCCCGGAATCCACTGCAGAGGAATTGCCGGGAAAAAGTGAAATTAAGTAAATGTTGTACGTACTGGGGAGGTGTTGGACAGATAGAACATAAATTGTCGACAATGTATTCACGTATCATATTGCCATATACATCGCAATGGCGATGATGTTTGTAAATTATCGTTCCACACTCCGTTGCTAGAAGGCAAACGTAGAGATTGGCCAAAATGTGGAACGTGGCAATAGAAGATGAGCTGGACTCACTTATGAAACGTGAAATGTTCGGACCTGAAGTCCAGACACCAAAAGGTGTCAAACCTGTGGATAAAACAAAGTATTGCAAACATAAGAAAAATAAATACAAAATCGTATGATATACGGTACAACCTATAGCCCAAGGAAAATTTCGCTGAAACTAGGGATCGAACAAATTCAAATGAGCATGTCTCATAAATGATGCATCAGTCTCCCTAAGTTATCAAAAGCGAATACCTTACGATTTGGCGAAGGAAAACTTTGGATATGCTGTTATTGGATGTTGTGACGGCGTACCTTCGTGGATATCTTGTAAAGATAATTTCCACATTTCCTTAAAATGCCTGAATAGACTTCGGGACGTCTATTCAAGAAAAACAATAAGTATAAATAAATGTACAACCAAGAGAATCACTTGACAAGTCAATGATTCCTACTGAAGGTTGTCTTTGCATCTGTGCAAAGAACAGGATTAGAGATCTTAGTTGTAGACAACTAACATCTCATCGGATCTCCTGAAGAGAAAACCGAAATAAATGTAAAAGCCTGACTTTTAAACATGAAATAAAAAAGACCTAGGCAAATATAAAGTCATGGCTCATAGAATCCTGTTACAAACGCCCAGAAGTGCGTTGGAGATATTAAAAGGACCATTGTCATCCAAAGTACACCTACGGTGGTGCACTTACTGGATGAACAAAAAGAACCCTTCCGATCGCTGGAAGAGGGGGAGGATATAACTGGTCCTAAAATCCTTTATCTTAGTGCAATCATGCACTCCTGGCTAACTGCATGTGTCCCGGTATAACAATTGCAGTAAACTCATTAGCCAGAGATAGTTGGCACCTAAAAAGGGCCATTAGACCTGAGTTAAGCCTTCTGTGCTTCCTCCAAGGGTCGAAATACTCGGACTTACAAAATGTAGTAGCATCCTCCAATGTTTATGCAAATGCAGGTTTCAGGTCCAGTCCCTATGCTGAGAAATCACAGAACGGGTACCCACAGTGGGATGGCCATCCCCTGCAGATCTGCAAAGCAACTTATGAAGGCAACATCATCCTATCATTCCGAGATCCTCACCATTCCAGAATCACACCAATGGTGTATTTGAGGGCGCCTGGTGGTACATCACATCCCAGCGACGACTGGGATAGAGGCTGGTTCTGTGGAGCTAACCATATAGTCTGAAGACCAAATCAGAGGCGACGAAACTTAGCAACCTCTTCAGAGTTCCTGGATTCAGCAGCTGCTTGATGGTGACAAAATTTGTAATTTGTGTACATTTTCGGAATATTGTAAATAGGAGTGATGAGATAAGCCTAAGAGATCTGAAAGCCTAAGAGCTTTTACAGATCAGGGGGAGTTGAGGGAATTTGTACTCTTTTCCCTTAGCTATGGTTTTTCCCACTGGGTTTTCCATAGCCAAAGGTTTTAACGAGGCAAATCAAATCAACTCTGGATCCCGAAGTATCCACCCCTCTGTGACGCTCAGAATCCAGAAGTATTCATGAGCAGAGTCACATGTACAAATCAGGGGGAGTTTGGCAGAGTTTGTACTCTTTTTCCTTAACTATGGTTTTTCCCACTGGGTTTTCTATAGCCAAAGGTTTTAACGAGGCAAATCTCACCAACTCAGGATCCTGAAGTATCCACCCCATGTGAGACCCATACAGGCTCAGAATCCTGAAGTATTCATGAGTGGGGTCCACAACCATGGCTGGATAAGGGGGAGTGTTGTGAATGGGTATTTACTGGGTTGGTGAGTTATTGGGCCAACCCAAGTGGTTGGGCCCATACCCACTTGTATTCTCCCCTTTGGCTATAAATATAGACTTGAGGGCTCTCCCCTCAGTACTTGATTCATAACAAAAATTGAATTATGCATACAAATTACTTTTTCGTTCACACGCTGCATGTTTTAAAAATAAAAAAGATCTATATAAAATATTAGCCTTTATGGTTTTCTTGACAGGCTAAAGGATCCATCATGTATGATGATGAAAATTATTTTCCTTCATAATATGAGAGACAAAAGTACACTGAGGATTATCTCTTATGTTATGTAAACAAAAATATATTACGTCATCGTCATCGTATATGCAAAAAATCTCTTATATATATCATATAATACATATTATTCACTTTTACGCATCTTTTAAAAAAAATTTCCAAGCGGAGCCTAACATGTCAGCTTAGAAAAGCATCAAATGCTATTTTTTTTCATCTGGTATAGTAGTTGGTAATTTCTCTCTCAATCTTTTTAGGACTTAACATCCTTGTCCAATAATTGGGTAACGAAAATTTTTTTTGATCACTTCCTCTCTAACTTTATCCCCTTCCTCCGTCTCTTCTGTGTGTGTACTTCATTTTCTTCATTTTCTACTGCATTCTTTATTGTAAGGTTTAGTAACTTTTAGTTATAGTATTTGTCATGTTATACACTATTCACCCCCTCTAGTGCATTGGTTTGTATCAAGAAATTCAACAGAAACCACACCTTCGACTGAGTTGAGGAGTGGCCGACCTATTATCCCATTGTAGGCCCAGCCGACTTTAACAACTATGAACTTCTTCATGCATGTGACTATTTGAATGTGCTCTCCGCGAGTGACTGGTAGATGGATCATACCTACTATCGGGGCAGCGTGCCCTGTAAAGCCAACTATGGGGGGCCAGAGCATGCCTCTAGGTCGAAAGAGCTGAGTCCCATCTTCTCCAGTGTCGACATAAACACTACGTCGCAAGAGCTGCCAATGTCAACAAGCAGTCGTCGCACCTTGGCCGAGCCAATGATAGCGCTGAAAATGATTGGTTTATCATGTCGTAGCTGGACACGCTCCAGATCTTCGTCTGTGAAATAGATAGGTGGTGGATCATCTTTTGGCCTCTTTTGACCTACACTCATGGCTATCACCGTTCGAACATATGACTTTCTGGCTGAGGAGGACAGCCTACCCGACGATGGTCTGCCAGAGATCACATCAATTATCATAATTACAGGTTGGGCTATGGCAACTGCTTTCCTCGGTCCTCTACCCTCGAGGTGCATTCTTCATATCTTGTTTTTAGGGCATTTACAAATTTCCTCAGACGCCCACGCTAAAGAGATGCTCGATATCCTTCTTCAGCTGCTAACAGTTCTCCGTATCATAACCGTGGTCTTGGTGGCATCTGCAGAACTTGTGCTCATCTCGCTTGTTTTCCTTCATCTTTGGGGGGAGGTCGGTTGAAGTAGCCCTTGCCTTGGGCATATGCCATCACCACGGTCATAAGAGCATTGAGCTTCGTAAAGACTATGTCGGCCATGTTCGACCTGTCCCTTGGACTCCTATCCCATCTTCTTTGGCTCATTTGATCTCGATGGGCTCCTTCATTAGATCGATTTTACTTCACTTCAGTTGGGGCTTTGGAAGTGCTCCCATCACGGGCGGTCAGCACTTCCTTTGCCATCATATACCGCTCTGCTCTGGTAAGGAGCTGATCCAAGCTGCGGGGGCGGTTTATGATGTAGAGATTTCATCAGGTCTTCAACCAGACCCCCCTTCTTGAGTGCAGCGATGGTCACCTCGTTACTGCAGCTCTCGACATTCAGCCTCTCTGAATTGAAGCGCTTTAAAAAGCTTATTAATATCTCTCCCTCTTTCTGCACCAAGGTGAATATATGCTCTGAGCTCTGCTTCCTCCTTCTCTATGCCATGAATTGTTGGAAGAAGGCTTGGGCCAAGATCTTGAACGACCCATTGGGAAGTGTATTGTACCAATCCTTCGCGGCCTTCTATAGAGTTATTTGGAAAGCCCGACAGAGGAGGGAGTCGTCGACCCCATATATCTCCATCACTCAAGTTTAGTCTTGGACATATTTACGCGATCACCTGAGCCATCATATTTGTCTAGGTCGGCCATCATGAATCTCGGCGGCGGCAGAGCCGAAGTGATTCTCTTTTTCAAGAAGGTTTGCTCCTCATCCTAGCTCGGCGAAGAGGATCGATGTCTTCGTATATCACTTGGGCGCCTGGATCTCCTAAGCCAGCTATTGGAAGCGGTAGAAGAGTCGTATTGATCCTCATCAGAGCTGTCAGAAGAGCTTGGATGACGAAGATTGTCTCTCCGAGCCTTCTTCTTGAGGCCTGTATGAGAGCTGTGACGAGGGCTATGACTTTGCCCGCGATGGCTTTCTTGAGGTCGATCATTCGCCAGAACAAGGCGGTGGTCCTCAGCTCCACCGCGTGAAGGCCACAGGCCCTGAGACCGATCGTAGTTAAGATGTGGCCCCCAGTCTCATCACCCTTAGCTCATTAAGGACGATGGGAGATTGAGCAATGTTGTAGTAGTAGTGGGAAAGAAGGCAAGATGAGTCGTTGCTCAAGGTCAGGAGGTACAGTTTCTTGGCCCACGGATGTCGCGGGTGGCACTTCTGGGTGCTACTAAAAAGGAGTTGGGTTGGCTGGTGGACTCGTAGTTGGCTGGGTCTATGAACCGGCTAATCATTCTATCACGACAGTCAGCACTTGAATGTTGACGCTCACCTCCCACTAGAATACATGAAACTGCTCCAAATTTATTAACTGCGGTCGCGTATTCCATGAGTGGAAGAACTAGGATCCGCGTGATGCAGCATAACATCTGTCGCTCCGACATTAATTGGCCTTTCTGGCCCTTAATTGGTGGATTGAGTCATCGTTAGTGTGGCTGAAGACGTAAATGTCAACTCGATTTCCATAGATGGCACCAAATATTTACAAGTGTTTTCTTACCACTGATTTTGTCGGATGACAATTGATGATGGTAGGGTTGCAAAAGCTTATGTAGGATGACGTTGGCAGCTGACTGGGAACTGCGTGAGCTAACCACTGGTTGAATAGACCCCAATCCGAGTTGTTGGAGCCAAGTCCGAGAAGACTCTGGGCTACCTTCCGCTTCTTACAACACGAATAGCTCATTAGGCATGGTCGGATCTTGGGTCCGACCTAATCACATCCGATACTTAAGGCAGATATTGACTCAAAAAGGCTTATGGTAACTATGGTCGATCTGCTGGGAGATCAACCAATTGTTATCACACAAAGATATAGAGAAAATGTAGAATTTAGGTGAAGCAGATACCGGTGTAAGAGTACCTGACTGTTAGAAAATTGTCAGCCAAAATTGTCTGGAATTGTCCCGTCTCCCATTCTTCGAGGGACTATTTATAGGTGATTGCTTTTTAGGGACGTTAGAGGGTAATGTCCAAGATTTTAAACCGCTTTATTGCTTTTGGCCTGAGCTATCGTCATTGATGACGAGCTTAACGGTCAGTCACTAAATGCCTTCATTATAAGCCGACGCTTTGAATGAAGAAACCCAACGATCAGCTGGGCTGTCGTCTTAAATAAAGAAATGGTTGTCTACACATGAGGGTCTCCGGGCTGCTGGGTCGCAACGGTGGGCTCCGCTGGGCTTGTCCGCTCAAATGAACAACCGAGTTATCTTTGGGCCCGGCCAAGTGCTCTATCAGCGACAGTCCCAGACAAGTTGCTTCTCCTTGTCTCTGCCGGGTACATACACCATGTAGAATTATAAGAATATAATCAAATAATATTATATCTAATCATAAACCTCAAGATCAGTAACAAGTAAAGTCACTCGATCGCTAACTAACCTTCCCCAAATTCGTAACTTGAGTAATGCAAAACTGATTAGAAATGTCACTTTGATGAAAGCTATCGATATCATCTTATTACAATATGATTTGGACTCAATTCAACCCACCGCGAACTGGGACTGAGCATGGCTTAACGTGTAATTTTACTAGGGACTAATCCAAACTGGCTCGTTGTCCCAACCCTCGACAAGCTTGGTTGGGCAGGTTGGCTTGGGAGCCAACCCGGGATCTTTTTTTGCCTTACACCATTTTAATTTATTTTTTAATTCCTTAAATGTATATTAATAATAGATATATTATTAGTAACACAAAACAACAACTAAAAATATTAATAACACAACTACATTCAATTTCATGATAAGCCGAGCTTGCCTCGTATCGGGTTTGCTCGGATTCAACCCGCATTGGCCTACCGCGTTGTCCTAGACTCTAGCCATATAAAAGCCATTTCATGGTAGCGGCCTACTTTCCGGTCCAAAATTAAAATACTAAGAAGATGGCCCGGCCCATTACACTAGCAACCTCTTTAAAAAGAACACACAAGTGTATATGATCCAATCCATGTCCCCAAGTGATTCTAGTTGTACACACTACTCTCTTTCTAATGTGCATTTGTCCCTTTGTGTGTGCCAGAAAGCAAATAGAGATCAATGACATAAGCTAAGCAGAGACGAATGAGGATCAAAGCTAAAATGAGAAAAAACCATTGGAAGTTGCAACAGCCACCTAGAGTTATCAAAGAAGCAACACAAACAAAACAGAAAGCCCAAAACGAACTCCCCTTCGGCCCATACCTCCTCTTAACCCTAATATAAACCGACAAAACAAAAAAGATACTAAACCGAAGACTCAACAGAGAGAACGGAGCGAGAAGAATCAATGGCACAGGCCAAGGGTGAAAAATGTGAGTGCAGGTACCTCATAGTGAGGCCCGAGAGGGGCGGCCTCTTGGACCTCCTCAAGTTCTTGGTGTTGAACGATGGCAAGCGTCATCATGGGTTTATAGAGAGCTCAGAGGATGGTGATGGAGCGTGGGGGTCGATCTCGGGGGGTCGCAGATGGGTCATCGTGGTGTCCGTCATTGTGAGGAGGATCATTGCCATTTTGGGGAAGCCTATGCAATGGAATGGGGTGGTGATTGAGTTCTTCCTGAATCTGTTGGCGCTTAATGGAGGCATCCATGGCTTGCTTCTCAATTTCCTCAAAGGTACCCACCCCCTTAATTTGTTGACAATTCCGGTTTTTTTATCGAGTTGAGATTTGAGAGAGCTATTTGATGGAGTAATGCCTGATCAAGCATGAAATATCGAGAAATCATATTTAGTATTAGAGAAGGTCGATGTGTGAGCTAACCATATATGATGCCGTGAGCTTTGTTAGGGAAAGTCGTGGTGCCACGAAGAGGATCGGATACATTCATCAGTGCCATAGGCCACTTGGATCCGCGCATCGACCTCTTGAAGATCGATTCTTCTTCGAGCTCGGCCGGGCTTGAGAAGGGGACTTGGGACTTTCCCCAAGCCGGAGACAGGGCTCTTATGGACCTTTGCATGTTCTCATCCAAAATTGCATATGAGAATGCCAGTGTTGTTGAAAACGTTGTTGCTCGCCATTGGAAGGTCTCTCTCTCTCTCTTCTTTCGCGCGCTCTTCGTTCACCTACTAACTTGTAGTATACTTTTGTTGCAAGGTCCTAACAGATGCATTTTGTGGAGTTCTATAATTGTTGGAATGGTAAGAGTATGACTCAAAATACTTGCTATGTACAGTTGCATCTTGTTTGATTTTTACTCAGATGCTCCATCTCAAGTCATCCGCATATTTTTCATTGTTGATTGCATGCACAGATTATCAAAAGGAGAGGTCGACTCAAGTCTTCATCATGTGTGACAAGCCTAGAGACGCAACGCTTGTACTGATCAGCTTCCGAGGGACGGAGCCATTTGATGCAGATGACTGGAGCACAGACGTCGACTACTCCTGGTATGAGATCCCCAAACTAGGCAAGGTTCACATGGGTTTCCTCGAGGCTCTCGGATTGGGCAATAGATCACAAGTCACCACCTTCAAAGACCATCTCCAACCCCAAAATGGTCATCCTTCGGTTGAAGATCATAACAGGACAGCCTATTATGCAGTCAGGGACAGGCTCAAGAGCCTACTCCGCCAGCACAAGGAGGCTAAGTTCATCGTGACAGGACATAGCTTGGGCGGCGCGCTTGCAATTCTTTTTCCTGCGGTGTTGGTGTTGCACGAGGAGCATGAGCTGATGAAGAGGTTGTTGGTGATCTACACATTTGGGCAGCCGAGGGTCGGGGACAAGAAGTTAGAAGGGTTCATGGAAGCTCATTTGTGTCAGCCAAAGCCGAGGTATTTCAGAGTAGTCTACTGCAACGACATCGTGCCCAGATTGCCTTACGACGACCAGGCTTTCTTGTACAAACACTTTGGCCTGTGCCTCTATTACAACAGCTTCTACACTGAGGAGGTAGTCGTTTTCAAGTTATATGTGATCTGATGATAAAAATATGTATCACTGATCTCACTGCAGCTTCTGTTGTCTCTTGTGATGTTTACTCTTTAGGACGTGGATGAAGAGCCAAACAGGAACTACTTTGGTCTAAGCTACCTGATTCCAGAGTACCTGAATGCAGTATGGGAACTCATCAGAGGCTTGACAATCGGCTACGTATACGGGCCAGGGTACACGGAAGGTTGGTTCTCCATCTTCCTCAGGGGTTTCGGCTTGTTCATGCCGGGAATGTCAGCGCATAGCCCGAGAGATTACGTGAACTGCGTAAGATTGGGGAGGGGAATGGTTCATGTGGCTGATACATGATGTCGCATATCAAATATCGGTGCTCATAACAGTAGCCATGTGTTGGGTAGAAGTAGTGCAAAAATACAACAACTAGGATATTGCAATGATACACTACTCTTGATGACAAAGCTCTAAATAAATATATGTGACTGAAATTATGTAATTGCCAGTGATGCTGTTATTGTCCGATTGATGAAGGTCAACCCACGGTGGATCCAAATAGAAACAGGTGATGATGGACCAGACCAGAAGACAAAGGAGAAGTAGAATTCACGGTAGCTTCAACTTCAAGCAGAATCAGATGATAAAGGAGAACGGACTAGACCGAGTGGGAAAAAAACGCTCCAATATCATATTAAGAAATATACAAGATGTTATATAATAATGAACTCAAGAGAGAGAGAGAGAATTTCATTCCTAAGAATAAGTCACCATAGCTAAAAGCCATGATGCTCTATTTATATATCTCATAGTGGGGAGGCCAAAAGCCTCTAGGAGACCAAGGGTCCCCATTACTCTAAGTAATGGGGGCCTAATGAATGGGTAATGAAGGAGGGGAGGCCAAAGGCCTCCCTCATTCATAACACTCCCCCTTACACATTCATCACTTCGGTCTCAGCTACTGAGGCAAGGGGTGGATACTTCTGGATCCAGAGTAAGTGTGTTTGCCTCGTTAAAACCTTAGCTGTGGAAAACCCAGTGGGAAAACCCAACAGCTTAAGGAAAAAGAGTGCAACCCACATGTTACTCCCCCTGATCCGTACAAGCTTCAGGCTTGCAGGTCTTTCAACTGTCGCATACCAATGTTCTTTACAAGCTTTACAAAAGTACATTTAGGCAATGCCTTAGTAAAAAGATCAGCTAAGTTGTTGCATGACTGGATCTGTCGAACTTCAATCTGCTTGTCGTTCTTCTGCTCGTGCGTCCAGAAAAACTTGGGAGAAATGTGTTTTGTCCTGTCGCCTTTGATGTAACCCTTCTGAAACTGAGCAATGCATGCGGCGTTGTCTTCGAATAGGGCAGTAGGCTCCAGATCACTGGTCTTCAGGCCAGTGGATTGGAGGATGTGTTGGACGACGGAGCGTAGCCAAAAACATTCTCTGCTCGCCTCATGGATTGCGATGAGCTCTGCATGGTTGGAAGATGTAGCAGTAGTGGTTTGTTTTACCGATCTCCAAGAGATAGCAGTACCTCCGTAGGTAAATACAAAACCTGTTTGAGATTTTGCCGTGTGCGGATCAGAGAGATAACCTGCATCAGCATAACCAAACAATTTGGGGGAGGCACCTCTCTGGTAGTAAAGTCCAAGATCAATGGAACCCTGAAGGTATAGCAGAAGATGCTTTACTCCGTTCCAGTGGCGCTTTGTGGGCGCAGCACTGTGTCTGGCTAGTAGATTAACCGTAAACACTATATCGGGACGCGTACAGTTAGCCAGATATAGAAGTGCTCCAATGGCACTGAGGTAGGGTACTTCAGGACCCAGTATCTCCTCCCCCTCTTCCAGTGTCCGGAAGGGGTCCTTATGTACATCTAGTGATCTTACGACCATAGGAGTACCTAAAGGATGACATTTATCCATATGAAACTTGCGTAGAAGTTTCTTTGTATAATTAGATTGGTGTAATAGGATTCCACCTCTTAGGTGTTCTATCTGTAAGCCAAGACAATACTTTGTTTTGCCTAGGTCTTTCATTTCAAAAGTATGTTTAAGGCTTTCAGATATCTCTTTGATCTCTGCAGGAGATCCTATGAGATTTAAGTCATCTACATATACAGCTATGATGACAAATCCTGTTCCCGTTCTTTTGATAAAGATACACGGGCAGACTTCGTTATTCGTGAATCCTTGCTGTGCAAGAAAATCACTTAGTCTGTTATACCACATCTTGCCCGATTGTTTTAGACCATATAATGATCTATGTAGCCTTACAGAGAATACGTCCCGAGGTATCTCTTTCATCTCTGGGGGTAGATTAAACCCATCAGGAAGTCTCATATAGATATTTTTATCTATATCGCCATATAGATATGCAGTCACAACGTCCATGAGCTGCATTTCTAAGCTTTCCAGAGAAGTTAGGCTGATTAAAAATCGGAAGGTGATCGAATCCATGACCGGGGAATACGTATCTTCGTAATCAATCCCCGGTCTTTGGGAAAATCCCTGGGCTACAAGGCGTGCCTTATAGCGAACGATCACATTATTTTCATCTCTTTTTCTTATGAAAACCCACTTATAACCCACAGGTTTTACACCTACTGGTGTTTGAACTACTAGTCCAAAGACTTTGCGTTTCAAGAGTGAGTCCAGCTCTACTCTTATTGCCTCGTCCCACTTTGGCCAATCATCTCGGCGTTTACATTCCGCCAGAGATCGTGGTTCGACGTCATCGTCATATTCAGTGACGTGAACGACAATATCGAACGCAAAATCGTCGTCGACGACTATGCTATTTATGTCCAGTACTTCTCCAGTATGTACAAAATTTAATGATGTTTCTCCTATTGTTTCCTCTGCTGGGGAAATCAGGAGGGGAGAAGTAGCTGGTCTGAGCTCAGCATCCTGTGGAGGGATAATCTTAGTATCTCCAGGAGTCTTCCTCTTTCGAGGAACTTTATCTTTTGAACCTGGTGGGCGTCCTCTTTTCATTTGAGGTACAGCCAATTCTGCTGCCGGTGGATTGCATCCATCTATGGGGATGTCAATCCTAGCTGGCGTATTGGCAGCATGGACGTGTGAACGGACAATCTTCTGGTTGTCCGTGAATTTATCCGGCAAAAGATGTACTGTATTCTGGATGTGAAGGATCTTCAGGATCTCATCTTCACACAGGTTAGTACGCGGATCATATAGGGACAAAGACTTCTGGTCCCAACTAATGGTCTCAGAAGCTTCTGGCTTCTTAGACTGTGTGCCTAGTTTAGGAAAAATTTTCTCTTAAATTCACAGTCAGCAAAACGTGCCTTGAATGCGTCACCCGTCAGGGGTTCAAGGTATCTTATAATAGAGGGCGAATCAAACCCAATATATATACCTAGACGACGCTGAGGTCCCATTTTGGTCCTCTGAGGTGGTGCTATTGGGACATATACCGCACAACCAAATACTCTCAAATGAGAGATATCCGGAGGTGCGCCATATGCTAGTTGCATCGGGGATAAAGTATGACCTCCTGAGGGTCTTATCCTAATAAGTGATGCGGCATGTAAAATAGCATGCCCCCAAGCATCCACAGGCAACTGGGATTGCATAAGCAATGGACGTGCAATCCATTGGAGTCTCTTTATAAGGGACTCAGCTAATCCGTTTTGGGTGTGAACATGTGCTACAGGATGTTCAACTTCAATACCCGTTGCCCGGCAATAGTCTTCAAAGACTTGTGAAGTAAATTCTCCCGCATTATCAAGACGTAGTTTCTTGATTTGGTTATCGGGGAAATGAGCACGCAACCTTATTATTTGTGCCAATAGCTTTGGAAAAGCTAGGTTGCGGGTGGACAATAGGCACACATAAGACCATTTGGTTGATGCATCAATCAGTACCATGAAGTACCGAAATGGGCCACTTGCGGGGTGAATAGGCCCGCAAATGTCACCATGAATTCTCTCAAGGAAGCCAGGAGACTCTAATCCCACTTTCAGGAGGGATGGTCTCGTTATAAGTTTTCCATTGAAACAAGGGAGACATGGAAATTCACCCTTTTGAAGAATCTTCAGGTTCTTCAATTTGTGTCCACGGGATTCAGAAATGATGCGTCGCATCATTGCTGTTCCAGGGTGACCAAGTCTATTGTGCCAGAGTTCGAACTCTGGCAGTGATTGGCACGTCTGGTGCTCAGTCATATTGGCTTTTATTGGTTGAATGTATGTTTGGTAGAGACCCGACGGGAGTCCCTTGAATCGTTCGCAGATGATCTTCCGGTCATCTTTCTGACGAGTTACATACAGATATTCAACCGTATTTTCATCTCTGGTTTCTAAGTGATATCCGTTTAAACGGAAATCCTTGAAACTTACGAGATTCCTATTTGATTTAGGAGAAAATAATGCATTTTTTATTTGAAGTCTTGTGTTATTTGGGAGCAGTATAATTGCTTCACCAGATCCTTCGATTATTTGGGACAGTCCTGAAATTGTGATAACAGGACCGTCATATTTATTTACGCTATTAAAATAGCAATGATCGCGAAGGATTGTGTGCGTTGAGGCACTGTCCATTAGGCACTCAGACATCATCTATATAAGCAAAAACGAAATTTTATTTGAGCGAAAATGTAAACATTCATTCGAAAATAAAAGTTCGTACTTAAGCAAATAAAAGATGAAGATACATTTAATTCTAAAAAGCATAGATAAACGATGATGCTCAATCGAGAAGGTCGTCGTTCTCGAAGTCTTTTGCAGTAAACATTGTTGGCGGCTGAACAGCCGCCAAGTTTGTTTCAGGTAGAGACTTCTGGCTCGCCTGGTATAGATCCTGGAGGTGGCGAGGAGTG
This sequence comes from Scilla litardierei, assembly GCA_030789695.1. Taxonomy (NCBI): domain Eukaryota; kingdom Viridiplantae; phylum Streptophyta; class Magnoliopsida; order Asparagales; family Asparagaceae; genus Scilla; species Scilla litardierei. The sequence continues at coordinate 23,234,119 of CM061131.1, read as the reverse complement.
CGGCAGTTTCTGGACCAATGGCCATTCATGCCGCATCTATGGCATTTATCCTCCCAGTTCTTCTTTGGAAGTGACACTTGCTCGGTGTTCTTTCGCTTCCAAGTGAAATTTCTTTTTCCCTTATTGTTTTTGTTTGTCTGTGGAGCTGCACCTCTTGGTTGCTTCATTATAGCTTTCCCTTTAGTGTTTTTAGCCTTCCTCTTATTTTTCCACTTCTGGGGAGAAACGTGGTGGGCTTCAGGGATAGGGGCAGTGCCAGCTGGACGTAAGTTATGAGTTGCTAGCAGTAAATCTCGATTCTGCTCTGCTCTAAGTAGGCATGAGATCAGATCGGAGAATCTCGTGAAGTTGCGTTCACGATACTGCTGCATGAGGATTGCATCTTTCTCGTGAAACGAGGTAAATGTTTTTTCCAACATGCGCTGTTCTGTCACTTCGTCACCGCACAACTTCAGGCGTGAGGTGATGTTATGAAGTGCAGAATTATACTCAGCGACGGACTTATAGTCCTGAAGTCTGAGGTTTTCCCACTCATAACTGGCACGGGGTAATATAACATCAATTTGATGTTTATATCGTGCTTCCAGTGCTGTCCACAGGTCCTTCGGGTCCTCAACCGTTAAGTATTCGGCCTTTAAGGTCCGATCTATATGCTTCCTAATGTAGATTATGGCTTTCGACTTATCTACATCGGATACAGTGGTTGTGGGGCTGCTGCTAGCTGTAGCAGAAGCTTCGGCCGCTGCTGGGGCCGAGGAAGGAGCCAAAATGGACCCAAGGAGGGCCATTGAACGCAAGTGGAACTTCAGGTCCACTCGCCAACTCAGGTAATTTGTCCCTGCAGAATCGAGGACCTCGAAATCGACGCTTGCCAATTTTGCCATTTATCTACGTATTTTAAAATGAGCATGAATTAATTAAAATTCAAAAATTCATGCATAAAGAAATAAACAAGTAAAAATGCGGGGATCGGCCAGATACCCAAAATAGTACACAGTCCAAAGTTCGTTTAAAGTCCATAATAGAAAAAATAATACAACTTTGGAAACCCAAACTGAACTGGGTTCCTATATCTCCGTCTTCATATGCTGTTGCATCGAGCTTTGGCTTACATAGTCATGAATCGACTCCTTGCGGTCCAGCGGACGCGGCCAGGGAATTGACTAAGCCAGGACCACTTGTTACCCAGTCAAGCTAGGTTGGTCCAGCAAACTTAGCCAAGCACATTGACCGACATCATGATCCATTGAAGAAGTTTTCATCAATTCTATGTGCTGTTGCATCGAGCTTTGGCTTTAAAATACAAATTTCCTCACTTACAAATTCTCTCAAAAGAAAATAAAAGTGCAAGGAAAGTAAATAGGTATACAATGGCCGATCCCGAAAAACACATTTTTACTGATTTAAACATTCACGCAGTTCTAAATATGCTTCAGGCATAAAAATAAACAACCACGCATATATCTCAAGCATAACATATGGTAAAGGAAACTAGAAAATATAATTATCTCGTAGACCACGTGGAAACGTCATACACCGTTAGGTTAGTTGACTAACGGCAGAGTGGTCTCAGGATCTTTAAGGTAGTTATATTTTGAAAAAATAGAATCCTAGTAAACCATAGATAATAATTTGCAAGAGCGATGTTTAAATAAATTTTTCAACATGGACTATATAAACTAATTGTGTTTTTACAAAGTTTTCTCCGAGTTTAAATATGCCAATTTTATATCCCGTTATAAAAAAAATATAAATATTTCTCATATTACAAATGCCGAATTTATAAATTATTTTGTGGCTTCGGGCCAAAAAATAGTTTTAATTATATGGGCTTGTGGCCCATTCCGCAGTTACGCATAATCATTTGCCTCTAAATTTTGGCTTCGGGCCAAATTAGAGTTTTAGCTGTTAAAAAAAAATTTGTAATTGTATGGGCATGAAGCCCAACTCACTGAAATTATAACCCAATGGCCCATAGGGTTTATTTTGTGAAAACCCCTAATCTCACTAAAACAAGAGGTTTCATTGATGTATGTGTTCCCATTGGAAGGTGAGGCACTTTTGACCTGTGGTTATTGGGCTTCTTGAGTCCCTACACCCAATATGATGTCACTTTTGTGAAGCTATGAGGCCACTTATGGCAGTCACTAAGAAAATGTGTTAATCATGCGGGAAAGGTGTAGCAAACATTGGGAAAATTCCAGGGAAACAGTTTGGTTAACTAGAAATCCATAGAGAACTAAGGGATGAAAGTTTGCTTTGAACTGTTATGCAATGCACACATATTTTGTTGAACACCTAGTGCACTTCATCGTATTAATCTTTCTTTAATCAATATCTAACAATTTACATATTTTCTGTAATGTTATACATGATCTCCAAATGTTGTAAAGTGACAGGACTATATCCAGAGTAACGAGAATTCATGTAAAGTGATAGGCACAAAGTGATAGGACTATATGGCCTATATCAGGTTCTACAGTTAATCTCTCTTCGCATACAAGAATTTATTTTAATCGGATATAGTCCAGTCACAAGAAAAATTTATTCCAGAGTTGGAACTTCATTTCGATATAGTCCGATCATCATTTCGATATAAATGTGATTGATAACAAATTTTTCTTTCTATTATTTTAATTTTTACTTGTATGCAAACATGGTAAAAATTTTTATGTATAGTCCGTTGTAATCTACGGGAATAAGAAGTATACCTCTAGATCGATGATCTAGGGACGACCGTAGAAAAGATTCGTAGAAATAAAGATCCGAGCTTCCGAACGCTTCCGGAATGCCGTAACGCTCCAACGAATCGCCGCAGCAACCAAAGATTCCTTGCGCGTAGGGGATCAATTTGGTGGGGATTTTAGGCTTGGATTCTTGCTCAAGGAAGAACACGTGCTGATAACGTGTTATATAATAATGAACTCAAGAGAGAGAGAGAGAGAGAGAATTTCATTCCTAAGAATAAGTCACCATAGCTAAAAGCCATGGTGCTCTATTTATATATCTCATAGTGGGGAGGCCAAAAGCCTCTAGGAGACCAAGGGTCCCCATTACTCTAAGTAATGGGGGCCTAATGAATGGGTAATGAAGGAGGGGAGGCCAAAGGCCTCCCTCATTCATAACACAAGATTAATATTTGGTAAAGTCATAAATAGTAACCGAAGTCAAATCTAACCTTAAAATTACTCCAATAGGTAGATACAGAGTCACCTAATTCAAGTTCATCAATTTCTTTCAATTTTTCCAACAGTACTCTTCAAGATATGCATTGTTTATTAACATTTCCAAAATTATCATTAAAAGTTAAATATTGACAGTAACTATTTTCATTTAAAGAATGAATGATTAATTATTATGTTATTATTAATAACTAGTAAATAATAACGATCTTTCACCCCCACAAAAATGGTAGATTTGTTATGAATGGGGGAGACATTTGGTCTCCACCCACTATCATCCACCATTAAACACACTCTTAGTGTGTGTCCCTTGAGTTCCAAGGGACTTGTAACTCTCATATGATATTATATATATGGCTATAGTATCCACCATAGACCTACACTTCTTACAAATCTCAATACGTTATCAGCACGATCATTAGCTGAGACGAATCCCTGCCGACGGACGAATAGCGAGGACGTGGATAGAGCTTCCTTCTCCGAACTTCGCTAGATCCAGCGGGTAGGATCTAGAGGTAAAATCTAAGAAACCCTTAGTTCAACATTATTCATGCGCAAGTTGTTATATCTGTGATATTTTTTTTCTAAGTGATCTATATCAAAATCTTTAGAAAATCAATATTCAAAACACAGATTTACTGTTAAAAACACTGTTTTTAATAGATTAAATAAAGTTAAAACATTTAAAAGGGGCAGGCGAAGCGTCGGACCCCCCCGTTGGGGGGCTTTCGAAATGCGCCGGAGCAACCCCCCGTTGAGGGGGCCTTCGGATCTCCGGCCACCCCCCTTCGGGGGGGGTCTGTAACGACCCGCTCTCGGGGGCCCGTTACTTATTTGATTTTAATTGCAGGTCTTGCAGTTTACCAATGAAATCAATATAGTTACAATCCAGAGATGTATCAAATACTCAAACCAGTGTACACACATTATTACAGTCCAAATTTAAAGTACACAGCAAGCATCACTCTCTCACCCAAGATACATAAAAGGAAGTACGGAAAGGAAATGCGAATAGGAAATACATAATACAACACATATACCAACACAAGCAGCTAAAACTCTGCAGCCTCCGGGTCAAACTCAGGTCCTCGAACTCAGGGGCAACCTACTCGATCAGGTCGTTGTCTGCCGTTGCCATAAATGGAACCGTAGGTAAGTCACAACAATTCTAAATATAGAAAAGAAGCAGTGCACAAGTATACAAAAGTAACTATGTACAAACTGACCAGAGTGAAAAGTAAAGTATTGAGCAACAACTGTATACAACTAGTAGTAAAAGTAAACAACACTAAAAGGAAAGAACAACTGTGCGTGGGAGTGCAAGTGTAACAGGCTACTGCTGTAGCTAAGAGTACGACAAGTAAAGTATGGCGACTGCACAAGTGTAGTAGGTAAAGTGCATCTAACGCACAAAGTAAAGGTGATCGTGCAAGCTATACTAGAAGTATGTGACTCAAGTCGGAGAGTACAATATGCGACCGTTGAGTTCATCTCTTGCCTGGGTGTGCTTACCCAGACGAATGCCAAAAACCCAGGCAGCTAGACAGGATGCTGACATGGCAGCATATTTTTGTTTGCCGAAACACCGACAGCTAGACAGGATGCCGAAAACCCAGGCAGCTAGACATGTAGATGAACTCTAGTCACTCCCACACTCTCTCAAACTATGAATTACCCCAAACCCCGGTGATATTTTATATGAATCAAGTACATGTTCCTTACAGGATGTTCCACGAGATGTTCTACAAGATATTCCATATGATGTTCCACATGTTACTAGTCAAACCAAGACAACTGGTTGACTTTCTTATTGAAAACCAGAAAGTAGCAACTCTTTCCAAAGCAGACTGTGCCAAAGCTCGGTGGATGCTAAGGAAGTAGAGGATAAAGACTAGTCCAACATTCTAGGTGTCGATTCCATGCTTCGAGCATGTAGTAGTGTGGTTTAGTACACAATTTACCCAAGTTGGTGGCTGTGTGCTACAACCACCAAAGTTGAAAGTTGGCAAAGTAATCTGTAGTTGATTACTTTCCTATTAGATTAGGTTTCTAATACGATTCAAGTCAAGTAGCTGTTCTGAGGCTATAGTAGTGTTCTTAAGTTCATACGAGTACATTTAACTAATTTTCTAAATCTAGAATTCATCGTGATTACAATTTCGAGGTTGACGTAGCAAGCCGAAAATGGATCTAGTGCTTTCACGGAAGTTGGTGCACAAGAATTTGTGCCAGCAATCACAAGAAACCTCAGTTAATGAATACATCATTTTCTATCTAATTAAGTTGATCGTTTCGATTTTTAAAACTGATTAAAACGGCGTCGAAAAAAGTTCAAAATGTTTATATAGGCTAGAAATGAAGAAAATAATTTTACTGCAAGAGAAAATATTTTTTAGAAGCTTCTTTTAATTTTTATAATTTTTAGAAACTCAACAATCAATTTAAAAACTAATTTTACTTAAGTAACGTAATCATTCAACAATTTATTCTGGATGCAATACTAATCGGAATTGTTCAAATGAGCAGTTAAAATGACCGTCTCGAAGAGTGCTACAACATATATTTTTCTCACGTATCAGTGTACGTGAAAATTACAAGTTACAGATTTTTTTAAAAGGAATATACGTAATTAAGTTTTAGAGTTAAAAATTTATTTTGGAAAAACTAAGCGTCTGATTGAGATGAGACCAACGCCATTAGATCCAGAATATTATTTGTGATTTTTTGGAGTTGGTCTCATATTTTTCTGAGGCCTATATTTTTAGTTATGGACTTAAAACCAATAATACCCATTTAATAATTATTAAAATATGTATATACGGAAATACGTTTTCGTATTTAACGAATACGTTTTCATTTTCACTCACCCTCCGTTCTCTCGTCGACAGTTGAACGGACGGGGGCTTCGTTGACGGCACGACAGCGGGGGCGGGGCGGCGAGCTTCGCGACGGTGCGGCGACGGCGTCAGGGTCAGGCGACGGCGAGGCGGAGCGCGCGGCTGCGAACGGCTTCGGGTGGTCGTGTTGGCAAGCGAACGAGGCGGCGAGAGGGTGGGGTTGCTCGATGAGGATGGACGGCTGGCTGCGGAGCTGCGGCGGGGCCGTGGCGGTGGCGTGGCTCTGAGGCGAAGGGCGACAGCGGCGTTGGCTTCGAAGAGCGGGGGCGCTCGGGGGGGAAAATCTACGGGCAACTGTGGCTGTCGGCGAATGCGATGGTGGCGAGCTGCGGCGGTGGCAGCGGCGAACACGGAGGACACAGCGGCGAGGTGGTGAGCGGCTGTCGACCGCCGGAGGGGGAGAGCGTAAGTGAGAGAGGGAGAAGAGAGAGTGTGAGAGGGGTTGGGGTTTTCGTTCGACATGTGTTTCGAACGGGCTTAACAAAAATAAAAGAGACAGAATAATATTGTGTGTGTGTGTGTGTATTAGAGAGGAGTGGGGTGGGGGTTTAAATAGGGTTTACTGAATGGCTAACTTGTAATTAGTGGGGGAGACACATATCTAAATGGGGTGAATGAGATCCAAAAAATTTGGATCTCACCAACCAAGGGAGGCTGGTTAAGTGAGTTAGTTGGGGGATAGGGTAGAAATAATTAGGTAAAAAGTTAGTTAGTAAATGAAAAAATGTCATAAGTGAATGTAATTAGTGAAAACGGAGGAATACAACCCCATTTTCGCATACGACGCCGAAAAATTACAAAAACATAACCTCGGGATTATATTGCCGCGAGGATCGTGAATACGAGATTCATTTTGGGGTTTGAGCTACCGAGATACAAGTTTTAGGCCAAAACTTTTAGAAAGCGGGTTTGCGGATTCTAGGTCGATTTGATATCAGAAAAATACGAAATTAAAATAGGGAGCCCTAAATGATCATATGATAATAATGTAAAAGTTTGAAAATGTTTTGATGATGTTTATATAGAAAATTAATTCATTAAGCCAAAACAGTAATATTTGAAAATGGATTTTTATCAAGATTATTTAGAGGTATTTGATGAAACCCGAACGTACTGAAATATACTATAACTAGTTTAATGCTTCAAAATATTTTATAAGAAATTTTTGAAATCATTTTTGATATAAAACTCCTGACTAACCATTATAAAGAAATTTTTAAAATGTTGAAAATATGTTAAATACGTAAATAGATGTGTTAATGAAAACGGGTTGTTACACTTTCTGATCACCGGAGCAACCCCCCCGTTGGGGGAGCCTTCTGATCTCCAGCCACCCCACCCCACCCCACCCGCCCACTCCCGTCGGGGGGGGGGGGTGGGGGAGGGCTTTCTGATCTCCGAAGCAACCCCTGTTGGGGGAGCCTTCTGATCTCCCGCCACCCACCACCCACCCACCCCCCCTTCGGGGGTTTTCTGATCGTCAGACCGCCCCTCCCCCCTGTCGGGGGGCCTTATTTGGGCGTTGGAGCACCACCCCTCTGTTGGGGGGCATCCCTTCGGCGTCGACCAGCACCCCCTTCGTGGGGGGCCTTCTCTGCACCGGGCATCAAACCCCCAGTTGGGGTGGGGGCCTCGAACCGCCAGAGCGGTTTAAACCCCCGCCGGAGCGTCGGACACCCCCCTTCGGGGGGGCCTTCGTTCGCATCGTCGCAACTTCCGGCCACCCTTCGAAGCACCGGACCGCCCCGGGGATGGGTCACTTGATTCACCCCTTCTCCTCCCCCCTGTCAGGGGGGGGGGGGGGGGCTTGACTTTCGATTCGGTCGCCAGACTGCCCGGCTAGGTTTTCGATTCGGTCCACCGCCGCCCCTGTCGAAAGGGGCAACGACTCCCTGCACACCGCCCCCCCTGTCGGGGGCCTTGCCACTGCGTTCCCCCCTGCCGGGGAGGGGGGCTGCCACCGTAACACCCCCCGGGGGCCACTCAATTCGCCCCCTGGCGGGGTGGGGGGGTTTCCCTAACCGTCGGACCGAACTCCCTTGGCCGTCGCCTCTGACAGCTGCCTCTCCCCACCCGTCCTCTCTCCTTAAAGACCTAACCCTAGGTTGAGGGGGAGAAGAGACATGGGCCTCCCCTGATGGGCCATGAGCTCAGTAAATAACAAAATAAAAAATAAAAACAAATGTGTATTTTTTGGCTAACGGGCCTGCAGCCCGCGGGCCTCTGGCGAGCAGGCCAAATTATTTTTACTTCAGAAAATTGTTGGATATGGACGACATGTATACACCCATGAGGGGATGTATGAGGGTCTATGGACCTCAGATGCCGCGTACATGAAAGCATGAACGAAGGAAACCTTTTCATGTGTGAAAAGGACCACTCGATAAGTGGAAAAAGTCACTTTATAAGTGCATAAAGGCACTTGATAAGTGCATAAGGAAGATGATAAGGAATGGTGTTTATATAGGCTAATAAGCTTATATGTAGTTATTTCCTACAATAACTACCCCTTGGCCTATAAATAGGACCCAAGGGTATGGCTTTTAAGGCTAATCCTTCATGCCATAAGTTTGCATAAGGCAACTTATTTTTCCTCTTCTCCCTTACATTAAGTTCTTCTTCCAAATAGAGATTTAGACGGTGAAACGCTGCTTTGATCCTCTGTGACAAAGTACCGACCGTTGTGGCGAATCCAAGGGCGAAGTTCAGAGATTATAGCGAAGCGTACGCTAACGTAAGTATCTTCTCTCTTTTGATCCTCTATCATCGCATGATGGGATCCTGCATTGGTATCAGAGCCACACGGGTTCGCCCCGGTCTCACCGATGAATGACGCGTTGTCTCTTTCACGAATGAGTTTCTTTCCATTATGGATATGGTGCATCGTGACGGAGAGAACGCAAAAGTTGTTCTTTTCACGTTAGGGTCTTTTGCCATTACGGATATGGCAGGAACTCTCCGTGACGGGAAGAACTGACCGTTCATCTCGCCAAACTCGCACTCCTCATGGATGCTGAGTCTCCATTCAATAGGGAATGTGAACTCTCTTCATGTAAAGCGTGAAGTTTACAGCCTTGAAAGTGTGTTATTTTTTTTGGCACACGGCCATTAAAGCATAACCACTTTCTCGATGAACGGGTGTCTCATCGGAGAAGATGGTGGTTACAAAACTTCTCATCGGAGAAGAAGATTGCCATGGAAGGGCATGGTGAATTGTCACCATGTAGTATGGCAATAGCATATCTCCTTGGTGCATGATCACCATGGCCATGCGGGTAATGGTGGCTATGCACCCCCTCCCCATTGGGGAAGGGGTTGGCTTCGGCCAATGACAACCAAGACCACCTCCCACACAAGGGGGTGTGTGCGGCCGGACTCCAAGGAGGCCGGCCGGCCGGCCAGGGCCTCGGCCAAGCCGAGGCACCCTGGCCGGCCATGGCCTCGGCCAGGGCAGAGTCCCTGGTCGAGGGGCCAGGGCCAGGGCTGGCCCTGGCAGAGGCGCCCTGGCCTCGGCCAGGGCCAGGGCCAGGGCTGGCCCTGGCAGAGGCGCCCTGGCCTCGGCCAGCCCTGGCAGAGGCCAGGGCCAGGGCCAAGGGATCCCTGGCCTCGGCCAGGGCCAGGCCGGCCCTGGCAGAGGCCAGGGTCAGGCCACGCCGGCCCTGGCCGAAGCCAGGGCCAGGCCAGGGGAGCCCTGGTCGAGGCCAGGTCCAGGCCGAGGAGCCCTACGGTGCCGGCAGCTTCGGCCCCAGCCATCTGCATGGCCGGCCCCTACGGTGCCGGCGACTGTTGCCTACGGCAAAGCCCCCTGCAAGGGGAGAGGGCCTGGATCCCTACGGGGGGGAATCCGGCCTTGGCATGGCCACTGCTCGACCCCGGCAATGGTCGGGGTAGGCCACTACCTCCCGCTGCAAAATACGTTTGCAAAATACGTTTTTCAAAATACGTTTGGAAAATACGTTTTTCAAAAAAATGTGTTTCCAAAATCGCTTTTCCGCTGCAAGTACTATAAGAGTACTATCGTTTGATAAGTGATGGGGAAATATTGAAAGTTGTTCTAGATGGTGATTGGGATCGTAATGACCTTTCCGATTCTGGAGCAACATCTTCAATATTTTTCGAAAGTAACTTATCAAATGTAAAATTTTATGCAATGTTTTTGATCGAATTTGTTTTTATGTCTTTTGCAGCATTTTAAAGCTAAAATGTCTTCCGCTACTAAGAACATCGTCGCTGAGTTGAACAAAGGTGAAAAACTCAACGGCGATAATTACAAACTATGGTCCATGAAGATACAATATGTTCTAGAGGAGCAAGATATGCTCGAAACTCTGAAGAACATAATGATTTAACCTGAGTTAGGCACTACGGCCCAACACAGAAGAGACAAGGAAGCTTTCGATGCTTGGTCTCGGAAGAACAAAATTGCTCGCATTACGTTGCTGTCAAGTATGGCCGACGACATAATGCGAATCTTCCGAGAATATGACCTAGCTATGGACATATGGTCCAAGCTAGAGGAGAAGTTTGGTGGCACCTCGGTGACCAAACTTCGCTCTTTAACTATAAAATTCGATTCGTACAAAAAACGTCCAGATCATTCCATAGGAATGCATCTGCGACACATGGCGAATCTTATTTCAGAGTTAAAGGATGCAGGTCATATGATCACTGATGAGCAACAAATCCAAGCGGTCATACGTTCCCTACCAATCGAATGTGACAACATGAAGATGCATCTCACTCATAATGAGAGCATCAAGAACTTCAACGATGTTTCTAAGCACCTCGAGTTAGAGGAAGAGCGGCTTGCGGCCGCCAAGCCAAGTGCAGAAGTGCACATGGTTGCTAGTTCCTCACACGGGGGAAAGAAACGTATCACTCGAAGTTTGCTCATGACCATAAAAAGCAACCAGTGTCTACCAAGGAACCCAAACAAAAGGGTGGGAACAAGAAATGGCACAAGAAGGACTTGAAGAAGATCAAGTGCTTCAAGTGCAACAAGTTAGGTCATTTTGCCTGTTCATGTACGGATGGAGGTGACAAGGTAACTTGTACTAATACTAGTTACATATGTGTTTCTAGTTCAATATTTCTTGTAGAATCTAATCCTTTTTGGATAATTGATTCAGGTGCCACCGACCACATAGCAAGCGACATGCGGTCCTTCGTGGAGTATCACCGGATACCCCAAGGAACGAAGTGGATATATGTAGGAAACAACACACGTGTTGAAGTGAAAGGCGTTGGGACGTGCAATCTCGTCTTGGACAACGGCCGCACTATCTTACTACATGATGTTCTCTTCGCTCCAGATATTCGAAGGAATATAATATCTGTGGTCGTCTTAATGGGTCTTGGTTATAGTTGGTTTTTTCATAATTGTAATGTGGATTTGTCTTGTAATAATCTGTAATTGGTTCTGGGTATGTTTTTAAAGGATTCATTGTATTGAATACGATGTACGATTCCTCAAATTTTAATGAAAATTTCCTTGTTACAAATTCTTCGATTTATGAATCAGATGTAATTTGTTGGCATGCAAGGCTTGGTCACATTGGACCAACACGGATGGATAGACATGCCAAACGTGGCCTTCTATCCAATGTTTCAAGGTCGAAATGTCGACTTGCGAACATTGCCTTGTATGGAAATCTTGTCGCAAGCCATTTGGAACCGGCACAAGGGCCGAAGTTCCGTTACAGCTCATCCATTCGGACATATGTGGTCCGATGAATGTCAAGACAAGACGCGGGAAGTCCTACTTCATCACTTTTATTGATGACTTCACCCGATTCGGACATATCTGTTTTATATCCCACAAAAGTGAAGCATTAACCTGCTTTAAAAACTATATGAGTTTAGTGGAAAATCAATTAGATTGCAAGATTAAGGTCTTGTGAACCGATAGAGGCGGTGAATATCAATCAGCAAGTTTTAAGGAACTTTGTGATGAAAAGGGCATCGTTCATCAAATTACTATGCCTTATACTCCGCAACAAAATGGTGTTGTTGAAAGGAGGAATATGACTTTAATGGAAATGGTCCGTTCAATGATGGCGCAAGCTAACTTGCCAATCATATTTTGGGGTGATGCATTATTGACGACTGCTTTCATATTAAACAGTGTACCCTCGAAATCAGTTAGATCCACTCCTTATGAGTTGTGGAACCAAAGGTCTCCTGACTTAAGCATTTTAAAACCTTGGGGGTGTGCATCCTATGCACATATTTCCTCCCATAAGTATGGCAAACTTGGGCCAAGGGAGAGAAAATTTATCTTTATACGATACGCAGAAAACTCCAAAGGTTATGTTTTCATTGGTCAGGAAGACAATGGAGGACTGATTGAATTTGAGTCGAGGGATGTTACTTTCTTGGAAAATGAGTTTCCAAGACAGGGCGAGATAAGTCGGGACTTATCTCTATTTGAGATTTATGATCAAGAAGGATTACCTCATTCGAGTGTGAGAATTCTTGGTGAAGACGAAAATACATTTCATCCTTCACCAATGGATGATATGAATGATGTGAATCATATTCCATATAGGAATTGTTACGACCTAAAGATCGTATGAGCCCGACTCCCGCCCGGATCCGTTAACATACCCCATTAACTCACCTTTACACAAAAGGGTCGCCACCCCGGAAATCCGGGGCGTCATGGAGACAGGCGCGCCTTGCAGCGCTCCCCGAACCGGCCGGGGCGGACCCCCGCAGCCGGCCGAGGCGGACCACCACAGCCGGTCGAGGCGGACCACCGCAGCTGGCCGACTCTTAGTCCGACGCTAACGACAAACAACCTTAGGATAAGGACACCTGACACATACGTCACCCAACCATCCGACAAAGCACCCCCTGACGAAAGAGCCACCTGACTGATAACGCTTTCACTTTCAGCTCTGACATCCCGACAAAAGCACCCCTGGGCCGTCGCGCCGCCTGACAAAGGCAGGTCGAAGACTCCTGTTCCCGGCGTCCTTGTCCGAAGCCTCCGCCGACACCCGAGCCAGCTCAGCACGCCTAGTCATCACCCGTCAGGTATAAATACCCCTTCTCCTCTTATGGAGAAGAGGATGCTGCAGAATTCTCTCTGATTCAACTATTCACACACGAGTGCAAAGGTCTTCCATATCTTTATTCTCCCACCCATAGCTCGCCACGCGCGGTCGAAACACCGTTAGTCCGACCGGCGTGACCAGCCCCCCATTTTAAGCCCTATCACTGACTTAGGCATCGGAGGGGCTAAGGGTTGAACCCCCAACCCAGCCCTTCTGACGAGTTGTTTGTGTTGCAGGAGAGCTCGCCTATCAACACCAGTCGGCGTCACCCCCCTGCCGTTCAACCTTGTCCAGCCGCATCCGGTGAGATTCAGCCCCGCGACCGTCACTGGCGTCGAGATCGACTTCTTCACCCCACTAATCGCTTGTCAAATAGCCTACCTAAACCCCCTTCTCCACATAACCACCGTGCCCTTGGTTCCCATTAATACAAATTCATTGTACGCGAGTTCCACCTCGTAACAATTGGCGCCGTCTGTGGGAACGAAGGGTCACACCCATGTTAGATTCCATACCGATCTCGCGGAACCCGGACCACGGCAAAGATCCTGTGGGACAGGAACCGCTCTCCCTACAAATCACCCCGGCGTCAGACCCCCTTCTGGGGATGGGCTCCGAGATCGAACACACTTCAGTCCCCGCCGTCCTGAAGAGCTTCGAGGCCGTTGCTCAGGCCAGGGGAGGCTGTCAGACGGCTGGAACGGGACCTCCGCCCGGCCCCTCAGAGCCCCTGAACGTGAGGCGAAACCTCCACCCTCAGTTCGAGGAGGAGGGGGAGCATAGGGGGCTCGCTGAGGAGATCGCGGCCCAGCAAAGGCTCCTGGAAGAGGAGGAAGAAGTCGCGCAGCGGTGGAGGCGCCTGGGGGAGGCGGCCGCCGCGCAGAGGCGTCTGGACGAGGCGGCCGAGACCACCCGGAAGGCTTACCAGGAAGAGGAGGCCGCCCGCCGCCAGCTTCGCTTCATCAACGCGGAGCGAGAGAGGCTGAGGATGGAGAACAGGAGCAACCGAGAACTCCTGGACGAGGCGACGACGGCCCGGCGGCCTGGGAATGGGCGGGACCCGATGCTGAACAGGTCCCCGCCTGGAGGGGGCGGCCCCCATCACCAACACCACCCCTCCGATACCCTGCGCAAGGAAGCCGTTTGTCGGCAACTACGCTTCCTCACCACCGAGCGTGAAAGACTCCTTCGGGAGAATCAAGAACGGATGGAGGCCCGAGGAGAGCTGGCCAGGAGGCGTGGACGCTGGGAGGACCGTAGCCCGCAACCCGTCGAATCCTCGGCCCAAGGAAGGAGCCCCGCCTGGAGACCGTCGGGCTACTCGCCGGGGACGGAGGACCGTCGGCGGCCGAGGCGCGACCGAAGCCCGACCCCCGAGTGGCGGAGGGGGGATGCGCCGGATCGCCCGACCTACCCGGAGGAGGCCACGCCACTCGCCCGGTGGATCACTTCTGCCCCCAGGCCCGTAAGGTTCAAACCCCCTCACTTGGCCACGTACAATGGGAGGGGCGACCCCCTCACGCACGTGCAACAATACCGGGGGGCGATGGAAGCCCAGGACGTGGATGAGGCGTTCCTTTGCCGACATTTCTCCCAAAGCCTGAGGGACACCGCGCTGGACTGGTACTTTGCCTTGCCCGCGAGGTCCGTAGGGAGCTTTGGCGAACTATCCCATAAGTTCTGCCAAGAGTTCCGGGCCGGGCGAACAAAAAAGAAGCCCTTAGACTATCTCAGCACGATAGTCCAAAGGGAGGGGGAGGGAACGGGAAGATACCTCCGCCGCTTTCAGGAGGAGAGACGGGCGGTGGTGACATGCGGCGACGAGGTGCTTATGCTGGCCTTCAAGACGGGGCTGCGGACTCGGAGCCTCCACAAATCCCTGCTCCGGGATCCACCGACCGACTATGAAGCGTTGGTAGCAATGGCGGAGAGGCACGCGTTGGCGGAGGAGACTTTGGGTGCAAAGGTTGTATTCCCCCAGGTGAAAC
Organism: Scilla litardierei; assembly: GCA_030789695.1. NCBI lineage: Eukaryota > Viridiplantae > Streptophyta > Magnoliopsida > Asparagales > Asparagaceae > Scilla > Scilla litardierei. The sequence goes on along the minus strand of CM061131.1, from coordinate 23,218,994 downwards.
CACCCGCGGATGGGCCCCGGCCGCACCCTCGGCCGAGGCAGGAGGAAAGGGGGCGAGGCCGCAATCAGATGGCCCTACCGCGGCGGGAGCCACCCGAGCCCCGCCCGCTAGATCGCCTTGGCCCGGCTCGCGAGTTCGCTCCGGCACGGAGGCCCCCCGGAGTCATCCCAAGACCAGAAGACCCCCCGCCGGTGCATTACACGCGACTCAACGCCCCCATGATGGATGTGCTGGCCGTGGCGACGAGGGCCGGTTTACTGCCGGAGCCTCACCGGGAGATGAGGACGGACCCGGCGAGGCGGGACCCCCGGAGATACTGCCGATATCACCGGGACCACGGTCACGACACCGACCGCTGTTACTCCCTTAAGAGAGAAATCGAGCGGCTGATCCAAGCGGGTCACCTGGGGAACTTTTTCGCGGGAAGGCGGGTGGCGGCAGAAGAGAGAGCCCCCCCAGAGGAAGGGGGACGGGAACCCCCGGCGAACCGCGATAAGGAGGAGTCACGCCCCCCAAGGGCGGTCATGCGTATTGAGATGATAACTGGAGGCCCTTCCTCGGCGGGGCGGGCGCCCGCCACCCTGGAGGCCGGGGCTCGACAGGTGATGACGGCAGCCGCCGGCCACCGACCGAAGCGAAGAAGGACACACCGAACCCCCATCACCTTTACCGAGGAAGACTGGCAGGAGACGCGGAGCCAGAACAACGATGCTCTCGTCATCGAGGCTCGGGTCGGGGCAGTTGACGTCGGCCGGCTCCTGATTGACACCGGAAGCTCCTACGACATCCTGTTCCTGTCAACGGTTGAAAGGATGGGGTGGGGGCGCGCAGACCTAGAGCCCTGCGTGGGCCCTGTGGCCAGCTTCACCGGCCATGAGATCCCTACCGAAGGAACGATCACCTTGCCCATGACACTGGGGGAGGAGCCGAGGATCGTCACCAAGGAAACTCTTTTCGTCATCGTCGACATCACGTCGGTGTATAACGGAATCATTGGACGCCCATATATGACGGCCATCGAGGCGCTCCCCAGCCTGCAACATCAGACAATGAAGTTCCGGACCCCGCGGGGGGTGGGACAGGTGCGGGGAGATCAAGGGGTGCCCCAAGACCACAACAGTGTGCCGTCCCCGCCTGGGGGCCCCAGGCGGACACTGACGCCACTCGTCCCCGACGAAAGGGAGGACTTCGGCGACCAGCGGCCGACCCCGGCCGAGGAAGTAGAGGAGGTCCCAATAACCTCGGGCGAGGGGAGAGCCGTCTCCATCGGGACGAAACTCCCCTCCGCCTTGAGGACGGCCCTCGTCACCCTGCTCCGGGAGAACGCGGACATATTCGCATGGTCACCAGCCGACATGCCCGGGGTGGACCCGGCGGTAATCTCCCACAGGTTGAATGCGGACCCAGAGGCCCGGCCTGTTCGACAGAAGAAGAGGAGTGCGGGGGGCGAAAAGAAGAGGGCAGCCGAGGAAGAAGTAGAGCGGCTCCTCGAAGCCAAGTTCGTTCGGTCGGTGGACTACCCCGACTGGCTCGCCAACGTCGTTCTAGTGAAGAAGCCCAGCGGGAAGTGGCGCATGTGCGTTGACTTCACCGACCTCAACAAGGCTTGCCCGAAGGACAGCTTCCCTCTGCCTAGGATCGACCACTTGGTGGACCAGGCGTCCGGTTATGAGTTGTTGAGCTTTATGGACGCCTTCTCGGGGTACAACCAAATACCGATGGCGGAGGAGGATGAGGAGAAGACGTCCTTCGTCACCGATAAAGGCACCTTCTGTTACACCAAGATGCCCTTTGGGCTGAAGAACGTCGGGGTGACTTATCAACGGATGGTTGACCGGATTTTCGGCCCTCAGGTAGGGCGAAATTTGGAGGTCTACATCGACGACATGCTGGTGAAGAGTGGAAGGGCCCTCGACCACCTCAACGACTTGCAGGAGACCTTCCAGAGGGTCCGCCGATACAATCTGAGACTAAACCCCGCGAAATGCATCTTTGGCGTGCAGTCGGGAAAATTCCTGGGCTTTATGATAACAAAGCGGGGGATCGAGGCGAACCCCGACAAGGTGACGGCCCTCACCGGTATGACTGAGCCCCGGACGATCCGGGACTTGCAGCGACTGAACGGCCGGATTGCTGCTCTGGGACGATTCCTGTCGAAGTCGGCGGAGAAGTCGCTCCCCTTCTTCAGGGTCTTACGCACGGCCTTTGGCGAAGCTAAAGACAAGAGGAAGGTGATCCCGTGGGACGACGACTGCACGCGGGCGTTCGCGGAGCTGAAAGCATACCTACAAGGCCCACCGCTCCTCGCACGACCGGAGGAAGGTGAACCCCTGGGGTTGTACCTGGCGACCACCGAGGAGGCTGTTAGCTCCGTCCTAATCAAGGAGGAAGGAGGGGTGCAACGCCCTGTTTACTATGCCAGTCGGATCCTCCGGGATGCGGAGACTCGTTACAGCCCCATCGAAAAAGCCGCCTACTGCCTGATCACCACCGCTCGAAAGCTCCGACCCTATTTCCAGGCCCACCCCATAACCGTCCACACCAGCATGCCCCTCGAAAAGAACCTGAAAAGACTGGAACAGTCAGGGAGGATGCTCAACTGGAGCGTCGAGCTCAGCGAGTTCGACATAACGTACAAAGCCCGGACGGCGATCAAGGGTCAGGCGCTGGCCGACTTCGTGGTGGAATGCACCACGGAAATCCCGCCGGGAGACCAGATAGAGCAACCGTCGGCGCCCACTGTTGGGGTTTTGGCGGACCCCCAGAGCTCGGATCCGTATCCGTCCTAAGTCGGACGGACCACGGAGGCACAAAAGCGCAGCGGAAAAACAGAAATCGTATTTCTACACTAGCTAAACTATTTCGCTAGGCCCTGGGGAGCCAGAACCTAGCCCGATCTATGCCGACTTGGGGTGGGTCTGACCACTCCAAGAAGGATCTACACTAAGCGACTAATAAAATCTACACTAAAATGCTTAACCACATACCCGGAATCTTGGCCCTGGAGCAGGCAAGATGTACCGCACCGTCTTGAGAAGCTCCTCGTAGCCGAGCCGCGTTGACCCGATCTCCCTGAGCCGCCTGGCACCCTCGCACCGATCCGCCCGAGCCGCTTTCGCCTCCGAGCCGATCACACGCGGTAGAAAGTTTCACTTGAGAAGAACCCGCGTCTTAGACGTCCGGATCAGATCCAAACCCCCTTCGTAGTCGTGCTAGGACTACTCCGGAGAATAGGAAAGTAGAGAGAGAGAGATTTAGTCGCGGACCGAGCTTGCTCAATAATTTGGAGCTACCCGATCGTTGACTGGTGTGTTTTTTCAACGAGGAGAGTGCACCCCTATTTATATAGGGAGTGAGCACTCACCCTCTTGTTGCGGGCAATGTGGGACAATCCACATGAAGAGGAAAAATTGAATTAAGTCATTTGGCTTAATTTCAATTTTAAAGTTAGCCTTTCACAAAGTCAAACTTTAACAAATTAATTCTCCTCACATACTAAACTTCAGACACCAAACAAGCTATCAATCAGAAAAGCTTGGAATGGTGAACGCGTAGGAACTGACGGTGACGAATTTCGACTTCGTTTGACCCCTCAAATAATTGCTCAAAGTTTAGCAATTTTCACAAAATTCGTAGCCGTCATTTGGGTTTTCAAAAAACCTAATTTGACTTAAGTTGCGGGCGCGCCCGCTAGACTTAGCGGGCGCGCCCGCCCAAGGGGGGCAAGGGCGGGCCGCCCGCCCGCTGCTGCAGCGGGCCGCGCCCGCTTGCAGCGGGCGCTGGCCCGCTGCGTGCAGCGGGCGCTGGTCCGCTGTGCAGCGGGCCACGCCCGCTGTGCAGCGGGTGCCCGCCCTCTGCACACAGCGGGCCATGCCCGCTGCTGCAGCGGGTCACGCCCGTTTGCCTTTGCACATGGGCCTTTTGGCCCAGTGGGTCTAACCCACTTCCCCTTGAACTCTTTCTGCGTTTCTGGGCTCGTTTGAGCTCCGATTTGGACGCGGTTTGAACCTGTGTTTAGACCGGGACGATCCCGTCATCCAGGTAACCCTTTCCAACAAGTTTGTTCCTACTAAATTCGTTGTAACTAATTTACAACACGTTTAGTCAAAGTTAGCATCTAATGCAACGTTGTGTCCCTATTGCTAATGCGACTAACTTTCACAACTCAGCTTGTGAATATCATCAAATGATATTTCTCTCTATTCTACATTCCTATTACTAAGACACGAATACTACTCGGTGTGAGACCCTACAGCCTGACCTTACTACAGGTTGGGGCTCGAAACCCCTAGACGACGGTCACTACGAGCAGTAGCTGTCGTCCCTGTTTCAGAGTCATCATAACGTGATCGACCCTTTGACAAAAGTATCATAGGGTTTGCATTGGCTGTGTCAGTGATGAATTCCGTTAGCTAAAATCCCTTCGTCAAGACTGTGTTATTGTTGGCCTAGGGTATGGTTTTCTGTCAACCCTATTAGACAACATTGGTCAGTATACGGCGGTCTTTATTGTATACACGTTGTACTACTTGCAACGTACCCCGGCCGAGGATTAACATAAAGACCGTACTGAGCCTATAACACTAACTTCCCTTTAATGGAAGTGACGAATCCCATCTTAGTCACTTACTCACCTAGAGAGCTTCTGGTGCAACCCAACCTAAGATCTTTCATCAGGACTGGTCCTCGAAGCTAGATCATGGGTCTAAGCTACACCGTCCGTTCACAGGTTTATACAGTTGACTTCAGGTCTTAAGGATCAACTAACCTATCATCACCCTAGAGTTATTAAAGACAGATCATTAAAGTTAACCATTTAATAACTCTAACTTGGTCGTTCAGTGAACTCATTCTCTAATGAGCACCTGTGTCTTGTCTCTGACTTCGCTAAGTTGAATGACTATGAGATCATCATTACCCGAAGGCAAGACGAAGACACAGTGATCTATCCGATGTGTCGATATCCAGTTCTCGACACATCTATGATCACGAACCGTTTAAGACTTACGTTTCTTTTCGGTCACTTACTTACTCATAATCGAGATCTCATCTAGATATGTAAGGACCTAACTATAAGTCTATGGATATTATCTAAGTATATTAATACAAATACTTTATACTTAGAATAATACGTACCATATACGGTATGAGCAAGACGTATAATCAAGATAAATTGCCTTATGGGCACATATCTTCCTACATCTCCCACTTGCACTTAGGCTATTTATCTCGGTATCTCATGCCGTTATAGCATATCAGTCACTTTGACATTTGATATGGCAAACCTAAGAGTGGTTCTACTAATAAGTATCTACAACGAATTTTAATGGATTGAAATTACATCTCTTGATCACACAGGGTTGATCCTTTGGAAAAATGATCTGGATCAATTTTCCTAACTTTGTATAGCTAACAGTTAGCTTATACTATTTAGATGTGGGGTCTAACATTTCCGTAAGTCAGTTCTAGCTCACTCCACTTTACTGTGTCAATATGTCAAGTACATATTTGACACCCTAAGTCTCTATATATATGCGATTAAATCAAAACAATTTTGACTTAATGATTTATATAGAAGATTCATTAAAGTGAAAAATCCTTTTTACTTAGTCCGGAAAAACCGGAACTAAGTATACTTACTCGCTCCCACTGACTTTGAGAATTACCTGGTTAAATTACTTCAACATAATTACTAAATCATATTTAGATTTATGTGCAAAAATAACCTTTTGGTAAGTGCCTTAGATGGAATGTACAAGTGTCAGATTCGGTTTGACGAATGAGTCAAGTCAAGATCGTTTTAAGGAATCTTGACATTGACTCGTTCAATCAAAACGTTCTACACTGTACTAATTCCTTTAACCACATTTAGTATTAACTCTTTTAACAACTAAATGCAGATAATCACGAGTTAAACTTGATATGCGTATTTACTGTGATTGCACACAATTTATACGCCCCCCTTGGAACTTATACTTGACTACTGATTGACTTCAGACATTTAGTCAGCTTCAAAATCAATATTATCGAAGCAATACACCATTATACGCAACCATCACAGAAAAGCCACATCCACAGAATTTGAGCCAATTCAATCTCAATTGCAACAAATGAGACATCCATTCCAAAACAACGGGTTCATAAAAGGAACCTTAATTTGTTTATCAAAAATAAACCTTGAGTGCAAAGCACTCATTCATTGTTTTCGATCCTTAAAGATGATACATTTTATTCAAATAAGAAAAATATCATCTCCATCGCGATCAGCGTCTCCAGAAGTCTTTGAGCGGTCCCAGCAGCAACTGTTGCTTTAATTGCCGACCGATCTCCGTACTTCTCCAATCTCCAGTTCTTATCAGCCACCTGTATATAGTACACAGATGTCTATAAGTATCTCATACTTCATGAATGGAAATAATTGCATTTAATTGAATTTTAATTTGTACCTGAGGTGGAGGCATCAGTATGCCCCTTCTTCTTCTCTGCAAGATAGATCTTGCAGTTCCTCTTCCAGTGGCCAATCTTGTGGCAATGGAAGCACTCAGATTTCGACGGGGCCCCTTTGTTCTTCTTCTTCCCATTCTTAGCCTTCGCAGGTTGTGGGACCTGCCTCTTCTTTCCTTTGCCTTTCGGCTGGTCGGAAGTAGCAGAGCCAACAACCAGTGCAGCCGGCTTCTTATGAATCTCCTCAAACTGCCGGAGCATATTGAGGAGACCCGGAAGATCCGTCTCAAGGCTGTTCATTATAAAGCCAGTTATAAAAGGCTTGAAATCGGGAGTCAAAGACTTTAGGATAATGTCCGTGGACATCTCATTGTCCAGGACAAATCCTAACTGGGCGGCGTCCTCCACGTACCCGATCATCTTGATAACATGATCTTGTACGGGTTCCGTCCCCATCTTGGTGCCCCAGAGGTTGCTAGTGGCCTCGAACTTGGCAGCTCTTGATCGCTTGCCATACAACTCTTGTGCGTTGAGGAGCATGCTTTGAACATCCATATGTTCATGCTTCCTCTGCAACTCGTTGGTCATCGAAGCCAGAGTAAGGCACCTGGCCTTCTCTGCATCCCTCTGGTACAATTTGTAGGCTTCCTTTTCCTCGTGGGTCGAATCTTCATCCGGCTTATCTGGAGCGTCCTCGAACAGTACGTATCCTATTCCGGCTAGGGAAAGGACCAACTTGATGTTCCTAAGCCAGTCTTTGTAGTTCGTTCCATCCAGCACGTTCTTCTCAACCATGTATCTAAGTCCCGAATCCATTCTGTATTTTATAGATACTATAGTTAGTAAATGTTCGTAGTATAGTTTTAATGGTTTTAATAAAACTATATTCTCCCACTAAATTTATTTAAAGCCATAATAATAACCAATTTATTATAAAATAACATTTGTGAGAGAGGGATCCGACTACCCTGAGTCTGACAACCTTGAGTGTATCTCAACAAGTTGTCCGACTCTGCAGTCGGTAGACGAACTCGTCGTCAATCATATTTACTATGATTCCCTATCGATTTTTACCCCTAGTCATTTGTGATCATGAGTGTGCTCAACCGGATCACAATGGCTAGCCTAGTCGGACCCTTGTTTTCGTGTCTAGCCTGACTTGCCCCTTTGCTCGGTGTATGCACGACGCGCCGGTTTGGGTCAGGTCTTAGACTACATTCTTGGTTAGACTTACGCCGAAGCTCGAGGGATGAGACAACAGTTTCAGTCAGGTTAAGATGTCAATCAAGAAATCGGTTTCTATAAGATTGACATGTCACGGCTTGAGTGTAGCTCAACAACCGGAACATGTTTCTTACAGTTGCCAACTCCTAAAACAAGGAGGGCTACGATTTATCTTGAACAAGATTATTATCGTATTGACTTGGTATAGTCGATGGACTTACATAGTCATGAATCGACTCCTTGCGGTCCAGCGGACGCGGCCAGGGAATTGACTAAGCCAGGACCACTTGTTACCCAGTCTAGCTAGGTTGGTCCAAAAACTTTAGCCAAGCACATTGACCGACATCATGATCCATTGAAGGAGTTGTCATCAATCTTATGTTTTCCAAACAACTAAATGGCTTTTAATTAAAAGAACTAGTTAATCCTTATCAACTAGTGGATCCTAAAAATTCAAAATTTTTTGGATTGGTTGAACATCTTTTATTAAGTCCTTATCAACTATAAGGTTCTACGTTCAACTTACTACCCCAATCTTATTAGGATTTTAATAAAACAATTCAACATTTTGTCTTTTATGAAAATCTTATTTAAACATTTTAATGAAATGATTTACAAACAAGGGGACTATCCTAATCAGGTATTAGGTTCAAATGTTGTTTTGTTTTATTAATCGTAGCATGTCACTATCATGTTTTAATGGCTAACCTAACAAGGTTTGTGTATACAATATACAACATGAAATGAAGCAACTAACTTTATACGCATAAAAGAAAGTTTCATTTTTAGTGACATATGAAAGGTATTTGCAAGTTTTAAAAATTATCTATATAATACAAACATGCAAATCTAAATTTTAACACTTAAAATTAAAGATTAAAATTTTAAAGCCTTCATAAAATTTTATCGCATAAAACTGAGTCGTACAAAATTATCTAATAATTTTAAACTTAGGTCTTAAAAAATTTTAACCTCATTTCTAAAAATTAAAATATCACATAAAATTTTAGAAACTTCTATGTAGTAAAAGAAATTAATTTTATATTACATCTCATGAAATAAAATTATTTCTATTATTAACATATTTATAACAATTTTAAAACTCTTTTAAAATCTTTTAGAAATCCTTTTTAGAAGCATTCAAGTAAAGTTTAAAGATTTCTAACTTTATGTAACTAAAGAAAACTTCTTAAATTTCAAAAATAAAATTTTTCTAAAGATTACATAAACATTAAATACTCTTTTAAAATTTTTAATGTCTCATAAAAATTTAATAAAGTATTTAAAATAAAAGAGACTGCCTTTAGATTTATCGCATAAAAAAAAATAATTTTGTCCCAAAAATAATTTTCCGTGTTACAACAAATTAATTTTGAAACACAAAATATTTTCAAAACTAATTTAACATAAAGCTAAAAGGTTTTGAACATGCAGGCTAAACATTTTAACTATTTAAAAGTCGCTATAGTAGATCTATAGCATAACCGTGGCTCTGATACCACTGTTGGGGTTTTTGGCGGACCCCCAGAGCTCGGATCCGTATCCGTCCTAAGTCGGACGGACCACGGAGGCACAAAAAAAAAGCGCAGCGGAAAAACAGAAATCGTATTTCTACACTAGCTAAACTATTTAGCTAGGCCCTGGGGAGCCAGAACCTAGCCCGATCTATGCCGACTTGGGGTGGGTCTGACCACTCCAAGAAGGATCTACACTAAGCGACTAATAAAATCTACACTAAAATGCTTAACCACATACCCGGAATCTTGGCCCTGGAGCAGGCAAGATGTACCGCACCGTCTTGAGAAGCTCCTCGTAGCCGAGCCGCGTTGACCCGATCTCCCTGAGCCGCCTGGCACCCTCGCACCGATCCGCCCGAGCTGCTTTCGCCTCCGAGCCGATCACACGCGGTAGAAAGTTTCACTTGAGAAGAACCCGCGTCTTAGACGTCCGGATCAGATCCAAACCCCCTTCGTAGTCGTGCTAGGACTACTCCGGAGAATAGGAAAGTAGAGAGAGAGATTTAGTCGCGGACCGAGCTTGCTCAATAATTTGGAGCTACCCGATCGTTGACTGGTGTGTTTTTTCAACGAGGAGAGTGCACCCCTATTTATATAGGGAGTGAGCACTCACCCTCTTGTTGCGGGCAATGTGGGACAGTCCACATGAAGAGGAAAAATTGAATTAAGTCATTTGGCTTAATTTCAATTTTAAAGTTAGCCTTTCACAAAGTCAAAGTTTAACAAATTAATTCTCCTCACATACTAAACTTCAGACACCAAACAAGCTATCAATCAGAAAAGCTTGGAATGGTGAACGCGTAGGAACTGACGGTGACGAATTTCGACTTCGTTTGACCCCTCAAACAATTGCTCAAAGTTTAGCAATTTTCACAAAATTCGTAGCCGTCATTTGGGTTTTCAAAAAACCTAATTTGACTTAAGTTGCGGGCGCGCCCGCTAGACTTAGCGGGCGCGCCCGCCCAAGGGGGGCAAGGGCGGGCCGCCCGCCCGCTGCTGCAGCGGGCGCTGGCCCGCTGCAAGCAGCGGGCTGCGCCCGCTGCTGCAGCGGGCGCTGGCCCGCTGCAAGCAGCGGGCCGCGCCCGCTTGCAGCGGGCGCTGGCCCGCTGGCGGGCCGCGCCTGCTTGCAGCGGGCGCTGGCCCGCTGTGCAGCGGGCCGCGCCCGCTGTGCAGCGGGCCACGCCCGCTGTGCAGCGGGTGCCCGCCCGCTGCACACAGCGGGCCATGCCCGCTGCTGCAGCGGGTCACGCCCGTTTGCCTTTGCACATGGGCCTTTTGGCCCAGTGGGTCTAACCCACTTCCCCTTGAACTCTTTCTGCGTTTCTGGGCTCGTTTGAGCTCCGATTTGGACGCGGTTTGAACCTGTGTTTAGACCGGGACGATCCCGTCATCCAGGTAACCCTTTCCAACAAGTTTGTTCCTACTAAATTCGTTGTAACTAATTTACAACACGTTTAGTCAAAGTTAGCATCTAATGCAACGTTGTGTCCCTATTGCTAATGCGACTAACTTTCACAACTCAGCTTGTGAATATCATCAAATGATATTTCTCTCTATTCTACATTCCTATTACTAAGACACGAATACTACTCGGTGTGAGACCCTACAGCCTGACCTTACTACAGGTTGGGGCTCGAAACCCCTAGACGACGGTCACTACGAGCAGTAGCTGTCGTCCCTGTTTCAGAGTCATCATAACGTGATCGACCCTTTGACAAAAGTATCATAGGGTTTGCATTGGCTGTGTCAGTGATGAATTCCGTTAGCTAAAATCCCTTCGTCAAGACTGTGTTATTGTTGGCCTAGGGTATGGTTTTCTGTCAACCCTATTAGACAACATTGGTCAGTATACGGCGGTCTTTATTGTATACACGTTGTACTACTTGCAACGTACCCCGGCCGAGGATTAACATAAAGACCGTACTGAGCCTATAACACTAACTTCCCTTTAATGGAAGTGACGAATCCCATCTTAGTCACTTACTCACCTAGAGAGCTTCTGGTGCAACCCAACCTAAGATCTTTCATCAGGACTGGTCCTCGAAGCTAGATCATGGGTCTAAGCTACACCGTCCGTTCACAGGTTTATACAGTTGACTTCAGGTCTTAAGGATCAACTAACCTATCATCACCCTAGAGTTATTAAAGACAGATCATTAAAGTTAACCATTTAATAACTCTAACTTGGTCGTTCAATGAACTCATTCTCTAATGAGCACCTGTGTCTTGTCTCCGACTTCGCTAAGTCGAATGACTATGAGATCATCATTACCCGAAGGCAAGACGAAGACACAGTGATCTATCCGATGTGTCGATATCCAGTTCTCGACACATCTATGATCACGAACCGTTTAAGACTTATGTTTCTTTTCGGTCACTTACTTACTCATAATCGAGATCTCATCTAGATATGTAAGGACCTAACTATAAGTCTATGGATATTATCTAAGTATATTAATACAAATACTTTATACTTAGAATAATACGTACCATATACGGTATGAGCAAGACGTATAATCAAGATAAATTGCCTTATGGGCACATATCTTCCTACACCCACGTCCCCCCAGAGGATCGAGGCGGGCGAACCCTCAGCGCCCTCCCCGACGACGGCGGGCGAGTTATGGACCATCCACGTCGACGGCTCCGCGACGGGCTCCGGAACAGGAGCGGGAATCGTCATTCAGACTCCAGACGGATGTTCGTTGGAATACGCCCTACGCTTCGACTTCCCGGCCACCAACAATGTCGCGGAGTATGAGGCCGCGGTTAACGGGTTAAAGCTCGCCAGGGCGGTCGGGGCGACGAACGTGTTGCTCCTGAGTGACTCCCGTCTCGTCATCCAACAGATCCTGGGGGGCTTCGAGGCCCGAGAGGAAACCATGAAGCGGTACCTGAGTCGCATCCAGGTCGAACTCCGCAAGTTCAAGAAAGCGGACGTGCAACACTTGCCTCGCTCCAACAACCTCCGGGCAGATGCCCTGTCTAAGCTGGCTTCCTCCTCAGCGGCCAAGATCGGGAAGGCAATCTACGTCGAAAGCCTGTCGACACCCTCCATCAATGAAGGGGAACTGATGTGCACGGGCACGATGACGTCCTGGATGACCCCCATTGTGAAGTATTTAGAGACAGGTGAGCTACCCGAGGAGCGGTTGCTGGCTAAGCGGGTGGAGAGACGGGCTCTGACGTTCGTGCTCCTCGACGGAGTGCTGTACCGCCGCCGCCGCGCCAATTTCGACGTCCTGCCCTACCTGAAGTGCTTGGGACCGGAACAGGCCGAGCAGGTCATTCGCGAGGTGCACGAAGGCTTCTGCGGAAACCACCACGGCGGGCGCACCATCGCCCACAAGATAATGCGCCAAGGGTACTACTGGCCGACGATGATCCGGGATGCGGTACAATACGTCAAAAGGTGCGAGGCGTGCCAGAAATTCTGTCGGCGGACGACTGCACCTCCGGCCAACCTGATGCCCATCTTGAGCCCGGTCCCCTTCGCCAAGTGGGGACTCGACATCCTGGGGCCCTTCCCAAAGGCCTCCGGGGGAAGGAAGTATCTAGTCGTCGTCGTGGACTATTTCACAAAATGGGTCGAAGCAGAGCCGCTGGCGCGGATCACGTGGACGGACATGAAGGGCTTCATCTGGCAATCCGTCATATGCCGCTTCGGGATTCCCCGTTCCATAGTCATGGATAATGGAAAGCAGTTCGACTGCGAGGGCTTCCGCGACTTCTGCTCGGGCTGGGGGATAAAACTCCAATTCGCATCGGTCGCTGATCGCGCCCCGGATACACGTCCCGGAGCGGCGATTGTAGTTTTACCGCAAGCGCACGGTCAAGTGGCGAGCGGGTATCGAACACGAGGAGGTGGTGTTGTGCTCCAATCTATCCTAGGTTGGTTTGACTACGAAGGTATTATTGGTGGAGATGGCTATGGTATGATATAATGGAAATGGTGGTGGATGTCGGTGTCGGTGATAAAGAAATCGGTCAAATATCGATTCAAATACAATATAATAAAAGAGGGAATTTACCTTGCGGCGATCCTGTCACAATCGTCGGGCAAAGTATGGGGATATAAAATCAAAGAAAGACGTCTAGGGCTAGGGAATCCCCACTACGGACCGTCATGCATCATTGTGAATAGTGAATCTCAATATTACTAGACTTGCGTTGAGGTGGACTAGTCGCAACTTAATGTAGAACCAAGCGCACGCTCTCGCACTATTGCCGGTCTATAGCAAACCTAGGTTAGGGCCCAATCTCTTGCAAACCCTAACCTAAGCCACTAGCATGAGGATCGACATCATCGCCCAATCGCTCCTCGAGCCCACTCTCGTGCAAACTCGAGTTACGATCTAGGTTGTGATAGTTCGTATTCGTCCAATCTCTTGCAAACGAATATGAGTATAGATTTACAATTAAAAATCCTAGCTTTGGTCCAATCTCTTGCAAACCAAATCTAGAGAAACCCAATTGTAAACCTAAATCGAATATCTAGGCCTTCCCATCGATTAGAATCCAATCTCTTGCAAATCCCAAATCGATGGAAATCCCTAGCTATCCGTAGTAAATCAATCACAACCTAACCTCCTAGCAATTCTAGCAATTTGGAAATTCATTCATCTCAAATATGAAATTAGATCCATAGGGTTCATCCCCAAACCCTAGAACAACAAATCTACTCTAGCATAGCAATAAGGATATGAGAATCAATAAAAACCATTGCTTGCATATAAAAAGATAGAAAATCAAAGATTCAAATAATAAGAATAGAAATACTTAGCTTTGATGAAGAATTCCAATCCAAATACAAGCCTTTTGATCCAAGAGGGGGCCTAGGGCATGGCCTAACCTCTAAAATAAACTCTAATAAAACATAATGGGGCTAAGAAAACATAATGGGGATCCCCTCTAATGGTGGCTACAAACCCCTTAAATACTCTCCCAAAACCCTAGCAAATAACCCTAGAAAACCCCTCAAATTCGTGCCCAAAAACAGCCCAAACCGCAACTTAAAATCTGGGCCCAGGCCGCACTCGGCCGAGTGGAATATGTGACCCGGCCGAGTGACACTGACATGCAAATTCCAGCACTGCAGCGTCAACTTACAGAAATTCCCCAGATTTCATCCGACCTCCGATTTGCGCGTTCTTGGCGGCGTTGGAACCGTCATGAAGTCTACTATCCATAAAAAATATGAGAAAAATACTTTGATTGCTGGAATGATAGCAGATTTCAAAAGAGTGAGAGGCTGTCTGAAAATCTGGGCGCTGCATGTCCTCGGCATCACTCGGTCGAGTGGCAAATGTCACTCGGCCGAGGGGCATTTGGTACTCGGGCGGACGGCTTTCGTCACTCAGCCGAGTCGGGCTTCTGGGGCAGACTGACGGATTACAGTAAGTTGGACATTTTGGCTTGCCGTCGTCTGGGTGCCACTCGGGCGGACGGAGTCTCCGCACTCGGCCGAGTCGGCGTGCGATGCTCGGCCGAGTGCACGCTGATACATCTCTGTTGCGTGTCCGATCTGGCCGGCCGAGCGGGGTCTCAATGCTCGGCCGAGTGAATCCTTCACTCGGCCGAGTGGCATGCTGAAAATGCCCAATCTTCATCTTTTCGCTCCCCCGTCGCTCCTACGACGTTCTTTCTTCTTCCACTCCTCTTCCATTGCAGAATAACCCTCAAAAGGGCCATGGTTGACACTCCGGAGTGGGTGCAAATCCTCTTGATCTCACAATCGATCCAAATCGCTCCATATTTCCTGAAATACGACAAAAACAAGAAATAGTGAAAAGTATCGCTATATTGTCGATTAATCGTGAAAAGCGTGATATGGGCGATCAAAACGATATGCAAATATGCAGAAAAAAGGTGTAAAATATGGAGTGATCAAAATCCCCCAAGCTTACCTCTTACTCGTCCTCGAGGAAGATAAGTAGAGAGACGAACTCGGGAGATGAAAATAAAGAAAATGAAACGAAAGAAAAAGAAAGAACACGAGGTGGAAGTGGTTGCTAGATTATTCTCTCAGATCTCAAGCCATAAGCTACACATCACGATAACTTGGAAAATACGAATCGCATGCTATAAGGATTTCATATCTTACATAAACATGGTACTTGCAATCTTTTAAGAACAACAAAAGGGATTCTCTAAATTCATACAATCAATTCATATCCACGTCACACATTTCATAGGATTTAATATACAAATGTTGGCAATGCACTTTTCAATCAAAAGTTATAAATGAAGCATATAAGAATCACACCAAACATGCAATGGAGAATGGAATAAATCATGGCATTCACATATTTATATTGATTCATAAGAAATCTCCATAACTAAAGTAATTCGCCAAGTCTCAGAATTATCAAAGTTCCCCATTCGTGCACCTCTCCACTCTAATGTCGTACTCACTCATATGGTCAAATGAGTTCACCCCCCCCAAGCTTAGCTTGAGGTATCGCATCCAAAGGAATATGATAGTGGAAAATGGGATTTTGCCTTGGTTTTCCCAAGTATTTTGTGGCTCCAATAATGAGGTAGAGAAATATATATTTTTTTCTTTTTTTTTTCTTTTTGAACTATTTGTTACTCATTTTTCTTTTTCTTTTTGGATTTTTGTAGGAGCTATATGATTTGTATTTTTGGATTTTGGCTCCTTTTTGGCTTTTTGGACTTTTTGGAGCTAACTTTTTCTTTTGTGGGGATTTTTGGGAAATAGATGCGATATAAGTAGCTTTAGGAGGTGAACTTAAGTGACATGTAGAGAATAAAAAGATATATGTGGAGGAAGAAATAATGTAACACTCAGTTCACTCTAAGATGTGCACGAACGGTTCAATAAAATAATACTTCAACTAAAACTCATATGTAAGCATGGATATTCTCAATCATTTCAATAAATAGTGAAGTCAAGCAGTAAAGTTTACAAACATATCAGGCATGCAACAGAAGGTGAATGAGACAATAAAACTGATGCTTCAGATGTACTAATGATGCGTGAATCTTGGTGCATTTCCAACAAAAGCATACTAAACACTAATCCATACATTCAGCTTCAATTAATATCATGCATTCATGTAGATGAATCATCAAAAGAAATAGATTTGCAAGCACATGTGAATAGCAAGACTATGGAATACTCTAAGTAGCATGGCAAGGAATAACAAGCATTGTGATGGTTGCTAAAGCAATAAGAGATATCATCATAAGGAACACATCTAGCAAAAGAAGAGAAAGGAAAATAAAGAAATAAGAAAAATTAAAAGAGAGGAAAGAAAAGAAAAACAAGCACACAACATGATGCATGAACACACATAAAAGGAAAATAAGATGGAAAATTCAAAAAGATGATGCAAAAATTTTGAAAAATTTTAAAAAATCCTAAAATAAAGTAAAAATGCAACTTATGCAACCAAATGGCATGGAAATGCACTCCCCCAAGCTTAAACCTGACATTGTCCTCAATGTGATCATAAAAGGAAAAATATGAGGAACAACGATAAATATGAGGGAGTGAATGAAAAATGATGAAATGAATGACATGAAATCCTAATGCAACTACATGCACATACAATGATGCATGAGAGCGCTTTCCCCCAAGCTTATGCCAAACAATCCTATTCAAGTGACTCAATCAAAAATGTCATGGCTTTGCAAAGCGTGATCAAGTCAAATGAATAAGAAAGTGAGTATTCGCTTGAAAGAAAAGCTCGATGGTGGTGAGCAAAAGGATGTGGCGTATCAAAATATGGAGAGGGGAATTAATATATATAATGGGTTTGGGGTGTAAAAGATTTTTGTTGCCATCATATGAGGTGATATTTATTCAAGCAAATCTATACGGTCCTCTCGCTGTCGAGAGAATTCGTGTTTATTCAAAGCATAAAAATTTCTACACTACTGGATTGATATCACCTATAACAAAAGGCGGATCCAGTATCTTTGCCGGTGCAGGCAACTGCTCCAACTGCTCTTTCCGTGGCTCCGCCAGGTGCATGCGTCCACGAACACCATCAGATTCCAGCAATGCGGCTTCCAGCATCTCTCCAAGGACTCCACCTGTACCCTGCAAGAGATAAGCCGCATCAATCTGATGTGGATAATTCTTCCCCAAAATAAATGTATTCCAAAGATGGTCATCAACATAAGTATTTAAAATTAAAAATGGTTGACAACACTTCCCTGGAAATAAATCTCTACTCTCGTGTACCACATCGATCAACTCCTCATTGTTCGCCTCAGGTTGTTCAGGTAGATTGGGCATAGAAGCGTAGGTCTCATCAGGCAGCTCCTCATCATCGTCAGACTTATCCCATCGCACCTCCTGATCATATTCAATAGCGTCCATGGGTGCTAACTCCTCGCTCTCCTCCTCGTATACGTCCCATCGTACCTCTTGATCATATGTACATGAATCCTGAAGGGGAGCCATAAGCTCTACGGGATTGTCCTCGGCGTCAGTGGACGAGTGGGCCTCTGAGGGATGCTCAGCCTCTGTAGAAAGTAGAGGTGGTTGCGGTAGCTCGAAAGGAGGAGGGTAATGCTTGGGATCCTCATGAATGGTTGTGTCCTCGTCCCAATGCACGGCCTCCTCGGTGACAAGCTCTGGCTCCGCATGTAAGGCCTCCTCAAAAGCAAGCTCTGGCTCATGTGGGTGGCAAGGGGGAGCGACGATGGCACAAGCTGACTCTCCCCCAAGCTGAACGTGGACATCCTCCTCAGGCTCCTCAGGTATAGAAGGCAATGTAAACGTCATCATCTCCTTTTCATGCCTCCTTCTTTGTTTTTGTCCTGGAGCTCGAGGCACCCGATTGCATGGCTTGGCCTCCTCAATAGTAGGTGCAGGTGGCTCTATGGGCTCATGTATCTTGACTGCGGTATAAAAGTGGGTCTTGTGCCCCTCAACTAGAGCATAGACTCCATCATCAATTGTGCCTGTGGAAGAGATACAATGAGTAATAAAGTTTTGAAATTCAAACTCAAAAGGATCACCTGCCGTTATTGTCAATGGACCGGAATTTCGAACTACGTCGACAATGTTTCTCAATAGGTCCGTGTACATGTCCTCCTTTGGCAACTCAGATGTCTCTATTTGTGGAGTGTTGATGGTATAAAGGTGGATATGATCACCTTCAAGTGAAGCATACACTCCATCTATGATAGTACCTGCACTAGAGACATTAGCCATAACAAAATCGATGAATACTTGGTCGTATGGTTTACTTACCGTAACGATTAGTGAACCAGTAGATCGAGCATCATCTATCATTTGCTCCAAGGCTGCTGCCAACTGCAAATCACTGAACTTTCCCACTTGCATCCTCTTCAAAAACTCACGTGAGGGTCCCTTTAGCCTTTTAGTGAAGATATCAAATAGCGTGGAGTCATTCCACTCATGGTCTGACTCCGTCTGGAACATTTCTAACATCCCTTCAAACCTAGACAAGGCTTCCCCGAAGGATTCTCCATCAGCCTGATAGAATGCAGCGAGATATATGTAGGATTGTATAGAGCCCGCTCGCATTTTCTTTGGAAGCACCATCGCTGCAACAACTATACCTGATCAATCAAAGTAAACAACCTGGAAAAGACGTCAGTGGTACAAAGAGAGATAAAGATAATAATAGCAGGTGGTGGGAAAAAATCTCTCTCAATGTTTTTTTTGATTTTTTTTGTTTTGTTTTCAATGTAATCTAATCAACCTAATTGTGACAAATTGGCACCCAACGGGAAACACCTCCCCGGCAACGGCGCCAAAAACTTGATCGCGCCCCGGATACACGTCCCGGAGCAGCGATTGTAGTTTTACCGCAAGCGCACGGTCAAGTGGCGAGCGGGTATCGAACACGAGGAGGTGGTGTTGTGCTCCAATCTATCCTAGGTTGGTTTGACTACGAAGGTATTATTGGTGGAGATGGCTATGGTATGATATAATGGAAATGGTGGTGGATGTCGGTGTCGGTGATAAAGAAATCGGTCAAATATCGATTCAAATACAATATAATAAAAGAGGGAATTTGCCTTGCGGCGATCCTGTCACAATCGTCGGGCAAAGTATGGGGATATAAAATCAAAGAAAGACGTCTAGGGCTAGGGAATCCCCACTACGGACCGTCATGCATCATTGTGAATAGTGAATCTCAATATTACTAGACTTGCGTTGAGGTGGACTAGTCGCAACTTAATGTAGAACCAAGCTCACGCTCTCGCGCTATTGCCGGTCTATAGCAAACCTAGGTTAGGGCCCAATCTCTTGCAAACCCTAACCTAAGCCACTAGCATGAGGATCGACATCATCGCCCAATCGCTCCTCGAGCCCACTCTCGTGCAAACTCGAGTTACGATCTAGGTTGTGATAGTTCGTATTCGTCCAATCTCTTGCAAACGAATATGAGTATAGATTTACAATTAAAAATCCTAGCTTTGGTCCAATCTCTTGCAAACCAAATCTAGAGAAACCCAATTGTAAACCTAAATCGAATATCTAGGCCTTCCCATCGATTAGAATCCAATCTCTTGCAAATCCCAAATCGATGGAAATCCCTAGCTATCCGTAGTAAATCAATCACAACCTAACCTCCTAGCAATTCTAGCAATTTGGAAATTCATTCATCTCAAATATGAAATTAGATCCATAGGGTTCATCCCCAAACCCTAGAACAACAAATCTACTCTAGCATAGCAATAAGGATATGAGAATCAATAAAACCCATTGCTTGCATATAAAAAGATAGAAAATCAAAGATTCAAATAATAAGAATAGAAATACTTAGCTTTGATGAAGAATTCCAATCCAAATACAAGCCTTTTGATCCAAGAGGGGGCCTAGGGCATGGCCTAACCTCTAAAATAAACTCTAATAAAACATAATGGGGCTAAGAAAACATAATGGGGATCCCCTCTAATGGTGGCTACAAACCCCTTAAATACTCTCCCAAAACCCTAGCAAATAACCCTAGAAAACCCCTCAAATTCGTGCCCAAAAACAGCCCAAACCGCAACTTAAAATCTGGGCCCAGGCCGCACTCGGCCGAGTGGAATATGTGACCCGGCCGAGTGACACTGACATGCAAATTCCAGCACTGCAGCGTCAACTTGCAGAAATTCCCCAGATTTCATCCGACCTCCGATTTGCGCGTTCTTGGCGGCGTTGGAACCGTCATGAAGTCTACTATCCATAAAATATATGAGAAAAATACTTTGATTGCTGGAATGATAGCAGATTTCAAAAGAGTGAGAGGTTGTCTGAAAATCTGGGCGCTGCATGTCCTCGGCATCACTCGGTCGAGTGGCAAATATCACTCGGCCGAGGGGCATTTGGTACTCGGGCGGACGGCTTTCGTCACTCGGCCGAGTCGGGCTTCTGGGGCAGACTGACGGATTACAGTAAGTTGGACATTTTGGCTTGCCGTCGTCTGGGTGCCACTCGGGCGGACGGAGTCTCCGCACTCGGCCGAGTCGGCGTGCGATGCTCGGCCGAGTGCACGCTGATACATCTCTGTTGCGTGTCCGATCTGGCCAGCCGAGCGGGGTCTCAATGCTCGGCCGAGTGAATCCTTCACTCGGCCGAGTGGCATGCTGAAAATGCCCAATCTTCATCTTTTCGCTCCCCCGTCGCTCCTACGACGTTCTTTCTTCTTCCACTCCTCTTCCATTGCAGAATAACCCTCAAAAGGGCCATGGTTGACACTCCGGAGTGGGTGCAAATCCTCTTGATCTCACAATCGATCCAAATCGCTCCATATTTCCTGAAATACGACAAAAACAAGAAATAGTGAAAAGTATCGCAATATTGTCGAATAATCGTGAAAAGCGTGATATGGGCGATCAAAACGATATGCAAATATGCAGAAAAAAGGTGTAAAATATGGAGTGATCAGTCGCCCACCCACAGTGCAACGGAATGGCGGAGGCCGCGAATAAATGTATCTTGAACCCGATGAAGAAGAAGGTGGACGCCGCCCTGGGAGCATGGGTCGATGAGCTACCAGGGATCCTATGGTCCTATCGCACCACCCACAAGGCCTCGACTGGAGAAAGTCCCTTCATGCTAGCGTACGGATCGGAGGCGGTTGTACCTGTGGAAATCGGCGAAGAGACGCTCCGGCTAAAACTCTTCGACGAAGAAATCAACGGAGAAGGGCTCGGCCTCAGTCTTGAGCTGATAGACGAGGTCCGGGACAGGGCCCTAACCAGCCTCGTCAAACACAGCCGGAGGATGGCCCGATACTACGACTCCCGGGTGAAACCGCGGACTTTCAGGATCGGCGATTTGGTCCTCCGCGACGCCACCTTCCGCCCCGAGACTGCGCAGCGGGGAAAGCTGGCCGCCAAATGGGAGGGGCCCTACACGGTCATCGACATTGTCAGACCGGCCACCTACATCCTTGCCACCCCCGAAGGGAGCGAGCTGGCCCACCCTTGGAACGCGAAACATCTGCTGAAATTCTACCAATAGTTGTGAGTTTCTCCTTTTTCGCGCAATATACACATCTACACGTTTTTCCCAACCTGGTTGTTCCTACACAAATTTTGCAGTTCGTTAAAACTCCGAACCTCTGGGGCATGGCCAACCCTAGCCACCCAAACAAGAGAAGGGCACGGGCCGAGCTACGCGCCCGCTCCCCCCCTCCAGACCTCTGGGGCAGGGCCAACCCTAGCCACCCAAACCAGAGCAGGGCACGGGCCGGGCTACGCGCCCGCTCCCCCCCTCAAGACCTCTGGGGCAGGGCCAACCCTAGCCACCCAAACCAGAGGTGGGCACGGGCCGGGCTACGCGCCCGCTCCCCCCCTCCAGACCTCTGGGGCAGGGCCAACCCTAGCCACCCAAACCAGAGAAGGGCACAGGCCGGGCTACGCGCCCGCTCCCCCCCTCCAGACCTCTGGGGCAGGGCCAACCCTAACCACCCAAACCAGAGAAGGGCACGGGCCGGGCTACGCGCCCGCTCGCCCCCTCCAGACCTCTGGGGCAGGGCCAACCCTAGCCACCCAAACCAGAGAAGGGCACGGGCCGGGCTACGCGCCCGCTCCCCCCCTCCAGACCTCTGGGGCAGGGCCAACCCTAGCCACCCAAACCAGAGAAGGGCACAGGCCGGGCTACGCGCCCGCTCCCCCCCTCCAGACCTCTGGGGCAGGGCCAACCCTAGCCACCCAAACCAGAGAAGGGCACGGGCCGGGCTACGCGCCCGCTCCCCCCCTCCAGACCTCTGGGGCAGGGCCAACCCTATCCACCCAAACCAGAGGTGGGCACGGGCCGGGCTACGCGCCCGCTCCCCCCCTCCAGACCTCTGGGGCAGGGCCAACCCTAGCCACCCAAACCAGAGAAGGGCACGGGCCGGGCTACGCGCCCGCTCCCCCCCTCCAGACCTCTGGGGCAGGGCCAACCCTAGCCACCCAAACCAGAGAAGGGCACGGGCCGGGCTACGCGCCCGCTCCCCCCCTCCAGACCTCTGGGGCAGGGCCAACCCTAGCCACCCAAACCAGAGAAGGGCACGGGCCGGGCTACGCGCCCGCTCCCCCCCTCCAGACCTCTGGGGCAAGGCCAACCCTAGCCACCCAAACCAGAGAAGGGCACGGGCCGGGCTACGCGCCCGCTCCCCCCTCCAGACCTCTGGGGCAGGGCCAACCCTAGCCACCCAAACCAGAGGTGGGCACGGGCCGGGCTACGCGCCCGCTCCCCCCCTCCAGACCTCTGGGGCAGGGCCAACCCTAGCCACCCAAACCAGAGAAGGGCACGGGCCGGGCTACGCGCCCGCTCCCCCCCTCCAGACCTCTGGGGCAGGGCCAAACCTAGCCACCCAAACCAGAGAAGGGCACGGGCCGGGCTACGCGCCCGCTCCCCCCTTCAAACCTCTGGGGCAGGGCCAACCCTAGCCACCCAAACCAGAGAAGGGCACGGGCCGGGCTACGCGCCCGCTCCCCCCCTCCAGACCTCTGGGGCAGGGCCAACCCTAGCCACCCAAACCAGAGAAGGGCACGGGCCGGGCTACGCGCCCGCTCCCCCCCCTCCAGACCTCTGGGGCAGGGCCAACCCTAGCCACCCAAACCAAAGAAGGGCACGGGCCGGGCTACGCGCCCGTTCCCCCCCTCCAGACCTCTGGGGCAGGGCCAACCCTAGCCACCCAAACCAGAGAAGGGCACGGGCCGGGCTACGCGCCCGCTCCCCCCCTCCAGATCTCTGGGGCAGGGCCAACCCTAGCCACCCAAACCAGAGAAGGGCACGGGCTGGGCTACGCGCCCGCTCCCCCCCTCCAGACCTCTGGGGCAGGGCCAACCCTAGCCACCCAAACCAGAGAAGGGCACGGGCCGGGCTACGCTCCCGCTCCCCCCCTCCAGACCTCTGGGGCAGGGCCAACCCTAGCCACCCAAACCAGAGAAGGGCACGGGCCGGGCTACGCGCCCGCTCCCCCCCTCCAGACCTCTGGGGCAGGGCCAACCCTAGCCACCCAAACCAGAGAAGGGCACGGGCCGGGCTACGCGCCCGCTCCCCCCCTCCAGACCTCTGGGGCAGGGCCAACCCTAGCCACCCAAACCAGAGAAGGGCACGGGCCGGGCTACGCGCCCGCTCCCCCCCTCAAGACCTCTGGGGCAGGGCCAACCCTAGCCACCCAAACCAGAGGTGGGCACGGGCCGGGCTACGCGCCCGCTCCCCCCCTCCAGACCTCTGGGGCAGGGCCAACCCTAGCCACCCAAACCAGAGAAGGGCACGGGCCGGGCTACGCGCCCGCTCCCCCCCTCCAGACCTCTGGGGCAGGGCCAACCCTAGCCACCCAAACCAGAGAAGGGCACGGGCCGGGCTACGCGCCCGCTCCCCCCCTCCAGACCTCTGGGGCAGAGCCAACCCTAGCCACCCAAACCAGAGAAGGGCACGGGCCGGGCTACGCGCCCGCTCCCCCCCTCCAGACCTCTGGGGCAGGGCCAACCCTAGCCACCCAAACCAGAGAAGGGCACGGGCCGGGCTACGCGCCCGCTCCCCCCCTTCAGACCTCTGGGGCAGGGCCAACCCTAGCCACCCAAACCAGAGAAGGGCACGGGCCGGGCTACGCGCCCGCTCCCCCCCTCCAGACCTCTGGGGCAGGGCCAACCCGAGGGGGGCCACGTGCCCCTGACTCGAAAAAACAAAAGAAAACAGGGGCACGCGAACCGGGACAAAATGACATCAGTTCCCGAGTCGACGGCCCCGATGGGACTCGGCGAAACGAAAGGACGCTCGTGAAACACGCCACCATTAATGATGCGCTCCAAAAGAGGACACGCATGAGCCACCTGGCCAAGGCGGTTTCCCACAGGCGCGAATTCGAGGAGCCCATTAATAATGCCAGCTCAACGCAATAAATAAGAAACCGTCAACAAGATCTACCTATAAAGAGGCCATCCCCCCCCCCCCCCCCCGAAGAGAAAAAGCCAACAGACATGAAAAACCGCCACTTGATCCCCCCACCCTCCGGGAAAAGGGCTGAGATACACCGCCCTAACAAAAGATAGGTCACCGGCCATCAATGGTTCCCGCCGCCCAGAGCGGCGGTGCCTAGATCCCCAACACCACTAACTGGATATTCCGCTTACAAACGGATCGCTATCCGGATATTCCGCTTACACACGGGAAATCCACCTTTCACGCCTCCGTCCCATAAACGGGGACGAGGCGAAGAAAGAATGGCATCCGTTCAAAGTAATCTGGGCAGGCGAGAGTCCCCAGCGCTGGCCGGCCAGTACCTCCTCGCCCTCGACCTCCGGCCGAGGACCTCGGAAAGGCTGCATCCCCGACAAGCCCAAACGGCGAGTCATGGCGTGTCAGCACGCCCCTGCACAACCGAGCGCCGAGCGCCACTCTCAAACCGAAGCGGCAAGACACGGGGCGGCGGGGGATGGCCCTATGCTCAGGAACCTCCCCAAGGAGCAAGCCGCAGCAAGGCGGCCTCCCCCCTCGGCGCCTCTTCCGGACCGAGGAAAACCCTTTCCGCGGAAAGAGATGACGAAGCAACGGAGGTGAGGTGGCGCGATCACCAAAGAGACCTTGCAACACTTCAGCACGGAAGGCGGCCATTCTCCTCCACGCCGAGCTCAATTCAAGTTACGAAGGGCCCACCCAGCCCACACCGACATCCCGATCCGGAGGTCATTAAACCGCGGGCGAGGACAACTCTATGGCCCCCCAGCCGGATCAGACCCCGCAACGGGCGATAAACTAAGAACTCCTGTACAAGCTGTAGATCAGCCTTTACAAACCTAAATAAAAATGCTCTTCTTTATTCGCTCAGATTTTTCGGAGAACACCATAGCGACGGGCTATCCCCCGCAACGCTCGGGGTTAGCACAGCACTACCCCTCCTAACTGGCATAGGACCTCCGGGAAATCTACGCCTACAGAGCGACCCCCGCTCACCAAAAGTCCGCGACACCTTTCCCTCCCGGGGGAAAGAGGGGCACTAGAACCCGCCCCGTATACCAGGGTCGACCCGTGATTGAATAATGATAGGATAGTGGGAATCGCCCCTAGCCACTCCGCCGACCCCCCACCCCGCCTAAAAGCAACACAAGCCAACAACATCCCCTTCCCCCAGACCTCGCGATCTCGGACACAGGAATGTTGGGGGCATGATAGGTAATTGCGTAACTTCCGCAAGATGCCAAAACAACATGACCCGGGTCCCGAGGCAGAGGCCGCGAAGTAGGCGCCCAGTCCTGAAAAGGCAGTGCCCTGTCTCGTCAGAACAGGACCGCGATGCGACCCAACATAACGAAAGGCCGCTCGGTCGACGCGCCGTCAGCAGTAACACGATCCCCGAGAGGCCAGAGTGCCAGAGACCTCCGGGGATAAGCGATTCCCAAAGCACGTGACCCCGCGGAGCCCCTTAGAAATGCTAACCCCCCGCATTACTCAATAGAAACCCTTCCGCAACACCTCGCTATAAATACCCCCCTCCAGAGGTCAGGGTAAAGGAGGAAGAAAGACGGGATTCCTCTCCCCTCACTCCGGGCATAAAGCGGCCCTAAACGCCCCACCGAGCTACAAAAAAAAAATAAAGCCGATAGCCACCGATGAACTTCACTTCCCCCGATGATGGGTGCCACGGCCCCGCCACCTCCATCCGGATATTCTCCTTACACGCGGAAGGCCCCGCCCGCCAGCTTGCCTCCTGCTTGTTACTGTATCAAAAGGCAGGTTCAGACGGCCGCCCGCGTGCCGCAACACCCCAATTAACGCCGTCCCCCTCGGTGCCGCCACCGCCACCTCGTCCTCAACCTCCCTGGGGTTCCCCCTCGGTGCGCAGGATTCCTAGCGAGGAACTCTCCAGCGCGGCGGCGGCAAGGCAGATCGCGAGGAAGCGAGGAAAGAGAAAGGAAGAAGCTCCACCCGACAAGCGAGGGTCAGCCCCCCGGAAGGGGGAACCACCACGGGACTTCATCCCTGATTAAACCAAATGGTGGTTCACGGCGCGTCGGCCCCTCCCCGGACAACGAAGCAGAAGGAACTAGGCGGTCAGTAAAAGGGAAGACCGCCCGGCAACAGGGATCTACCCACCCCGATATAGCGGGCGACGAGTATAAACCACCGCCCATCCCGACCATAGGCTGGGTCACACCTGTGCTATCACTGTAAATATCATCTAAATCTCCGGTAAAGGTTGATGAATAATATTCCTCCTTATGGACGCCTTCCCTGAGCCCAAGAGCACAACAGCTGGGAGGTCCACCGGGCACCGTGCGGTGGAAATCCCGCGAAAATCACAAACATGTCCGGTAAACACATCTCAGCAAAAACCACAACCTTCTCAAAAAGTCGGGCTCCCCCAAAATCCGACCCAGCCGCCACATAAAGCGGCGCGCCGTTAGGAGGCAACGCCCCACTTGGTTCCCACGCGGGATGAGACCTCGCGATCCCGCAACAGCGGGCAATACCCCGCGGAAGCGGCGCATCCAACCCTGAGCTTGGACCCAAGCCCGAGTCCGGTTAAAGGATAATGTTACGCCATCCGAGACGAACCGGGCTTCCGCCTCGCACTCGAATGCCGGGGGCAATTGTTACGACCTAAAGATCGTATGAGCCCGACTCCCGCCCGGATCCGTTAACATACCCCATTAACTCACCTTTACACAAAAGGGTCGCCACCCCCGGAAATCCGGGGCATCATGGAGACAGGCGCGCCTTGCAGCGCTCCCCGAACCGGCCGGGGCGGACCCCCGCAGCCGGCCGAGGCGGACCACCGCAGCCGGCCGAGGCGGACCACCGCAGCTGGCCGACTCTTAGTCCGACGCTAACGACAAACAACCTTAGGATAAGGACACCTGACACATACGTCACCCAACCATCCGACAAAGCACCCCCTGACGGAAGAGCCACCTGACTGATAACGCTTTCACTTTCGGCTCTGACATCCTGACAAAAGCACCCCTGGGCCGTCGCGCCGCCTGACAAAGGCAGGTCGAAGACTCCTGTTCCCGGCGTCCTTGTCCGAAGCCTCCGCCGACACCCGAGCCAGCTCAGCACGCCTAGTCATCACCCGTCAGGTATAAATACCCCTTCTCCTCTTACGGAGAAGAGGATGCTGCAGAATTCTCTCTGATTCAACTATTCACACACGAGTGCAAAGGTCTTCCATATCTTTGTTCTCCCACCCATATCTCGCCACGCGCGGTCGAAACACCGTTAGTCCGACCGGCGTGACCAACCCCCCATTTTAAGCCCTATCACTGACTTAGGCATCGGAGGGGCTAAGGGTTGAACCCCCAACCCAGTCCTTCTGACGAGTTGTTTGTGTTGCAGGAGAGCTCGCCTATCAACACCAGTCGGCGTCACCCCCCTGCCGTTCAACCTTGTCCAGCCGCATCCGACGAGATTCAGCCCCGCGACCGTCACTGGCGTCGAGATCGACTTCTTCACCCCACTAATCGCTTGTCAAATAGCCTACCTAAACCCCCTTCTCCACATAACCACCGTGCCCTTGGTTCCCATTAATACAAATTCATTGTACGCGAGTTCCACCTCGTAACAGGAATAATGATCCAAGTGGGAGAAATTCTAATCACATTCCAAGTGGGAGTAATATTAGAATTGATCCAACTTTGAGTCAACAAGGACTTGAAGAATCTCAAATGCGACGTAGTAGTCATACAAGGTTGCTTCTATAAGATTTGAGGATGAATTCCGACAAACCTTTGTGACTTTACTACAAGAAGATGACGAGCCTGCTACTTTCAAACAAGCCGTATCATGCCCTGCAAAAGACAAATGGATGGAAGCGATGAAGGAGCAATTAGAATCTATGAAAATTAACCAAGTCTGGGACTTGGTTGACTTACCCAAAGACGTAGAGCTATTGGGAACAAATGGGTTCTTAAGATCAAGCATAAGGCTGATGGTTCTATAGACAGATATAAAGCTCGCCTTGTCGCGAAAGGTTTTACGCAACAGGAAGGGATAGACTACGAAGAGACCTTCTCACCGGTTGTTCGTTTTACCTCGATTCGCTTGATTCTGGTTTTGGTAGCTTGCTTAGACCTCGAATTACATCAAATAGATGTAAAGATTGCCTTTCTCAATGGAGAATTGGACGAGGAGATCTATATGGAACAACCAACAGGGTTTGTAAAAGAAGGAAATGAACATAAGGTTTGTAAACTTCGTAAGTCCATATATGGTCTTAAACAATCCTCGAGGCAATGGTATATACGATTTCAAGAAGTTGTCTTATCAAATGGTTTTACCATGCTTGATGAAGATAACTGTGTATATATCAAGAGGATCAAAAGCAAGTATGTTATTATGTCTCTATATGTAGATGACATTTTAATAGCCGGAAATGACAATGGCTTTGTGATGGATATCAAGGCTTGGCTTTTATCAGTATTTGAGATGAAAGACATGGAAGAAGCCGCATATATCCTTGGAGTTAAGATTTCAAGGAATCGTTCGAAGAAACTTCTTTCTCTTTCACAAGAGACTTATATAAAGAAGGTTCTAGAACGTTTTAATATGCAGGACTGTAAGTCCATTGATACTCCTATAAGCAAATGCGATAATTTATGTCTGAAAACGTGTCCAAAGAACCAAAAAGAAAAGGAAATTATGGAAAAAGTTCCATATTCCAGTGCAGTTGGTTGTCTTATGTATGCTATGATGTGTACAATATCGGACATCTGTTTTGCCGTTGGAATGGTAAGTCGTTACCAATCCAATCCAGGGCAAGCACACTGAAAAGTGATTAAGAGGATTATGCGGTATCTTAAAGGGACTGCGGACTATGCTTTATGCTATCAAGGAAATGCCTTGAGGCTCGAAGGCTACACTGATGCTGATTGGGCGGGTGATCTCGATGAGCGACGATCGACCTCAGGACATGTTTTTCTACTCGGATCTGGTGCAATATACTGGAGTAGCAAGAAACAATCCTGCATCACACTTTCAACTATGAAAGCCGAATTTGTAGCATTTAGCATGGCGGTTCAAGAAGCTGTTTGGCTTAGGAGGTTCTTAAACAAGCTAATTGATGCAAGTGACTCAGGTGCTGTACCAATATACAGTAATAGTTAAGCATCTATAGCCTATGTCAAAGATCCAAAATTCCATTGTAAGACCAAACACATCGATATCCGCTACAAATTTGCAAAAGACTATGATAAGAACAAGAAGGTAGATATTAGGTACATATCTACGCATGAGATGATAGTGGATCCGCTTACGAAGGCGATCCCCAGAGATGTGTTTTACAAACACTTATCATCTCAAGGATTGCGTAAGAGCTGAGTTGCATCAATGTATATTCACATGTCTATGAAAGATCAAATTTAATAAAAGAATAAGTTCTTTTCGACATTGCATATGAGTTTCTTGAAAATGTTTGTGTACATTTCTTTTAATCTCAGCTATATTTTCTAGTATGTCGGACAGATTGAGGTTGGCTCTCTCACATGAGCAACCGCCTTTATTCTATCAGACGGATAAGATAAAGATGAGACCTGTTTAAAGTCAAAATCGTTAGACGGATGATTTAGAGTCATGACTTAAACAAAATGGTCGTATGAAAGATCTGCATCATATGGATGCTTACAAAAGATCTAAGAAGATTTTTGAAATCTTATTTGTCTTATGCGGGATGTGGGTCCAGGAAATTAATGAGTAGTAAAAGGGACTCAAAGTCAGACATTGTGGTGTCTGATCATCATCCTTACAACATCATTAAGACATACACTCCCTGGGAAAGGAGTGATGTTGTAATATGTATTCATACTACGAATGCATTTGGCCATTGGATTAGAATAGTAATTTTGTTTACTATTATGTGAGACCCAAAGACCACTTGGGTCTTAAAACTTCCTACCCTTATGGACTCTAATTGGTTCCTTTAGATTTGATTGAGTGATCGCTGTCTTAGCATGTTGCTTATGGACTATGGTCAATTCGGTCCGGCGGGGCATGTTAGAAAAGCGAGTCAAGTCAAGATCGAAAGGATCGCAAGAAGAGGAAGATTAATTTCATATTCACATTTGGACTTTAGAGATTCAAAGCTGGCCAGCCTATTGTAATCCAGATGGGATTCAATTGTTGAATATAAAGTAAAAGAAATGTGAAGAAATAATCTAGGGTAAAACATGCGTTGATCTACTCAACTTTGCACCCCAAGGAGTGTTGTGTATCTCTAACAAGTACACAACAGCGGACTCTATGCGCATGACGGTCACACGGTCTATTTCTCAGTATGATAAATAGAAGAACTAAAGGAAAAGATGTTTCCTTACAATCCCCTCAAGTGTGAGTGGAAGATGTTGGATATGGACGACATGTATACACCCATGAGGGGATGTATGAGGGTCTATGGACCTCAGATGTCGCGTACATGAAAGCATGTGCGAAGGAAACCTTTTCATGTGTGAAAAGGACCACTCGATAAGTGGAAAAAGTCACTTTATAAGTGCATAAGGGCACTTGATAAGTGCAAAAGGAAGAGGATAAGGAATGGTGTTTATATAGGCTAATAAGCTTATATGTAGTTATTTCCTACAATAACTACCCCCTTGGCCTATAAATAGGACCCAAGGGTATGGCTTTTAAGGCTATTCCTTCATGCCATAAGTTTGCATAAGGCAACTTATTTTTCCTCTTCTCCCTTCCATTAAGTTCTTCTTCCAAATAGAGATTTAGACGGTGAAACGCTACTTTGATCCTCTGTGACAAAGTACCGACCGTTGTGGCGAATCCAAGGGCGAAGTTCAGAGATTATAGCGAAGCGTACGCTAACGTAAGTCTCTTCTCTCTTTCGATCCTCTATCATCGCATGATGGGATCCGGATCCTACAAAAATACCCTATTAAACCCTGAAAATTCCAAATATTACTGGAAAAATCGGAAAAATTTGAAACAATTCTGGAAATATCCATAAAAATCAGGGAAAATGACGCACCCGCCACCTACACCTAGGTTCCACCTGGCGGTGTCACGATCGCCAGGCATGGTATGGTTCCTAGGCTACAATTTCGGGCTCAATCCGCAAGCGGACGGTGTCCAGTTATAGTATATAAGATGTCGAATCCCACAGGGACGGTGATAGTGTCGATTGGTTCTCAGTTTATCTCTAAGTCTAGAAGTGAGATAGCTGTCGGAGTAAAGGATTTGGTTTGGTTGTTGTTGTTGTAATATCAATAAAAGGGACTATGGCTTTAGGGATCACCACTAGGATTGTTGGGGGTCGATGTTAGATTAGGATCCTTGCATTGCATTGGGGCTAGGGAATCAATCCCCCAATTCGTACCACTCTCGCGGGTTAGAATTGCGGGGTATTTCGGTGGCTCTCGTTGACGCAATGACGGTAGCTGTCAACGTAGCGGTATAGTTCATCGATGGATCCCCTCAAGACGCGAGCCGAGCATGGTCACGTATCTTAATTGGATCCACCGATTTCCCTATTCGAATCCATAGATACCCCTTAAGCGCATCAATTCCACAGACTGTGGGCATGATCTCAGTACTAGGGGAGAGCACGGTCTCAAACCGACAATTTGGGACCTAAACCGAACCAGACTGTATAAGTAGCAGTTTCTCACAGGCTAGACCAAACCAAACCGTCAGACCGACGGTTTCCAAGCCAACGAAAACCGCTTGAAGCGGTTTGGTTCGGTTTGGAACCACAATTTAGACATATGATGACGGAAGATCCCCTCGTATACCCAATTTTGCTAAATATAGACCTAATTTTAAGCAGATCGCTTGCCGGTGACGACACAGATGAGACAGAAGCAAAAACGTAGAGATTTTATCCCCATCCCCTAACCATGTTGATGGCCCCAAAGATGCTCATTATGTACAGAACTAGAAGCTGCATTTAGCATAGAATTCAAAATGCTCAATTTTCATGAGCATTAATTTTACTGACAATGATTTTGAAACTGAACCAATACTCTTTTTGTCAGCTCGACTCGATTTCCAGTTAATGCTGAAATTAGGTTCCCGTTTCATGTGCGTTGTTTTTTCAACGATGGATTCATGGCATTCATGTATTGCTGCTGGTGTCTTTATTTCTTGCATATTTGTTGATGATACTACAGTTGATGTTCAGTAGATATATTAGGGTTTTTACAGCAAACCTGAACTGATTTTCATGATTTTTTTTCCTCTTGTGGGATGCCATGAGTTGAAATTGTAGGGTCTTTATAGAACATGCATCGACTTTAACCTCTTGCATCAGATACTTGGGAGGAAAGAAAATTATGGTTGAAGCAAACTGAGAATTAATATCATTGTCCAATTCTTATGGAAGAATGACTTGACTTGAGTTTTTAAGTATAATTTGATTTCCCAATTAAAGAACTGAAGTAATATGCCTTTAGTTGAAGTTAAATGCATTTGTAAACCGACACCAGGTTAATTAATGACAATTTAAGCGATCTGCTTAGACCCCTTGGAGCAGTTTGGTTCGTTTTGTAACCGCGGTTCGGGCGGTTTGAGCAAACCTGCTCACCCCCGCTAGGGTTCCTAGGGACTAGGGTTAAAATCCCAACAGATTTCCAGCACAATATATAATATATGTTAGGAGTCGGTTCAGTTCGGTTTAAGCGGTTTCGACAGGGTGAAACCAAACCAGACCATATAAGTGGCGGTTTCCAACGATTGAGACCAAACCAGACCGATGGAGAGCGGTTCGGTTCGGTTTTTGGCTCGGTCTGGTTCGGTCCGGTTCGGTTCGGGCGGTTTGAGCAAACTGTGCTCACCCCTACTCAGTACGGGTAATTTACAGATTCGATAGAATCTACCGAAATACAACCCTAAATCCCCAATTCAACGTAAGGATCCCGATCTACATCTTCCCCTAGGATTCTAGGGCTAACCCATCAACCCTAGAAAGAATCTACTCATACATCGCAATAGTGGCAGACAAAAACATCAATTCCAAAGAAGAAAACATTATAGCAATTAAAATATTAGGGCTACAAGGCTTACAGCGAGAATAGACGAACAATAGATCCAGAAAAGAATCCAAATTCCAATAGGCAAACGCAGACAAGAACAAAAGCAATGATATCCCAATGTTCGATCCAAAAATTGCTTACAAAAATAAGTCTCCAAAAATTCCTACAACAATCGCCTAAGCTCTCCTTGAGATCTCTCTCAAAATTCCTAATTCTAAGTCCCCCCAGTCGCCCGCACAGCTCCTCCCTTTAGTTGCTCCCAGATCGCGTGCATCGCGGCGCGTTCAAAACATTCCAAAAATGACCCTGGAGTTGCCGACCGAGTAGGTGACTCGGTCGAGCAATAGGTTGCTCGTTCAGTGGCTCGGCCCGAGAAGAGAAGCTACTCGACCGTGCACTATAGGAAATCAAAAGTTGCTGCTCAGCCTATCCGGACCGAGTAAGCTCGACTCGGTCCGAGTAGGGGTCGACTCGGTCGGATGCTCAGGCCGCGTCGTGGCTTGGGAAGATTGAGGCTACTCGACTGATCAGATGAGCTGCTCGGTCCGAGTCAGCCCGTATCAGCTCTCTTCTCAATCTGATATGGCTCGGTCGAGTAGCTGAGCTGCTCGGACCGAGCATTTTCTGGGAAAAAGCTGCAGAGGCTCCTGGGCTGTCTCTCTCTCTGCTCTCTCTCTCTCTCTCTTCTCCTCCAATATCTCCAGAAGTGTGGCAAACTCCTCCAAAGCCCCGCCAATAAGCTCACGAGCACGTCGGATGTGTCCATACCCAAGTGGGGTCACACATCGCTCCAAAATCCCTGAAAACTCACAAAACACTACGAAACTCGAAAATATCGTCAGAAATGCAATATCGTAGTAAAATGAGGGATTTGGATGCAAAAATGGCATGAGATGCAATGGAATAATGATATGAAAATAGTATAAAATATGGACACATCAAAATCCTCCAAGCTTACCTCTTACTCGTCCTCGAGGAAGACGAATAATCGGTAGGCCGGGAGGAAAACAAAAAGAAAATAAGAAAGCGAAAAATAGAGAGAAAGGAAGAACAAAAATAGAAGCTAGGGGAGAGTGCTAGGGATAATCGGTCAGATCTCAGGCCTAAATAGTATATCACGATACTCTGAATGATAAACATACATGCTACCGGTAATTTCTAGCTTTACACATCATATGACTAGCATGCAGTGTAGGCAAAGAATAGGGATCTATTGAAATAACACCATCAAATCATATCAATCTCATGCAATCCCTAGAGTCTAATATAAAGAAGTTGGCAACGCCCTTTTCAATCACAGATACACAAGGAGCATAAAGGAATGACACCACATGCAATAGAGAATAGAAAAATCATGCCATTCAGATATTCATTTCGATACAAGAAAAATCTCCAAAACTAAAGAAATTCGTAAAGTTTAGACGTTATTAAATCTCCCTGATGTGCACCGTCTCCACTCTAATGTCATGCTCACACAAGTAATCAGTTGGTTTACCCCCCCCCCCCCCCTCCCCAAGCTTATCTTGAGGCGTCGCATCAAGGAAAATGACAAGGAATTTTTATTTCTCTTCCCAGAATAAATGATAGCTTCTAATGAAATGATATAAAATAGTATTTATTCATTTTCTCATTTTTTTTCTTTTTTTCAAAGGTGAATATATACACAAATATTTTTTTTCAATTAGAAGATATACTTTTTCTTTTTGGGTTTGGGAAGTGAGATGCGGTAAAGATAGCTATGAGGTGTAACCAACTGATATGTAGAGATGTAAATAGATATGTGGAGAAGGAAAATAGTAGGACTCTCGGTTCACTTATAAGAGGGTGCACAACAGTTTGATAAAATAAAGCCTCCACTAAACTCATATATAGTATGGCTATTTTCACTTCTCTAAATGAATACTGAAAAAGACAAGCAGTAGTAATCACAATATAAGCAGGCATGCAATCAGAAGTGACTGAGATAAGAAAACAGATGCTCCAAGTGTTCTAGTGATGCGTGAACCTAGGTGCGTTTCCCAACATAGATCATACTAGATTCTAATTCATGCATTCGATTTTCAATTCATTTCAAGTATTAAATCAGGTAGATCATCAAAAGAAATGCATGCATATAAATAGTAAAGCTGAAATTCACCCTAATAGCATGTCAACAGAAATAAGCATCGCAAAATACTAATAAGGCAATGAGATATATCATCATGCGGAAACATCCCTAGCAAATAAAGAAAAAGAGGCGGAGGAAAAGGGAACATATAGAAAAAGAGATGCGTGCATGGTAAAAATAGGAAATATGATGCAGAATGAGAAAAAAGAAAATGACGTGAAATACGGTGGAAAAGTGAAATAAAAACTGAAATAAGGAAAGAAAATGTAAAAGAAAAAGTCAAAAATAAAGCGGTAGCGCTCATCCCCCAAGCTAAACCTAGCAGTGTCCTCACTGCTAAGAAATCGCTCGTGAGCGAGAGATGATGCTAGAGGGGTCGGGTGGGTGGTGGAATAAAATAAAAATAAACTAAACTAAAACGTGCAAAAAGAAATAAAATAAAAAAAACATGACTTGATGAAATGCAAAATGAGATATGATGCATGGGTGGTGCCTCCCCCAAGCTATGTAAAAGTAGGGCCCGAAGAGACAGATGGGCACCAAAAATATAGGAGGCAAAATGGGTATGAACTACATCAAGCAGAGACACCACCCTCTGGGGGTGGTGATGGGTCCTTCTGCTGTGGACCAGGTGTGGTGGGTGGAAGGTCCGGCTGGAAATCGTGGGGTGGGTCAGTTCGAATGTGACGCAAGAGGCTCTGGAGGAAGGGTAGGCCATGCTCGACCGACTGTTGAGTCATCGGACCACCATATCCTGCTAGTAGGATCATGGCACCAAACCGGTCAGCTTGGTCGTCGTCACGGAATGTAACCTCGTGGGGCGGTGGGGCGGTGGGTGGTGCAGGGGTAGTGGTGGATGATTCGACGACGGTGTTGGCTCGAGTGGGCAGGCGTGTGCGACGTGTACGCCGGGTAGGCCTAGGATTGGACGTGCCGGTGTTGGCGGGTCTAGCACATCGTGGAGGCATTGTGCAAGCGAAGGAGAATAATGATGTACTATGTAAAACATATAAGAGAACGAATTTACCGACTAGAATGATATGGCGTTGTGTTCGGTGTCGTGACTGCCGCTGAATCGGAATATCCCCCAAGCTGTTCAAAGAAGTGTCTTTATGTTTGGCAATTCAGACCTGAAATATGGAACAGGAGGATGTCAGTACATTTAAACACAAACAAGCAAATTCAATTACTAAGGGTGCTCGGTTGAATATCAAACGAGGGGTGGCGACCTTGTGGAGAGAAGGAACGGCTCCTGGAGAAGAGGCGTCGACTGTGGGAAGGAAAGGAGATTTGGTCGAGCGGAGGTAGGGATTTCAATTATGTTACGTCGTTGAAAAGGGTGAAAAACAGGTCGGTCGAGAAGCGCAGCAACCCAAAGCAGCGAAACGTGACTCGGACCGAGCAACACAGTTGCTCGGTCGAGTAAGATGGAAATGGGAATGACTCGGACCGTGCAATTTGAGTGCTCGGTCGAGCAAGCTGCAGATAAAGTGTGGGATGCATCTTTAGCCAGCTCGGTCGAGCAAGGATCTGCTTGGTCGAGTCGCCTCATGCTTGGGCCGAGCCAATAGTTATTGACCGGGTTGGCAGAGTGACGTTTCTCCTCAAATTCAAAAGCCTGTAGTACTCGACCGAGTAGAAGGCTGATCGGTCGAGTTGCCAACTGCTCGGGCCGAGCCGAAAATAATCTGTCCGGGTTGACAGAGTGACATTTTCTCCTCAAATTCTAGAGACAGTAAAACTCGACCGAGTATGAAGCTGCTCAGACCGGGTCAGTTTCTACTCGGTCCAAGCAAAACTTTACTCGGGCCGAGCTGACATCGCACTCTTTCATTCAGTTTTTCCGTGTCTGTATTGCTCGACCGAGCAGTTCGGACTGCTCAGTGGAGTTGCCTGAGCCTTTTCTGCCCAACTTCCTGGGCTATCTCCTGATGTACTCCATCTTCCTCCTAGTGATCTGCTCTCATATCTAACCTGCACAAAGTAGGAATTCATTGATTTTCGTGCGATTTTCAAAATCTTATTTCTAAAATATGTAAAATAAGAGTAAGAAATCGAAAAGAGAGGATCCTGAATCCAAGAAATTGGGTTGCCTCCCAATAAGCGCTCGTTTTTAGTCGTGAGCTCGACTCCCATTAATTTATCAGTTGTTGTCGGGGAAACCATCGAGGAAGTACGTCTCCTCTGGTTCCATAGGTTCTCCAGCCCTGTAAGATTTAATTCTCTGACCGTTAACCTTGAAGTTCACGTTCTTTCCTTCGAGCTCGACGACGCCTCCTAGGGATAGGCTTACTATCTTGTAGGGGCCGGACCACCTCGATTTTAATTTTCCGGGGAAGAGGCGTAGTCTTGAGTTATATAGAAGTACCTGGTCGCCGACATCATGGCGAACAACCGTGATATTTCTATCATGATAAGCCTTGGTCCTCTCTTTGTATATCTTCGCGTTTTCAAAAGCATGACGCCGAATTTCGTCCAACTCATTGGGATCATCTGGTGGCGGTGCTTTGGTAATCAAAATTCATTTTCTTTATCGCCCAATACGTTCTATGCTCCAATTCCACCGCAAGGTGGCAAGCTTTTCCATACACTAGTCTGTTTGGGGTTGTGCCGATGGGAGTCTTGAAGGCAGTGCGGTACGCCCAAAGGGTGTCACCCAACTTGTGCGACCAATCCTTCCTAGAGGCGCTAACCGTTTTTTCCAGGATACTTTTTATTTCCCTATTAGACACTTCCACTTGGCCGCTGGTCTGAGGATGGTAGGCGAGGACGACCTTGTGATGAACTCCATACTTTTTCAGCATCGCCTCGAACTTTCTCTCGATAAAATGACTCCCTCCGTCACTTATGATCGTTCGGGGGACTCTGAAGCAAGGGAAGACAGTATTCTTGAAAAACTTGGCTACTATCCTCGCGTCGTTTGTCGGGGTGGCTATGGCTCCCCCCATTTCGAGACATAATCAACGGCAACCAAAATGTACTTGTTGCCGTTACTTGACGGGAAAGGTCCCATGAAATCGACGCCCCAATAATCGAATAGTTCTATCTCCAGGATTCCACGGAGAGGCATTTCATTCTTCTTCGTGATGTTTCCCGTCCTCTGGCATCTGTCGCACTTCCTTATGTATTCATTTGCATCCCTGAATATAGTGGGCCAGTAGAAGCCACTCTGGAGAATTTTCACCGTGGTTTTGGTGACTACTGCGTTCCCGCCACATGGTTAATCGTGGAAATGCAAAATGATGGAAGTTGATTCTTCTTTCGGGATACATCGTCTGATGATCCCATCGGCGCACGTCCTGAACAGATATGGATCGTCCCATAAATAGCTCTTCGCATCATGCAGGAATTTCCCCCTTGAATAGGTCGCCAACCCATGTGGGACTATGCCACTTACCAAATAATTCACTATATCGGCGTACCAGGAGGATTCAGAGGAATTCGCCACAAATAATTGTTCATCGGTGAAAGAATGTCAATCGGCAAGCTGTTGTTCCCATGCCTCTGAATTAGCCGCGACAAGTGGTCTGCTACCACGTTTTCTCCTCCCTTCTTGTGTTTGATCTCGATGTCAAATTCTTGGAGCAGAAGAATCCACTGTATTAGACGTGGTTTAACATCCTTCTTACTTAGCAAATATTTCAACGCCGCATGGTCCAGATGGATGATCACCTTTGAACCCAAGAGGTAAGATCTGAACTTCTCGATAGAGTAGACTACGGCTAGCAGCTCTTTTTCCGTGGTGGTGTAGTTCTTTTAAGCGTCATCCAAGGTTTTTCTAGCATAGTATATAGCATGGAGCTTTCCTTCCTTTCTTTGACCAAGCACGACCCCCACCGCCTGATCACTAGCATCACACAAAGCTCAAACGGCAGATTCTAGTCTGGCGGCTGTATAATCGGAGCCGAGATGAGAGCTTCCTTTAACCTGTTAAAAGCTAGCAAATAGGCATCAGTAAACATAAAAGGAGCGTCCTTGGCTAGGAGCTCCGTGAGCGGGCGAGCAATATTGGAAAAATCTTTTATAAAACATCGGTAAAACCCGGCATGCCCTAGAAAACCACGGATACCCTTGAGGTTGGTGGGCGGTGGCAAACTTTTGATAACCTCTACTTTGGCCTTATCAACCTCAATTCCTTTAGAGGTGATAACATATCCAAGAACAACTCATTATGTCACCATGAAATGGCATTTTTCCCAATTCAAAGTAAGATTATTGTCTTGACACCGTTCTAAGACCTTGGACAAATTAGTTAAGCAATTATCAAACTCGGTACCATAGACGGAAAAGTCATCCATGAAGACCTCCATGATATTCTCGATGAAATCCGAGAAAATAGACGGCATACACCTTTGAAATGTGGCAGGTGCGTTACACAGCCCAAACGAC
Source organism: Scilla litardierei (assembly GCA_030789695.1). Lineage (NCBI taxonomy): Eukaryota > Viridiplantae > Streptophyta > Magnoliopsida > Asparagales > Asparagaceae > Scilla > Scilla litardierei. The sequence continues at coordinate 23,178,908 of CM061131.1, read as the reverse complement.
ATTCTTCGATAAGTGAAGGTACCGTAAGGGCATGTGAACGTCGTTTTCTCTTGGTCTTCCCGATGCAACGGGATTTGAAAAAATCTGGAATATCCGTCTAAGTAGCAGAAGTATTTGTGCTTAGCTAAGCGCTTGAGCATTTGGTCTATGAAGGGCAGAGGGTAATGGTCCTTTCTAGTGGCTTTATTCAGTTTCCTATAATCGATACACATGCGCCACCCGGTGACAGTCCTAGTGGATATTAATTCATCTTTTTTATTTTTCACGACTGTCATGCCTCCCTTTTTAGGGACAACCTGTACAGGACTAACCCATTTACTATCAGAGATGGGATAAATGATGCCAGCCTCTAAAAGCTTCAGGACCTCCTTTTTCACCACCTCTTTCATGTTGGGGTTCAACCGCCTTTGATGCTCAATAGAGGTGGCACCCTTATCCTCTAGGTGAATCATATGCGTACATATGGTGTCGATGATACCCTTCAAGTCAGAGATGTCGTACCCTATCACTTTTCTGTGAGACCTAAGGGTTTTCAGGAGACTCTCTAGCTGGAGTTCGGTGAGGGCTGCATTCATAATAACAGGGTAAGTGGAGTTTTCCCCCAGAAAAGCATATTTCAAATTTACGGGGAGGCTTTTTAGTTCTACCTGAGGGGGCGTTGTACCCCCGTCATCTCTTGCCTGTGAGAAAGATGCATCCTCGATCTCCGGTTCAAAAGGCAAAAATTCTTCGTTTGCGGAATTATATGAGGAGCAGGGAAATGATGGTTGGTGGGGGTAGACGTCTGCAGGTTCTGATCCCGTGGCGCACCTGTCAACAGAGGTAAGGTTTTCTGGTATGTGTTCGCTATCAAACATAAAATCTGGAGTAATTCTCTGGTCAATATGGTTTTGCGATGGTGATGAGTCTGGGTACTCCTCATAGGCATGTTCTTCATACGCTGAGATCTGCGAAAGGCTATCGTTATAGAAACGTAAAGTATCTCCCTCGTACCGTACATAAATTCCATCAGCTACGGTGACACCATCCAGGGCATCCGCATTATGGAAAGCGGTTGCGATGAAAACCGAGAGCTCTTGCGTAACTAGGTCGTCTGTAGGGAATTCAACTGGGCTATGGGCCCATACGTCAGCTACCACGCTCTCTAATATCTCAAGCATCTGAGAATTGTGTAGTGATTCCAATTGATGAGCCTCTCCCCAGTATGCATCAATAGGTGGAGCCTCAACGGTCTGAAGGAGCATCACGTTCTCTTCAAGGCTTACTTGAATATCATCTTCAATAGTACCTTCATCAGAAACATGGTTCATTAAATGATCCATGACTAGTTGCTGATTTGCGTTACCTGCAACATATGTTCCTGAGCCAATAAATTGAACCGCATCGATCAGTTCTCTAGCTGCGCATTCAACCATGAACTTGTCCATGCGCGAGTCTTGGAAGCCGTGTAAATGATAAGGGGAGAGACTGAACTCCTCTGAGTCGCTATCAGAGTCACAGGTCCACCGCACTTGCATTACCATTTCCATTGTGCCTGATTGGTAAGGAGATAATCGCTAGCTGGAGGAGGATGTAAGTAGCAAGGCAGATAAAATAGAAAGATAATGAAAATGGCGAAAAGGTGAGAAATGATCGGAATGGTAGCAAACTTCACAAAATAAAAACAAACTGAGGTGGACCACTATTGCCGTCTCCGGCAACGGCGCCAAAAACTTGACGCACCTGCAACCAACACCTAGGTTCCACCTGGCGGTGTCACAATCGCCAGGCGTGATATGGTTCCTAGGCTACAATTTCGGGTTTCGGGCTCAATCCGCAAGCGGACGGTGTCGAGTTATAGTACATAAGATGTCGAATCCCACAGGGATGGTGATAGTGTCGATTGGTTCTCAGTTTATCTCTAAGTCTAGAAGTAAGATAGCTGTCGGAGTAAAGGATTTGGTTTTGTTGTTGTTGTTGTAATATCAATAAAAGGGACTAGGGCTTTAGGGATCACCACTAGGATTGTTGGGGATCGATGTTAGGTCAGGATCCTTGCATTGCATTAGGGCTAGGGAATCAATCCTCCAATTCGTACCACTCTCGTGGGTTAGAATTGCGGGGTATTTTGGTGGCTCTCGTTGACACAATGGCGGTAGCTGTCAACGTAGCGGTATAGTTCATCGATGGATCCCCTCAAGACGCGAGCCGGGCATGGTCATGTATCTTGATTGGATCCACCGATTTTCCTATTCGAATCCCTAGATACCCCTTAAGCGCATCAATTCCACAGACTGTGAGCATGATCTTAGTACGGGTAATCTACAGATTCGGTAGGGTCTACCGAAATACAACCCTAAATCACCAATTCAACGTAAGGATCCCGATCTACATCTTCCCCTAGAATCCTAGGGCTAACCCATCAACCCTAGAAAGAATCTACTCACACATCGCAATAGTGGTAGACAAAAACATCAATTCCAAAGAAGAAAACATTATAGCAATTAAAATATTAGGGCTAAAAGGCTTACGGCGAGAATAGAAGAACAATAGATCCAGAAAAGAATCCAAATTCTAATAGGCAAACGCAGACAAGAACAAAAGCAATGATATCCCAATGTTCGATCCAAAAATTGCTTACAAAAATAAGTCTCCAAAAATTCCTACAACAATCGCCTAAGCTCTCCCTGAGATATCTCTCAAAATTCCTAATTCAAAGTCCCCCCCAGTCGCCCGCACATCTCCTCCCTTCAGTTGCTCCGAGATCGCGCGCATCGCGGCCCGTTCAAAACATTCCAAAAATGATCCTAGAGTTGTCGACCGAGTAGGTGACTCGATCAAGCAATAGGCTGCTCGTTCAGTGGCTCGGCCGAAGTAGAGAAGCTACTCGACAGTGCACTATAGAAATCAAAAAGTTGATGCTCAGCTTATCCGGACCGAGTAAGCTCTACTCGGTCCGAGTAGGGGTCGACTCGGTCAGATGCTCGAGCCGCGTCGTGGCTTGGGGAGATTGAGGCTACTCGACCGAGCAGATGAGCTGCACGGTCCGAGTCAGCCCGTATCAGCTCTCTTCTCAATCTGATATGACTCGGTCGAGCAGCTGAGCAGCTCGGATGGAGCATTTTCTGGGAAAAAGCTACAGAGGCTCCTTGGCTGTCTCTCTCTCTCTCTGCTCTCTCTCTTCTCCTCCAATGTCTCCAGAAGTGTGGCAAACTCCTCCAGAGCCCCGCCAATAAGCTCACGAGCACGTCGGATGTGTCCATACCCAAGTGGGGCCCAAATTGCTCCAAAATCCCTGAAAACTCACGAAACTCGAAAATATCGTCAGAAATGCAATATCGTAGTAAAATGAGGGATTTGGATGCGAAAATGGCATGAGATGTAATGGAATAATGATATGAAAATAGTATAAAATGTGGACACATCAGAAAATCAGTGTGAGGATATTGAGTATGACTAACTCCTTTTGGGGTATTTGGGGCAAGTTATAAATTTTATTTTGAAATCTATGTGTAATTCATTCTTAAATCGCCTTATTTTTAATTCGATTAAAATTATAATTAATTTACGTTTTAATAATTACAAGGATCCTGAGATCGCTCTGTCGTTAGTTTAACATAACGGGTAATAACGTTTCCTCGTGGTCCAAGTAACTATTAAATGTAAATTTAATATATTTATCCAATAAAATTGACTGCGATGTTGAATAAAATGTATTGTATATGCATGTGATGTTGCATACTTATATAAACTGCCTGGAATGTTGGTAAAACTATATTGTGGTTTTTGGATCGGCCGTTATTAGTCACCACTATTTATTGTCCTCGTATTTTTTTCCTTTTGAGTGAAAATGTAGTGAGGAACTAAACGTAAAGGCCAATGTCTGGAGATACTCCGCCTGAAGACGGAGGAAAATTGCTAATACTGGGACCCCCAAGGGTTTTCAAATTGTAATTTTAATTTTCTCGTAATTCGAAATGTATAAGGGACTTTGGACTTTTATTATTTTTGGTGGTGACCGGCTGATCCATACAACAATTTAAGCTTTACTACTATGCATGTCTTGATTTTTGATATATAATTAATTCATGCTTATTCCATACTTAGATAAATGGCAAAGATTGTGAGCGTCGATTTTGATGTTCTCGATGCGGCTGGAAAAAATTACTTGAGATGGCAGCTGGACTTGAAGTTCCATCTGTGCTCACAGGGCATAAGTCACACAATTCAAGCTCCGGCTACAGCTGTGACAACTGATGAAGGGGATTCTTCTGTTAGAGTCTCCGATGTGGAGAAGGTGAAAGCCATTATCTATATCAGGAGACATATTGATTGGACCCTGAAGGCCGAATATCTAACAGTGGAAGACCCTCATGAATTGTGGACAACACTTGAGGACAGATACAAACATCAGAAAGATGTTATCCTCCATCGTGCACGTTATAAGTGGGAAAATCTCCGACTTCAGGACTTCAAGTCCGTAGCTGAGTATAACTCAGCTCTCCATACCATCACCTCACGCCTGTAGTTGTGTGGTGAACAAGTCTCAGAAACCCACATGCTTGAGAAAACATATATATCCTTCCATGAGAAGGATGCTATTCTCATGCAACAGTATCGTAAAACGCAAGTTCACGAGGTACTCTGATTTACTCTCATGCCTTCTTATGGTAGAGCAGAACAGAGACCTCCTACTGGCCACTCATAACCTACGCCATGTTGGCTCTGCTCCTCTCTCTGAAGCTCAAACAGTTTCTTCCCAGAAGATGAAGAACAAGCACAAAGAAATATTCAACAATGGAAAAGCTGCAAAGAAGCAGACTATAGCTCCTCCCCAATACAACAATGATGAGGAGAAGAAAAAGAATACGTGGAAGAGGAATACATCTGACCAGACATCTGCTCCCAATATAAACTGGGAAGACAAATGCCATAGATGTGGCATGACTAAACATTGGTCCAGCGTCTGTCGTGCTCCATGCCACCTCCAAGATTTGTATATGGCAAGCCTGAAGCTTTTCGCTGAGACAAATCTGGTGGATATACAGCCTCCAACTCGGTTCACCATCGAGGATTTCGAGAAGAATGACCTCCTTGACTAAAGCTAATTTAGTCATCTTTTCAGACTTTATCATTAATGTTTTAAATGTATCTTCAATTATGTCCTTCTTTATCTTAATTATAAATCGAATGTAGTTTTACTTTTCATAAAAGTTTTTACATTCTTTTCTAGAGATGACGTGTGAATGCCTAGTGGATAGTGCCTCCACGCAAACGATCCTTTGTGATAGATGATATTTTAAAAGCATCATTAATTATAATGATCACGTCACTACAATTTCAAGACTAAATAATATAATAGAATGATCAAGTGAAGCAATTTTATTGCTCCCAAACCAAACACAAGTTATAATAAAAGATGTTTTATTTTCTACAATATCAAACATAAATCTATTAATTTTCAAGGACATCTGTTTAAACGGATATTACTTGGAAACTGATGATTTCAAATAGTGTTGAATAATTGTATGTTATTCGTCATAAGGATGGGATTAAAACCATCCTAGAATGTTTTGAAGGACTCCCGTTGGGCCTTTATCAAACATACATCCAACCTATAGAAGCTAATTTGATTGAGCACCAGCAGTGTTCTACATCACAAGAATTCAATCTCTAGCATTATAGACTAGGTCACCCATGATCGGTAATGATGCACCGCATCATAACCCAATCCTGTGGACATAATTTGAAGAACCTGAAGATTCTTCAAAAGGGTGATTTTCCTTATCCACACTATTATAAGGGTAAACTAATTATGAGACCATCCCACCTGAAAGTGAGGTTTGAATCTCCTAGCTTCTTAGATAGAATACATGGAGACATTTGTGGGCCAATTCACGCATCAAGTTTTCCATTTCAATACTTTATGGTACTGATAAATGCATCTTTATATAATTCTTTTCTCATACTAGGCTCACAAACTAAGAAGCCTGAAGCTTCAGAAACCATTTCTTGGGACACTAAGTCTTTGTCTCACTATGATCCGCGTACTAATCAGTATGAAGATGAGATCCTGAAGATCATTCACATTCAGAATACCGTACATCTACTACCGAAAAAATTCACTGATAACCAGACAATTATCAGATCATACGTCCATGCTTTCAATACGCCAGCTAGGATTAACATCCCCAAAGATGGGTGCAATCCACCGACAGCAGAATCGGTCGTACCTCAAATAAAAAGAGGACGACCACTAGCTCCAAGGATAAATTTCCTCGTAAAAGGAAAATACCTGGAGAAATAATGAATATCCCACCACTGGATGCTGAGCTCATACCAGTAACCTCTCCCCTCCTTTAGTCCCCCCCCCCCCGAAGAGGACAATACCAGAGAAATATCATTAAATTTTGTACGTACTAGGAAGGTACTTGACAGAAAAAGCATTGTCGACGACGACGACCTTGCGTTCGATATTGCTGTTCACGTCGCTCAATGCGACGATGATATCGATCCACGATCTCTAGCTAAATGATAACGCAGAGATGATTGACCAAAGTGGAACGAGGCAATAGGAGTAGAGCTGGACTCACTCTTGAAACGTAAAGTCTTTGGACGAGTAGTCCAGACATCAAGAGGTGTAAAACCTATGGGATACAATTGGGTATTCGTAAGGAAAAGAAATGAGAATAATCAGATCGTACGCTACAAAGCACGGCTTATAGCTCAGGGATTTTCCCAACGACTGGGGATAGATTATGAAGATACATATTCCCCGGTTATGGATGCAGTCATATTCCGATTCATAATAAGCTTAACATCAATGGAAGGCCTAGAAATGCAGCTCATGGACGTTGTGACCGCATATCTAAATGGAAATATAGATAACGATATCTATATGAATCTTTCATATGGTTTCAAAATACCAACAGAAATAAAAGATAAACATCGGGACGTCTATTCTGTTAAGCATCAAAGATCATTATATAATCTTGAACAATCGGGAAAAATATAGTATAACAGACTTAGTGAATTCCTTGTTCAACAAGGTTTCACCAATAATGAAGTCTGCCCATGTATTTTCATTAAAACCACGGGTACATGATTCGTATTAATAGCCGTCTATGTAGACGACTTAAACCTCATCGGATCTCCTGCAGAGATTGATGATATATCTGCAAGCCTCAAACTAACATTTGAAATGAAAGACCTAGGCAAGACTAAATATTGTTTTGGCTTACAAATAGAACACCTCAGCAGAGGAATCCTGTTAAATCAATCCACATACACAAGGAAATTACTTAAAAATTTCTATATGGATAAATGTCATCCTCTAAGTACACCAATGGTCGTTAGATCATTGGATGTACATAAAGACCCCTTTCGGCCGCTGGAAGAGGGGGATGAAACATGTTACGACCTGAAGATCGTGATAGTCCGACTTTCCCTCCCAAACCACCGTAACACCCAGCCGGTTCGCCCCTTCCTCCTAACGGGCGACCGACCCAATGACAGGCATTTCACGCCCGAACCTCAGAGGCCCGAAGGGCGCCTGTCGATCCTGGAGAGTGCCACGACTGGGAGAAGTGCGCACTCCGCCTTGGATGTTGATAGGGGCGCACTCCAGCATGACCCCAGTAGGATGCGCACCCGTTCACCCCCCGGTTCGCCAGGATCAGCACGCAAAGTGCACGTCCGGACCGCTTGTCCTCAATCCGGGCCGGACCGGTGACCCGTCGCTGGCCCCCACCCCTGGGAGGCACTCCAACGGTTCCTTGGCACATCGGACACGACAAACAACCTAGTCCAAGGACGCTACTGACACTTACGCCGCCCGACCATCTGACAAAGCACCCCCTGGCCGCTGCGCCATCTGACACTTAATGCTTTTGGCCCTGACACCCTGACAAAAGCGCCCCTGGCCGTTGTACCATCTGACAAAAGAGTGGCTGACACTCCTGTTCCTGACATCCTTGTCTGAAGCTTCCACTGACAGTAGGGCCAGCTCAGCACGCCGAGTCAGCATGCCAGGTCAGCCCCACCTAACCGCCTCCTGTCTGGTATAAATACCCCTTCACTTCCAACGGTGAAGGGGTTGGCAAATTTACTCTCAATCTTATTACTCACACACAAGAGCAAAGGTCGTCCATATCTTTATTCTTCCACTCATAGCTCGTCACGTACGGTCGACTCACCTTCAGTCCGACCTGCGTGCCTAGCCCCCGCTTTAAGTCCTATTACTGACTTAAGCATCGGAGAGGCTAAGGGTTGGACCCCAACCCGGTCGTTCTGACGAGTTGATCCTTGCGCAGGTCATCTCGTCGCCACCGGTCGTGTGCGCCCTCAATCTAGGCAGTTCGGCCCCTCCATTACATCCTACCGGATTCAATACCGTGGTCAGGTTCCGCTACAAGCTGAACCCTCATCACCCCCTTAATCACATGTTAAATAGCCTACCGTAATCCTGTCATTAGCATAACCATCGTGCCCTTGATTTACCTTAATACAAATTCATTGTACGCGAGTTCTACCCCGCAACAATTAGCGCTGTCTGTGTGAAGCGAAGGGTCACACCCATGTGAAACCTCATACCTAACAACCGAAACCCTGACCACGTCAAGGACCCCATGGATCAAGAATCGCACTCTTACCCCGTGACTCCTGCGACTAAGCCACCCCCAGGGGTGGAGGTCGAGACGGTCCAGGCCTCAATCTGCGCCGTGTAGCAAAGCTTCGAGGCCTTCGCCAAGATGATGGTAAGCTTCACAACGGCCAGAGCCGAGGCACCCCCGGGCTCCTCTGATCCCCCGAACGTGAGGCGGAATCTTCACCCTCAGTTTGTGGAAGAAATGGGGGACAAAGGGCTCGTCGAGGAGATAGCGGCCCAACAGAAGCTCTTGGAGGAAGAAATGGAGATCGCGCGGCTGCGAAAGTGCCAGGAGGAAGCGACGACCGCATAGAGGCATCTGGATGAAGCGGCCGAGGTCGCCCGGTAAGCCCTCCTCGACGAAGAGACCGCCCGACGCCAGCTCTGCTTTATTATTGCGGAATGCGAAAGGCTCTGGAGGGAGAATGAGGAGAATTGGGAGATCCCAGAGGTGTCGGCGACGGGCCGGTGACACATGAACGAGCGCAGCCCGACGCTCGCCAGGTCCCCACCTCGGGGGCGAAGTTTGCCCCGTCGGCATCTCTCCCCAGATCGTCTGGACGAGGAAGCCGTTTGTCAACAACTTAGCTTCCTCGTCGCAGAGCGCGAAAGGCTCCTAAGGGAGAATCAGGAGCGGAGAGAGATCCCGGAGGCGACGGCTGTGGGTCGACGATACTGGAATGAACGTATCCTGCCGCCCGTCGAATCCTCAACACGCGGAAGGAGTCCTACCCAGCGACCGCTTCGCTATTCCCCGGGGCATGATGACCGTCGGCAGCCGAGGCGGGACCGAAGCCAAACCCCAGAGTGGCGGAGAGGGCGTGCACCAGAGCAGTCCGCCTACCCTAAGTAGGCCACGCCATTGGCGCGATGGATCATGTCGGCCCCAAGACCCGCAAGGTTCAAGGCCCCCAGCTGGCCACCTACAACGGAAGAGGCGACCCCCTCTCACACGTTCAACAATACCGGGGGGCGATGGAGGTGCATGATGTGGATGACGCGTTCATGTGCCGGTTTTTCTCATAGAGCCTGCGGGACACGACGCTGGAGTGGTACTAAGGCTTGCCTGCAAGATCCATCGGGAGCTTCGAAGAATTGTCCCACAAGTTCTGCCAGGAGTTCCGGGCCGGACGTACCAAGAAGAAGCCTTTGGATTACCTCAGTACGATAGTCCAAGTGGAAGGAGAGACGACAGGGAAATACCTGCGCCACGTCCAGGATGAGAGGCAGACGGTGGTGGCCTGCAGTGATGAAGTGATCATGCTAGCCTTCAAGACGGGGTTGCAGAATCGGAGCCTCCACAAATCCCTGCTCCGAGATCCGCCGGCCGACTACGATGCGCTGATCGCTCAGGCAGAAAGATATGCGCTGAGCGAGGAGACTCTCGGCGTTAAGAAACTAGTCGCCCCGGTGAGGTCGTCCCAGGGCGAGCTTTGGCCCTATCCCAGGCCAAGGAAAGAAGACGGGCCCTGGGGCCGCGACTAGCCGACTCAACCAAGGCGTGACCCCCGGGGCGTCGCCCGCTAAACCGCCCAGGCCCGGCGCGAGAGTTCGTTCCCACACGAGAGCCCGCCCGAGCGATCCCGAGGCTGGAAGGACCTCTGCAGGCCCAGTACACACAGCTCAACGCCCCCATGATAGAGGTGTTGGCTGCGGCGGTGAGGGCTGGACTGCTGTCGGACTCACCCAAGGAAATGAAGTCTGACCCGGTGAAGTGAGATCTTCAGAAGTATTGGTGGTATCATCGTGACCACGGTCATGATACCGATGATTGCTACACCCTCAAGAGGGAGATCGAGCGATTGATCTAGGCAGGTCACCTGGGAGGCTTCGTGGAGGGCAGAAGGCCGATCCAGGAGGAGAGGGCCCTGCGAGGAGCGCGGAGGCCGGACCCATCACCGGGCAATGAGTGGGAGGAGCCTCGCCCTCCTAGGGTGGTCATGTGCATAAACGTGATATGCAGAGGGCCGTCCTCGGGGAGCGTCGTCATCAGGCAAGAAGGCGTACGCTCGACAGGTGATGGCGACGGGCCTCGGCGGTGAGACGAAAAGGAGAAGGGTGGCTCGACCCCCCATTACTTTCACCGATGAAGATCTGGAAGGAGTCGAGCTGCCACATGACGACGCCATCGTCATCGAGGCTCAGATCGGGACGGCCATCATCAGTCGCCTCCTAATCGACACGAGAAGCTCCTGTGACATTTTATTTATATCAACTGTGGAGAAGATGGGGTTGAAGCAGGCAGACCTGAGGCCTTGCACGGGGCCCATCGTCGGCTTCATCGGCCATTCAGTTCCCATTATGGGGGTGATCACCTTGCCGGTGTCACTTGGAGAGGAACCGATGGTCGCCACCCGCATGATGCAATTCGTCGTCATCGACGTCGCATCGGCATACAACAGGATCATAGGGAGACCCTTCATGACGACCATTGAAGTGCTTCCTAGCCTGCTCCATCAGATGGTGAAATTCCAAACTCCACGAGGGGTGGGGTTTGTGCGGGGGAGCCAGAAGCTATACAGAATCTCCTACGTGGGGTCGACCAAGCACAACGGTCCGGAGCAGGCATTGTCAGTCGACCTCCTTGATGAGAGGGAAGACTTTTGCGACCAACGGCCGACTCCTACCAAAGAGGTCGAGGCGGTGCCGGTGGCCACTGAGGAGGGCAAGACCGTCTCTATCTGCACGAAGCTCCAGGCCTCTCTGAGGGCGGCCCTCATCAGCCTCCTCCGAGAGTATGTGGATGTATTCGCCTGGTCACCCTCAAACATGCCAGGAGTCGACCCAGCGGTGATCTCCCATAAGTTGAATGCGGACCCGGGATCCCGACCGGTCCGGCAGAAGAAAAGGAGCACCGGAGGAGAAAAGATGAGGGCAGCCGGCAAAGAAGTGGAGCGGCTTCTCCAGGACAAATTCATCAGGCCGGTGGACTACCCGGATTGGCTCACCAACGTCGTCTTAGTGAAGAAGGCCAATGGGAAGTGGTGCATGTGAGTCGACTTCACCGATCTCAACAAGGTGTGTCCGAAGGACAGCTTCCCCCTCCAAGGATCGGCCACTTGGTCGACCAGGCGTCCGGTTACGAATTGTTGAGCTTCATAGACGCCTTCTCGGGCTATAACCAGCTCCCGAAGGCAAAGGAGGACGAGGAGAAAACGTCCTTCATCACCGATAGCTGCACCTTCTGATACACAAAGATGCCTTTCAGGTTAAAGAATGCCGGTGCGACCTACCAGTGGATGGTGGACCGGATATTCAGCTCGCAGGTTGGGCGGAACCTGGAGGTCTACATCGACGACATACTGGTGAAGAGCAAGAGAGCCTCGGACCACCTCGCTTCCTTGCGGGAGACATTCGAGAAGGTGCGCCAATATGGCTTGAGGCTGAACCCGGCGAAGTACGTCTTCGGCGTGCAGTCGGGGAAATTCCTTGGCTTCATGATAACGAAGCGGGGGATCGAGGCGAACCCCGACAAGGTATTGGCCCTCATTAACATGGCAGAGCCAGGCACCATCCGGGATTTGCAGTGACTGAATGGCCGAATCGCAGCACTGGGGAGATTCTTCTCGAAGTCGGCGGAGAGGTCCATCCCTTTATTCAGAGTCCTGTGTGCGGCCCTCGGCGAAGCAAAAGTCAACAGGAAGGTGATCCCATGGGAAGACGACTGCGTTCGAGCATTTGTGGAGCTGAGGGCTTACTTGCAGATCCCTCCACTACTCGCCAAGCTGGAAGAAGGAGAACAGCTGGGGTTGTACCTGTCGAGCAATGAAGAAGCCGTCAGCTCCATCTTAATCAAAGAGGAGAAGGGGGTTCAATGACCAGTATACTATGCGAGCCGGATCCTCCGAGAGGCAGAGACTCGCTACAGCCCCATCGAGAAGGCCGCCTACTATCTGATCACAACAGCGAGAAAGCTCCGGCCATACTTTCGGGCCCATCCCATTGTCGTCCACACCAACCTGCCCCTCGAGAAGAACCTGAAGAGGTTAGAACGGTCGGGCAGGATGCTCAACAGGAGTGTCAAGCTCAGTGAGCTCGATATAACATACAAGGCTCGGACGACGATCAAGGGCTAGGCGCTGGCGGACTTCGTGGCCTGCTGGGCATACCACCAGCGGCTCCACCCCCGCAAGCAATGGAGGTGGGTGAACCCCCCGAGCCCGTGCAAGGAGACGCAGGCAAACTATGGATCGTTTAATTCGATGGCTCGGCAACAGGATCCGGGACGGGGGCAGGTATCGTCATCCAAAACCCCGACGGATACCTGCTGAAGTACGCCATGCGCTTCAACTTCCAGGCCACCAACAACGTCGCGGAGTATGAGGCCGCGGTCAATAGGCTGAAGCTTTGTAGGGCGGTGGGGGCGACAAATGTGCTGCTGCTTAGTGACTCGCGGCTCATCGTCCAACAGATCCAAGGGAGCTTCGAGGCCCGAGAAGAGATGATGAAGCGCTAACTTAAGCGCATCCAGGTCGGGCTCCAGAAGTTCGAGAGGACGGAGGTCCAGCACTTACCCCGCTCCAACAACCTCCGGGTGGACGCCATGTACAAGTTGGCCTCCTCCTCCGCGGCCGAGATTGGAAAGGCATCTACGTCGAAAGTCTGCTGGCACCCACCATCGACGAAGAATAACTAATGTGTATCGGCCCGACGACGACGTAGATGACCTCAATAGTGAAGTACCTAGAGACAGGGGCCCTGCCTGAGGAGCAGTTGCAGGCCAAGAAGTTAGAGAGGCGGGCCCTATCATTCGTACTCCTCGACGGAGTATTATACCGCCGGCGCCGCACCAACTTTGACGTCCTACCATTCCTGAAGTGCTTGGGGCCGGAGCAGGCTGAGCAAGTCATCCGCGAAGTGCACGAAGGGTTTTGTGGGAACCACCACGGTGGATGCACTATCGCCCACAAGATAGTACGCCAAGGGTACTACTGGCCGACTATGATCCATGACACAGCCCGGTACGTCAAGAAGTGCGAGGCATGTCAGAAATTCGACCGACACACGACGGCACCTCAAGCCGACTTGGGGCCTATTGTAAGCCCGATCCCGTTTGCCAAATGGGGGCTTGACATCCTCGGACCTTTCCCAAAGGCTTCCGGGGGAAGGAAGTACCTGGTCGTCGCCGTGGACTACTTCACTAAGTGGGTCGAAGCTGATCCATTGGCACGCATCAAATGGACGGATATGAAGGGCTTTATTTGGCAGTCCGTGATATGTCGCTTCGGGATACCCCGCTCTATAGTAACGGACAATGGAAGACAGTTCGACTGCGAAGGCTTCTGTGGCTTTTGCTCAGGCTGTGGAATCAAGCTTTATTTTGCATCCGTCGTCCACCCGCAGTGTAATGAGGTGGCGGAGGCCGCAAACAAATGCATCTTGGGCCCCCCTGAATAAGAAGGTGGATGCCGCTCTCGGGACGTGGGTGGACGAGCTACCGGGCATTCTCTGGTCATACTGTACCACCCACAAGGCCTCGACCGGAGAGAGCCCATTCATGCTGGCATACGGGTCAGAAGCGGTCGTTCCTGTAGAGATCGGGGAGGAGACACTTCGGCTGAAGTTCTTCGATGAAGATATCAATGGGGAGGGCCTCGGCCTCAGTCTCGAACTCGTGGATGAAGTGAGGGATCGAGCTCTGACGAACCTCGTCCGGCCAGCCAGAGGATGGCCCGGCACTACAACTCCCGGGTGAAGAAGCGGACCTTCAGAATTGGCGACTTGGTCCTCAGAGACGCCACTTTCAAGCCCGAGACCGCTCGCCGAGGGAAGTTGGCCGGAAAATGGGAGGGGCCCTATGAGATCGTCGACATCGTCGGGCCGGCCACGTACATCTTGGCAACCCTGGACGGAAGCGAACTGGCTCACCCATGGAACGCGGAGCATTTACTGAAGTACTATCAGTGATTGTGAGTCGTTTTAATAAAATATTTTCTTTTCCGCACATTTCCAAACCTTGTTGTATCCGCTTGAGTATTTCAGTTCAAACGCATAAGACTCTGGGGTAGGGCCAACCCTCGCCATCCAAACCAGAAAAGGGCACGGGCCGAGCTACGTGCTCGCTCCCCCCTCAAGACTCTAGGGCAGGGCCAACCCTCGCCACCCAAACCAGAGAAGGGCACGGGCCGAGCTATGCGCTCGCTCCCCCCTCAAGACTCTGGGGTAGGGTCAACCCTAGCCACCCAAACCAGAGAAGGGCATGGGCCGAGCTACGCGCTCGCTCCCCCCTCGAGACGCTGGGGCAGGGCCAACCTTCACCACCCAAACCAGAGAAGGGCACGGGCCGAGTTACGCGCTCGCTCCCCCCTCGAGACTCTGGGGCAGGGCCAACCCTCGCCACCCAAACCAGAGAAGGGCACGGGCCGAGCTATGCGCTCGCTCCCCCCTCGAGACTCTGGGGCAGTGCCAACCCTAGCCACCCAAACCAGAGAAGGGCACGGGGCGATCTACGCGCTCGCTCTCCCCTCAAGACTCTGGGGCAGGGCCAACCCTCATCACCCAAACCAGAGAAGGGCACGGGCCGAGCTATGCGCTCACTCGCCCCTCAAGACTCTGGGGCAGGGCCAACCCTAGCCACCCAAACCAGAGAAGGGCACGGGCCGAGCTACGCGCTCGCTCCCCCATCAAGACTATGGGGCAGGGCTAACCCTCGCCACCCAAACCAGAGAAGGGCACTGGCCGAGCTACGCGCTCGCTCCCCCCTCGAGACTCTGGAACAGGACCAACCCTCGCCACCCAAACCAGAGAAGGGCACGGGCTGAGCTACATGCTTGCTCCTCCTCAAGACTCTGGGGCAGGGCCAACCCTATCCATCCAAACCAGAGAAGGGCACGGACTGAGCTACGCGCTCGCTCCCCCCTCAAGACTATGGGGCAGGGCCAACCCTAGCCACCCAAACCAGAGAAGGGCACGGGCCGAGCTACGTGCTCGCTCCCCCCCTCAAGACTCTGGGGCAGGGCCAACCCTAGCCACCCAAACCAGAGAAGGGCACGGGCCGAGTTACTCGCTCCCCCCCCCCCTCAAGACTCTGGGGTAGGGCCAACCCTCGCCACCCAAACCAGAGAAGGGCATGGGTCAAGCTACGCGCTCGCTCCCCCCTCAAGACTCTGGGGCAGGGCCAACCCTAGCCACCCAAACTAGAGAAGGGCACAGGCCGAGCTACGCGCTCGCTCCCCCCTCAAGACTCTGGGGCAGGGCCAACCCTCGCCACCCAAACCAGAGAAGGGCACGGGCCGAGCTATGCGCCCACTCCCCCCTCGAGACTCTGGGGCAAGGCCAACCCTCGCCACCCAAACCAAAGAAGGGCACGAGCCGAGCTACGCGCTCCCTCTCCCTCAAGAATCTAGGGCGGGCCAACCCTCGCCACCCAAACCAGAGAAGGGCATGGGCTATGCTACGCGCTTGCTTCCCCCCTCGATACTCTGGGGCAGGGCCAACCCTAGCCACCCAAACCAGAGAAGGGCATGGGCTGAGCTACGCGCTCGCTCCCCCCTCCAGACTCTGGGATAGGGCCAACCCTCGCCACCCAAACCAGAGAAGGGCACGGGCCGAGCTACGCGCTCGCTCCCCCCTCGAGGCTCTGGGGTAGGGCCAACCCTAGCCACCCAAACCAGAGAAGGGCACGGGCCGAGCTACGTGCTCTCTCCCCCCTCAAAACTCTGGGGCAGGGCCAAACCTAGCCACCCAAACCAGAGAAGGGCACGGGCCGAGCTGCGCGCTTGCTCCCCCCTCAAGACTCTGGGGCAGGGCTGATCGCTCCGGAATGTAACCCAAAAGTGCGACCGTGTAGTTTTACTGCAAGCGCACGGTGTAGCGGCGAGCGGGTTATCGAACACATGGAGGACGAATGAAAGTGCTTGCTCTGAACAACCTGGCTATTAAGAACAGAAAAGAGGGAATTTTGCCTTTGGCGATCCTGTCACAATCGTCAGACAAAGTACGGAAATATCAAATCAAATAAAGACGCCTAGGGAATGGGGAATCCCCGCTACTCACCGTATCTCATCAATGTGATTCCTTGGTATCAAAATTGCTAGGGTAGAATTTCGGATGAACTAGTTGCAACTGAATGTAAAACCTAGCTCACGCTCTCGCGCTGTTGCCGGTCTATAGCTATCCTAGGTTCGGGTCCAATCTCTTGCAAACCCTAGCCTAGGCAAGCTAGCATTAGGATCAACATCATCGTTCAATCGCGCCCCGAGCCCACTCTCGTGCAAACTCGGGCCGTGACCTAGGTTGGGATAGTTCCTACCCGTCCAATCTCTTGCAAACGGGTATCGGCATGGAATTGCAACCGAGAACCCTAGTATCGGTCCTATCTCTTGCAAACCGATACTACGGAAACTCAATTTCAACCCAATTCGGATTTCTAGGGTTTCCTATCGAATTGGGATCCAATCTCTTGCAAATCCCAATCGGTATGAGCTCTTAGCCAGCCGTAATAAATCGATCCCAAACTAACCCTAATAGCAATTCTAGCAATATTTCTACCAATTCATCACAAATCTGAAATTGGGCTCGTAGGGTTCATCCCCACGCCCCAAGACGTATAGACTACTCACAATTCATAGCACAAATACAAAAATAATCAATGGAATTAACAAGAGAATTCATCACAATATTCAAATAAGCAATAAAAATAGTATTTTTAGAGGAGAGAGAGACAAACCAATAGAGTTCTTCCAAGAATCCAACAAAAATCAACTTTTCTCTCCTCTCCAATCACAAGAATAAAAGCTAAAAAGTTGATCTAAAAAGCTGCAAAAAGTAAAGAGAAAAGCTCTCTAACCTAGGGTAAAAACAGGGGTTAAATACCCCCCAAAATCGTCCAAAAACTGTGACCAAAATGCTCCTGCGCGGCCTGAAAACCGCAATTTTCTCTACAGGCAGCGCGTCTCACTCGGCCGAGTGACAAAAGTCGCTTGGCCGAGTGACAAACCCTGAGAATTTCCAGTAAGTATGGGTCTTCGGGGGTCTTCACTTCGGGGGTGGCTCGGCTGAGTGAGTTGTCGTCACTCGGCCGATGGCTTCATTGTACTCGGGCGGTCGGCATTTTCCACTCGGCCGAGTGGGTCTTCTGAAGCTCAGGCAGACGAAAAACAGTAAGTTGGCGATTTTTGATGGGCTTCATCTGAGTGCCACTCGGGCGGACGGGGTCTCGTCACTCGGCCGATGTGGCTTCCGACGCTCGGCCGAGTGCACACATAAAACGTGTCCGATAAGGTCGGCCGAGCGGTGTCTCGCTGGTCGGCCGAGTGACTCCTTCACTCGGTCGAGTGAGACACCAAAAATGCCCAAATAGCTTGTTTTGGCCTCCTCGTCGCTCCTGCGACGTTCTTTCTTCTTCCGCTCCTCTCAAACAGCAATATACCCCACGGGGAGGTCGTCGGTGACACTCTGGAGTAGGCGTATCTCGAGATCACTCCAAATCGCTCCAAATCACCTGAAATGCGACAAAAACAACAAATCGTGAAAAGCATCGCAATATCGTCGAAATATCGTGAAAAACATGATTTGAGCGATCTAAATGGCATGCAAACATGCGGGAAAAAGTGTAAAATAAGGAGTGATCAAAATCCCCCAAGCTTACCTCTTACTCGTCCTCGAGGAAGATAAGTAAAAGGCGAACCCGGTGGATTCGGAAAACGAAAACGACGAAAAACAAAAAAACGAAGAACGACGAAAAAACGAGAAACGAAATAAAAACAAAGAAGAAAGAAGAAAGCGAAGAGGGAAGCTGCTAGATCATTTTCTCAGGACGTGGGTTTTGCTTACTCATATAGCATGCACCAAATGAAAAACACATGTCAAAGAATTTTATTTCGATATCATAGTATAATGGTGCAAATAGAAATAGAAAACCCAAGAATGGTGATATAACATGAAAAATGGAATAATTTTAGAATTAACATCGTCTGAAAAATTTAAAGCGGTATACAATATCGCAGATCACACACTTTTCAATTGAACGCTTTCTAAGAGGAGTATAAGAATATCATGCAATAGAATAGAGAGAATAGAAAAGTGTGGATTTCATGAAATGAGTGCTAGGCATAGATTTCTGGACTTCGTAAAGCTAAAACGATCTCACCGAGTATAGAATATTACTTAGCTTAGGTTGTCGTGCAACGTCAAGTAGTCGCTCTCTCACACATCATTGGATTCTCTCCCCCAAGCTTATCTATAAGCGTGGTGGCACAAAAACAATATTTACATCCCCATTTTTTTATGAAGCTCCGAAAGGTATTGAAAATAAAAACAAAAAGAGAGAAGAAAGAGAGAACATGAGATGGGATCGTTTATTGAGATACTTTTGTCTTTTCTTTTCTTTTTCTTTTTTTTTCTCTCTTTTTTTTTCTTTTTCTTTTTTCTGTTTTTTTTTTCAAATAGCATATATAAACAATGATCCCAACTCAAAGAGAAGTAAGAATATACAAGAATTTTTTTTTCTTTTTTTTGGGAATCCGGAGCTAGGAATTAATAGCGGGGGAAATGCCATATAATAGAATCGCTAAGGGGAGATTCACCTATGATTTTAAAATAGAGAAATGATGTTCAAGATATGTGGAGAAAGGAATAAATATATCTCTCAGTTCACTCTATAGGACGTGCACGACAACTTCAGCAGGGTAATCTAATCTACTCAGTTTCAATCACAAAAAAGCTAAACTAATCCAGATTTATCATAGCTAACATCATTCAATCATCCTGAAGTGAAATGTACAAATCATGCATATAGAAGTGATATAGGAAAAGAAATCGGTACTCCAGATATAAGCATTCAATGCGTGAATCTTGGTGTGTTTTCTGCGATAGCATACATATGAATATTCAGACTCAGCTAATAATAAAATTTCATCCATTTTCATGTGGAAAAGGTGTGGGTTACTATCTCTAAATGCAAGGCAAATTACAGCATATGATATCAGAAATAAAAATCTAAGACATGACAAATATAGCATGCATATAGAGGAAGCTAACTCCACGTCATCATCATCACAGAAAAGTCATCTCTAGCAAGAGATGAAAAAGAAATAAAGATAAAGGGGAAAAATAAAACTATTTACAATGCAGCACACAAAGAAAATAAGGAAAACGTGATGCATGGTAAAAGGAAAAAATGATGAAAATGAGTGCAAAAGCGGAAAATGACGTGAAAAAAAACTAAAAATAAAGGTGGTAAATCGAAAAGAACGTGAGAACTTACTCCCCCAAGCTAAATGGCACAGTGTCCTCAATGTGCAAAGTGTGGCACACCGAGAGACAAGTAATGTGAGGGGAAGGTGAGGATGCATGCATGAGGAAAAAAAAGGAAAATAAAAATAATGAAATGAAAAATATGATGCGGACATGATGCATGCAGATATAGGAGTGATACAGATATAAAGGTGTGACACCAAAAAACTCTCCCTCTCTCCCAAAAACGATATATAAAGATATATAAAGAAAATGTGTACCCAAAAATAGTGAGGGGAGGGGGTGGTGGGCAAAATGCATCAGGACCCAGCAGAGACGGGCAGCACAACGGCAAAAAGAATCGATGGCATCAAGGGTGCCTAAGAGGGTGGGGATGCGCCGTCTCCGTCCTGAGGTAGAGGTGGTGGTGGGACAGGCTGCTGAGCGGGTGTGGGTGTGGGTGTGGAAGCAGGCTGGGTGTGTGTAGGAGTGGGGGTGGGGACCTGCTGGGTGGGTGTGGGTACGCGGGGGAGACGCTCTAGGACCTGGGTGAGGCAGTAGTGAATATGCGGGAGCAGGTCGAAGCGGCCAGCCATCGCAGTAACGGTGGCGGACAGGGTCCTAAGGTCGCCTCTGAGGCCACTCACCGCCCCCTCGAGAGCACGAATGCTCTGAAGTACAGTGTCGGGGGGAGGTGGTGCAGAGGGACGCACCGGTCTGTGCTGTGTAGGGCGGGGCTGGCGTACTCGGGTGGCGTAGGTGATGGGCTCAGCAGGTAGGTGGACGAAAGGTGTTGTGCTCGCAAGTGTGGGCCTGGCCTCAGTGCGAGGCCGGGGCACCGGCTGGTGAGGAGTGGAGGCAGCAGCAACGGAAGAGGAGTACAAAAGCGGCAACGAGGCGGCCAGAGAGGTCGGTGACACAGACGTGTGGACAGACGCCACGACACTCTCAAAAAATACAGCAGCGGTGGAGACAGAGGTGGAGACTACGGTCTCCACGGCAGCGGCAAAAGAGGGCTCTCCGCACTCAACTATGGTCGGGGGCGCTCGGGTAGGGCAGAGGAAACGGGCTCAACAGACAGAGGGCCAGTGGTGGTGGTGGTAGGCGTGGAAGCTGTGGAGGTGGGCTCAGCGAGGGTACTCCCGACACCGACAGAAGTGTGGACAGAGGTGTCAGGAGTAGCAGAAATATCAGGGATAGGCTGAGGGGCCACGGGGTCAACAGGGGTAGAGGGCTCAGCAGGTGCAACAGGGTCTGCGGGGGCAGTGTGGGCAGCGTGGGCCTGCTCGGCCTCCTCGGCCTCGAGCACGTATGCGGCTGGGATCAGAAGATCCATCGCCGAGAGCCAGTCCACCTGGGCCGGTGCAATCTGAGTCCGAGCTGGGCTCGGAAGAATTATGTAATCGGCACCGTAGGGGCCGTGCAGCCAGACCCAGTGTCGCTCACTGATCGGTCCATATTTTACACCTTTTTTCTACATATTTGCATGCCATTTCGGTTGCTCATATTGCGATTTTCAAGATTATTCGATGATATTGTGTTACTTTTTACTATTTCTTGTTTTTGTCAGATTTCAGGAAATATGGAGCGATCAGGAGCAAAAATGAGCTTTAGGGACTTGCACCCACTCCGGAGCGTCACCCAAGGCTCTTTTGAGGGCTATTCGGCGATGGGAGACAGGTGGAAGAAGAAGGAACTCCGTAGGAGCGACGAGGAGGAGAAACGGAGAAGATTGGGCATTTTAGCATGCCACTCGGCCGAGTGAAGGAGTCACTCGGCCGAGCAAAGAAGCCCGCTCGGCCGACCTGATCGGACACGCAGCAGATTGAGTATCAGCGTGCACTCGGCCGAGCATCGCCAGCCCACTCGGCCGAGCACGGAGACACCACCCGTCCAAGTGGCATCACGACGAAGGCAAGCAAAAATCTCAGACTTACTGGAATCCGTCAGGAGATTGAGGGTTCCGACTCGACCGAGTACCGAATGCCCCGCGGCCGAGTGAGTAAACCACTCGGCCGAGTCACCTCCGAAGACAGACCCCCCAAGACCCCTGACTTACTGGAATTTTACAGGGTCTATCACTCGGCCGAGTAGAGAAGCCCACTCGACCGAGTAGAGAAGTCAACTCGGCCGAGTGATGCCGAGGACACGCAGCGCCCAGATTTTCAGATAGCCTCCCACTCTTTTGAAATCTTCTATCATTCCAGTAATCAAAGTATTTTTATCATATTTTTTATGGATAGTAGACTTCATGACGGTTCCAACGCCTCCAAGAACGCGTCAATCGGAGGTCGGATGAAATCTGGAAAATTTCTGCAAGTTGACGCTGCAGTGCTGGAATTTCCACTCGGCCGAGTCACATTTTCCACTCGGCCGAGTCGGCGACGGGCCCAGATTTTAAGTTGCGGTTTGGGCTGTTTTGGGCACGAATTTGAGGGGTTTTCTAGGGTTTCTTGCTAAGGTTTTGGGGGAGTATTTAAGGGTTTTGTAGCCACCATTAGAGGAGGTCCCAAGATGTTTTCTTATGGATTATTTTAGAGGTTAGGCCATGCCCTAGGCCCCCTCTTGGATCAAAAAGCTTGTATTTGGATTGGAATTCTTCATCAAAGCTAAGTATCTTTGTTCTTATTCTTTGAATCTTTGATTTGATATCTTTTTGTATGCAAGCTATGGTTTTTATTGATTCTTATATCCTTATTGCTATGCTAGAGTAGATTTGTTGTTCTAGGGCATGGGGATGAACCCTATGGATCTAATTTCAGATTTGTGATGAATGAATTTCTAAACTACTAGAATTGCTAGGAGGTTAGGTTGTGATTGATTTATTACGGATAGCTAGGGATTTCCATCGATTGGGGTTTGCAAGAGATTGGATTCTAATCGATGGGAAGGCCTAGATATTCGATTTAGGTTTACAATTGAGTTTCTCTAGATTTGGTTTGCAAGAGATTGGACCAAAGCTAGGATTTTTAATTGTAAATCTATACCCATATTCGTTTGCAAGAGATTGGACGAATACGAACTATCACAACCTAGATCGTAACTCGAGTTTGCACGAGAGTGGGTTCGAGGAGCGATTGAACGATGACGTCGATCTTCATGCTAGTGGCTTAGGTTAGGGTTTGCAATAGATTGGGCTCTAATCTAGGTTGCTATAGACCGGCAATAGCGCGAGAGCGTGAGCTTGGTTCTATATTCAGTTACGACTAGTTCACCTCAATGCAAGTCTAGTAATATTGAGATTCACTATTTACGATGATGTATGACGATCCGTAGTGGGAATTCCCTAGCCCTAGACACTTTTATTATATTGTATTTGAATCGATATTTGACCGATTTCTTTATCACCGACACCGACATCCACCACCATTTCCATTATATCATACCATAGCCATCTCCACCAATAAAACATTCGTAGTCAAACCAACCTAGGATAGATTGGAGCCAACACCACCTCCTTGTGTTCGATACCCACTCGCCACTTGACCGTGCGCTTGCGGTTAAACTACACGGTCGCTCTTTTGGGTCTATATCCGGGGCTGACCAAGTTTTTGGCGCCGTTGCCGGGGAGGTGTTTCCGTTGGGTGCCAATTTGTCACAATTAGGTTGATTAGGCTACGAAAAAAACTAACAAAAGGAAATTTTCACCCCTGCCACCATTATTATCATTTCTATATTCTTTTGTACCACTGATATTTTTCTCCAGGTATTTATCTTTATTGATCAGGTGCTATGGATTATACTACGCGGACCACAGATTTTGATCAGAGTGCTCAGATGGGAGAATACTATTATGATCAGAGTGCTCAGATGGGAGAATACTATTTTGATGAAAGTGCTCAGATGGGAGAATACTTTTTTGAGGAGACGCACTGGCCCGAGCTTGATGAGAAACAAATGATCTTTTTTGATGAGATGCATGCACACCAGGTTGAAATGCAAGCCGGGCTTGAAAAGAGTAACCTTCTATTAGAACGGGTGAAGAGGCAAATTGAAATGAATGCGCTCATGTTTAAGGTTGCGACGATTCCCAAAGATATCAGTTCTGTTCCTTTATCTTATGGGCAAGAAGCATCTCCAATCATATTACCAGAGCCAGAATGTGCCACCGTCGATCCCACATCCTGCAATACAGCTGTTGCATATGAAGAGTGGATGGATGAAGATACAGTGGAGGAAGCAGAAATTGAGCACACTATCGAGCCAGGGCATGCTTTTGAGGAGGCCTTACACACAGAGCCAGAGCTTATCACCAAGGAGGTCATGCATCGGGACGAGGACACAGCCATTCATGAGGATCCCGAGCACTATGCTCCTCCATTAGAGCTTCCGCAGCCACCTCATCCTCCCACTGACGCAGAGGACTACCCCACAGAGCTTTTGGCCCCCCTTCAGGGAGATCTCTTTACTCCCTCGCCCTTTATCTTTGATTTCCCTCCAGTGTATGATGTTTTTTATGATTCATCGTGCCTTTTGCAGGATTCATGTACATACGATCAAGAGGTACGATGGGACGTATATGAGGAGGAGAGCGAGGAG